>OX422208.1:299539969-300739969 GCA_949130495.1 Sambucus nigra
ACCGTTTGATGGGGTTTTGGGTGTTTTAGCCCATGCTTTTTCACCGGAAAATGGGAGGTTTCACCTAGATATGGCGGAGAAGTGGACGGTTGATTTGAAATCGGAGAAATCGAGGGTGGCAGTTGATTTAGAATCGGTGGTGACTCATGAGATTGGGCATATACTTGGGTTGGCTCACTCGTCAGTTAAAGAAGCGATTATGTATCCGAGTTTGAGTCCGAGGACCAAGAAGGTGGACTTGAAGATGGATGATGTTGAAGGGGTGCAGACTTTATATGGGTCCAATCCGGATTTCAAGTACAGTTCTCTTTTGGAGTCTGATAATAATTTCTCAAGTTGGGGGGTTTTGGAGACAACATCATCCAAGTGGCTTACTTACGTGGTTATGGTAGTTTTCACATTGCTTTTGTGTTTATGATTGATTTTCCTTTTTTCCCCCTTTCTTTGGGGTTTCATACTTCACATTAATTTTTGTTTTTATTTGTATGTGAACATATATCACACACATTGGAATTAATAGAAGCATTTTCCGGTAAATTAGACTTTGATTCCGTACACTTCCACTCAACAACACATAAAATTTAGAATTTTTTATAAACTAGTCCCGTATAATATGCATGTAATTAAATAGGTCATAAATTTATTTATTTTCTCCAACAGATCCTATGAAACAAAATATTCCAACAAATACTTGAGAGTGCAAGAAATATTACATTAAAGATCCACGAAAACAATTATGAATGCGGAAAGTAAAAATCACACACACAATAACGAAATGCGTGGTTTGGCAATTTGTCTACGTCCACGGAGAGATTACTATGTTCTTATTAGTGTCTCTTAATGCTCGAGGTTACATCCATTTGCCCCGAACCAGGGTTTATATTTTATAGATGTGTAAAAATAAGAGATTGAGTTGTACAAGTAACTCAATATGGTCGTAAATAACTGGCGGTATCCCTGAATATCTCCTCTGAGATTGTTGCTAACCAATTCAAGTATATCCGTAAGTATTTCAGTGTAAGTAAAATACACGAGCCTTTAATGAATAGTGGATTTGGGTCGGGTAGTCCTTCTTGCAAGCTGGGTTGGTCGGCTACTTTCTCGGGCCAACATAAATGGGTCTCCAAAATTGCCCCTAAAATTTTTGGGCTAAATATTTAGGCCAACAAATTTTAATTGCATTTAAGGCCCATTACTTGAAACTTTATTTTAAAACTGGGGTGACAATTTTGCAATTCTAGCAAATTCAAGAGGCTATGCTCGTCTGAGGCCAAACACCGTGGAAAACTTGTAGTTTTCTTGAAGAAGTAGGAATACACTGGTTTGAGCAGTTATATGAAGCGACAAAATCTTCCTTAGTTGTCATTTTTTATCATTAGCTCGGACTTCAAACTGAGATACATCTCCTCCGTCAGCTATCTTTCAAACGTTCCTTTGTCTACTGAGCTTCCAGTGTCCACTTCTTCAGCGTCTCATATTCTTCGGAGCTTCCGTTGATTCTTGTCAGTTTTGCTCATCTCCTCATTGTTACCACTTCTGCAATTTTTTTTCGACTGTAGCTAGGGTTTTTTCTCTGTTGTATTATCTATAGTGTTATTAGATAATAAGTCGATAGCGGAGTTTAGGAAAAACTTATAATATATCTGAATGGGTTGAAATCGACTATGCCCTTCTCCCTAAGATGTTCGTGACATTGAAGGGGCACTGAATTCACACCCTACTGATCACCCAAGGCGGGTTGACAGTTCCCCCAAACCCTCTTTTTCTTAGATTCGTCAAATACTTTGTTGTCGTTCCTGCTTAGTGTGCCCCTAATGTCTAGAAGATTGTAAATGTGGTCTATAGAATAAACACATTGTATGGGACTAACTTGGGACTTGCTGAGCTTTGCTAGTGTCATGTTGGGTCGCGCACCAATGGCAGTATTCTATATTTGAAGACAATAAAGGCTGATAGGGTCCTAGTTATAAACCTCCTAGATTCTCACAAAAACTACTATGGTCATGGGTTTATTGCCAAAAATTGGCAACATCCTCCCCTTGCTGAGGGAGAAAGATACTGCGGCCCTCGGATTTCTGACCTTAGAGAAGATCATATAGGTAACTTCCTTTTTTCTTTTGTTTTCTTATTATTTCTTCTTATTTTCTTTACTTGTTGGTTGCTCCTGCTTTCAATCCTCTGACTAATGTGTTCTTCCTCTACTTTGCATCTCGTGATAAAAATCAAGAGCCTGATTTGAGTGAGGTGAGTGTTCCTGATCTCTTGAAGGCTTAGAGAGTTAAGGAGATTCTTTTAGACTACGGGCATCCACATTCTACATCCTACTTACTCGAGTATAAGAACACTACAAGCAACGTTATCGCTCAGTCGGTTGATAAAGTCCCCGACCTAAGGGCTTCTGAAGTTCGTTCCTCTGAACCAGTGATGTTAGAAAAAATAAAATAAAAATAAAAACAAGTGGATAAAAAAATGATACCCACGTTAAGAGGATGATGTTAAAGATTAATGACGGGCATCAGAAGATTATATCTGATCGAATAAAATATTTGAAGAGGTTGGAGGTGGATTCCCCAAGGGATTTCCAATACAGGATCTAATGAGAAAGAAAAAGAGAAGGAGAAGAAGTGGTGAGAGAGAGAGAGAGAGAGAGAGAGAGAGAGAAAATAATGAGGAGGCCAAAAGGAAGTTTTCCTTAAAGGCCCCCGCTGTCCCTTTTTTTACTTCTGATGCTTAGGGGACTAGTGTGACCAACACCCTTGTTCTTGCCCCTGATCTACTGAAGGGGGTTATACTCACAACTGAGCACGAGCGTTCTTCGTAACTAGGGTTGGCCCAACTTGCACTCAAATCTACTCAAGGACTTACTCTGTTAATTCCCTTCCCTTTATCCTTATATCTCATATATATTGTGCTTTTCTTCTTCATATTGACTTTGTTCTTCTGTTTTGTGCAATTCTTGGCCGATTTTACAACTTTCTTAGTCATGCCGATTAGTCAGAAAATAACTAAAAGATGAAAGATGCCTTGAAGAAGTCTGAGAAAGATTTGGTTGATGCTCGCATAGCATGGGAATGGGAGAGGGAGAGGGAGGACTCGACAAAGTCCTATACCGATCTTTAGGCGTCCAAGAAATTAGTGGTCACTGAGAAGGGGAAGTTGGACGAAGAAAACTTGGGCCTATCTGGGAAAGTTCAGAAGCTAGAAGAAGAGCTTGCACATGAGAAGGAGGGCAACTATAATGAAGTCTGCGATGCGGTCTATGACAATGCTGAGCTCCAGCTAAGTTATGCAAATAAGGGGCCCTTCAAAAAAGGATGGAACCAAGCGTTGGGAGCCACAAGAGTTCCTTTTAATTTTGAGATTTTTGGACTTCACTCTCCTGGACCCAACCCTTTTGCAGAGGATGAGCCTAATGTTGGTTTACCTGGTGACTATTTGGAGAACAAATATACTGTGGTCGAGGCAATTGCCAACTAAGACAAGAGGGCTATCGAGAAGGGGAATGGAGTGGAAGACTCCGAGCAGGTGAAGGAGTAGGGCCTTTAGTTTAGGAATTTTTCTTTTTTCTATACATTTTTTGGTTCCTTGTAATCTCTTTTTTCCCCTGAATGTACTGGCCTTTTATCCCCCCTTATCAATTAATGAAAGAGAAATTTTTTCTTATGTTGATGCATTATGTCCTTTCTTATATACTGATGTTTGATTGTAATTTTATTTGTGGTGTTATTTGTAGCCTGCCAATGACTATATTCCCCCTACCTCAGTATTGGGGATGATCTTGTGACCTAACATTATCCACAACACTCGTCGGGTGTTTATGAGAATTTATAAGTCTCTAAGAGCAAGGACTGAGCAATACAAGAGTCAGATCGAGTTGGTTGCCAAGCTGAAGGGCAATCTTCAGATAATGGAGGACATCAGTTCTTCGGTTTAAGATGAAATGAATGGTATGAAGGCTAAGCTCATAGAGAATAATGATGTGACCCAAGTGAGTGAAGTGATTCAGGCCAAGAATGATTCTTTGAGGAAGGATGTTTCCAATCTGAAAAAAGGTGTCTACATGGAATATGTGATTGCAAATAGACTTCAAAGAGATGTCACAAGGCTGAGGCACTCGTTTAGAATGGGCCCTCGAGAATCCTGGGCGACTAGCTACAATGAGGATGGGACTGATGCCCAGTAAGGCTAAAGGAGGTAGAGGAGGTTGCATATAAACGGGGGTGGTTGACTTCCCTTAGGGAAGTCAAGACTCTTAGGGACTCCGCCTTATGGTAGAAATATCAGGTCAAATGTGTTGCTTACTGTCACAACCACTTCTCAAAAGATGACAATTGGATCCCTATTAATGCTATTCCGACCCATATTCAGAACCATCACCTCAAAAATAATGATGAGGTGTTTTCTCCAAATCCAGACGATGGCCAAAGAGCGTGTATTACGAATTATTTTATTCTCCATCCTGAGTCGTCCTAGGTTCTTATTGGGTCTTTGTATATTTTGTCTCGATGTAATTGTACTTCTAAATTTTTGTTAACATGTAAAGCTTAATTTATCAACCCATTCCTCATTTTGAGTATGTGATGACTAAACATGAGTTAATAACCGCATTTATGTTTGAACTATTAATTGGAAAGGGCTATTGTTTATTGACCACTTAAGACCTTTTATCGACTAAGTAATAATGTTAACCATTTTAGGCCCCTTTCCCCTTAAATGGGTTAGTATCTAGGTTGAATCATCCTGGGCTTCTTAGCCAACTAATAATTTAAGAACAAGTGTTAATAATTATGGTATTCTGTCGACTAAATTGGTTGGCTAACTTGTTCTTGAACATTCTCCCGGTCTATTACGCCTTAGCAGTACTATTCCATCTGCCTTACCTTTTAGGTTGTGTCGTCACAGTCCCTTAGGCCTCGAGAATGTACCTAGTTAATGGGCCATCCGCTCGAGCAGGTTTTTTATGACCAACGTCGTAGGCAACCAACCTAAGTTAGATTTTCTGCCTAAGGATATCGTGTAGGGCTTTCGCTAGTGTTGGGGAAACTTGTGAGGTCTAATATGTTTATGATAAAGACTTGAGGGTTATAGAAATGAAATATTTAAATCACTTATTATAATTACTATGAACCCAGATCGACATGATGAAACTCTTTGATTTAAATAAGTTGAATAACTTATTAAAACCCACATTAATTTCGTTATGCATGAGGAAATTCTTTGGCTAAGACGAGCTAAACAACCTTCTGTTAAGTAAAGGTAATCTATTTTTATGGCCGAGGGAGCTTTCATTTGGAAATGATGCACAATAGTGAGATATAATCAAGAAATTTGAAGCAACAAATTTATAAGACCAAGATGCGAAAGCCAACTGTCCTTTATTCGTTAAGTAATAACTTGCAGGATACATAAGGTTGAAATAAAAATTTACATAAACTAAATGTGCTAATAAAATATAAAGAAGCCTAAAAGTAGAACTTCTTGAGACTGGTTGCGCTCCACACTCTTGGTATCTCCCTGTCCTCCAGCGTTTCCAAATGGTATTCTCCTTGAAGGTCATCCCTTATCACCTTAAAAGGTCCTTCCCAGTTTGGTCCCAGCTTGCCATTTATGATTTTTTGGCACTTTTGAGGTTTTACTTAGGATATAGTCTCCTATTAGGAATTCCCTCGGATTAACTTTTTTATTGTACTTCTTGGCTATCTACAGTTGGTAGGAAGCCAACTTAATCATGGCATGTTATCTTCGCTCAACTGCTAAGTCAAGTTTAGTGCACAATGCATCATCGTTAAGGCCTTGGTAGACCAATGTGGTTCTCGTAGTAGTGAGACCTACTTCCAATGCGATAATAGCCTTCATTCCATAGGCGAGTGCGAAGGGGGGGGGGGGTTCTCCAGTTGGTTTACTAGGAGTAGTGCAGTAGGGCCATAGAATATGAGGGATATCATCCACCCAAGCAACCTTTGTTCTTTCCAGCCTCTTCTTTGGACCATCAAGCATGGTTTTATTGGAAGATTTTGCCTGACCGTTTCTTTGGGGATACGCCATATAGCTTAAGTAGTGTTTGATGCCATGCTCATCATGAAAACCTTATAAGAAGTTACTTTGAAATTGCATGTCGTTACCGGTGATAATAGTCCTTAGTATCCCAAAGCGTGTTATGATTCTTTTCCAGATGAACCTGGTTATGTCATCGTCACAAATATTTGCCATTAGTTCTGCCTTTACCCACTTGGTGAAGTAATCTGTGCCAACTAGAAGATACATGCAATTTCTAGGTGCAGTAGGTATGAGTTCCACAATATCTAGTCCCCACTACGCGAATGGCCAAGGACTTGTTAGAGATTTCAGGTCGCTAGTAGGCTGGTGGACCATAGGAGAGAATTTTTGGCATTTTTCACATCTGCGAACATGGGTAGTTATATCCCTTTACATGTGAGACTAGTAGTAGCCTTCCTTTATTTCTCGAAAGGCCAATGACCTCCCTCTCGCGTGACTCCCATAAATACCATCATGAAGTTCACTGAGAACTTTCTCAGTGTCGTGTGGGTGAATGTATTAGAGGTAATGGTCTATGAATGATCTCTTAGAGAGCTTTCCTCCTGGAGAGAGGTGAAAACGGGCTACTTTAACCCTTACTTGATAAGCCAATCTTTTGTCATTAGGCAGTATGTGTGACACCCCGACTAATTAAACACCGGGTAGCTACTCCTTTATAAAATTAATTCAAAATGCCAAGTTGGTTCAGTTAATAGCATCACTGTCGAAAACGTTTTATTTTACTAACCACCTAGTATTTAAAAAGTAAGTGCCAAATTTTATTAAATCTGATTAACATGCAACAGAAGTAATGAACAACTAAATAACACCATTCACCATGCTGAAGTAAAATGGATAACCATTACAATATGTAAATAAAACCTGGAGGAAAAACTCCTCAATACAAAACCCACAACTGATAAGTAAACTGAAATAAATAACTAAAACTGAATACTGAGCAATACATGCTAGAGTCTGAAAACAGAAATGTAAAAATGTCTCTAAATAGAAATGGGCAACATGCCCTACAATGGATAGATAGTGACTCTGGAATCCAAAAGATAGAAGCGTCTACATGCAAATCCCTGTAGCTTCCACAAGCAGCTACAGCTCGTCACCTGAATGAGTATCCTATGCTTGGTGTCCTTGTGGCTGGGCACCTAAAATGGTTTTACAAAGAAAAAGAGATTTGAAAAGCAAACGGGTCAGAGCCCGAATGTGGAGTTATATTTTAAAAACCTGCAAGTGCTTTAAAAACATTTAAAACATTAAATGCAAAGTACATGTTAGGACGTACACTCGCATGATATTCTCACCTCTCGTCTAACTGTGCACTCCTAACGTAAGTACCCATCTATAACTACCCTTTCCACTAGCTAAGTGACAACGTAACTAGCTAGACTACCAAAGGTTCTACCCATAATACTTGGTTCCCTTATCATATAACGCTCTTAATCAAATAGGGTTTAGTTTAACTCAGATACTCAATATACACTATATATATTACTATTAGTCAACTCACTATATAACTCAAAACAACACCGTAATATATTTACAACATTAACATGAGGATTCCCATTAATATAATGTATATTATTCATCTCATAAATATACAATACAAGCACCCCGCAATTTAAGCTGTAATGCACACATACTCTGCTATCCATCCCAGTACATCACGTACATAAGGATCACATATTCCGAATCTCTCAGGAATAGTTCAGATAACACAAATCACAAATAGTGGAGGCGAACACAGTCACCATCACATGGGTCACGCACATACCTACGCTCCCATGGTCAGCGGACTTATTAATATCACAATAAGTCTTTCTATGACCTATGTTCATCAAGGTACCGGTCTATATCCCCCCCGTAGGCACACAAGGATTAGAGGGTCCTAAGCGAACGAAACCTCCCGTGATAGCAAGTATGGTAGGTATGTCATACAAACAATCCATATACTAATACTAAGTAAACACATGTCTTAGTAATACCATATTTTAACCGTAGTACATATTGCACTCTCGTACTAATTATAATTATCACAACTTATTTTATTTCGGTTCATAATTACACGTGCCATAATTTATCCTCACATCGTAGTAGACACTCACGTCTCAACCCAAACGGTTCGTTGAATATAACTCTAGTGTATGATTTACTCATCTCAATAACCCAAAAGTCCCAAATCAATCACTATATCATCAAAGGAATACTAACTCTACCCTTGAACCAGTTCCCGGGACTCCAAAAGTCAAAACAGTCCAAAAAGGACCAAACTGTCAACTCGTTAGAAGTCTCGTTCGAACGAGGCTTCGAACGAGTTTGGACTGTCAGGTCGTTAGAAGTCTTGTTCGAACGAGGCTGTTCGAACGAGATCCTAGTTCGTTCGAACGAACTGACCCTTCTAACGATATCTCGTTCGAACGAGATATCGAATGAAAATCCCTACTCGTTAATAACGACTGGTCAACTCGTTAGAAGCTCGTTCGAACGAGTTCGTTCGAACGACCTGGGGCTGCTTCTAACGAGATGCCAGTTTCGGCCCAGAACTTCCCAAAAATCGTTTTTCACCATTTTTACTCCTCAAACCTCTTCTAAAATTCGTTCCCACAATATATTGAGTTCTCTAATCATCCTCAAACATGTTAAGGGGCTATACTAACATCATTAAAGGGTTTAATATCTTCTAAACATCATTAAATCACAATTTCTACATTAATTCCCAATTTTCTTCAAGAACATAAACCCTAATTTTTTTTTTCTCATCATAAATTCCCAGATTTTAATTCGTTTATACATCACCTAGATATGAATCTCCGAAATTAAACCTCCCCACAAATGTTTCTACATGCAAACCTATCCCAACATTCAATGATAACTTCAAATTTCATGGGTTTTCTTTTAATCTTTCAAGAACAATCAAGATTCTTCAATTTCTAATATGGAAAAGACATTCTTCGAATTTAAATGAAATAAAGTCACTTGCCTTGGTTTGATTTCTGAATTTGGTGTGGATTCGGTGTAGAATTTCTGCAGAATTCCTCTCTTTCTCTCCTTCTCCAAGCTTTCTTCTCTAAAAAGCTATGGTGGCTAGGGTTTGCTTTGGGGAACTTATGAAAACCTAATTTAATAAACCTCCGTAGCTTGTTGGGTTAATAAGGGTTGGTTGGGGTCAATCCTTATCAGATTACAACTCTCAATTTTCGTCACTTTTAATTACCCAAAAATACCAAATTACTAAAATACCCTTTAAGTTACCGGGATGGTCTAAAAATACCCCGGGACCCAAACTATACCCCCGGCTAGTGTTTTCTGACTATCTCGACCCTTCCGGACGCGTCGGCGCACTCAAAACGACCATACGGATTATAGATTTTAATTCACTTTTAATATCAAAATATTATACCGTGACGCGGCGGTCCCACGCGTCTCAACAAAATTTCTAAAATGCCGTATATAAATCTCACGACAAATTCTATAATACCAAATACATATATAATCATATATGCACATAATCAAATACCAATTCGCATCCCATTAGTATTTATAACCCGGATTAATTTCCAATTAATACGCAATTTAATTAATTAATCCCAAAATAAATATAGTCAAAAATACGGGGTATTACAGTATGTCACTTCGTAGATAGGCAAAGATGGGATCCATCCAACTAGGGGCATTTTTTTATGAGGATGACTTATTTGGCAACCACCGTTTGGTCGATGCTTGGCTGGGCAAGTAACTCTATCTGGATAGTTCTTCTAAGATCAGAGTCCATTGCTGAGATCAAGGTCATTAAGGCATCAGTGTGGTTGTTATTCCCTCGAAGGAACTGTCGAATGTCACCTTCTTGAATCCTTCCATAAGTTCTCTTACCACGGTGAGGTAGGCTACTATCCTATTATATTTTTTATTGAAATCTCCACTCACTTGTTTGGAGACCAATTTATAATCGCCGAATACATTGAGGCGCCTTGCCTCCATAATTTGGGCCTTGTGCAAGCCAGCAATCAGTGCTTCATACTCAGCTTCGTTATTGGAGGCTTCAAATCTCAATTTGATTCCTTGTTCGATGACAATGTCTTATATACCATCGGCCATGCCGAGGGCGCCCTGCACTTCATCAGGCTCCGAACGACCCTTCGAGGGGCCGACCCTTCATCAGGCTCCGGACGACCCTTCGAGGGGCCGACCCTTCATCAGGCTCCGGACGACCCCTCAGGAGGTCGACCCTCCATCAGGCTCCGGACGACCCCTCAGGAGGCCGACCCTCCATCAGGCTCCGGACGATCCCTCAGGAGGCCGACCCTCCATCATGCTCCGGACGACTCCTCAGGGGGCCGACCCTTCATTAGGCTCCGGATGACCCCTCAGGAGGCCGACCCTTCATCAGGTTCCGGACGACCCCTCAGGGGGCCGACCCTTCATCAGGCTCCGGATGACCCTCCGAGGGTACGACAGTACGAGGCCCAAATTAGGCCAGACTCATTACCGGAAGAAACTTTGCCTCGGCCTCATATCAAAGGCCAAGGGTGACATCATCACAGCGCGTGGTTTGGGAGACGCGTGGAATAGTGCGCGTGAGGCTCACATGGCACATGGGAGATCGTTATAACAAAATCACACCCTCACGTGAGGGAATATTATGTCATCATTTGGCATCTACAGGTGTCAACAGGGGATTGGCTAGATCATCATTCACATGCACCATGCATACTTGGGGGGGGGGGTACACTACACCCCCCAAGACCTATATATACTTGTCACCTACAACCTTACATGGGATCGATCAATTTATTGTAACCCTAGCTAAAACTATGCTTGTACACATAGTAGAGAGAGAAAGTGAGCTTATGTGCATTGTATCCAAGGCCATTAGTGCCCATACTTAGAGGATCACACACTCACAGTGGATGTAGGCAAAATTGGCTGAACCACTATACATCATTGTCTTATTTCCTCTTATACTCATCCCCTTCTACATACTTATACACTTATACATCTCTATGGCTGCCATGGTTACTACTGTTTGAGCTCATTATCACTTATCCGGTAGTGTTAAATCTTAGCATCATCAGTTTGGCGCCGTCTGTGGGAACGAGAAGACATCTCTTCCTTTGTACAGCTTGACCTTACTGGGCACTCTGGTGGTGAACCAGTTCTCCCCCTAAGAGGAGATGTTTCACCATTGAAAGACACCCACTAAGGTTCTCAAGCTCACCAGTCTTTTTTTTCAGTTCAGCTGTTCACAGCTCAAACACATGGCACCTGAGATGCCACCACCACCACTTCCCCCGCCGGATGATGGGGGAAGACCCAGTTCCAATCAGCCATCACCTCAGTCTGAGATGGCTGATGTGGCGGCAGCCTTAAAGTCTCTGGCAGTAAGCCAGCGGATGATGCAGGAGAAGTTCACAACTCTAAGCCAAAACATGCTAAGACCACCAGGGGTTTCACCTGAGATGATTACTCCGGCAGCAGCTCCAGGACAGCATGAGGCCAGAGGACCACCCCAGGCACCACGCAAAGACTTGCCACCCCCTCAGCGGTGTAGGGATGTTGCTGACCCCCGGCGTCTACGCCTGGGGAGGCAAGGAAACCCTTGCCCTGAGGACAGGTATGACGATCTGGAGGGAGAGAAGGCCCCTATAGAATGTTGGGAACCATATGAGGTCTCCAACAATAGTCTACGACCTCTCCGGGACAATGGAGGAAAGTGCGAGAGACCAAATCCTGATGATCGCCCGAGAGGCTCTGCTTTTGATCGCTTGAGCAGGGGGTCAGCCTTTGAGAGGCTGGGCCCAGTAAATGACCTACGAGAAAAATTGTCCAGGTCAAGGAGTGCTGTGAGGTCCAGGAAGGAGGCAGCAGATGGCTGACCCCAAGTACGGGATGACGGTCAAGGGGAAGTAAACAGCCGACACAGGCCTGCCGCAGCAGAACCCTCCGTCCACCTTAAAGAGGCGGCAGGGGATAACATCGGCCAAGACGACCCTGCGAGGCCCTGGAATGAATCGATCCAGTGACTAGAGGATAAGATCGGTGATATACTGAAGATACGGGACTCTCTTCAGAAGGGATACACCATAGGCTCACCCTTTGTGGCAAAGATAGTCAACTTCCCTATGCCATCAAGGTTCAATCCACCTGTGGTCACCCCAAGATATGACGGGAGCACCAACCCTATCCACCATGTTGAGATGTATCAATCAGTAGTAGACATATACTCTATCTCAGATGAGATGAGATGTCGTGCCTTTTCTGGTACCCTGACAGGGGCTGCACATGTCTGGCACACATCTCTTCCAAAAAATTCCATTGAAAACTTTAAGCAGCTGGCAGACCGGTTCATCCACAACTTTGGCTTTGGGGTGAGGCCACAGAAGAAGACCACCCACCTGCTCTATGTTAAGCAGGGGAAGAATGAAAGTCTGAGGAACTACATAGACAGATTCAATAAAGAGAAGCTGGAGGTGGAAGACTATGAGGAGAGTATAGCTATGAGAGCCCTGATTGGAGGACTCCAAAAGGGGAAGATGTTATGGAAGCTTGCTGAAGAACCTCCGAGGACGATGGCTGAATTGTTGTCGACAGCAGGAAAGGTGATGAACGCCGAAGAGGCGATGGCCGCAAAATATGAAGACGAAAAAGGAGGCGCTAGTGGGGGTAAATACCCTAAGAAGAACAAAGAGGGGAAGAAGAGGTCTACGGACGACAAATTCGCTGGTTACACCCTTCTGATGGTCAGTTGTGAGCAGATACTCAATGAGATAAAGAGTGACCGGTCCCTGAAGTGGCCTGAAAAGCTGAGGGCAGCCCCCAACAAGAGGAACAAGAACCTGTGGTCCGAATTTCACCAAGACCACGGCCACGTAACAGACAAATACTTTGCTCTGAAATATGAGATTGAGAAGATGCTGAAAGAAGGGAAGTTGAGAAAGTACGTCGACAAAGGTGCCTTCAAGAGGGGCCGAGGGGACGACCCCAGAAAGAAGCGAGGCAATGCATGTAGAGAAGGACCTCAAAAAAGAGGGGACGACCCTTATGATGATGAGGATGACCCTGACCTCCCGTCGAGAGACGACCAAGGCCCTGTCAAGAGGCTTAATATGATCTCGCTCGGAGTGGGAATGATCTCCTGGGGTCTAGCAGGAGGAGGGTCTGAGGTCGCTGACAGGAAGGCCCATGTGGCTGAGGCCAAGGCAGTGACGAAGACGGTACACTCAACCTCCCTGGAGGCCAAGTCAGAAAAGAGGAAGAAGGTTGATATGGACACCCTGATAGTGGGTTTATCGATAATGGACTTTAAAGGCCTCCTAGCCCCACACGACGACCCACTCGTCATCACAACTAGTGTGCATGGGTGTGAGGTGCCGAGGATATTGGTCGACGGGGGCAGTTCTGCAGATGAAATGTTTTGTCCCTGCTTCAAGGCCTCAGGTCTCAGCCATGATAGACTCGTCCCATACCATCATCCATTGATTGGATTCAGTGGGGAAAAGGTTCATCCCCTGGGAGTGTATGAGGCCGATGTTAGGATGGGGGACGAGTAGCCGAGATGGCTTAGTTTATTTGTGATGGATGAACATGTGTTTTCGGCTTACAACATCATACTGGGGCATGTGGACCTCAAGGGGTTTGAAGCTGTGCCGTCTACGGTCCATCAGATGATTAAATTTCCTACCACTTACGGGGTGGGGGAAGTTCAGGGAGACCAGACGACAGCGCGAGAATGTTACTATAACTCCGCTGAAGAAAGGGAGGCACACAAGAGGGCTACGACCACTTACAATATTGATACCCTAGACCCCAGGGATGAGACGAAGCTCAAGAAAGGAGAGGCCGCGAAAGAGGTAGAATCCATCACCCTCGATGAGGATGACCTGAAAAAAACCGTCCAAGTCGGCAAGTCTCTGAAGCCCAATATCAAGGAAGACCTCATTAAACTGTTGAGGAGAAGATGAAGCGTCTTCGCATGGAGTCATGTAGATATGTCGGGGATTGTCCCTGAAATCATGTGCCACAAGCTCAATGTGGTAGAGGGAGTGAAGCCGGTAAAGAAAAAGAGGAGAATTTACTCTAGAGAAAAGTATGAGGTCGTTAGGGATGAGGTCAAAAAATTAGAAGACGCTGAGTTTATCAGAGAGGTCATCTACCCCGAATGGATGTCCAATGCAGTCATTATTCCAAAGGCCAACGGGAAGTGGAGAATGTGTGTGGACCTCACAGACCTCAACAAGAACTGTCCCAAAGACAGCTTCCCTCTCCCCCGCATTGACCAGATGGTAGATGCTACCGCAGGCCATGAGCTCATGAGCTTCATGGATGCCTATTCAGGGTATAACCAGATCTTCATGAACCCTGATGACTCGGAGAAGACAACCTTCATCACTGACAAGGGGACATACTATTATAGGGTCATGCCCTTTGGCCTAAAAAATGCGGGGGCAACGTACCAGCGCCTTGTAAATAAAATATTTGAAGACCAAATTGGGAAGTCTGTGGAGGTCTATGTAGATGACATGCTGACTAAGAGTTTGAAGGCAGAGGATCATGTGTCAGACCTGGAGAGGACCTTTAATACGATGGACAAATACCAAATGAAGCTTAATCCGGCCAATGTGTCTTCGGGGTCGGAGCAGGGAAGTTCTTGGGGTTCATTGTTAACCAAAGAGGCATCGAGGCCAATCCTGAAAAGATAAAGGCCCTTGTTGAGATGAAGACCCCCAAGTCCATTAAAGACGTTCAGAGGCTTACAGGGAGAGTTGTTGCCTTGAATATGTTCGTATCTAGGGCCACAGACAGGTGCCTACCATTCTTCAAAATTCAGAAAAGCCTTCGAATGGAGTGAAGAATGCGATGAGGCCTTCAAGGAGTTAAAATCATACCTGGGGTCTCCCTTGCTGTTGTCATGACCCGTGCAGGGTGAACGACTTTATGTGTACCTCGCCATCTCAGAGTCAGCCATCAGTGCAGCCATTGTGAGAGAAGAAGACGGAATACAGAAGCCTGTGTATTTTAACAGCAAGGCACTCCAGGGGGCAGAGAAAAGATATCCAAGGGTGGATAAGTTGGCCTACGCATTGATCCATGCATCAAGAAAGATGAATCCATACTTCCAGTCCCATACGATGGTCATCCTCACTGACTCTCCCCTTAGGCAGGTTTTACACAAGCCTGAAAAATCAGGGAGGTTAATGGCCTGGGCTATAGAACTGGGGGAGTTTGACATAGTGTATCAGCTTAGGACGGCCATTAAGGGGCATGCATTGGCAGACTTCGTGGCTGAGTTTACTTGGGAAGATGATGAAGCCGAGGATGAGGGCCTCGGGAAGATAGATACCCGACAGGGTGAGCTCACCGACACGACTACAGATAAGGCTGAGACGAGCACCGCTAAAAGGAAAGTGGTTAAAAAAGAAGAGGGAAGATATCTGTTTAGACAGGGGTCACTCACCAAGGGAGGTTTCTCAAAAGAACACACCGTGTGGAGTCTCTTCGTCGACGGGTCCTCTTGCGAAAGCGGGAGCGAAGCTGGGTTAATAGTATCAGCACCCGACGGCACAGACATTGAGTACGCCCTGAGGTTCAACTTTAAGGCCTCCAACAATGAGACCGAGTATGAGGCCTTGATAGCAGGCCTCTCCTTGGCCAGATCACTTAGTATCGACCAGATTTTGGTTCACAATGATTCGAGGCTAGTAGTGAATCAGATACTAGGAGCCTACGAGGCTAAGGACGAGAGGATGGCTAGGTACCTTGAGAAGGTGAGGTCATTACTGAAAGGCTTCAGAGAAGTGAAATTAAAGAGGATACCTAGGCTCAACAATGGCCGTGTTGATGCCCTTGCGAGGTTGGCTTCGGTAACTAGGACATACATCAGGAGGACGGTACCAGTAGAAATTTTACTTCGGCCAACTATTGAAGATGCTGAGGAAACACTTAGCGATTCCCTAAATGTTTCTCACGAAGCTTCGTGGATGGACCCTCTGATCAGGTACATTAAAGAGGGGGAGATGCCAGAAGCAATGCAAGAAAGGAAGAAGTTGAGATACAGGGCTGCAAAGTTCACTGTCATTGGGGACACCTTGTACAAAAAGAGATTTTTACTCCCCTTACTTAGGTGTGTGAACCCATCTGAGGTCTCATCCCTTTTGCAATATGTGCATGAAGGATCGTGCTCAAGCCACATCGGGGGGCAGATCCTTAGCGAAGAGGGTGATCACCCAGGGGTACTGGTGGCCGACCTTGGGGAAAGACGCAGCGACATATGTAAAAAAGTGCGATAAATGCCAGAGATTTGCCACCATCCCTCACCAACCCCATCAGCCTCTTACCTCCATTACATCCCTATGGCCATTTGTTGTGTGGGGGATCGACCTCGTAGGACCCTTACCAAGAGCAGTCAATAACTATCGGTTCCTCATCGTAGCTATTGACTATTTCTCAAAATGGGTGGAGGCCGAACCAATGGTGACAATTACAGAGCAGAAGACCTTCCAGTTCATTTGGAAAAAATTTATATACAGATATGGTCTCCCCAACACCCTCATCTCGGATAACGGGACTCAGTTCAAGATTACCTCTCTACAGAGGTACTGTGAAAGGGTGAGTATCAAACAATTTTTCTCCACCCCAGGCCGACCTCAGGCCAATGGGCAAACAAAAGTTACAAACAGGACAATCCTAGATGTAATCAAGAAGAGGCTTGAGGAGGCAAAAGGAAGATGGGTCGATGAGTTATATGCCGTGTTGTGGGCATACAGGACGAAAGTGAGGACCTCTACCGGAGAGACCCCATTCATGCTAGCTTATTGCTCAGAAGCCTTCATCCCCACCGAGATTGAGTTTCCTACTCATAGGGTCCAAATGTATGACTCCCAGAGAAATACAGAAGAGAGGAGACTCGACTTAGACCTGATTGAGGAAAGGAGGGAGGACGCTGAGATAAGGCAGGCCGCCTACCAGCAGAGGACCACAAGGTTTTACAATCAGAGGGTGAAACAGAGGCCAATCGCAGTGGGGGACTTGGTCCTCAAGAAGACTTGGCAAAATCCCAAAAAGCTCCATCCTAATTGGCATGACCCATATAGGGTCATCGATGAAGTCGTCCCTGGGACCTATAGACTAGAAAACCTAGAAGGGGAACCCTTTTCCAACCCCTGGAATGCAGATCATTTGAAAAAATACTATCAGTAGCGTTGTAAGGTCTTAATAGACCATAGTTGTAATAGGCGTTGCTCCAACAAAACACTTGGAGAATATAATGAGGGTCAATGGAGGGGACGACCCCACCATTGCCCTCAAGAAAGACGAGGGAAGACTTTATTAAAAACCATTATTTTGGTTATTGGAACCCTCGGCTATAATGAGGGTCAATGGAGGGGATGACCCCACCATTGCCCTCAAGAAAGACAAGGGAAAACTTTGTTCAAAATCATTAATTTGGTAATTATAACCCTCGGCTATAATGAGGTCCCATGGAGGGGATGAACCCACCATGGTCCTCAAGAAAGACGAGGGAAAATTTTGTTCAAAACCATTAATTTGGTGATTATAACCCTCAGCTATAATGAGGTCCCATGGAGGGGATGACCCCACCATGGTCCTCAAGAAAGACGAGGGAAAACTTTGTTGAAAATCATTAATTTGGTGATTATCACCCTCGGCTATAATGAGGTCCATGGAGGGGACCACCCCACCATGGTCCTCAACAAAGACGAGGGAAAACTTTATTTAAAACCATTAATTTGGTGATTAACCCTCGGCTATGATGAGGGCCAGTGGGGGGGACGACCCCACCACTGTCCTCAAGCAAGACGAGGGGATACTGTGTTTAAAACCATTAATTTAGTGATTAATCCTCGGTTATAATGAGGGCCAACCCAGGGGACGACCCCTCGATTCACCCTCAAGAAAGACGAAGGAAAACTTTGTTCAAAACCATTAATTTGGTAATTATAACCCTCGGCTATAATGAGGTCCCGTGGAGGGGACGACCCCACCATGGTCCTCAAGAAAGACGAGGGAAAACTTTGTTCAAAACCATTAATTTGGTGATTATAACCCTCGGTTATAATGAGGTCCCATGGAAGGGACGACCCCACCATGGTCCTCAAGAAAGACGAGGGAAAACTTTGTTGAAAACCATTAATTTGGTGATTATCACCCTCGGCTATAATAAGGTCCCATGGAGGTGACGACCCCACCATGGTCCTCAAGAAAGATGAGGGAAAACTTTGTTGAAAACCATTAATTTGGTGATTATCACCCTCAGCTATGATGAGGGCCAGTGGAGGGGACGACCCCACCATGGTCCTCAAGAAAGACAAGGGAAAACTTTGTTTAAAACCATTAATTTGGTGATTATAACCCTCGGCTATAATGAGGTCCCATGGAGGGGACGACCCCACCATGGTCCTCAAGAAAGACAAGGGAAAACTTTGTTGAAAACCATTAATTTGGTGATTATCACCCTCGGCTATAATGAGGTCCCATGGAGGGGACGACCCCACCATGGTCCTCAAGAAAGACGAGGGAAAACTTTGTTCAAAACCATTAATTTGGTAATTATAACCCTCGGCTATAATGAGGTCCCATGGAGGGGACGACCCCACCATGGTCCTCAAGAAAGACGAGGGAAAACTTTGTTCAAAACCATTAATTTGGTGATTATAATCCTCGGTTATAATGAGGTCCCATGGAAGGGACGACCCCACCATGGTCCTCAAGAAAGACGAGGGAAAACTTTGTTGAAAACCATTAATTTGGTGATTATCACCCTCGGCTATAATAAGGTCCCATGGAGGGGACGACCCCACCATGGTCCTCAAGAAAGATGAGGGAAAACTTTGTTGAAAACCATTAATTTGGTGATTATCACCCTCAGCTATGATGAGGGCCAGTGGAGGGGACGACCCCACCACTGTTCTTAAGAAAGACGAGGGAATACTTTGTTTAAAACCATTAATTTGGTGATTAACCCTCGGCTATGATGAGGTCCCATGGAGGGGACGACCCCACCATGGTCCTCAAGAAAGACGAGGGGATACTGTGTTTAAAACCATTAATTTAGTGATTAATCCTAGGCTATAATGAGGGCCAACCCAGGGGACGACCCCTCGATTCACCCTCAAGAGAGACGAGGGAGGGGTTAGTGGCATTAACAAAGAGACAACACAAATAATACAAGAGGCAAATATGGAAGACAACAAAGGAGATGGTAGTATAAATGAAATATCAAGTGTTCTACAAGATAGAGTACAAAAATGTCTATTACATCAAGAGGGTATGGGCTACAGACAACCACCCTATGGAAAAATATCAGAGGGCAGGGCCTCAACATCCACAAGAGGGGTTTCCTCAATAACCACAACTGGCCGATCTTCAGACGTGCCGACCCCCTCGACTTGCACTTGGGATTCCACCTGGGTTAGAGCCTCGGCAATCAAGGGGTCCTCCAGTTGAACGGCCTCCAGAGAAGTACGGACGGAAGAGACGACGTCGCCGAACTTGAGGACGACCCACCAACAAGCCGTCCTTATCCATCTTTCCAAGTACTCAAGGCCGAAGCCTTGGAACTCATCGGAGAGTTTATAGGCTTCCATAGCATCTGCCTCGGCTTTCTTCACAGCCTCAGATAGCTCAATCTTAAAGTGGGCCTCCCGATGGGTCATGGCTTCATCCTTCTCCTTCAGAAGCAAGTATTTGGCCTACAAATCCTTATCTTGCTGTCTCGTCAGCTCGTCCATAATTCGTGCATGTTAAGTTCTATCACTCTCTAGCTCAGCCTTTGCAGTATCTAAGTCAGCCTGCAGGTCGACCTCATGATGGATGGCCCTCTCGACCTCATGGAATTTCTCCTGATTCTCAGCCATCCATTTAGTTGCCGAGGTAAAGGCGCATACAGACTGCACAGAAAAATAAACGGATATCAAGAGGCCAAGGAAACAGTTGGTGAAAGAATGCAATTAAAGAAATGAATCAAGATAAAAACCTGGGCTAGAGCGTGCAGACCATAGTCATACACTTAGGCTGGAGGCATCTTTGACAGAAATTCATAATCAGCAGCCGAGGGAGCAGAAAACATTGATGCCTTAGCTGCCCTCAAATTTACGATGAGCGATGATGGCTCGGCCCTCAGATGTGCTAAGTTCTGGGACCAGAAGGCCCCCATGCTGGATGAAGAAGCAGTCCCTTCAAATGCTTCGAACCTGGCCCTCGTTTGAAAATCCAGTCGAGGGTCAACAGGAACCTCAGGCTCTTTTCTTTTATGGCTATCGATTGTCGGCTTAATAACCGTCGGCCTCACGGCTTTCGTCTTCCTCGGAGCCTGCTGAGGCTCCTTACCCTTCTTCTTTGCCAAGCCTGATAGTAAACTGGGAGCAGTCATTTCCCAGAGATAGTCTGATACACCAGCAGGACGACCTTAAAAGGGTACAACACGTGAGAAAAATGTAGAGTTAAAACGAAAACACTTAAAAAAAGTAAAGAAAAGTACAACTCACATAGTTCTATAAGGGGGCCAACCTTCAGACCAGCTTCCTTGAGGAACTGAGGGGTCATCAGATCTTCAAACTTTGGAAGTTCACCCCCTCTCCCTCGCCCTCTTAGATATTCAACAATATCTTTCTCTTCCAGGCTAAGTCCGGGGTCTGACCTGGCCTTCATTGACGGGTTAGACCATCTTCGGGGGACCCTCTGACCATCGGCTACAGAAGATGCCTCGGCGGAGTACTCCACTCCCTAGAGATGAAAAAGAATCTCTTCTTCCAATCATGGTTGGAGGTTTGTGCCACGTGGAGAAGTTTTTTCTCAAACCTCCTCGCCCCTAGATGATAGTACCTAGACTGTTTGGACGAAGAGGTGATATTGTAGCATGCCAAGAATATGTCAGTCGAGGGCTCATCAGTGAGAGCATTCTTCCACAGGGAGATGTAACCTAGTATCATCCTCCATGAGTTGGGAGGAAGCTGAGAGGGAGCAATACCGAGGGTTGATAGGATATCTACGATAGCAGGATGCAGAGGGAACCTGACGCCAACCTTGAACATTTGTTCATACACTGCAACCTCACCCTCTTCACCCTAAAAAACCCTCTCAAACTCAAAGGGAACCCTCATGGTTATGCCGGGGGGCACTCCATAGGCATGTCTCCACAATAAGAGGTAGTGATACCTAATGGAGGAGATATAGGACGAGGCATGGGAGGTATCAACCTGGTCATCTGAATCATCGCCCTCATCCTCAGTCCCCTCTCCCTCGGCCTCGTCATCTGCCAGAGGACCATGGGGAAAGGCCATCTGGAAGGCATGTGGAGATAGGGTTGTCATAGGGACAGCCTCGGAGGGGACCATACCCTCGGCTTGTCGGCCCGGGCTTAGGTCAGATGTCTCTATTCTACCAGAAGGTCCAGCGCCAGTTGGAGAGGATGCTCTCTTGTCTATATCACTTAAATGACACTCGGTTGGACGATGGGATGACCCACAAGACTCAGATGGCTCAAATGGTTTTATTGTGGATAGAGGAATAGGAAAGATGGGTCATACCCAATTAGGATCGGCCACTCGTCTCCTCTCCTCCTCTTCCTCTATTCGTCTGATCTCAAAAAATAATTTCTCTCTCAGGGAAGGGAACTCCTCAGCTAAGCTATAAATCCTCATAAGCATCAAGGGGGAGACCCTACACTTGGAGGAATTTGGGGAACTTAACTACAAACAAGTTTGCAGTTGACCAAATTAGACTTTTGGATTAAAATAAAATAAATCAAGGGTTTTACTCAAGAAAGCTCAAGAACACTCAAAAACCATCCGCCGGAGAAGATGCCGGAAATAATATAAAATAGCCTAAGTCCGACCATACAAGCCTAAAGCAAATAAAGAAATGAAAGTAAAAGAGGACATTGGGGTAGAGGGATTACCTGAGGAAGGAGAAAGAGGGTGCCAAACTCGAAATGTCAAAACGCGCAGGTCTGTCTGTTAGAAATCTAGAGAGAGAGAGAGCTTGGGCGCGAAGAAGAAGAAGAGAAGGAAAGGTTTCAAAAATCTCTTAAATACCTTAGTAATGAGTGGGCCCATTAACCAAGGCATAACACAGCCCACGAGGAGGGCATCATTAGTGCACAAAGTTCTAGGTTGCATGAATCCGCCATGCCTTGTAAATTGAAACGACATTGGATAAAAATTTGACAGCTGTCAAATCAGTTTGACAGGTGTCACTCATCAAACAGACAGTACACTTGTCTCAAAAGCAACATTATCCCTCAGCCATCTCAGCATCATCTATGGCTGAGGGCTGGGGGGTGATTGATATACCCTTATATACCATCGGCCATGCCGAGGGCGCCCTGCACTTCATCAGGCTCCGAACGACCCTTCGAGGGGCAGACCCTTCATCAGGCTTTGGACGACCCTTCGAGGTGACGATCCTTCATCAGGCTCCGGACGACCCCTCAGGAGGCTGACCCTCCATCAGGCCCCGGACGCCCCCTCAGGAGGCCGACCCTTCATCAGGCTCCGGACGCCCCCTCAGGGGGCCGACCCTTCATCAGGTTCCGGATGACCCCTCAGGGGGTCGACCCTTCATCAAGCTCTGGACGACCCTCCGAGGGTACGACAATACGAGTCCCAAATTAGGCCAGACTCATTACCGGAAGGAACTTTGCCCTCGGCCTCATATCAAAGGCCGAGGGTGACATCATCATAGTGCGTGGTTTGGGAAACGGGTGGAACAGTGTGCGTGAGGCTCACATGGCACATGGGAGACCGTTATAACAAAATCACACCCTCATGTGAGGGAATATTATGTCATCATTTGGCATCTATAGGTGTCAATAGGGGATTGGCTAGATCATCATTCACATGCACCATGCATACTTGGGGGGGTACACTACACCCCTCAAGACCTATATATACTTATCACCTACAACCCTCCAGGGGATCGATCAATTTATTGTAACCCTAGCTAAAACTATGCTTGTACACACAGTAGAGAGAGAAAGTGAGCTTATGTGCATTGTATCCAAGGTCATTAGTGCCCATACTTAGAGGATCACACACTCATAGTGGATGTAGGCCAAATTGGCTGAACCACTATACATCATTGTCTTATTTCCTCTTATATTCATCCCCTTCTACATACTTATACACTTATACATCTCTATGGCTGCCATGGTTACTACTGTTTGAGCTCATTATCACTTATCCGATGGTGCTAAATCTTAGCATCATCAAACCCTAAGAAGATTAAATGGTTCCCAAGAAAAAACATCCAAATTATTTCTCAAGAAGGAAATCAATTCTTTCTTTTCATGATCGACGAGTGCGATTTTAATAAAAAAACTTTCTCTATGACAAGCTATCATTAGCTCAAACTTCTTCCGAACTTTTAGCCACCCTGTCAGCTAGATGGACCCTGGTCTCCTCCACCCCTGGTCGGTCGTAGCATAATTTCTATTTAGAGGGTGTTACCCCCTCCTGGGCTTCCTCCGGAGAACCTTTGGTTATGTTTTCTTTTTCTTCCTGGGAGAATGGCCGCAGTGAAGCACTTTCTTGCAGTGGCCTGGTCTCCACAAATTTTGACCACGCCCTAGTCGGTGATACACTTAATCTTTTGGTCGTAGGTAGATGGTATCATGGCATGCAACTAGCCTCTGCCAAGAATGGCATGATATGAGTACTCTATATCTACCACTAAGATCTCAATTATATTTGATATGTTGCCTATCCTGACTGGAAGGTCTAACTTTCCCAGTGGCATTGTAATTATCCCTGCAAAGCCCACTAATGGAACTGTGTCTTCTTTTAGGTAGGTTAGATTGTGCTTCAACTTGTATA
This sequence comes from Sambucus nigra, assembly GCA_949130495.1. Classification (NCBI taxonomy): domain Eukaryota; kingdom Viridiplantae; phylum Streptophyta; class Magnoliopsida; order Dipsacales; family Adoxaceae; genus Sambucus; species Sambucus nigra. The sequence continues at coordinate 299,563,846 of OX422208.1, forward strand.
ATAACTCTAGGTGCATCACCTCTGATGAGCTTCCCTGGTCCACCAGTAGCTTCTCGACATCTTAATTTATAATCTTGAGGGTTATCACGAGTGCATCGTGATGTGGAGTCCTTACTCGGATCAAGTTTTCTTCAGTAAAGACGATGTGTTTGGTGTAGTCGACGTCCTCTGGTCGTCGGTGCTTGCCAACTTGGCTTTTCACAGGGTTAATCTGGAATGCCTCCATGATAGTAGTGACCTTCGTTAGCTCCATATGAATAGTGTTCCCTTGGATCTTCTTTAGGTCTGATGCCCCATGGATCACCGCGAACTCCTATTCCATGTCATCTTCAAGGACGTTGTCTGGTATCTAGTCACCATTAGCTGCGACCTTATCATCTTTTTTTCTATGTATTCATTGAGATGCCCAACTTGGGACAACTCTTATAAATGTGACTTCAAAGGCTTACAATTCTTAGTTTTGTGGGTGCCCTCCCTGTGGAATGCACATTTCAGTGCATTGTTCCTTTTTATTGGTTCACCATCCATCTTTTTGGGCCACTTAATGAATGGTTTATCCTTAATCTTGCTCAAGATCTTATAGATTGGTTCTTTGAAGACTGTGTTAAAAGCTGGAACGCTTTTGAAGGACCAGCCTTGTTCCCATTCTTACAGCCGTTCTTGCCCCCATTTTTATTCCCTTTCTTTGGAGTGTCACTCTTATCTACTCATTTAGTAACTTTTTCTCGACTGTTATCCCCTGTGTTAGAAGGAATCATGTCCTCAACCTTGGCGTATTTCTCGATATGGTCCATGAGGTCGTCGATAGTGATGGCTTCTTTCTTTGTAAGTGATCCGTGTAGCAAAGATGTGGTCGGTAGACCAATATTGAAGGATGCAATGGCAACCTGCTCAGAGCAGTCCTCCACTTCATTGAATACTTCCCCACTACCTTTTGGCATAATCACGAAGGTTCTCTTACGGATTTTTTTCCTCATGAGCAGTGCATCCATTCGCTTGGGGTGGGAGCTACTAGTTATGAAACAAATAGTAAAATCCTCCGCTAGTGCCTTAAATCTCTTGACCGACCTGTGGGGAAACTTTTCGAACCACTTTTGTGCTACATTATGTAGGCTAGGAGGGAAAATTTGACACATCAAGGCATCTTTATGGCTCTACATGGTCATTATTTGCCTATACTGGAGAACACGGTCGATTGGATTCGTCTTCCTATTATAGATCTTGAATTTGGGATTAGTAAACTTATTTGGGGGTTCTTCTTCCTTAATCTCACTAGAAAAAGGGGATTTCATCTCGGTGTTTAGATCTCTCCTATCTAGCTCCCTGGTAGACATGACTCCTCGATGGACTGAATAATTGTCCATCTCTCTAAGAACTAAAATTCTAATGTTCTCATCTTGATGATTATTACTTTTATATCTCCTTTCTAATCAACCACATTATGATCGATCATGCTCTGACCTACCACGTTCAAATTTATCTTCGTCGCGCCTGGAGCTCCTCCCTCGACTACAAGTATTACTCGCCTGAGGACTAGGAGTCATATCGTGATGCTTCCTGGTATCTCTATGGAGATCTCTCTCCATTATTTCCAGTCGCCTTTGCAGGCGAGAATTTTCTTCCACCTGGAGGCGTGTGCCTCCTCTTATTCTCGAAGCCTATCTTTGTAATGATAGACAAACTTGGAGATCTGTGTAGACCTAGGATGTCCCTAAATTTCTTCAGAAGCATGCCTTTCTTGGCAAAACCTGGGATTTGGTTTCTGAAGAACCTCTGACCTTACCCTAGGTGGGACTGGGTTAACTTGAACATCAAAAACCTAAAAAATATTATTGTTATGGTGAGACATTAAGAACTTTCTGTTGATGAATGTTTTCGTTAGAATATAAATATCTTCTCATAGACGACGCCAATTGTGAGTGCAAAAAATATCATAATAAAGATCCCCAAAAATAATAATAAATGCAGGAAGTAAAGATCATACACACAACAACGATATACGTGGTTCGGCAATTTGCCTACGTCTACGGAGAGGATACTATATTCTTATTAGTGTCTCTTAATGCTGGAGGTTACATCCTTTTGCCCCTGGCCAGGGTTTACATTTTATAAATGTGTAAAAATAAGAGATTGATTTGTACAAGTCACTCAATATGATCGTGGATAACTAGTGGTCCATGAATATCTCCTCAATGATTGTTGGTAACTAATTTAAGTATATTCGTAAGTATTTCAGTTCATGTAAAATACATGAGCCTTTAATGATAAGTGGATTTGGGTCTGGTAGTCCTTCTTGCAAGTTGGGTTGGCTGGCTACTTTCCTGGGCCAAAATAAATCGGTCCCCACAAATACCATTAGAAAATCTGTAATGAATCATTATTACATATATGAATATGACTTGTTATCCCTTATATTGGTATGTTGATTGTCTCAGCATATTATACTAATTATAATCAGATAAAAAAAATAAGAGATCTAAATGCTGAAATACTAATACTAGAGTAAATTATAGAGAAAATAGATAAAGAGAATAAGAACCAGAATTACGTGGTTCGGCCTAAAGGGCTATGAAGGGAAAAGTCTTCTTTGAATGAAAGGTCCCCATTGGCAACAACCTTAAAAATTAAAAGGCAAAGAAAAGATAAAATTTTCAAGGCCAAGTTGTTTCATTATTTCTTCAAAATTGATATCTTAAAAAAAATAAGAGTGAAAAAATGATATATCTATGATTTTGAGGATGTTATAATTTGAAGATAAATTCATTTACACGATGATTCCTAGTTAATTAAGTTTGACGCTATTGATTTGAGAATCATCAATATTTTATAGGTCAGTGTACATTATGTTTGTTTGTCCATTTATAAATTCACTTTATCTATTAATATGATTCTAAATCTTTGTTTGATAAAGTTAATGCAGTCAAATAAAACATCTTAGAAAATTTTAAGTTATTGTATCATATTTTATTTATTGCTAGTTCATGCTCCTTTCACTATGTACCATCTTTGTTTAGACACATCGCTGCTATGTAAGTGTGGAAAACATATGTTTTTTGTATCTGTTTGTGGTTTTTATATATATATATAAGCATGTGTGTCATTAATATCTATTGCATATTTATATGTATGGTATCATTTTGTTTTGAGTCTTTGGGCTTGCACTTATTTCAGGTATGCCACATGTTCTGTTTTAGTTTCAAGTGGTTTCAATTTAGTATGATATATGATCATATTGGTATCTCTTATTGCTTATTTACATTGGTGTCTCGTGATTCATTTTTTTAATTTAAGATGGTATCATTTTTGTATCAAAATTGGTATTAATTGATCATTATTTGGATAATTTGTACGTGTGTTACCAAGTTATTTGTTGTTGCATGTTTCACTACACATCATTACATGATATACTTTTTTCCTTTATGCCTAACCATGTTTCATTTAGGGGATTTTTGGTTATATTGGGGAGATTGGTTTTATTATGCTTCTTTCACTTTGTCTATTCCTCAATAAAAAAACGGAGAATTGGTATTTCAATCTTTATAGTCCAAGGGAGATTTTGGCCTTAAGGGGAGACACCCTAACTTAGGTAGAGATTTTTATACAAAGGGGGTGGGGTTATTCATATGCAGATTTATAATATTGTGTTCTCTTTGCATTTGAAGGTGTGTTTAAGTGGGCAGGTTTGCAACGATGCATGACAAAGTTTGCACAAGAGCAAATCTACTCAGAGTTTTGTGTCCCTCAAGTGTACGTACTTTTTCCTCTTGGGGTTGGGAATGAAATTTTTATGGATCTTGACACCCCATAGATTTTTGTTTTGTGAGTTGTCCCGAAATTTCCAAAGGGGGAAATTTGTTAGGAATTTTTTTTATAAAGTCAATTTCTATGTATTTTGGCTTATTCCGTGTTTGGACAAAACCTTTGAGTCATAAGTTATTACTGGAGCATGTTTACTTTTCAAGCCTATGACATGTTTGATTGAAGACATAGAGGCCAAGATATCATGTCCATGCCATTATGCCGAGCTTCATCTTCATGTTCTGAAGATCTCTCATGTATGAATGCATAAATATTTTGATCATTGGATATTTTACTTGGCTGTTGTTTTGAAAAATTATTTTTAATTGGTTTCAAATTTGTTTTTAATTTTGTTTTGAAGTCTCGTTAGACCGTAATCTAATGTAATTACAACGAGGCAGTTATTAGTCTGCATTGGTTTCGCACTGGAAGTTTCGTTAGAAAGGTTTTAAAAGTTTTGTTAGAAAGATGTTCGAACGAAAAGTGTAGCTTCGTTCGAATGAGATCAAATTTCTTTCAAACGATCTGATGCATTTTTCAATGCAAATTTCATTTTATGGCCTTATCTCATTTTTGGAAAATCTATTATAATATGACTTCAGAGCAGCAGTTTCTAATGAGACTTTTTCATAATCTTAGATTCATACAAATCTTCCAAAAATATCTCCAAAGGTTTTGATCTTCCATAATCATATTATTTAAATATATACTTTGAGATCAAGTTTGCCGGCATCATTGGTTTTCTTTCTTCATGTTAACGCAAAAATTCTCCATCTACGAGGACCAATCAGAAAAGGATACATGTCATCCTACGTGGCAATATTCGACATCCGAGGAGAGTTGGTCGGCACCCGAGGAGTATTAGTCGGCATCCGAGGAGAGTTGTTCAGTACCCGAGGAGAGTTAGTCGGCACCCGAGGAGAGTTGGTCGGCATACCAACCAGGAAGATCAAAGGATAACTATGCATTTAATGTGCATTAATGAAGATGGCAGCGCATTTAATGAGCCTTAATGTACATTTATATTGTATTAATAGATGACAACGCATAGCATACCAAGAAATTCAACAATTAGATTCGTTGAATGTAGACATAAATGTCTACATACAATGAATCTCCTTATCTACCATCACTATAAATACATGTATCACCTTAGCCAAAAGGGAGGAGATCCAAGAGAACCTAGAAACCCCATACACAAGATACACATCCTTTCTCTCTCTACACCCTATGGTGCTATTGTAAACCCCTGGGAATAAAATAACAGTGGACGTAGGCTTTATTCATAGCCGAACCACTTTAAAAATCTTTGTCTCTTATGTGCTTGATTGGATTGCTTTCATCTATTTATCTGTGATCATAAAAATGGGATTCAATCCAGTTTTTTGCATCAACAGATTTGGTGTCGTCTGTGGGAATCCTGTTACAAGCGTTGTTCTCCATCAAAAGCTAAGTCTTTATTTTCTCTACGCATAATCAATTATACAAACATCTTTTGATTCAATCATGATTTTTATGTTTATATACATAAACTAATTGTCCAATTTTTATCTGCAAAATATTGCATATCATGATTTTAAAATCATAACTGTTAGATTAATTATTATTTAGAAATCTGAAAAATAATGGATTTCATAAATCAAAACTTTTGGCTTGATTCTCAAGTTAAAATTTTATCTCATGAAATCAATATTTTAAATGATTACATATACCAATATATACGACGATGATAAGATTTGAAAATTTTCATTGTTGATTTTGAAATAATTTTTGAAAGATCTTTGATGACTATTCAAATTCCCCTTACATTTTTAATCAGAGAATAGGAAAAGGTTAAAGACAATAAAAAGTTTTCTCATGGAAATCATAACCCAGATCTATTTTCTCTGTCTTCAAGTTTGAGTCTCTTTGCATTCATTTATATGAACTATATACTTAATTTGGTTCATCTTCCATCTATGTCAAAAAAGTCAAATTGATTGATTTTTGATATAAATTTGGTAATAACTTCGATCATTCAACATATTTTTATCTCTCCAAATAGGGAATAGGAAATGATCAATATAAAAAATAATTTTCTCTCACCTGAAAAATCATTACCCACCTCTTGTAAAAGAGGATCAGTAAAACAAATCATGACCATATCAAGACTCTAGGCACAAATTTGATATGTTGGCCCCTCGTTCATCACATCACAGGGTTTCTTTGTCGAAATCACACGATCTAGTGGATTACATAATTATTCATTTAATTAACATTCTTAATGCTTAAATTTTACATCGAATGTTATTTTTCTGATCTAAGGATTCGAGATATTCTGGTCAACCATCTATATTGTTAGTCGGCATCATCTTGGGCCATCTTTTATTAAAGGGAAGCTTAACCAGACCATTTTTGTTTGTCGGAGATAAGATGTGAAGATCCATCAGCAACGTTGAAATAATTTTATCCAACTACGAGGTATCTTATTATTGGTCGGAGCCCCATATTGTAGCTCGGTGGAACCAATTGCAGGTTGACGATCATCTACTTCTTGATCGGCGACATCTCAGTCTTGTTCGGAGGGTTCAATTTACTGGTCAGCAACTATCCAACCATCCAACTCTTGGTTGGCGACATCTGATGTTGTTCGGTGACCATCCAACAGCTGGTCTGCAATATCAATGCACCATTTTTATTAATCGACGAAATCGCTCTGCTGGTCGGGGATCATTTGCTTCTTGGTCATCACTATATATTCTACAGCTTGAGACATCCTTAAATGTTTGTCGGCAATATCCATGCCATTTGTCGGCAGCAGTAGAATCTTGGGGTATTAAAAAATGAGAAGCACCCCAGATATTTCTTTAAACACGAGTTCAGCTCGGGGACAAACATGGGGCTTAAGTCTTTTTTAACTTGTGATCACCCCAAAAATATTTTTAAAACCAAGTGATAAATAATTTTCAAACAGCAACTTATACCTGATTAGTTGTTGGAGATTAAATAACTTTACAAAAAACTCTACGTCTTATTTATGATGCATATCTGATAAAAATTTGTCCATCTCACACACATTTGGCATAAAAATATTATTTCAAATTTTGAAATTTTTATTATTTTATGCTGATACACATCACATATTGTTTGGCTGAATAATTATTCTCATGATAATAATTATTTTCTCTAGTCTCGACAGGTGCTCGGGAAGCTTATTAAAATTTCATAGGAACGAGATTCAATCCCGATGAAAGCTCTCGTAAACCTCTGGAAAAGTAGTATTTCTCAACATTAGGCAATTGTGCCTCGATATATCAGCCAACATATATTATTTTTTGAAATTAATATTTTTATTTCTCAAGCATATACATATCATATATTGATTGGATGAGTAAATTATTCTCACGACTAATCAATTCAGCCTACACAAATGGTAGAGCAAGATATTAATTTTTACATGTACAAGACTAAACGCCGATGAATGCTCGGAAACAATCTGGAAACTATTATCATTGCTCAGCATTATGAAATTTCACCTCAGCAAGGAACTATATATTTTATTATTGCTTTGATTTGGGCTCAAGCACGAATTATTCTATATATCCGTTCGGATTCATATTCTATATTCATCTCTTCATGGAGCTCGGTGAAATACTGATTATTATATCCAGCTCCGAGGAAAAGCTACAACAGTTATTATATTTCACCCCCAACGAATAGTTGGTCGGGGCAATTCTTATTTATATTCAGGCCCAGATATCGGCTCAAGCACAAATTATTCTATATATCCCTTGGGATTCATATTCTATATTCATCTCAACATGGAACTCGACGAGATACTTATTATCATATTCAGCTCTGAGGAGAACTATAACATTTATTATATGTCACCCCCAACGGACAGTTGGTCGGGGTAATTCTTATTTATATGCAGGCCCAACAAAGTTCTCGGCCATATTCTTATGTTCAGGAAAATATTATTCTTATTCGGCATTATGCAATTGTGCCTCGACAAGATACTTATTCAGCTTTAAGGAGAAATACAATATTCGTTGTATTTCACCCCCAATGGATAGTTGGTCGGATAATTCTTATTTATATTCAGGCCTGACAACGTTCTCGACCATATTCTTATGTTCTGGAAGATCTTATTCTTGTTCGGCATTATATAATTCTACCTCGACAGATCAACGAGGCACTTTATTATTATTATTCTTTATATCTATTTGGATGCATATTCTATTATTATTTCAGCATGGAGCTCGACAAATATTTATAATCATATATTCAGCGCCGAGGAGGTCTCCAACATTTATTATATCTTATTCCCAACAATCTGTTGGTCAGCGCCGAGGAGGTCTCCAACATTTATTATATCTTATTCCTAACAATCTGTTGGTAAGCTCCGAGGAGGTCTCCATCATTTATTATATTTTATTCCCAACAATCTGTTGGTCAGCGCCGAGGAGGTCTCCAGCATTTATTATATCTTATTCTATTCCCAACAATATGTTGGTCAGCTCCGAGGAAGTCTCTATCATTTATTATAAAAAAATGTATTCCTCCGGGAAGTAAAACTTGTATTCCTCCGGGAAGTAAAGCTACTTGTATTCCTCCGTGAAGTAAAGCTACTTGTATTCCTCCGGGAAGTAAAACTTGTATTCCTCCGAGAAGTAAAGCTACTTGTATTCCTCCGGGAAGTAAAGCTACTTCTATTCCTCCGGGAAGTAAAACTTGTATTCCTCCGAGAAGTAAAACTTGTATTCCTCCGGGAAGTAAAACTATGTATTCCTCCGGAAAGTAAAACTATGTATTCCTAAAAATGCCAACTTATGTTGGTTAGGAAGTAAATGTATTCCTCCGGGAAGTAAAACTATGTATTCCTACGGGAAGTAAAACTATTACTAAAAATGTCAACTCAGGTTGGTAAAAAATAAGAAGCTGTCAACTACAGTTTGTCATAAACATTTTATGAGTATGTGAAAGCGATCAAGCAAAAAGTATTCAAAGTTCACATTCCACACTTGGGGGCTCTATTAAAAATACAGTTGTTCATTCGGTGGCACATTCTCATAACATCATGCAGTCGAGCATCAGATTCATCCCCAACTAATTAACATTCAGAAGTTATTTTTCTTGCTCAGGAGCTAATTTTGCTTATGAAGTTCAGGAGGCTATTAAAGTTCAGGAGGCATATTCAAGAGTTATTATGCACATGCTATTGAAGTTCAGGAGGCATATTGAAGTTCATGAGGCATTCAGAAGTTCAGGAGGCATATTCAGGAGTTATTATGCACATACTATTGAAGTTCAGAAGTCAAATTCAGCATCTACAGCACTGAGATCTTTACTACTACTGCCCGACCAACATTGAAGAAGAAGTTGTATGAAAATGTTTCGAAGTCCACCACTAGCTTGGTACTAATCAGATTGAAGAGTTGGGTTCAAAAGCTAGTATGCTACTCGATAAAGTATTCAGAGGATCATAAATCAGAAGAATCAAGCGCGTGAAGTTATCACTCAGTTGCTCGGCACAGGAGGCAGTTGGTCGGCTAGCAAACCAATCAACATACTTGAAGATTATGACAAGCTACAAGCTGCATACTATGGCATGGATGCATCCAAATTCTCAGGGGTGATACATAGCACACGGAGTTCCTCCAAAGAAAGATTAGCAACCATCGATCAACCTGCATCATATGTCGTCTAGGAGATAATGCACTTTATGTTGAACAAATTAAGAAGGTAGATCAAGAATTTCAGGAGCACTGAGCAACACTACAGAATAAATACTCCATCCTTTCAAGTAAACCATCAAGCATGGAGCATTGGGGGCTTCTGTTAACGCAAAAATTCTCCATCTACGAGGACCAATCAGAAAAGGATACATGTCATCCTACGTGGCAATATTCGACATCCGAGGAGAGTTGGTCGGCACTCGAGGAGTATTAGTCGGCATCCGAGGAGAGTTGTTCAGTACCCGAGGAGAGTTGGTCGGCATACCAACCAGGAAGATCAAAGGATAACTATGCATTTAATGTGCATTAATGAAGATGGCAGCGCATTTAATGAGCCTTAATGTACATTTATATTGTATTAATAGATGACAACGCATAGCATACCAAGAAATTCAACAATTAGATTCGTTGAATGTAGACATAAATGTCTACATATAATGAATCTCCTTATCTACCATCACTATAAATACATATATCCCCTTAGCCAAAAGGGAGGAGATTCAAGAGAACCTAGAAACCCCATACACAAGATACACATCCTTTCTCTCTCTACACCCTATGGTGCTATTGTAAACCCCTGGGAATAAAATAACAGTGGACGTAGGCTTTATTCATAGCCGAACCACTTTAAAAATCTTTGTCTCTTATGTGCTTGATTGGATTGCTTTCATCTATTTATCTGTGATCATAAAAATGGGATTCGATCCAGTTTTGTGCATCAACACTTCATATTTCTAAGAACATGTTTTGTGTGGTGGATTATGTGTCTAATTTGTTTACATAAGGTGGACACCATATGTTGCTATAGTTTATGAGCTTTTCAGTGGATACCGAGGTATATGTTGACTCACAGGTTGTGGTTGTGCGTGGGTGGACTCTTAGGTTTCGCTGTGGAGGATAGGTTGAAGATTGAAGACGCATCAACGCTTGAGAGGACTTCGAGTCGTTACATAAGTCATATGTCTATCTTATGCAATTCCTGGTCATATTTTCTTTATTTTATTCTTGTTCTCACCAAGATGCATGTTTTAGGACAAGGTAAAATTCATCTAAGTTTAACTAGATTAATTAATTTAATTGAACTTAAAATTTGAATTTTATTAAAATAGTGGTTTTCTTGTTTTGCAACCTTTTCATATATAGAACCTTACAGGATTATAAAAATGACTGTTGATGCAAAAAACTAAACTAGGCTTAATTAATTGATCATAGATAAAATAAGTAAAATAAACAAGACACAAGAAATTTTAAAGTGGTTCGGCTCAACGAAATAGCCTACGTCTACTGTTATGTATTAATTGCCTTAAGTTGTTTTTTCGATCCCTTGCAATGAGGTTGATAAAATATATTTATAGCCCAAGAGGGGTCTTGATAGTTATCATGTGAAAGGATGGAATGACTTCATTTGTTAATCATTCACATCAATACATAATGAGAATTAAATATATGAATACAGTCATTTAATTGGTAGTACATGTTGTAAGACTGCTATCACTTTCTTGGCAATACGGGTTATTGGTCGAGCTTCCCAGTTGGTCAGGCTTTTTTATCGGGCTGACTTGGACTTGTGCCACATAGGATGACACGTGCTGGCTCATAATTGGTCAATGTAGGGTGGTAAATTTTGGTATCAACAGAAGCCCCCAATGTTTCATACTTGGAGCTGATGCAAAAGTGTGAAATATTATGCTTTGATAGTATCTCGAGCTATTTAGTTGGCTGCAAACCTTCCAAACTTGTGAAATTTATCCACTTGATTATCGATTTTTGGGCGCGAATGGCAGTTTTGTAAATATTTTAATTTTAGCAAATATTTCTGGGGTATCTTCGTCTTTTCCCTTTTTAGCCGTCGTAAACCGAATCATCGTTCGATTTAAACATTACTTTTTCCAATTTTCGATGTGTCTTATAAAAAGAGTGGTAAAACTTTGATCATTTTCTACCTCTCACTTCTGATTGTGCTGCTGTGTTCTTTGAACTTTCGTGCGATCGTTTTCTTTTCTGTCTTCAGTTCTTATTGAATCCTTAAACTTTTGTAATAATCTTTCTTCTCTTCTTCTTTGTTTTCTTCATCATGGTTTATTCTATCGAGTCACTTGATAGGTTCAGAATCGACTTTAATATTCCATCTTGGGTTGTACTGAAACATCCCACTTTTCCTTTCTATTTTTTCTCTCTAGTCGAGGTCCATTGGTTCCCTTCCATCTTTATTGCTGAATGTGGGTTCATATTTCCTCCCAATCCCATGTGTCTCGAGTTTTGTCTATATTTTGACATTGTACCTGCAAGAGTGGATCCTAACACATGAAGAGTTGTAAATATAGTTTATAGGTTAAATAAAATATATGGAACCCATATAGGGATTCTAGAAATAATGTTTTGTTATAAATGGGTAAATAGTGATCCCACTTTTTATTTGAAAACTACGAAAGTTAGTAAAGCTTTAGTAGCCGATCTCCCTGATTCTAATAGGGATTATTTTGATCATGGGGTAGTTGTAAAAAATTGGAAACATGCTTCCTTAACTAGAGGTGCTAAATACTATGGACTAAGATGTCCTCTCTTTGGCAACGAGATAGGTTGTTCTATGTTTTAACATTTTTTCCATCTTTATATTTGATAAAATGGCATACTGACTTTTGTTTTATAGATTGAATTGCATTTGACGAGAAAAGAAGATCCACCAAAGAGAGTGAAGTAAATTTAAAAGAATTGAAGTTTATCTAAGGACTTCACAAGATAGTTGTTGAGGAGCACGTTAGGTTTGCCACATATTTGCTTCAATACAAAATATTGTTTATTCCTTTATTGACATACCTACGGCCTCTCCTATTCTGGTAATTGATCTTGATCAAGAGGTTATTGTTGATTCTGACACTCCTCTATCTGAAATCATGAAGAATAGGAAGTTTCCTGATCTTCTCAGTTGTAGCACTTCTGGCTCCTAAGCACCTACTGAAGGAGCTAAGAAGAAAACAGGGGATCTTATGAAGCCCTCTGTTCCCAAGGACCCAGTCCCTAAAGACCCAGCCCCTAAAGTCCCAACTCCCAAAGATGAAGCTCCCAAAGATGCTGAAGTTCCTTTGAGGAGACTTGGGAGAGGGCTTACAGAGAAGCAGGTCGACCAGATGACCGATTAACTGTCCTTAGTTGAATTACCCTCTTATGATATTATTCCCCTAGCAGTTATTACTCCTAGTTTGACTAGGAAGTTGATCAAGTCTGGTACTCTTCCTGACCACAAGGGGGTGGATGTCATGCTCCCTCGATCGAGGGTTTCTGAATTTGCTACTCAGAGCCTTGCATCAGAAATTAGTTTCATTTTTCTTAGTTTGGTTATCTTTTATATATCTCATATGCTCATTTTGATCTTCATTTTTTACAGTTCTTGGTACTCTTAAATAATATGATGGAGAAGGATGATGCAATTAAGGCTTCTTTTTCTTCAAATAAGGTGGAGGAAGCCCTGGATGGCTTGAAGAAGTCTCTGCTTGAATCTCAGCAAGCTCTAGAGACGAAGAAGAGTACTTGGGCGGATAAACTGAAGATGACTGAAACTGCTCGGTAGACGTCTGATGATAATGCCCTTGAAGCTGAGCGCAGTTCCAAGGAAGCTGAGCACAAAGGGAAGGAGGCTGAGCGTAAGACTAAGGAAGCTGAGTGTAGGGAAGAGGAAGCTAAGCACAGGGCAAAGGCTGTCGAAGAGCTTGTATCCTCTGCCAGAGATAAGAGAAAGTCTGTTGTGAAGGCTTCCTTCAGTGCTGGGTGGGACAAAGGCTGGAATAAAGCCATTTATGTTGCCTCTGCTCAAATTGAGTATGCAAAATAAAAATTCTTCAGTGATGTTTGGGTTGCTGCCCTTCAGAAGGTGAACACAGATGAAGGCTTTGAACTTTTTTAGAGATATGTTCATGGTCAGCCATTGAGTATGAGTTTGAATATGGAGTTGGTTCTCGAGAGTCTTCTCTGGTAGTTAAATCTGCTGCCGATCAACCTAAAATTTCTGAGTCTTCTTATCCTCCAGCCAAGAAAACTGAGAAACTCCAGCCTGTAGTTGTTCTTTTGAGCAGGACAAGAAGGTTGAAAATGAAAGGGAGAAGGTGTAAAGTTGTTCGGCATTTTCACTTTTGCTTTTTGTTTCTTTTTCTTTATTTTGATTGTACTTGAACTCTTTGTTATTAATAAAAGAACTTTTTGTTCCATTTTATCTATTTTTTATTATACTTGTTCTCCATTCTTGTTATTGATTATGGCCATTTCTTCTTGCTAGTTTATAGCAAAGATGGAATAACTGTGTTCCAATGATTACGTGCTACTGAGGAAGTGCAATGCTTTTTTCGAAGCAGGTCATGTAGACTTATTAGAAGAACAGATTGTTCCGTTTCTCGGTGATGATGTATTAGAGCAGGCTAAAGAAGCCTACAAGTATTTGAAGTACTTCCTTGATCAAGCAGTAGAAAACAATTTTGCCAACTATGAGATGATAGAAGAACTTCAAGAACAACATAAGGAATCCACTACAATGTTGCATCATAGCTACGAGCAGAAGTATCTAAGTTTGAGTGTAAGTCGGGGCTTTGATAAATTCGTCTATATTTATAATAAAAAGGAAGCTTTACTTAAGCTTGAAGTTGAAGAAACTAGGACTGTTGCCACACTCCTGGAAGAGGAGAATAACAATTTGAGTGATGGAGTGAATCTATTGAAGTCTGCTTCAGGAGCTATTATTGCTACTACGGATGAAGGTTACTCCTTTGTAGAGGCCAACAATGCAACATTAAGAGATGAGTTGGAAGCTATAAAAAAGATTAAGCCTGCATCCTCTTCCCGAGCAAGAAATAGGCCTGGCCAAGGAACTACAGAAGAAGCTAGAACCCAGCAAGCCCTTGCCAATCAGGCTACACAGTTAAAAGAAAAAGACCAAGCTATTACTCAGATGTCCCAAAAGCTGCAAACCTTGTCTAAACAGTTATCCACTCAATCTTCACAAGGATTATTGAAAAATCTGCAGTCTCAGGTTGATAAATTAACCTTTAAATTCCACAAGAAGCCTAGAGAAGTTTGGATGAATGGATATAATAAAGATTGGATGGTTGGATATAATAAATCTTTGGGACATCTTGATGATAGACTTCAACAGGCCAAGAATGAATCCTATAAATCGGGTTGGATGAACACTTTATTCGTGATGAAAGTATATCAGAACGACTCTTTGTGGGATTAGTATGACCTAGGCTTGCTGGCTCTTGACAGTCCTCCATTCAAGTTAGATGTTAACTGGATTCTTGTTCATCGTATTCCTCAATGCTTGATTTTAAAATACTTAGGAGATTACGAGCTACATTATGAACTAGAGATCGTACGACCTCCTCATCAGCTTGATCGTCCTAGTATCAGCAACACCAGGATGCTTCAAAATTTTAACTTCATCAACTCCCCTTTTACTTTGGGTGATCCTCCAGCTGGCATGGATCCTGTTTCTAAGGTTATAGGAAAACGCCCTGTAGAATAAGGCTTTGTATTTTGTTTCTACATATTTAAACAACAATATGTAATCATTTGATTTAATGACAAGTTTATTTTATGAATGGATCAACTTTTAGTTAATCTTTGCATATGTAAGGACATTTTTTCCATTATCAATTATATGTCGTACGCCGTTACACCATTGAATATATTCAAGCTTGCATCGTCATCCAATGGATCCGAATATCAAAGAAATCAAGGAATCAAAATTCTGCACAGATGGATCGGTCCGTCCCGGACCTATCTGCCTCAATCCGAACCGATCCGATTTGCTCAGAATCCAGTAGACCCCGGACCGAATGCGAACCAAAAAGACCACTTTCAAAAATGAACCGGTCCGACCTCGGATCGATCCACCTTAGATCCGGATCGGTTCACCTGGGATAGAATCGTGCAGATCGTGTTCAGTTATTTTTGGCCCAGGTTGTCTTTTATAAACCAACTTCGAGGGTTTGTTTTCCAAGACTTACATAGACAATTTTAAGAGCCCTAATACTCTAAGTATTCATCTTTATGAGTTCACAAACTCATGTTTAATTCACACAACCTTGCCATATTTGTGTGAATCACTTTGCAACCCTAGAACACACTTTTGTCTGTTCATACCCTTATGGAGAAGACTGACCTTCCTCTTCATTGCTGCCCTCCTGGAAAGGGAAACTTCCAGCCGTCGACTACAGATCCGATGCCTGCGGGTAATTCTGTGTCACTGTATTTTCATTGTAATTCGATAAATTGTATGTTACAATATTATAATGAAAATAAATGGTTTTTCCCCTTTGGGGGATTTTTCCTCACATGTATGTGTTTGAATGTCCTTGCGTAAGTTATCATCTTATTCAATCACATATAGTTACATGTTTAGGATTTAATTGGGTAAAATTGAGTTTAATTAAATAATATCTCTATTTGAATGCACGCGCACTCTTTCAAATTGGTATCAGACGCTAATTTATTGCGTATTCCTATTTTTTGCAAAATTTGTGTGATATTGATTTTTTTCAAAAAATCAGTTTTGTGAAAAATCGCAATTTTTCTATGGAACGCCCATTTAATGAGGAGCCTACTTTTGAAAAAGTTCGCGATCGTGCTGAAAAATTAAAAAGTTTGAATTTGAAACTTTGCAAAAGAATTAAAGTTTTGGAAGAAGAAAATTCTCTCTTTAAAAGTAAGATTGAATATTTGCAAGCGTTTCAAGCTCAAAGTGATATTTGTCGTGAGCACTTTGGTAATTTGTGTATTGATTTTGATTCTTTGAAAATTGCCAAAAAGAAGAGTGATGAGAAAGTCCTAGTTTTAGAGAAGGAATTAAAAGACTTAAAAAATTCTAGGGTTCCTGTTTGTGTCGTCAAGGATGAAAAATTAATCGATGATTTTACGGCACGTGAAAAGATTCTTAGGGATAAGTTTGTTTTAATTAAAGGTGAGCGTGATAAACTGCTAAGTTTCATTGAAAATTTGAAAAAGAAATCCCTGTCTTTGGAAGAGTCTAATTCTTTGCTTGAGTAAAAAATTTTGAAGTTAAAAAATGATTTGACAAACTCAAGTAGGTTTGATACTGATGGTAATGGCTCATCGTGTTCTCATGCTTCTAATGCTAAAGCCAAAACCATTATTTGTTTTAGAGGGTCAACTAATTCCAAGGATATTATAAAAGGTCATCCCATAGGTGTCGTTCCACCCGTTTACACATGTTCATATTATGGTAGGAAAGGTCGCCTTAGGAGATTTTGTTTCGATCTTGAAAAATGTCCTAGGAAGTCTATGTCTAGTGTTCCCGTGGTTCCCAAATCCCCTACACGACGTGTCACATCTATTTGGGTTAGGAAATCACTTTTAGAGGCACTAGATTTTAGACAAGTTGATTCCCGTTTGCTTGGACATGATTCTTCTCTTGCCATATCATATAGATGATTGTGTTTGCATGTTTGTCATACGCTAATTATGATTTTTGATATATTTTTGCTAGCGTTGTGACATGTATTTTTTGTATAAATTTTTGCTTTTGAAATTTTTTTAAAATACAAAAAGATTTTTTTATAAAATTTTTTAAAAATCCAAAAAGATTTTTGTATTTTTTTTTTGCACCTTTTATGGATGAGCATTTTAGATAGCCGAGTCACAATTTCATTCCATTTATCCATGTGGCTGTTTGATAGAGATTTGAGACGCTACATCATTTCATCCATGTGCTTTAAATTGTTTGGACTCTTTGAGATGCGATTTGTGATATCTTTCTACATGTTTGACTCATATCTCTTTTATTGCACACAAGCACGGCTATATTTGATTATTGCACTTGTCTATCACATATTGTCTTGAGTATTTCCATCTCAATTCTGTCTATACAACGTACAATATGTGATAAAACTCGACACAAGTGGAATGCATGTGAAAACCGTTTTGGTGAGATTGTGTGTTTATTTGTGAACGGGGAGGGGCTGCGAAAGGTAATTATTTATCCTTTGCACAAAAGCCACTGTTTCAAAGGACCTAAAAAATTGTGGAATTTTATTATTCGAGGTCCAAAGAGGTTAAAAGAGCTCGAAAAAATTTAAAGGCAGTAAAAAGCAATTCATGCCAAATATGGGTCATTAGGTTTCACCATCAATTCTCCAAAGTTTGAGGATTTAGATTTCCTTTATTCAAAATATAAATCTAAGGGAGTTTGGTTGGAGAATTCAAACGGGTTTGCACTTCCTTGAAAGTCCTGCAAAAGCATTAAATCATTTTGGACGTTATTGATGTGAAAATCACTTTGAGCTTTGATTTGTTGATTTGATTGAGTCAATGTCTCTTATTTCTATTTTTTACACTAAAGGAAGATCTTGACTTCATTCGTTAGGAGTATCCGATATTCATCGTGCACATCTGTTATGTTTGTATGCATTGATTTTCCTATCGAAATTGATCACACCCATACATTCACGCTATTATTGACTTGGTTGTTTTGTGTTCATTCATGGTGTGATTTTTTTATTTTGTGAGAAAAATTTTGAAAAATTCAAAAAATAGTTGTTTATTCCCTGTGACACCATGGCCTTAATTGTTTGATTTATTCTTCTCATTTGTCTATTTGGGGACATCATAAAAAGGGAGAGAAAGAATTATCATATTTCGGGAGAGTTTTGAGTTTGAGGAAACTATTTTATATTGGTATCTATATTTAGCTCATTTCAAACTCGATATGTCACGTGGTATTTTGCTTTGTCTCATGTGTGCAGGTACTTCTTTGATGATTTCTGAATTGCACACCCTGATATGAGAAAAGCGTTGAGATTCCTGATGAGCAAATGATGAAGTCTTATTCATTTGTATCATTCCAGTTTTATGGAAAGGTAGATTTGTATAGGCATTTTGATATTTGATAATTCGGATGTTTGCTTTTATGTATGTACCAGCATATACATAGGGGGAGATTTGTAAGGACATTTTTTTTTCATTATCAATTATATGTCGTACACCGTTACACCATTGAAGATATTCAAGCTTGCATCGTCATCCAATGGATCCGAATATAAAAGAAATCAAGGAATTAAAATTCTGCACAGACGGATCGGTCCGCCTGTTTTAAAAAGGAATCGGTCCGCCTCGGATCGATCCGCCTCAATCCGAACCGATCCGCTTTG
Source organism: Sambucus nigra (assembly GCA_949130495.1). Lineage (NCBI taxonomy): Eukaryota > Viridiplantae > Streptophyta > Magnoliopsida > Dipsacales > Adoxaceae > Sambucus > Sambucus nigra. Next base: position 299,582,516 of record OX422208.1, read on the forward strand.
CTCAGAATCCAGTAGACCCCAGACCGAATGCGAACCGAAGAGACCACTTTCAAAAACGAACCGGTTCGACCTCGGACCGATCCACCTCATTTCCGGACCGGTCCGCCTGAGATAGAATCGTGCAGATCGTGTTCAGCTATTTTTAGCCCAGGTTGTCTTTTATAAACCAACTTCGAGGGTTTGTTTTCCAAGACTTACATAGACGATTTTCAGAGCCTTAATACTCTAAGTCTTCATCTTTATGAGTTCACAAACTCAAGTTTAATTCACACAACCTTGCCATATCTGTGTGAATCACTTTGCAACCCAAGAACACACTTTTGTCTGTTCATACCCTTATGGAGAAGACCGACCTTCCTCTTCATTGCTGCCCTCCTGGAAAGGGAAACTTCCAGCCGCCGACTACAGATCCGACGCCTGAGGGTAATTCTGTGTCACTGTATTTTCATTGTAATTCGAGAAGTTGTATGTTACAATATTATAATGAAAATAAATGGTTTTGCCCCTTTGGGGGATTTTTCCTCACATGTATGTGTTTGAATGTCCTTGCGTAAGTTATCATCTTATTCAATCACATATAGTTGCATGTTTAGGATTTAATTGGGTAAAACTGAGTTTAATTAAATAATATCTCTATTTGAACGCACGCGCACTCTTTCAACATATATGAATGTTTTCTTAGTCTTTGGCTATGAATGGATTAAGCTTTAGTTAATCATTTGTTTTTCACTGGTTCTATTGATATACTTAGGCTTATCCTAGGTATTATATCAATTACCAATGCATCACCATAGTTCTACTAATGTACCCAAATTTTTTAGGTAATTGCATTAGTTACCTCGGTTCCTAGGCATGAGTGGAACATTTGTCCATCTTTTAGCCCAGTTTAGATGAAAATTATTCATCTGAGTCTTCGTTAACCAAGTATTTGGGACTTACAATTTTGCCTTGCGTGGTTTTTATATATTTGACAACTAACTTTGTTGGTGCCTTTATTGATACCGACCAACTTTTTTGGTGGCCTTTGTTGATGCCGACCAACTTTGTTGATTTTTTTGTAGATGCAAAGTGTAGTGCATAACACTTGTACTCCGAAAAAAATATAAAAAATAACAATGTTGGAGAAATCGCATTCTCATCAATATTGAAATGAATCTTAATACAACATTATTACATCACTGATAGTATTTCCTCAAGTGTTCTACATTCCATGGGTTCTTGAATTCTTCCCCTTCCAAAGTCTTAATTCGATATATGCCTGGTCGGATGACTGCAGTGATACGATAAGGCCCATGCTAATTGTCTTCCAGTTTATTGTTCTTTTGAATCACTTTCTTCAAAACATAATCACCCTTTTTAGGTTGCTCGACTTCACCCTTTTGTTGTAGAAGCGTGCAGTCCGCTGTTGTTAGGCTGCATTCCTTAAAGCTTCATCTTCACGGACTTCTTCCAGCATGTCTAACTCCAGCCTTCTCATCAAATCACTGACTGGGCTATTGAAGTTAAGAAGTTTGTGCATAGGTAAGCCTCTCTCGACAAGAACTATGGCTTCAATACTAAACGCTAACAGGTAGGGAGTATCTCGAGTAGCTATTCTGGGAGTTGTTCAGTAGGCCCACAAGACCGAGTGCAGTTCATTGATCCAATTCACTTTGGCTTTTTCCAACCTTTTCTTCAACCCGTTCAGCAAAGTTCTATTAGTTACCTCCTTTTGGTCATTGCACTGAGGATGGCCAGGAGCTTATGGATTTTTTGGATGTTGGACTGGGCATAATAAGTAGCAAATTTGTCGTTGTCAAACTGTGTGCCATAGTCAGTGATAAAGGCATAGGGTAAGCCATACCTGCATATGATATTCTTACAAATAAATTGATAAACCTTTTCATAGGATATATCGATCAACGATTCAGCCTCCTCCCATTTAGTAAAGTAATCAACAGCTACAACCAGGTATTTGAACGTTCCTCAGGTGGTTGGTAGGGCCCCAACCATGTCAATTTCCCACATAGAAAAGTGCCAAGGTGAAGTGATTGGTGTTAGTAGAGCTTGTGGTGCCTTGTGTATGCAGGAAAACCTCTAGCACTTATCACACTTTTTGGTAAAATCTGCACAATCTTTTCACATAGTCGGCAAGTAGTACCCCTGTGTATGGATTCTTTGCAAAAATATTCTTCCTGCTATATGGGATCCATAGGTTCCTTCATGGACTTCTTCAATCAAATCCTTCACTTTAGCTGGATGCACAGACCATTGTAGACTAGAAGTTAATCCTCTTCTATATAATACCATTCTCTAGCACATATCTCGCATCTTTATACTTTAGTTTCTTAGCTTCAAGTAGGCTGGCTGGCAGAATTCCTTCTTCAATATAAGATTTTATGGAATCCATCCAAGATGGCCCCATATCAACTACAATAAAATTAACCATCAGATCGTCATCAATACTCCTATTAGCAAGTAGCTCAATAGGAATAGTTCTTCGTAGCTCAATTATGGTTGCTGAAGCTAGTCGAGCAAGTGCATCTGTTCGGGCATTTTCCAATCTTGGAATTCTGATCATCTAGACAGCTAGCAAAGTGAAAATTATCTCCAATGCTTTGGCTAAGAATCTGGTCATCAGATCTCCTTTTCCTGCATATAAGTTCAACACATGGTTTACCACCAATTATGAATCACTGTATACCACAACTTGTTCGGCATTCAGTGATTTAGCTAGATTTAAACTAATGATATCAACTTCATACTTTGCCTCATTATTGGAGGCTTAAAATTAGAATTATAGAGCGTACTCTATGTCTATCTCGTCTGGAGTATTGAGAATGATTCCAGCTCCACATCTAATTGCACAGGACGACCCATCAATATACAAACTCCATATGGGAATATTGTTGTCACACGCTTGGTTTGTCTAAATCCCTTGATGTAAGATTTTATCCTTCACCTCCTCATATTTCTTCTTCATCTCCTGTACTCCGTTGGACGGTTATGGTTGATCGGTGGTAACTTTTGATGCAGTTTCCCTTATTTGGAGTTGGTCGAGGGTTTCTCTAATAGGTCTGTTGATTCCTAAGTGTTGCTCGACTAAAAACCCTTATTGCTCGGGGACCTCTAGGTAAGTGAATTCTGTAATAAAATCAGCTACAGCTTGTCCTTTTAAAGTAGTTCTTGATTCGTATACAAGGTCATATTCCCCCAACTCCACAGCCTTATACATTAATCTCCCGAATTTTTTCGGCTTATGCAAAGCTTGACTTAATGGCATGTCAGTGGATACCACTATGGTGTGAGCTTGAAAATATAGTTTCATTCATCCACTAGCCTCAATTAAGGCCGGTGCTAATTTATCTAGTTTGGGATATCTAACTTCTTCTCCTCGAAAAGCTTTTCTAGTGTAATAAACTGACTGTTAGACTCCATTCTCCTCCCTGATCAAGGCAGAGCTAATAGCTGACTTAGAAACTGCCAAATATAGATATAGTTTTTCTCCTAACACTAGTCAGAAGAGTAGTGGTAGTGTTCCCAGGTAATTCTTCAATTCCACGAAGGCCTTTTCATATTCATCGTTCCATTCAAAGGTTTTTTTGAGCACCTTAAAGAATAGTAAACACTTATCCGTTACTCGGGACACAAATCGGTTGAGTGCTACTATACGCCCTGTTAGCCTTTGAACATCCTTTTTACAGGTTAGGGATTGCATTTAGATTAGAGATTTAATCCTATCTGGATTAGCTTCGACGCCCCTTTGATTTACTATATATTCGAGAAGCATTCCCTCCTGAACATCCCCTTTGGGTTTATGCCTGTCATATCTTCATGACTCCATGCGAACATCTATTTCTTTATTTCAAGAAAGACACCAACTCCTGTTTAAGAACTGGTTCCAATGACTCTCCTATTTGAGTAGTTCATTCTAGTTTATCATCATCCAGAACAATACTTTATATTGCCTCCATCACTTGGCCTTTTACAAGCTCAAATTCATCTCATGGATCTAAGGTTTCAATGTTAGATTCGGCGTTTGGCTCAGATATATCCATTTAATAAGTGGTTGCTTTCCTCTTTATCTCCAATATATCTTCTTCCTTGGTAGAGGAATAGTAGCATTCCCGAGCTACTTTCTGATCTCCTTTCACTACTCAAACTCTAAAGTTGGTCGGGAACTTTAGCCATTAATGAACAGTAGAGGGTTCAGCTTCAAATTTCTTTAGACCAACTCTTCCCATGATTATGTTATTGGTAGAATGAACATTTTTGTCCATTATAAAGAATCTCACTTTCTCTGTCCTGCTCTTCGGCCATGTCCCTATCAACACGTCTAGTTTGATTGTTCCCAATGGAAATACTTTCTCACCGAAAAATCCAATGAGTGTCCTATGGTAAGGCTCCAGTAGGCTGAGTTTTAATCATAAACTATCAAAATAGGGATAGAACATGATGTCTGCCAAACTGTAATTATCTACTAATGTTCTTGCCACTAGTACTTCTTTCATCCTAACTCTGATCACTAAAGGATCATCATGAGGATACAAAACTCTAGATAGATCATTCTTAGAGAAGCCAATTACGAGCTTATCCTTGTTAACTTTTCTTAGTTGGTCTTCCTCGACAAGGTTGATTCGCTGGATATAGGAACAAGCTTGGGTCTCATTGAGGTAAGGTTTTCTTTCAGCTGTACGATTTCCTCCTCTTGCATCCCCGCCTGTAACCATATGGCAATCAAAAGATCTAAAACTGAGTGTGAATACCTCACGTTCTGGTTGTTTAGGCTTCTTGGGAAAATCAGGATCATCTTCTGGATCTTCATCATGAATTCTCTTCTTATCTTCTCTGGGCTTAACTGGTGATTTAAATTTCTTTTGACCTCCACGTCCAGTTCTTCCACCAACCTATCAATCAAAAAACTTGTCCAATTTTCCTCGTCGGATGAGTTCTTATATCTCATTTTGGAGAGCAATATATCGGTTGGTCATATGACCATAGTCTATGTGAAATTCACAATACTTGGACTTATCTTTTTTTTTCGTAGGTGACCATAACTTTTCAGGCCAACTCAAATCATTTTTGTTCTTGATTTATTCCAAAACATGATGTATATCAACCGTTAAGGGAGTGTAATTGGTAAATTTCTTGAGCCAATTTAGGATTTGTTTTGCTTTCGAATTCCTACATTCATTATGATTCTTGTGCTCCTTCTTATCTGGCTTCCCTTCTGTCTTTGCTTCTACCTTTGCATCTGAATTTTTTTTAGGAGCCATAGTTTTTTTGTTGTTCATAATCTTCACTGCTTTGGCCATCAATTATGTCATCGTCTTTAGGGGATCTTTTGCCCAAGTATAGTATAGTTTGTCAGGGAGCAAATCACTCATGAGGGCAGTGATTATAGTTTTCTCTTTGTAATCAATAACTTCTAATTTCTCGTTATTGAAACGAGTGATGTAATCCCTGGTACTTTCTCCCTCCTTTTGTCTTACACTAAGCAAATGAGCTACTCGCTTCACTGGTTTTGCTCCTAAGAAAAAACTACCAATGAATAGCTCGGCGAGTTATTGGAAGCAAGAAATCTATCCCCAAGGAAGACTATTGTACTAGATTTGAGAAAATCCAGTGATTGTTCTTGAAAATGCCATGCACCTCATTTCATCAAGAACAACATATATATTAGACACTTCTTGGTATTGTTCTATATGAAGAACTGAATCATTCTTCCCATCATACTTGGGAGTGACCACTGGATCTTTAAACTTGGTCGGTGTAGGGAAATCTACGATGGTTTGCACAAAGGGGGATCCTTTAATAAAACTTCTCTGGAGAGGATTCTTGGCCTTAGCCATTTCTCCTAATCTATCTTCCAAACGCTTAATGGAACCTTTCCAAGCATCACTATTAGCACCAGATCTATGGGTGGCAGCTTTTCTATGCTGACCAACTAATCGTGCTGAGATTTCTTCTTGCGAACCTTCTCTCTGATTGGACCTATCAGTTCGTCAGGTATTTAATTTGGATTGCACTGAACCTTCCCTTAGATCGCTTAGTAGTCGAGTATTTCTCTACACAAGCTGTAGGGAATTTTCCTGGGGTCCCAAATGATCGAAAGGACAAGCCCTAATTATCCTTTCTAAGGCACTCAATCTTTCTGGGATGAGGGGTTGTCCATTAGTGGAATTATTGATCCTAATATAAGAAGTTGTTCCAGGAAGGTATGAATGATCCCTAGAAGTTCTATAATGGCTATGCCCAACACTCGTTATTGGTAACGGTGGCATATTCCTTTGATTAACTTGTGAAGGAATTCCTACTTGCAGAGTTTGACATAGTTATCGTATACTATCCTACATAGCCTCTTGAACCTTGGCCAAGCTAGCCAAAATTCCTATCAAATCATTGTTATTTGGGGGGACAGAGGGAGTAGGCAGAATACCCCCTATTTTTATGCTGATTCAGGGATTTTAGCCATGGATAATGAATGAGTTAAAACATTTAGCAATACGTTCTCAATGATGGCGCCAATCTGTTGATGCAAAAACTAGATTAACCCTAATTAATTGATTACAGAAATAATAAGTAAAGCAAACAAGACACAAAAAAATTAAAGAGGTTCGGCTCAATGGAATAGTCTACATCTACTATTATGTATTAATTTCCTTGCTCACAAGTCTAGATGGTCCGCATCCAATCAAAGAGCCCGAGCTACTATCAAAGCATAATATTTCATACTTTCGCATCAGCTCCAAGTATGAAACATTGGGGGCTTCGGTTGATACCAAAATTTACCACCCTACGTAGACCAATTATAAGCCAGCACGTGTCATCCTATATGGCACGAGTCCAAGTCATCTCGGCACAAAATCCCGACTAATAAGGAAGCCCGACCAACAACCTGTGTTGCCAACAAAGTGATAGTGGTCTTGCAGCGTCTACTGCCAATGAAACGACAACACTCATATATTTAATTCTCATTATGTATTGATGTGAATGCCTAACGAATGAAGGCATTCCATCCTTTCACATAACAACTATTAAGACCCCTCTTGGGCTATAAATACATGCTATCAACCTCATTGCAAAGGATCGAAAAAACAACTCAAGGCAATTAATACATAACAGTGGACGTAGGTTATTTCGTTGAGCCAAACCACATTAAAATTTCTTGTGTCTTGTTTGTTTTACTTATTTTTTTTGTGATCAATTAATTAGGCCTAGTCTAGTTTTTTGCATCAACAATGACATTTGATGAAAATTTTCTTCAATCATTGAAAAACCACTAAAATGATAAAAAAAATGCGAATCCGATGAAGTTACTTTGCTAAATCATGATTTTAATGCCCCTTCTAAAAATCTAAAAGTATCTTGTCTAAGATTGAACATATTTCCTAATCTAAAGAAGCTAACATGAGTTGTCATGAGACGATCAAGAATATCAAGACTTGGACCAAGTCGAAGAAAAATCATTTGGGCCTAATAAGAAAGATTCAAAATGCCTTGTCATTCACATTTATAAGGACATGATTTAATAAATGTCTGAGTTAGAATCTAAGAATTTTTCTGTGTGGCCTAGATCATAGTTAGTATGTCTGATACCGCTACATTCAGCACGTCAACACGATCATCCATGACGGCCTTGATCCGAATCCTCGAATCCATCATCTTCATTCGTGCATCATGTATCATGCATCATGCAACATGCTCTTCAACCATTTTCACTACTCCACTCCTGATTATGGTAAAATAATTTATTTGCAGTGTTTATTATTTACATAAATATTTGGGAAAATTTTATAAAATATTTTTCAAGGGTCTGGAACGTTTTTACTTCGGAATAAGGAATTTTTCTAAGTGTAGAGGCGAAAGAAAAAAATTCGATGGCATCGTTCAAGCGAGACCCTCCTATCATTCGAGCGACATTGGCATCTCCAACGAAGTCGTTCGAGCGAAGTGCCATTCCGTTCGAGCGACAGTCCTGTTTCGTTCGAGCGACGCACCACCTCGATTTTTGTATTTATAGCAGTGCCTATTCTACACGATTTTCAAGACTTTGGCACTCACGTGTCTGCAGAACTGCTGCATATATCCAGACTTCATTTTTCATGGTTTTCAACCCTTTTGATTCACAAATCATTCCCAAACATATATGTGAGTCTTATAAAACCTATATATAATTGTTCAACACATCTCGGTTAATCTTGTGCAGAAGAAGGTTGTTCTCCATTACTGAATTGGAGATCTTACGGGATATCTTGCTGACAACATCGGCGACAACGAACCGACACCGGTGGGTATTCGTGTGTCACTTTATTTCTCTGTAATTGTAAGTCGTTACTAATTATAGTGAAAAAAAATGGTTTTACCCTTTGGGGGGATTTTTCCTCATATTATGATTGACTTTGCATGCTTGTTTTGATTTAATTAGTCTGTCATAATTTTTTTGCAAGAGTTAGTTATTTTTGGGGTTAAAAATGAGTATTAATCAAACAAGTTAATCATTGATTGTCGGTCCACTCTCAAATTGGTATCAGGGTCGATTACACGATTATATCATGTAACTTTTCCCGCAAATTTTTTTTGGCTATCAATTTCGGTATAAAAATTGATTTTTGAAAAAGTACAATTTCAATGGAAAACTTGTATAATCGAGTGCTAATTTTTCACGGGTCAAATTACGCATATTGGAAAGATCGTATGAAATCTCACTTAAAGGCCATTGACAAATGTGTTTGGGTAGTGTGTGAAAGAGGGTGGACACCTCCCACTCTCACTGTAGATAACGTAACTACTTTAAAATCTATGACTACATTGACTGAGGATGAATTTAAATGGAGCACATATAACTCACGTGGGCTCAGTGCAATTTTTGAAAACTTCTCCCCGACGAGTTCCAACGCATCATGACGTGTACCACGTCTAAAGAAGCATGGGATGTTCTTAAACTTACCCACGAAGGCACTAATGCAGTTAAAGAATAAAAATTGAAAAATTTAACTACACAATTTGAGATAATCACCATGCTTGAATCTGAGTGTTTTGATGAATTCTATGCACGCTTATATGATATTGTTAACACTAATTTCAATTTTAGATGAACACAATCCTAATACTAGAGTAGTTAAAAATATTTTGAGATCACTGCCTAAACGTTTTATACCTATAGTCATTATGCTAAATTCTTTCAGAAATTTGAGCAGTTTGAAATTAGAAGAATTAGTAGGAGACCTCCAGACTTATGAAATTGACATGTTTCCTTATACGAGAAAATCAAAAGATAAAGGGGTAGAACTTAAAGGCTAGGCTAGGAAGAGTGAGGGGTTAACAAGAAAGAGAGGTGAGTCGTTTAGGAGAAGATAGGAAAAGTTGTCTGATTTTGAGTTTGATTTTGACTTAGACGATTTGGCCTTATTAGCAAAAAATTTCAAGAAATTTCTCAAATTAAAGAAAAATGGTAATCTCAAAGATACATTTTTTTTAGAAAAATAAGTTTGAAAAGGATAAAAAGGACACGCCTAAGAAAGACGAGGAGAGATGTTATGAGTGTGATGGTAGAGGTCATAAGGCATTTGAGTGTCCAACTAGATTGCAACGTCAAGCAAAGGAAAATCTTCTCTTAATGCTCCCTTAGTGACGACAGTGAGCTCAAGTCAATGGATTTTAGAGATGAGTCAACGCATAAATGTAATTTCACCGCATTAATGGTTAGTCATGTGAGTCCTGACAGTGGGCCTCACGATAATGAGGATGCTACTTCACAGGGACACCTAAACAGTGGAAGCGATGTGAGTGAGGGTAAGGATGTTACAAGTGAGAGCGAGAGTGATTTACGACACTGATTTATATGATGATTCTTTTAAAACTAAAAAGAGTAACAAAGCGTCAGCTCTTAGGATAGTTGTCTTAGAGAAATATTTAGGAGAGACGAGAGACGAGAGAGAGAGAGAGAGAGAGAGAGAGAGGGAGAGAATCCTCCATTAGCACTGTGTTGAGAGAGAGAGAGAGAATCCTCCATTAGCACTGTGTTGAGAGAGAGAGAGAGTCTATTTGTGTTGAGAGAGAGAGAGAGAGAGAGAGAGAGAGAGAGTTTGTGTAGAGAGAGAGAGAGATTCAGTTTGGTGAGAGAGAGATGTTTATAGAAAGAGAAAGGGGACATGGCCAAGCAAGTGGCTAGTCTAACGAGTGACCTCGAAACCTCCATAGACACTTAGAAGAAACTTGAAGCCCTTGTAGCCCAGCTTACTCATGACCTTGAGATAGCCAGGGAATCAAGGTAAAGATAGAGGACGGATCTGGAAAATGGGAAAGATGCTCCTCACCGCTGCTTTTGGTTTTGGTGAAAGTCGAGGAATTGGTTTTGATGGTACCTCCACGTCCCATGTGGCACTGGAACCAGTTCTTGACTTTACTACGAATACATATGGCCATAACCAAAAACCTTGAAGAATATTTCGAACAAGAAAAGAAAATCAAGGTCGGCCAAAGACAGTGTACTTCTGTACCTACTACAAAATAAAGGGCCACCTTAGGGACTTTTGCTATATTTTAGGTCAGACACGACATACATTTTCTCCTCCACGTGCCACTAGAATTTTTTTTAGTCTTAGAGAGCAGGTTGAGTTTCTAGTCCCCAGTTTTCAGAGTCTAATGGAAGAGTTCTAACAGATTTCTATGTCCTCAGCGGACATGTCTATGATCCCGACTAGAGCCAACAATGATAAGGGCTAACAAAAGGTTACCTCATCTTAGGTGCCTAAACTCGACGCAAAAGCCCTTGTTGTTCATGCTCCTCTTAAAGCATATAACACTTCTCAGTAGTATCTCGATAGTGGGTGCTCCAGGCACATGACAAGTGATGTCTCATTTCTTACCTACCTAGAGGGTCGCAAGGAAGGTAAAGTCACCTTTGGAGATGGGATCAAATCTAGCATAGTAGGTCAAGGTACTGTAGAGATACCAGGATTTCCTAAGATAGGGGATGTTCTGTACGTTAAAGGTTTTAAAGCAAACCTTCTCAACATTAGCTAGCTGTGCGACGCTGACTTTGCAGTAAAGTTTGACCGAAAGAAATGCAATGTTTATGATCAAGATGGTAAAATTCTATTACAAGGGGTGAGGACTGAATATAATTGATATGGGATTGTACCCAAGTCCTCATTTGTCTGCAACAGCACCATGATCACTCCTATGGATCTGTGGCATCAACGTCCTAGTCATGTGAATTTTAGATATTTAGAGAAATTAGATAAAAAGGACATAGTACGTGTCTTGCCATCACTTGGAAATTCAACTTTCGTGATTTATGGACCCTGATAATTAGGAAATCAAGTCCGTAGGACCTATAGGAAGTTGAATTCCATTACCACTTCACAAGTGCTTGAGTTGATACACATGGATCTTATGAGTCCTACTCGTACAGAGAGATTGGGTGATAAGAGGTATATCCTCGTGATGGTAGATGATTTTTGTCGTTACTCGATTGTATGTTTTCTGAGAGAGAAAATCGATGCTGTGGAATTTCTTATGACCAAGTGCCATGTCCTACAAAATCAACACGGAGTTAATATCAATAGAATATGTAGTGATAATGAAACTGAGTTAAAGAAAGTTAATGTAGATCTTTACTGTGATAACCTCGGGATCAAACTTGAATTTTTGACCGTGAATACTCCTCAGCAAAATGGGATTATTGAGAGTAAGAATCGTCTGATTCAGAAGATGTATAGATCTATGCTTCTAGGTAATATTATTTCTAGAGGTGGTGTCTACCGCATGCCATGCGGTGAATAGGGTTTAACTTCGTCCTCACACTTAAGTCGTCCTTTGAATTGTGGGATGGAAAGAAGCCTAACCTTTCATATTTTCTTATCTTTGGGAATAAATGCTACATCCTACGGGATAAAGAGCAATTTGAGAAGTTCGACTCCTGGAGCGAAGAGGGAATATTGTTAGTATATTCATCGACTAGTAGAGCATGTCGGGTTTTAAACCTTAGTAGCTTTAGGGTTATGGAGTCAATAAATGTCACTGCGTAAGATGATGAACCACCATCGTTTATTGATTCTAACCTTTTGGGTGAGGATATTTCACTTCCTACTGATGATCTCTTTGTTCCTTCCACACCCAGACTAGATCCTATTACTGATTTAGGGGACACTCCTACTTGGGTTCTCAAGAGTCGTGATCCTACTGCTATTCTAGGAGATCCCTCTCTTGGAGTAAAGACTCATACTCAGCTATATAATGTTGTTATCCATGTCTTCTATACATCCAAAGTCTACCCCAAGAATCATAAGGAAACACTCAAAGATGAATACTGGATATGCGCTATGCAGGATAAGTTAGTTCAATTTGGAGAGAATGATGTCTAGGAACTGGCCCCCCGACCTAGTGAAATAAATTTGATAGATACTAAGTGGATATTCAAGAATAATATGGATGATTCTGGTACCATTATTAGAGATAAGGCTAGGCTGTTCACTCAAGTCTACGCACAGATAGAAGGTGTTGTCTTTGGCGTGATATTTTTTCATGTTGCGAGGCTTGAGTCCATCCGCTTACTACTCGCTATTGCATGTCACCTGCACTTCAAGTTATATCAGATGGATGTCAAGAGGGCCATTCTAAATGGTATTTTATAGGAGGAGGTTTACGTGGAACAACCAAAAGGATTTGAAGACCCTAAGCACCCTGATCACGCCTACTATCTGAGAAAAGCCTTGTATGGTTTGAAGCAAGCACCCCGTGCTTAGTACGAGAGGGTTACTTCCTATCTCTTAGTTCATAGATTCAAGAGAGTGGGAGTTGATATGACATTGTTTGTCAAGACAGATGATGGTGCTATTTTGGTTGCCCAGGTCTATATGGACGACATAGTCTTTGGATCCACATGTTCCCAGTATGCTCGCCACTTTAAGGATGAGATGAAAAGTGAGTTTGAGATGAGCATGATAGGTGATATTACTTTCTTGGTCTCTAGGTTCATTAACTAGAGGATAGGATGTTCATCTCCCAATTAAAGTATCCTAGAGACCTTGTGAAGAAATTTGATTTAGACTCTACTACGCATGTACGTACCCTGATGAGTACCTCAACAAAGCTTAGAAAGGATACCTCAGGTAAGGACGTAGAGAAAACCTTCTATCAGAGTATGATAGGTAGTCTTCTCTACCTGACTGCTAGTCGTCCCCACGTCGCCTTTAGTTTTGGAGTCTATGCACGATATCAGGAGTCCCCGAAAGAGTCACACTTACTCACTCTTAAACGTATTATCAAATACGTGACTGGGACTCTCTCACTTGCCATTTGGTATTCCTTTGATATCAATGACCGTTTACCACTTATTCAGATACCAATTGGGCCGGGGATGTAGATAGAGGTAGGAGCACTTCTGGTGGGTGTTTCTTCTTTGGTTATGCTCTTGTCTTTTGGTTGAGCAAGAAGAAAAACTCCATCTATTTGTCCACTACAGAGGCTGAGTACATAGCCATCGAGAGTTATTGCACGCAGATTCTGTGGCTAAAGCAGATGTTGGAGGATTATGGGATATCATAGGACACCATGACTATTTCCAGTGATAACACGAGCGTGATACACATATCCCGTAATCCAGTCCATCATTCTCTCACAAAGCACATTAGGGTACACGAGCACTTTATTCGTGAGCTTGTAGAAGAAAAGGTCGTATCCTTGCGTTTTGTATCTATCGACCTCTAGTCAGCCGATATTTTCATGATGCCCTTAGATTCGAGAGTCTTAGGAAGTCTTTAGAAATTTACACAGTTTACTGAGGGGTGGTCACCATGTCTATAGATTAGGATGCATTTTTTTAGGTTCATATCATTTGATTCCTATCTCGAGATTGTATCATTTATATCATTATTTGTTTTTATTTTTATTATTTTTAAAAAATTGAAAAATCCTAAAAGATATTATTTTTTGATTTTTTTTTTATAAAAAGTCAAAAAGATTTTATTTTTATAAAAAAATTTGCACAATACAAAAAGAGTTTTTTATTTTTTTTACACCGTTTATGGACGAACATTTAAGATATCCATAGTCACAACTTCATTCCATATTCCACGTGAATGTTTGATAGTGATTTGAGATGCTACATCATTTCATCCATGTGTTTTACATTATTTGGATCATTTGAGATGTGATTAGTGATATCTTCTACATGTTTGGCTCCTTTTCTTCTTTATTGCACACATGCATGGTATTATTTGAGTATTGTACTTGTCTATCACATATTGTCTGGAGTGTTTCCATCTCAATTTCGTCTATACAACGAACCAAATGCGATAAAACTTAACAAGAAAGTAGTGCATGTAAAAAAAATTTACCATGAGGATTTAAATTGCAACAAAATATGATGAGTGAATCACAAGAAAGGGCTGCGAGATCATAAAATTAACTCGTCGTGAAAGCCATCGTTTGAAACGAGCCCGAAAAAAATTTAAAGGCAATAAAAAGAATAATATGGCAAAAATGGGCCAATAGGTTTTAGTTTCATCACCTCAAAAGAAAAATAGAATGCATAATTATTTATAAGGAAGTTTGGATGGAAAGAAATGAAAAATGGGTTTGCAGGTCCTTGAAAGTCATCAAAAAGCATTACAATATTTTGGACGTTATTGGTGTGGAAATCACTTTGAGCTTTGATTTGTTGATTTGATCGAGTCAATTTCTTATAACTCCACCCTTTTTACACCTAAGGAAGATGTTGAGTTCATTCGTTATGAATATCCGAAATTCATATGCATATATGTTATGGTTGTATGTATTGATTTTCCTGTCGAATTTCTTCACATCCCTTCATTTCCACTTTCACCATCTAGGTTGTTTTTGTGTTCTTTCATGGTGTTATTCTTTGTTGTATATTTTGTGAGAAAAATTTTGAAAATTTCAAAAAGAGAAAGTTTGATTACATTGTGACATTCTCCATTAGCATTTTCTTTATGTTCTTCATATTTGTGGGTCATCATAAAAAAGGGGAGAATGAATTATGGGGGAGAATTTTTGTTTAATTTAATAGTGATTTGTTTGAACTTTAATTCATACTTACTTTTACTTATCATTACATTTCAAACTATTACGTGTCACATGTATTGTTTCTTCTTTCATGTGTGTAGGTACAAAATTGAGGATTATTTTTGCACACCCTGATGATGACAAAGAAAGATTGAAGAGTTCGAGATTTGAAGATGTTGAAGTCTATTTTAAGACATGCCATTTAGTATTTCCAGTTTTAGGGTTTAATGGGGATATTAAATTCCATGTCATTTGGTTTTCATTTGGGTAGCATAATTTAAATTTTTTATGTATGTATCGGCGCAGACATAGGGGCAGATTTCTAAGGACATGATTTTATAAATGTCCAAGTTAGAATCTAGGAATTTTTCTTTGTGTCTTAGATCACAGTTAGTATGTTTGATTCCGCTACATTCGGCACGTAAACATGATCATCCATGATGGCCTTGATCCGAATCCTCGCATCCATCATCTTCATTCGCCCATCATGTATCATACAACGTGCTCTTCAAATGCTCCCACAACTTCACTCCCGATTATGGTCAAATAATTTCTTTGGAGTGTTTATTATTTAAATAAATATTTAGAAAAATTTAATAAAATATTTTATAAGGGTCTGGAACGTTTTTACTTAGAAATAAGAAATTTTTCTAAGTGAAGACGCGAAGGAAAAAAAGCCGTTGACGTCCTTCGAGCGAGACCTGCCTGTCGTTTGAGCGACATTGGCATCTCATGCGAAGTCATTCGAGCGAAGTGCCATTCCATTTGAGCAACGTGTCGCCTTAGTTTTTTATTTATAGCAGTGCCCATTCTACATGATTTTCAATTCTTCGGCACTCACGTTTCTGCAGAACTGCTGTATATTTCCAGACTTCATTTTTCATAGTTTTTCAGCCCTTTTGATTCACAAATCATTCCCAAACATATATGTGAGTCTTATAAACCTTAGATATAATTGTTCTACTCATCAATAGTAATCTTGTGGAGAAGAAGGTTGTTCTCCATTTCTGAATTGAAGCTCTTATAGGATCTCTTGCTGACAACACCGACCACAATGATCCGATGCTTGCGGTTATTCGTGTGTCACTATATTTCTCTATAATTGTAAGTTGTTATGAATTATAGTGAAATAAAAATGATTTTATCCCTTTAGGGGATGTTTCCTCATATTGTGATTGACTTTGCATGCCTTGTTTGATTTAATTAGTCTGTCACAATTTGTTTGCAAAAGTTAGGTTTTTTGGGGATTAAAAATTGGAATTTAATTAAAATAGTTATCATTGATTGCTGGCGCACTCTCAAATGGGTATCAAAGCCTATTACACATTTATACCATGTAACTTTCTTCGCAATTTTTTTTTAAATATCAATTTTGGTCTAAAAATTGATTTTTGAAAAAGTATAATTTTAATGAAAAACTTGTATAATCGAGTGCCAATTTTTGACCGATCAAATTACGCATATTGGAAAGCCCGTTTGAAATATTACTTAAAGGCTATTGACGAATGTCTTTGGGTTGTATGTGAAATAGGTTAGACAGCTCCCACTGTCACTGTAGATAACATAACTACTTTAAAATCTATGACTACATGGACTGAGGATGAATTTAAATGGAACACATATAACTCACGTGGGCTTAGTGAAATTTTCAAAAATGTCACCCCCAACGAATTTCGACGCATCATGATGTGTACCACATCTAAAGAAGCATGGGATGTTCTGAAATTACCCATGAAGGCACTAATACAGTTAAATAATCAAAATTGCAAAAATTAACTACACAATTTGAGACAATCACCATGCCTGAATCTGAGTGTTTTAATGAATTCCATGCATGCTTATCTGATATTGTTAACACTAGTTTCAATTTAGGTGAACACATTCCTGATACTAGAGTAGTTAAAAAGATTTTGAGATCACTGCCTAAGCGTTTTATCCCTAAAGTCACTATGCTAAATTCTTTAGAAAATTTAAGTATTCTGAAATTATAAGAATTGGTGGGAGACCTCCAGACTTATGAAATTGACATGTTTCCTAATATGATAAAATCAAAAGATAAAGGGGTAGCACAAGCTAGGAAGAGTGAGGGGTCAGTAAGAAAGACAAGTGAGTCATCTAGGATAAGAGAGGAAGAGTTGTCTGATTCTGAGTTTAATTTTGACTTAGATGATTTGGCCTTGTTCGCAAAAAAAATCAAGAAATTTCTCAAATTAAAGAAAAATGGCAATTTCAAGGATAAAAAGAATTTTGAGAAAAATAAGTTGATAGAGGGTGTCTAGGTAGATAACCATGAATAATTTATTTTCAAACTTTATTGGGAATAAAAATTGTGTAAGGGCAAGTTTTTATAATTGTTTATCACCTATTTTAATTTGGCATATTCCGTTACATTGTCATCATCATTTACTTTTCTAAAACTTCATAGTGAAGACAAGTTAGTGACCGAGCGCCACCAATGGAATACCGAATGAGTTAAGAACGCCGCTACAATCATCGAGAAGGTATATGGTTTTGATCTTTGCATAAACACTTTGTTCAGGGATTCATTTATAATATGTTCGAGACATGTTTTTAATAAAAAAAATCAAATTATTTTTGCTATCGTTCGAATAACTTTAGGCTTTCATTCGAACAAGAATGAGATTTTGTTTAAACGGACTTCCAACGAACATCAAGCGGGTTTGTTCTATTTATAGAATCTAATTCGTTCAAATCTAGTTAAAAGGATATTCAATCTTTATTCGAACGAGATCTACCTTGGTTCAAACGAGATGCAGTTATTGTTCGAATGAAGTCCAGTTTTCATTTGAACCACTTTTCTCAAAATTCGTGTTGCCTCAAAAGTTGTGTTTTCTATTAAATGGGGTCTTGGGATCAGTTTTTATTAGCACCTTTGGCGAGATTTATTTGTCTATGCATATCCAAAAGGTCTCCAAACCCTAGTTGGTGTAAAACACTTTTCTTTTCTCAATCAAATCCCTTAAATGATTTGATGATCTTTATAAAACCCAAAAAGAATACCATTCCATCTTTATACCCTTATAGAGTGATTCTCTACTGTTGACCTTGTGGAGTTGAATATCTATGACTGAAGAAGATAGGAATATCGATTCCTGAGGCTAATCAGTAAATATAGAGGCAAGAGTTGCTTGCTGCGGGATAGTATTGGATCTGCATCATTTGCTATGGACAACATGGATTGAAGACATTACTGCAATGCTTAGTGGATCTCTGAGTTTTGTAAGTCTGTGCATGTTCGTTTGTAATACCTAATTGGAATCAATATTGAACATAGGTTTTTCTCAAAAGTGATTTTTTCTAATCTCCTATCTTCTGTTTGTTTGGTTTATGATTTGTTTTTATTTAGATTCAAAATATCTTAAATACTCACCTAAGTTAATCAAGAAATTTTTTTGAGTAAATTTGAACTTGGCGTGTATGACCTACTCTGCGAATTATACATATAACTGGACCACCCTGTTACATTTTCAAATTGGTATTAAAGCTTATTTCTACAAGTTACGTGGATGAATTGTGGTGGTTATATAGATAACTTGTACAATAGACAACCTACGTTTGACAAGTCTAATAATGCCTATTGGAAAGATCGAATGAGGTCGATACTGAAATTCATTGATGAGCGAGTCTGGATTGCTGATGAAAGGGGGGAATCACCCTACTATGACTAATGATGATGTCATTAGTCTCTGTGAACGTAAAATGCACGTGTTAGTAGGCAAGAATGGTCCAAACAAATAAAAAGTCCTATTTTATTATTTTTCAAAATTTTAAAGATTGAAACTTTTAAACTAAATTAACCGAATAAAACTTAGCAACAATTTTAAACCTTTATTTTGTAAAACCAATTTACCCCATTTTATTTGTCTACCCTAAATAGCATCTAGTGATAAGCAAAAAAAAGGAATCATCTACAAGAAACTGATGTGCAAGAAAAAACACAAAGGAAAAAACCTCGCACATCCTAGCCAATAGTTCACTATGATATAGTTTTACAAAGCATAGACAGTAGACTTACTCAAAGACTCGATTCTAAAAATCCTTGATGCTCTTCTATCATCAACCTCTCCTCCCCAGTGCAACGCAGGAGTCCACCCATGCTAGCTGCCATAGGGCACGCGTCCACGCACTCCTCGGCATCTACCGATGAGGCTCAGTAATAGCCTATAGATAGGAACACGAAATCCACTGCTTCTTCACCATAACACCATAACCACGGAGCCCACCGCATGTAAACAGTGAGTACTGAGTCCACCACATGAAACACGTTCTCTTTAGATGTAGGGGAAAAAGTCTTGGAGCTCAAACTAAAGATCTCGAACCATATATATATGAAGAACTTGGATATTTAAACGTAAAGGGTGAAACGAGGGTTTTGGTACTTTAGTAAATAGATAGGGAAACATTTTTCACCAAAGTTCTTGAAAAATTCACTACACCAAAATGGCCAAATTGTCACCTTTCAGCCGGCCACCCTTGTCAAGGTCATTGTAAGGACACAAATTTCCAATTGAGTCCATATATAGTTTTGGCTCAATTCCGGACAAAAACATTTATTCATAGGATAGTATTTATTTGTAATATTCTCAAGCCTATGAAGTATGTATTGAAGACGTAGCGGCAAAGAATTTAAAGCTTCATCAAAATGCCGGTTTGCATGCCTCGTTTCTACGTCATCAACTAAGGTTCCATGCTCCCAAGGTATGAATGTAATTATATTTATATAGGAGCTTAGAACAATATGTATTGGGTGTTAGGTGTAATAAAAACTGCATTTTATTTTCAGAAAGAATCAAATAGAACTTTAAAATAAGTATATAAAAGTTTCTGGGCCAAAATCGAATTTTACAAACTTTCTGGTCGTTCGTTAGAAATGTCGTTCGAACGAGTTTTTTCGTTCGAACCAGATTTCGTTTGAACGAGTTTTGTCGTTCGAACCAGTTTCGTTCGAACGAGTTTTGTTGTTCGAACCAGTTTTGTTCGAACGAGTTTGCCAACGACCCTAAACTGGTCAGTCGTTCGATATGTCGTTCGAACGAGTTTTTCATTCTAACGAGGTATCTAACGAGCCCAGGCTGGTCGCTCATTACAAGTCTCGTTCGAATGAGAGTCAAGTTTGTTCGAACGAGACGCCAGGCGGGAACGGTTTTGAGCAGATTTTTGGCAGTTTTCACCCCACTATCCCACTTGTTTCTTAACAGATTTTTTAAGGCTTTATCAAGGACGGGAATCATTTTTCAAGGGGAATCTTTTTCATACCATACAAACTCCTAGAGAGTATTTTTGAGACAAAATTTGTTTAAGGAAAAAGATCATGTTTTGAGTGTTATTCTTTCAAAGAAAAATTCATACACACTCTAGTTTACACCCAATTGTGTTTATCGAAGTTTCTATATTTATATCAATTGCTTGGAGTTTTTGGCACCGATTTTCTCTACCGAATTCAAGAGACGTTTCGGGTTTGCTTCTACACCCCATCACAAAGAAGACTTTTGTTGAGATTCTACCCACACGGAGAAAGGCTCCATGCTTGGGTGACGGTGACCATATAAAGTCCCATCGGTGGATTCCAAGACCGCGGTGGTGTTCCGAGGTTGTCCGCTAGGAAGAGGTTTCTACGAGAAGGAGCGTCGAGTCTTGAGAGGGATCGAGTCAGTCGTTGTAAGTCTATATGTCTTGTAATTGTAATTCCGTATCTAGTGGACTTGTGGCTAGGGCCGTCCGAGGTTGTTTCCCGTCTTGGGTTTTTCCTCGTACATCTCGGCGTAGTGTGACATTGTTTATTTTATCTTGCACATTAATTTAGAATCCATGCTTAGGATAATTTCAAGATAAAATTTGGTTTAATTATCACACTCACTTAATTTGGGACTTTAATTTAATATTGTGTAAAATTGGTTTATTCTAGTCATTTGCTAAAATTGGTTTCGCCTAACTTTGATTAATTGAAAATTATGACTTAGGCAAATTCTAGGATTAACTTATTTTATTTTGTTTTGAAGAAATTAAAATTTGGCTTTGTTTATTTGTTGAACCATCACTTATATACGCTTCCGCACCATTCATTGAGTTTTATATAAAAAGGAAATTACTTTGCGCTTTCAAATTGGTATCAGAGCCAAAGTGATAAATTATTTCGTTAACGTTCTTTTAAATAATCTTTGGCTAAAATGGATTTTTCCCCATTTTCAAAATTTCCTATTTTCGATGGTTCAAACTACGCGTATTGGAAAGCGCGAATGGGATCGGCACTAAAATCTATCGACGAGAGAGTTTGGATGTCTGTTGTTACCGGGTACTCCCCACCAACCTATTTAGTTGAAAATGAACGTGTTATCAAACCCGCCGATAGATGGACTGAAAATGAGTTTAAGCTAGCAAATTTTAATTCCCGTGGTTTAAATGCCTTGTTTAGCGCTGTCGCACCGGATGAATTCCGACGTATTATGACGTGTGAAACCGCTAAAGAAGCTTGGGATATTTTACAATTAACTCATGAAGGAACTAGTGTCGTTAAAGCTTCAAAACTCCAAAACCTCACCACTCAATTTGAAACTATCAAAATGGATGAAAAAGAAACTTTTGATAAATTTTATGCTAGACTTTCTGACATTGTTAATTCATCCTTTAACTTGGGAGAGAAAATACCTGACGACCGTGTTGTAAAGAAAATTTTGAGGTCCCTACCCGATAGATTTATTCCTAAAGTGACCGTTTTAAATTCTTTACCCACTTTAGCCTCTACGAAATTAGAAGAGCTTGTAGGTGATTTACAAACCTATGAACTAGATATGTTTCCCTCTAAAACTGAAAAGAAAATTGTAAAGGGTGTTGCTTTAAAAGCCCGAAAAGAGGTCAAACAAGTAGAAGAGAGCGATAGTGAAAGTGACTCGGAAGATATGGCTTTGTTTGCTCGCAAATTTAGAAAATTTCTTAAATTTAACAAAGATAAATTTAAAAATGATTTTAAGAAATTTGATACTTCTAAACATGATAAAAGCGAGAAGATTTCTAAAGCCGAGAGGATCCCTAAACCTAGTAATGAGAATTTAGATAGGGACGAGTCTAACAAGTGTTTTGGTAGTGAAGGTTATGGCCATCGAGCTTATGAGTGCCCCACTAAACTAAGGAAAGAGGGTAAACGACCCACTGCATATAATGCAACCCTTAGTGATAGTGATAAGGAAGAAAAGACCGATTCCCCCACTAAGAAAAATTTTGTGGCTTTTATGGCTAGTCATGTGAGTGATTGTGACAACTCATCGATTGATGAAACGATAGCACATGCCACTTCCAAGGTCATTGTTCATGATTCCCTTGTTTTTAATGATAGTGAGAGTGGAGAAGAGAGTGAGAATGAAGAAGAGGTTGACGTGAGTGAACTTCAAAATGCTTTTCATGAATTATATAAAGAATCTATTAATTTGAAAAGAACTAATTTGAAGTTAGAAGCTTGTTTAAGAAAGAGTGTCAAGGTCGTTGATGATAGTGCCTTAATAGAAGACCTTAGGACACATGTGAGGACTCTTCAAGAGAAGCTTGATTATGTTGAAGGCGAAAGAGATAGCCTTAGGGGTTTAATGGAATCCTTGAAAGAGGAGCTTCTTGCTTTTGAAGAGCTAAATGTTTTACTAGAATCTAACATTGCTGAATTGGAAAATAAATTAAAAGATTCTAGTAATGTCAAATTTGATTTGGAATGTCGTTCTGAAAAACTTGATAAAATGTTAGGAACGGTCCAAATTAAAAATGACACTTGTGGTTTAGGCTTCAATCCTTGTAATGAATTTACTCATAATGCCCAAACCAATGTTTTAGGAGAATCAACTAGGAATACTTTTAAAGATCACTCCTTAAGTAAATCTTTTCGACATGTTCTCACTTGTACACATTGTGGTCGACAAGGTCATCTTAGGAAATTTTGTTTAGATCTTAAACGAATTCCTAGAAAACCCCACAGTAAAGTAACCACGGTAGTTAACGTTCCTACACCCCAAAATAGTCATTCCTCATTAATTTGGGTTATGAAATCCGACTTGGTTGCCTTACAAAATAGGGTTATTGTTTCTCATTTACTTTCACATCCTTCCTCCCTTGCTAAATCTAAAGGATGAATGTGTTAGTGTTTGCATACTTTAGCGTTTGTACTTTATGTCATATTCACATGCTAAATGTATGCTTGTTTAGTCATTTTCTAGTCATTGCCTTATTTCATATCACATGCTAGAAATTATGACTTGTTTATCTTTTTGTATTATTTTTTTTCGTTTGATTTAACTGCAAAATATAAAAAGATTTTTGTTTATCATTTGTGTTTTATTTATTTCATTTATGCTTAATGAAAAATACAAATGATTTTTGTTTAGTCTTTTGAGTAAATATTTATTTTTGATTAAAAATGTTAAAAACTCAAAAAGATTTTGTTTTGTGTGTATTCTTGTTTGACACACTTTATGTGGCATATATTTGTGCTTGAATCCTATCGTTTACGCTCCCATGTGGCTAGAACTTTTGGTGTAGATTTTCAATCCTTAAAATGTTCTTTACCATGTTTTATATGGAGTAGTTGGATTTTGTATTGTTTAAATGGATTCTATTTCTATATGCCTCTATTCACACATGCACGAGCTCTTTTGAAATCTTAATGTCACATGTTATATTTGAGCTTTTTGAGGTGTTCTCCTACCAATCTAGTCATCTACATATCTTTGACGTAGGAGGACTAGTGCATGTCAAAATCCGTTGCATGTGAGATTTGTGCGAAAAATGAAAACATGATAAATTCATATATGCACGGGGAAGGGCTCCGAAAGGATGAATTAAATCCTTTGCGATAGTAAGCCACCGTTGATTGGATCTAAAAGAAATACGTGATCCAAAGGCCTAAAAACAGAATATTTGGCATTAAACAGAAAGCAATTGCCAAGGCCTATGTTTGTATGATATATTCATTCAAAAACAAAAGAATATATGCTCATTGAGGGAGAATTGGATGGTATATCAACGGTTTGCACAATGTCCGTTTATCCTAGTTGTCTTTAATGTCATGACTCTATTTAGTTTGTAGAACCATCATCATGCTAGGCTTGTATGCATTGTGTATGTTTGTTCATTGAGTTCAATCTTTATATTGTCACATGAGGTTATATTTAACTGTGATGAAGTTTGCAATCAAATGAGAACTCCGTGAACGTTTCTTAAGTGTTTGTGTCTAAATTTAATTGTTGCTAGTACACACCCCTACACTTCCGTTTCAATATGACACTTTTTTTCCATACGAGTGTGCAAACTTATTGTATTTTGTGTTATATGTATGTTTATATCTATATATATGCAAGTACTCTATTGGTATATTTCTAATGTATATATATATGATATTTTTTTGTCTTTGCCTTGCTTTTATTGCCCATATGCTTTCATGTCTTATCACTTTAAGCTTTCACATGCTGTTTATTAGTTCTTTATCCTTTGCCTATTCCCGAACAAAAAGGGGAAGAATGATGATAGGGGGAGAAATGGTTATCTAATCATATTATTATCGTATCTTCGTTTGGGGGAGATTTATCTTAGGGGGAGACGTCTTTCTAGGTAGGTCATGTATTTGATAAAGGGGAGAATTAATTTAGGGGGAATAATTTAATTAATTGCATTTTATATTTTGATATTCCCTATGCATTTGATGAGTTTGCTTAAGTGTGCAGGTATTCTACTAAAACAGCATCGTTTAATGGAAAAGCATTTGATCCTTGGGTTGAGTCAAGATTGGGCGGGTTATGTTTTGAGTCTAATAGAGCTTGACGGCCCTTTAGGATTTTTGTTTGGTTTTTGTCCCGGAATAGACAAAGGGGGAGATTTGTAAGGACAAAAATTTCCAATTGAATCCATATATAGTTTTGGCTCAATTCCGGACAAAAACATTTATTCATAGGATAGTATTTATTTGTAATATTCTCAAGCCTATGAAGTATGTATTGAAGACGTAGTGGCAAAGAATTTAAAGCTTCATCAAAATGCCGGTTTGCGTGCCTCGTTTCTACGTCATCAACTAAGGTTCCATGCTCCTAAGGTATGAATGTAATTATATTTATATAGGAGCTTGGAACAATATGTATTGGGTGTTAGGTGTAATAAAAACTGCATTTTATTTTCAGAAAGAATCAAATAGAACTTTAAAATAAGTATATAAAAGTTTTTGGGCCAAAATCGAATTTTACAAACTTTCTGGTCGTTCGTTAGAAATGTCGTTCGAACGAGTTTTTTCGTTCGAACCAGATTTCGTTCGAACGAGTTTTGTCGTTCGAACCAGTTTCGTCCGAACGAGTTTTGTCGTTCGAACCAGTTTCGTTCGAACGAGTTTGCCAACGACCCTAAACTGATCAGTCGTTCGATATGTCGTTCGAACGAGTTTTTCGTTCTAACGAGGTATCTAACGAGATTCTAACGAGCCCAGGCTGGTCGCTCGTTAGAAGTCTCATTCGAACGAGAGTCAAGTTCGTTCGAACGAGACGCCAGGCGGGAACGGTTTTGAGCAGTTTTTTGGCAGTTTTCACCCCATTATCCCACTTATTTCTTAACTGATTTTTTAAGGCTTTATCAAGGACGGGAATCATTTTTCAAGGGGAATCTTTTTCATACCATACAAACTCCTAGAGAGTATTTTTGAGACAAAATTTGTTTAAGGAAAAAGATCATGTTTTGATTGTTATTCTTTCAAAGAAAAATTCATACACACTCTAGTTTACACCCAATTGTGTTTATCCAAGTTTCTATATTTATATCAATTGCTTGGAGTTTTTGGCACCGGTTTTCTCTACCGAATTCAAGAGACGTTTCGGGTTTGCTTCTACACCCCATCACAAAGAAGACTTTTGTTGAGATTCTACCCACACGGAGAAAGGCTCCATGCTTGGGTGACGGTGACCATATAAAGTCCCATCGGTGGATTCCGAGACCGCGGTGGTGTTCCAAGGTTGTCCGCTAGGAAGAGGTTTCTACGAGAAGGAGCGTCGAGTCTTGAGAGGGATCAAGTCAGTCGTTGTAAGTCTATCTGTCTTATAATTATAATTCCGTATCTAGTGGACTTGTGGCTAGGGTCGTCCGAGGTTGTTTCCCGTCTTGTGTTTTTCCTCGTACATCTCGGCGTAGTGTGACATTGTTTATTTTATCTTGCACATTAATTTAGAATCCATGCTTAGGATAATTTCAAGATAAAATTTGGTTTAATTATCACACTCACTTAATTTGGGACTTTAATTTAATATTGGGTAAAATTGGTTTATTCTAGTCATTTGCTAAAATTGGTTTCGCCTAACTTTGATTAATTGAAAATTATGACTTAAGCAAATTCTAGGATTAGCTTATTTTAATTTGTTTTGAAGAAATTAAAATTTGGCTTTGTTTATTTGTTGAACCATCACTTATATACGCTTCCGCACCATTCATTGAGTTTTATATAAAAAGGAAATTACTTTGCGCTTTCAGTCATTGACCGTGACAAAAAATACGCGTTTTGTGTCACGGTCATTGACCTTGACACGACCGTGACAAGAACTTATCACGGTCAAAGACCGTGACAAGGCCGTGACAAATTTACTTGTCACGGACTTGTCACGGTCATTGACCGTGTCAATTCTTTAAATAATTTTCAAGGTCAATGACCGTGACACGACCGTGACAATGTCTGCAGCAAAAACCCCTTCCCCCTTCTTTTTTCCCTCCCGCGCCGTTCCCTCCCACTCTCTCTCTCTCTCGACGCTGCTCTCTCTCTCTCTATCTCTCTACTTTCAGGTTTAATTCTCTCCCTCTCTCTCTCTCTCTTCCATTTATATATATATATATATATATATATATATATATATATGTGTTTGTGTGTATATATATGTGTGTATGTGTGTATATATGTGCGTGTGTGTGTGCGTGTGTGGGGGGTGGGGCAGGGTGGGGGTAGGGGGTGGGGTAGGGTGGGGGGTAGGGGGTGGGCAGGGTGGGGGTAGGGGTTAAAAATGTAAATAAATAAGTAATTTTCTATAAATTTCCAAAAATAATATCCAAAAATGTAAATGTAAATAATATCCAAAAATAATATCCAAAAATGTAAATGTAAGTAATATCCAAAAATATTGGATAACAATTTATTTTCATTCAAAATAAATAAGTAATTTTCATTCAAAATAATAAAGATCAATTAGTCTATGTTGTTGAAAAATTTGATCAAATTGGTGAGCCCTTCATATTTTAAAAAATGTTGTTTTTATTCCTATTTAACTTTTCTTTCTATACACCCTTAATTATATTTAAAGTTTAATAAAATAGGAGTTATAGGAAGAAAAGTGGGGTTTAAATAAAAACACTTTTTTTAAATTTTAGGTTCTGGTGCATAATCTTACTTTGTCACAATTAATTTATATGCCTCAAAGTTATTTTATCACTCTTAGTTTATATTTGTGATAATACTTTATGAACCACAACTTTAGGTTGATTATTTTAGAACTTAAACTTCAAGATACAAAAAATAATTCTATAGAACAACTTAGATATCTTAACAAAACACATATCTAACATTGCATATGATTTATAAAAAGCACAAAACAATAGTAGAAATTCAATACATGAAATTAACATTGAGATTATTTTAAATAGACAGTCACTACTGTGTGTGTGTGTGTGTATATATTTGAATTAACCCATGAATTTGTATTTTTGTATTTGAATCAACCCATGAATTTATTTTTGTATTTGAATTAACCCATGAATTTATTTTTGTATTTGAATTAACCCATTATATGAAACATACTTGAAATTAAATATAGTGCGCATAGATACTAGCCTTCTAGTTCTTATGCGTACGCATTCAATAGCCCTTAGACCCGTTCGAGAGTCATTACCCCTGTAATGAGATCTCTCGAATTGTCCCGTTTGGACAGTTTGAGACTGTATAATTTCTGTATAATATTCTTATTGGCTTAAAGTTGTTACTTTTGGAGGAAGTTCTGCAGTCGTATCTTAATGTTCTCTGGGTACATACTAGATTGAAAAGTGTGACTGTTATTTCAATTGACCAATTGAAATAACACTCACACCTGCCAATCTACGTCGTGTACTTGGATAACTAAGGGGATATGCTGTCGAATTTTTTTCAAATCGTAACAATGTGCATGAGCTGTTAAGTATATTACAGAAAAATGCAGTCTTGAATGGGATAAGACCACTTACCCTTTAATAGTATAATTAAATGATGGGATAATTAAATAAAACATACTATAAATCTAATTTTTGTTTACCTTTAATAGGTGTTTAGTTGTGGTAGCTGTGATGGGATATCCGAAATACAAAGAGTGGATGGGTGAGACTAATAGAATGGGGGATGTGTTTCGCAGAGGTGCTAACGAATTTGTGAAATATGCAAAGAGATGTCGTAATGATGAAGAGTTTCCGTGTCCGTGTGCTAGGTGTAAGAATGGTAAGGTGTTTGAGTGGAAAACAGTTGAACTACATTTGTTAAGATCGGGTATGCAAGATAGTTATCGATTTTGGAGTTTTCACGGTGAATTGAAAGTTCCTTTTGTCCCCGACCAACATTCACAACAACCTTCAACAAGTAGAATAGATGTAGAAGGGGACGACGTAGATCATAATATGTTAGAGAATTTAGTTGATGATGCGTATGGAGTTTATGAATCTGAGGAGAATGAGGTTACTGATGATGTAGAAGATTCAAGTGCTCGTGAAGATAACACGATAAAACTTGACGATGACTACCAAAGTTTAAAATTTAAGGCGACCCAACCGTTATACTCTGGCTGTGAGAAAGATCAAACAACTTTACATGCCATGGTTGGTTTGCACAGTTTGAAGATGCAGTACGGTTTGTCTGGCAATAGCGTGACGGGAATTCTGAAATGGGTGAAGGGCTTATTACCCAAGGTGAATACACTTCCAAATAGCTATCCTGTTATGAAGAACAGTTTGAAAGGTTTGGGAATGAAGTATAAATCGATTCATGCTTGTGTGTATGACTGCATACTATACCGAAAGGAGTATGAAAATCTCGATCGTTGTCCGGTATGCGATGAACCTAGATATGTACAATCTACTAGTAGGGAATGCACAAGCTCAAAAGTGCCTCAAAAATTATTGAAATATTTTCCCGTTGGGCCTAGATTAAAGCGATTTTTCACAGTACCATGGATTGCAGAGGTAATGACTTGGCATGCTAGGGCAGAAGTAGGGGGTAATATCATGCGTCATCCTATTGATTCTACTGCCTGGAGGAGGATGAATTTTGAGTATCCCGATTTTGCTCGAGAACAACGCAACATTCGTTTGGCTATATCAACAGATGGTTTCAATCCATTTGGAAATCTAAGCACCAATCAGAGTGTATGGCCAGTGATCCTAGCCCCACTCAACCTCCCTCCTTCACAGTGTATGAGACCTGAATTTTCGATGATGGCTTTATTGATACCTAGGCCAAAGGCACCAAGTGATGACATTGATATCTACCTGGCTCCTTTGGTAGAAGAATTAAATGAGTTGTGGGAAGAGGGTGTGCAATCATTTGACTCTTTTAGAAAAGAAGAGTTTACGCTGAAAGATATGTTGATGTGAGAAATTCATGATTTTCCAGCTTATGGGACATTATCCGGATGTGTAGTACATGGTTATTTGGGGTGTCCTATTTGTGGAGAGGTGACTGAATCTCTTCATCTATCCTCTAGCTTAAAAAATGTATACCATTGCCACAGGAGGTTTTTACCCCCAGCTCATAGTTTCAGATTTGAGAAAAGTTCCAATTTTTTATTGGGCGGAGTTGAACATAGGCTACCACCGAGACAACTTTCGGGTTCAGAAATTGAAAGTAAATCTTCTGAATGTGGACCAAATATGCCAGGTAAGAATCCCAAATTTAAGAATGTCAAGCATGAGAAGACCCCAACTGGGAATGAAACTGAGATAAGAAAGGCATGGTCTCGGAGGTCAATTTTATTTGACTTTCCTTATTGGAAGAAAAACCCGGTGCGCCATGTATTGGATGTGATGAATGCAAAGAAGAACTTCGTTGAACATATTGTGGGTACTTGCCTTGGGGGGAGTCATTCGAAGGATGGAGAAAATGCACGAAAAGACCTTAAAACGTTAAAACTTAAGCCACAACTATGGTTGAAAGAAGATAGTAGGGGAAGGACAATAATTCCCCCTGGTGCGTTTACTTTGACGAGTGGGGAAAGGAAGGTGCTTCGAGACACAATATATAATTTGAAGGGCCCATCTACTTTTTCGTCCAACTTGCAAAGGATTGTGAATTATGCTACTCATGATTTACATAAGTGTAAGTCCCACGATTGGCATGTGATCATGCAATTGGTTCCTCTATTGTTTAAGCACTGTTTCTCCAAGCACAAGGAATTGTGTAGGGCTATTATGAAAATTAGTATTACCTTCTCCCTCTTGTGTGAGAAGGTAGTGAATCGAGAAGACATAGTGGTCGTAAAATTGGCTATGAACGAAGCGATTTGTGTATTGGAGAAGTACTTTCCCCCAGCATTCTTTGACGTAAGTGTTCGCTTATTGGTACACCTATGCAATGAGGCACTTCTTTGTGGTCCAGTTAGATATCGGTGGATGTATCCGTTTGAAAGATTGATGAAAGTTTTTAAATATTACGTCAAGAATACGCGATATATTGCAGGATCAATTGCAGAGGAATACATCACCATGGAGTCATCAATATATACTCGGGAATATATGCCTGACTCGACCAGCATTGATGACACTGATGAATTCATCGATGATGGTGGTAATGTGATGGGAAAACGAGTGAAATTAACGAGTTTGCAACATGAACAAGTAGCTCGTTATCTATTTGACACACATGAAGATGTCGAAGAATGGAAAAAGTAAGTTTCGAATATTATAATGTTTAACATTATTTTAGATAATTTTATACATGATTAATTTTGTAATATGCAGTAAATATGAAGCCTGTGAGAACAATAAAAGACGAAAATAATGGTACAATCAGACAGCGAATTTAGGTTATGGTTGACACAAGAGGTAATTATAATGAAAACAGTCGTTATATAACGTTACATTACACTCAAATTTTACCACTAATATAATTAATTTATCTATATTCTCAGCTCTTAAAGATGGGTGATGCGACATCAAGTCTTGCTCGTCTAGCCACTGGACCCTTATTCGTGGCACAAGAGTACAAAAAGTATCGATTGAACGGTTACATTTTCGGCGCTAAAGTGTACGAGGAAAGTACAAATGTACAGAACTCAGGAATTTCATACAAGGCTCTTACTTTCTTTCGAGCGAGCGCAAAAGATAAAAACCTCGTTGAAGCTGAAATGTCTTACTATGGTGTAATCCAAAATTTATTTGAATTGGATTATATAAGCTTCAAAGAGGTTGTGTTTTACTGTGAATGGGTAAGAGTCGAGGATAAAAATGCTTGTAAAGTTGATCATGTCACCAATTTGATCATGGTTGACTTGTCCAAGTTGAAGAGCAACGACCACGTGAGCGATGAGCCGTTTGTTTGTGCATTTCAAAAGGTTAAGCAAGTGTTTTACTCGGAGTATATCAACAACGAGCCGTGGTCAATTGTCCAACACGTGCCAAGGCGTCTAAATAGTAGTGTGGATGACTTGGCTGCTCCTACCGAATATCAATCCATTTTTTATGATAACCCGAATTTGAAACAATTTTTCAATTTGTAATAAATATTTCAATTTGTACCGAAACATCCATTTTTAATGCTTTTAATTGATATGCACTTTATCATTTTCACTCTTGTGTAGTGTGCGTGTGTGGAGAGGAGATTAATACATAAATATTCCAACTACATCTAAGTTTTGTTTATACTAATCCATGAATATACGCTTCTTACCTTTAATAGGTGATTAGTTCATAGTTATTTGGGGTGTCCTATTTGTGGAGAGGAGACTGAATCTCTTCGTCTATCCGAACACTAAGAAATGCCATAATCCTATGGAGCGATGCTCTGGAAATTCCTCCCAACCATTATGTAGCCAAACATCACCAGTTGAAGTTGTCAATTCCACTTTCCATACCCCACCACTTAGAACTTCTAGCAAAACATGGGAGACCATTGAAAGGTGGAATTGACAACTTCAACTGCTGATTTTTGGCTACACAACGGTTGGAAGGAATTTGCAACGCATAACTCCATAGGATTATGGTATTTCTTAGTGTTTAGATATGAAGAGAATTATATTTGACACGATTTGCCCGGGGTACATTAGTTGGAAGGAGGTGCCATATGAGCTCAAGTTAGCTGTTTGAGTGACACTACAGGTAATGTATTTATATTTATATGTCAATTTCGATTTCGATTTCAATTACGATTTATATTTATCTATATTTGAGGGGCGGATACTAATTTTACTTTATTTCAATTCAGGGGACAGGGAGTGGCCCTAAGGGTAGGCCACATATGCTCTATACTTATGTGGCTATTCGGACGAGAAGGGAAAGATAAGGAGGTGTCCCCGAGCATCGCGGTACAAAATCTCTTTTCCATGCAAATAGTTTGTAGATTTGAGATAATTGATGGTGATGTTGTTTCTTCTTAAATAGTTTCTATTTTGAATACATATTTGCATTATCTTTAGTTTGTTTGGATATATGATGTTTGGAACAGGTACAACGTTGCTATAACAGGTACAAATATACTGCTGGGCAGTGGCAGTGGCCATACTGCCCAGTATTTTTTTTTAAATTCTGCCCAGTAAAACGCGAGTTTTGTGTCAAGGTCAATTACGATTTATATTTATCTATATTTGAGGGGCGGATACTAATTTTACTTTATTTCAATTCAGGGGACAGGGAGTGGCCCTAAGGGTAGGCCACATATGCTCTATACTTATGTGGCTATTCGGACGAGAAGGGAAAGATAAGGAGGTGTCCCCGAGCGTCGCGGTACAAAATCTCTTTTCCATGCAAATAGTTTGTAGATTTGAGATAATTGATGGTGATGTTGTTTCTTCTTAAATAGTTTCTATTTTGAATATATATTTGCATTATCTTTAGTTTGTTTGGATATATGATGTTTGGAACAGGTACAAAATTGCTATAACAGGTACAAATATTCTGCTGGGCAGTGGCAGTGGCCATACTGCCCAGTAGTTTCTTTTAAATTCTGCCCAGAATTATCACGGTCATTGACCGTGACACGTCTGGGACAAAAATTTGTCACGGACGTGTCACGGTCAATAGCCGTGATAATTTTTTTTAAAAGGGTCACGGCTTTGTCACGGTTATAAACCGTGACAAACGTGTCATGGTCATTGACCGCGACACGACCGTGACACAAAACGCGAGTTTTGTGTCAAGGTCAATGACCGTGACACGACCGTGACAAAAAAAGTTGTCTCGCCTCGAAATGTCACGGTCATTGACCTTGACAAGGGTGATTTGTCAGGGTCAATGACCTTGACAATAGTGCAGATTTGGTGTAGTGATTTGAGTCCAACACGCCTTAAATAGAAAAACACAAACTTTAAGATGGAAAAATTATTCGAACGAAAACAGAGGGAATAATCCTTTCGTTCTAACAAATTCCATTTCTTTCAAACGAATTGACTTTCTTGTTCGATCATCCTTCTAACGAGCTTCTAACAAGATGTACAATCCTTGGCATAGGAAACTCATTTGATGGTCTTTATATGTCATTCCAACAAGATCTTAATTTTTCTTGAACGAGATCAGAAACCATTCAAACGAAACACAATTTTATTCTAACGAGATTAAAACCAAAAAATATTTCACTTAAAAAACATTTAAAAATAGATCCAAATGATTTTTAGTTAAAAAACAAGCACCCTTAAAAATTATCCAAGGAATCGTATTCTATATGCTTTCATACCTTCCAGCTCCTGGGTTAACGTGAAGATAAACTTGGCACGATAAACATGGCACGATGTAGCCAATCTATCAAGATAGTCTGTCTTCATCAAACGCATCATAGGTTTATGGGATCAACAATACAAAGCCTAACCTATGACTGAAATATTTTGTCCAGAATTAAGCAAATTACATACAAACTGACTCCATTGGAAATTTATAGATAAAAATATCCCCCTTTAGCTATTCAGAAAAAAAATGAAAACAAAAATCCTATAGGCCATCAAGGTCTCTAAAAAGACTCATTCCCCAACCCCAAAAAGGAAAAATACTACCAACGCTCGACAAACACATAAATAGAGTAGCTTTTCTTTGCTTCAAAACTTTGGCGCATGATGCAAACATATAAATAGACACGCCTTCAAATGCAAAGAGAATATAACAAGTATAAATATGCATATGAATAAACATCTAACATTGTCAATAATTCCAACCTAGGTAAGATGTCTCCCACTAAGATAAAGATATCCTAATCATGCAAGGAAAGATATCATTTCTCCCCCTTTTGGTTCAGTAATAAACAACGCAAGATATCATAGAACAATTACTCCCCCTAGAAACAAAATCTCCCCCTAAATATGTGATACAAATTTTAAACATAGGGAGAAGAGAATAAAGCATGAAATGGTGTAAAGTGCAGCAAACACACAACAAGGAAACTTAAGCACAAATAATCCAAACTATGATCAAACACTATCTATATCGATGAAAAAAGATACCAATATGAATAAGAAATAATGAATGATATCAATTTAAAATTACCAATATGAGAAAAGGAATTTAAATGCACTTAACGAGATATAATACTATAATGCTATAACATGAAAAATAAAATCCAATGATAAAGCATATGGCAGAGATGGACTAAATGCAAACCATAAAAACTCAAAACATAATACCATATATATCATATGCAAAATATATCAATGAAAACTCGACACATATATATAGGTATAAATAATCACAAAACTTGACCCAAAACATATAAGATTTACACATTAGCATAGTATCGATGTGTCTAAACATGTGGGATGGAATGAATGGGTGTGAACTAGATACAAATGAATTACAATCTAAAAACTAAAATATGTTAAAGAAGTTATAATTGTCCACAAAACTTTATCAAACTAATATTTAGCCTCAAGTGACGAGATAAAGTGAACTTTATGAATAAACAAGCACAATGCACACAAGTCTAGAATATTGATGATTCTACAAATCAATAGTTACAAAATAAGAATAACTAGGATTCATTTTGCAAACTCGTTGATCTTAAACTAAACACTCTTAAAAGATAAACATATATCATATTCTCTTTTCTTTTCTCGCATCTTTTGAAACTATCTCTTGTGAAAGATCAAACAAACAAACTATGTTGGCCTTTGGCAATTTTTCTGTTTATATTACCTATAATTATTTTCATTAGGCTCTTGCCAACATGGATTTCTCGCAAAGGATATTTTCTTCCTTCATAGACCTTTCCCGTGCACCCTCATATTTTTTTAACACTTAAATCAAATAATCTCATGGGTAGCGGTTCTTACGTGCATAAATGCCGCATAGAAAAAAATATGTAGAAGACAATATTAATGGGAGAACATCTCACAAAGCTTAAATAAATTTGTGAAATTAACATTCAAAAAGCTCGTGCCTGTGTGTGCGGAGGCATATACAAAGTCGAATCCATTTAGAAAAACCAAGTTCGAAACAACTCCATACATGCATCATTAAGAACAATCTAAGCATAAATAGTCATAACCAAATGTCCAAGCCACATGAAAGCCACATAATGAATTGGATTCAAACACACCAATATGCCATATTAAATGTGTACAACTAAAAGACACAAAATTAAAAATAAAATGAGTTTTTCTATAAAAAAAATCAAAATAAAATATAATTTTTTTAAAATAACCTCTAACTCAAAAGATAAACAAAATCTTTTTGTAATTTTCAATATGATTCAATAAAAGATAAATCAAAAGATAAAAGATACATATATCATGAAGCACAGACTAGAGTATGACAAATAAAAACATGCAAGCAATCACCCATAAGATATAGCATGTGAAATGTCATATGCAAGCATGCGAGAATCAACCGGTCTAACATTTAGAGCCTCCAAAATAGATTTCTTAACCCAATTAGATGTGTACCTAACGCGTTGGGTTTCAGAAATAAAGGGAACACTAGACTTTTACTTCCTATGGTCTTTTCTAAGATCATAGAAAAAATGCCTAAAGCGACCTTTCCTACCGCAGTGTGTGCACATGTAGAGATGATGTAGACCAGGACCTTTAGGTTAACTTTTGTAACATCCCGGGATGAAGTTTATCCTCTAAAACAAACAACGGTCTTAGCTTTAGCAACAGAAGCATTAGTATCATGCATTAGTTTCATGACAGCTAGTACCATCACTACCAACATTACATTACTTGAGTCTCTTAAATTATCTTTTAACTTCAAAATTCTAGACTTAAGTAAAGAATAAAATTGTTCAAGTGTCAGGATTCCTTCTTTCAATTTTCAATCAAACCTATAAGGTTATCTTGCTACCCCTCAATGCAAGTGAACTTATCCCTAGGAGTTCTCACGTGCCCTCAAATCATTAATCAATTTATCATTATTCTCATTGGCACGTAAACACACCCTATAAATTTTAAAGTCCTCTAACTCTTTTTCTAAAACCCAGACTCTATCCTCATTATCTTTCTTGGACACTTCTAAACTTCTAAAATTATGATCCATGTCCACAAGCTTCTCATGAAGAAAATCTTTTTGAGTTTGAACAACTTGTAAAAGTTCCATTGCAACTTTAAAATGAGAATTTATTTTTTTAATAATTTTAATTCATCTTGGAAACTTCAAATTCAAACATAATAAATTTTCATCACCATTATGAAGATCGTTAAACTCCTCTCGGATATCAAAATCTTCATCACTAAACTCATTGGACATCCTATCACTATGGGAACCCATTGAGAGTAAAACAACCAAAACCAAGACGAGAGAGAGAGAGAGAGAGAGAGAGAGAGAGAGAGAGAGAGAGAGAGAGAGCAACTAACAAACCTCCCTAAATAGCACGAAACAAGGATCTACACGGTAATTTGTTGTAACCCGCTATGATACCACTTTGAGAAAATAAGATTGGGTTTTCTGTGGATTTACTCATATCCTAGGCTAATCATACACAAATTAAAATTTTAATCAAATTTTATCTTGATTAGCAATTAGTTAAACATTCGATGATGAAGTCCAAATTAAATAATCCACACAATCAAGCCAAACATGCAAAAAAGTAAGGAAAAATATCTTCCGACCAAGAAGGGATCTCAAAATCTTTTAACTACGCTCATATCAGGAATTTTCTCATCTATATTAAAACTAGAGTTAACAATATTGGATAATTTTGCATAAAATTCATCAAAAGATTCAGACTCTGGCATAATAATAGTCTCAAACTGTATGGTGAGATTTTAAAGCTTAGAAGATTTTACGGCATTGATACCCTCATGAGTGAGCTGGAGGGTATCCCAATCTTCCTTGGATATGGTGCACATCATGATGCGACGGAACTCTCAGGGGTGACAGCTCCAGAAATGGTACTTAAACTGTGTGAGTTAAGTTGACTCCATTTTAGTTCATCCTCCGACTATGCAGTGGCGAGTTTAGGACCTATGACATCGTCATTGGTCACAGTGGGTGGTGTCCACCCTCTTTCACTTACAAGGCACATACGCTCATCAATTGCTTTCAAAGTTGACCTTATTTGAGCTTTCCAATAAGCATAATTAGACCCATCGAAAACAGGTATCCTATTATATAAATTATCCATAAAACCCAAATTTTTAAAGGATCATTCAAAAACCTAGTGCAGCACGCTCTGATACTAATTTGAGAACGAAAAATGCACCTGCTAGTAGACAAGGATGGTCCGAACAAACAAAAAGTCCAATTTTTATATTTTCTAAATTTTTAAAGATTGAAACTTTTAAATGAAATTAACCCAATAAAACTTAGCACTAATTTTAAACCTTTATTGTGTAAAACCAATTTACCCAATTTTATCTTTTTACCCTAAATAATAATCTAAGTGATAAGTAAATAAAATAAAGAAATCATTCACAAGACGCCGATGTACGACGAACACAACAAAGGGAAAAAACTTGGACGACCTCGATAACTGAATACTATAATACAGTTTTACAAAGCACAGACAATAGACTTACTCAACGACTAGATCCCTACAAGCCTTGATGCTCTTCTATCGTCGATCGCTCCTCCACAATGCAATGCAGGATTCCATCCACGCAAGATTCTAGAAGATACGAGTCCACGCATGCCTCGATATCTATCGATGAGGATCAACGAATAGGAAATCCACCGCCGATGAGGAACACAAAATCCATCGCTTATTCACTGAAACACCACAACTACGGAGTCCACCACATGTAAAAATGATTACAGAGTCCACCGCATGAAACACATTCTCTTAAGATGAAGAACTTGGATCTCTAAGCATAAAGGGTTAAAATAGGGTTTTGGAACTTTGGAAAATATATAGGGAAACATTTTTCGCCAAAAGTTCTTGAAAAATCTGAGTCCAACATGCCTTAAATAAAAAAACAAAAATTTCAAGGAGGTAAACTCGTTCGAATGAAAATAGCATGTCGTTTGAACGATATTAGTTTTTCATTCTAATGAAATTCCATTTCATTAAAGTGAAAAAACTTTATCATTCGATCATCCTTCTAACGAGATGTGCGATCCTTGGAAGAGAAATCTCGTTCGATGGTCATCAGATGGCATTCCAATGAGATCTTAATTTTGTTCTAACGAGATCTAAAGTCATTCGAACAAAAACAATATTTTATTCTAACGAGATCAATTCTTGTTCTAATAATCTTAAAACCAAAGAATATTTTTCTTAAAAAATATTTAAAACCAGATCCAAAAGATTTTAAGTTAAAAAACAAATACCCTTAAAAATATCTAAGGACCCATATTCAATATGCATTAATACATACGAGATCCTCGATAAACATAAAGACAAAATTGGTATGATAAACACGACATGATGTATCCAATCTTTGAAGCTTGGTTGTTATGTCTTCATCAAACACGTCATGGACTTATGGGATTAACAATACAAAGACTAACCTATAAATCAATTATTTTGTTCAAAATTAACTCAATTGGAAATTTGTCCTTATAGTCTCGAACCAGTCACTACATGGACCGAGGATTATTTTAGATAGAGTAACTTTAACTCGCAAGGCTTAAGTGCAAATTTTGGTGCAATCACACCCAACAAATTTTGTCATATCATGACATGTTCTACGTCTAAGGAGATATGCTCCAACTCACTCACGATGGTACCAATGTTGTGAAAGATTCTAAGCTACAGAATCTCACCAAATAATTTGATACCATTAGCATGCTTGAGTCTGAAATGTTTAATGAACTTTATGCACGCATGTCTGACATTGTGAACTCTAGGTTTAATCTGGGTGAGAGAATTCTAGAGACGATGGTAGTTAAGGAAATTTTGAGATTTTTTCCGTACCATTTTAGTACAAAAGTCAAGGTCCTTAATTCTTTGGACAGTTTAGATACTCTTAGGTTAGAAGAACTTGTAGGAGACCTTCAGACTTAGAAATAACTATGTTCCCTTAGACTCAAAAGAAGAAATATAAGGGATCACTTTAAAAGCTAAAAAAAAGGAGGTTTCTGACTCTGAGTTTGATTTCGATCTAAATGATCTTGCCTTATTTGCAAAAAAAAAAATCAACAACTTTATCATATTAAGAAATCAAAATTCTTCCAAGGAAAAAATAAAAATTTTAAGAAAGTAAAAAAAAAATTAAACTTTTGAGAAAATATGATCAAAGAAAGGTTAGAGGGGAGTAATCTAAGAGACGATTCACAGAGATGGTATGAATGTGAGGGTAAGGAACACAAATCCCATGAGTGTGCTATAAGACTTAAGAGTTGGGGCAAAGGCAAAGTTGCTTATAACACCACCCTAAGAGATAGCAATGTTGAGTCGGTGGATTCTAAGGATGAATCACTTCATGTACATAACTTCACAACGTTCATGGCATGTTAACACTTTAAGTACGTTTCACATCGATGAGGATGTTTCTAAACATGATAGCCTCGATAATGAGTCGAACTATTTTGAAAAAAGTAAAGGTGATGAAGTTTTGAGTGAGGGAGAACGTGGCTTTCAAAATTCTTACCTCGAGCTTTACACCAAGTCCTTTAAAACCAAAAAGCAAAATAGGAATTTGTCTCTTAGGGTGTTACCTTTAGAAAACAAGTTAAGGGCATCGGTAGAGAGTGAGACCTCGATGAGGACTTCTCTAAGTGAGTATTTAATTTCGGTGGGGAAGTAATATATGGACTTAACCAAAAAAGTGGCTAGTCTCACGAGAGATCTTCAAGCTTTATTGGAGACACATGAGAAACTTGAAGTCACTGTCTTCCAACTCTAAAAAGATCTCTAATATGCCCAGGAGGTCAAGGTTACTATAGAGGACACATTTAAGAAGGTTAAAAAGAAGTTCCTAGGTCCCGCGTTAGGTTTTAATAAGAGGCAAGGGATAGGTTACGACGGTGCAACCACTTCCCATAATGCACCTGAATCATCTTCTAAGTTTATGATGGATCTTTATAGGCCACGACCTAACCCACCAAGGATAACTTATCCTAAACGTGTTAACTAAGGTAGGCCCAAACAAACATATGTTTGTACCCAGTGAAAATAAAAAAGGTGACCTTAGGAAATTTTACTATATGTTAGGAAGAGTTTCTTACACACATGCTCCCACACATCACTATACCGACTTTACTACTCATAGAGAGAAAGTTGAATTTCTAGTCGCGACTTCTAAAATCTTAATCAAAGAATTTCAAAGGATGTATATGCCTTTCGAGAACACTTCCAACTCTATAACTAGTACCAATATTGATAAGGGTAAGAAAATAGTTACCTCCGCTTGGGTACCTAAGAATGATGAGTAATCCTGTGTTGTTTACGTTGATCTCAAGGTTGAGGATATTTTCCAATGGTATTTTAATAGTGTGTGATCAAGGCACATGACCAGTGGCAGGTCGTATTTTCCCGACCTTGTGGAGTTCAAGGAAGGCAAAGTTACCTTTGGAAATGGGAGTAGGTCTAGCATCTTAGGTAGTGGTTGCATGGAGATATCCAGTTTTCCTAAGCTAGACAATGTGTTGTTTGTTAAAGGGTTGAAAGGGAAATATTTAGCATAAGCTAACATTGTGACGCTAACATTGCGATAAACTGTGGCCGATCGGAGTGTAATATTTTTTATCAATCCGGTGAACTTTTTCTACAAGGTGTGAGGACCAACAATAATTGCTAAGGGATTATTCCAAAGTACTCTTTAGTGTGCAATAAATTTAAGGTGTCCACCATGGACCTTTGTCATCAATGACTATGTCATTTCAATTTTAGAGATCTTTAGAAATTAGTCAACCTAGTTCGTGGCTTACCATCACTTGGGAAACCAACTTTCTTAGTTTGCAATCCTTACTAATAAGGAAAACAGATCAAGAGTCCCCATAGGATGTTAAATACCATTACTATCTACCATGTTTTAAATTTAATACACATAAATCTTATGGGTCCCACACGTAAAGAGAGATAGGCGGTAAGAAGTATATCCTAGTGTAGTTGATGACTTTTAGAGATATTTCATCTTGGTATTTCTTAGAGAAAAGTTTGATCCTATTGAGTTCCTAACAACAAAGGTTCGTGTTCTACGAAATCAACATGGTGTCATTATCAGTCGGATTTGTAGTAATAATGGCAGTAAATTTAAAGAAGCCATAGTGGATAGCTTTTGTGATGAACTCGGTATCATACATGAGTTTCGGTTGTTCGTACTCCTTAAAAAAATGCGATTGTTAAGAGGAAGAATCGAAAAATTCAATAAATGGCTCGATCCATGTTTCTGGGAAGAAATGTGCCTAGATATATTTGGACGGAGGCGGTTAATAATGCATGCCATACGGTAAATAGGGTATATCTTCATTCATACACACTTCACACACCATGTGATTTTTGGATAGGAAAAAAGCCCAACTTATTGTATTTTTTACCTTCCTATATCCTTAGAGATAGAGTGGAGTTCCAAAAGTTTGACTCTATAAGCGATGAGGGGGTATTTTTAAGCTATTCGTTCAGTAGAGCCAATAGTGTGTTTATCCTTAAAACTCTAAGGTTATGAAATCGATAAACGTCGCAATTAGAGGCAATGCATCAACCACTTCTATTGATCCTAGCC
Source organism: Sambucus nigra (assembly GCA_949130495.1). Lineage (NCBI taxonomy): Eukaryota > Viridiplantae > Streptophyta > Magnoliopsida > Dipsacales > Adoxaceae > Sambucus > Sambucus nigra. The sequence continues at coordinate 299,624,794 of OX422208.1, forward strand.
TTCTATGTGAGAACAATGAACCCCCTGCTGATGATCTCATTATTCCCTATAACACCCTGATGGATATCGTTCTTAATATAGAGGATCTACCCTCTTGGGTTCGAAAGAGTCATGAACCTTTCGACATAATTGATGATCCCACACTAGTTAATAAATTCAACAATGGGATTTTCATGTACCGTATGAGGGGTAGGAGTGGGATTGGATGGAGTGTTTTACATTTAAAACACGAGAGAATAATTTTAGGATATTTTTGGATTTTTCTGATTTTTTTGTAATTTTTTGTTTTCTGATTTTTTTTATTTTTTTGGCCTTTTTTAAGAATTAGAGTGAAACTATTGGATTAATACGACCTAATCTAGTATATCTGACTAGTCCCCGACAATGGTGCCAAAAACTTGACTCGACTCAAAATATGTCTTTAAGCTTGTAAATACGGTTCAAGTGCAAACTAGTTGCTCAAGTAGTAATCTGATAAATTGGGTATTGAACACAGGGACTAATACGATCTCTTGTGACGAATACTAAGGAATATGATTAACCCTAACGATCGACTCAAAAAAATATGGGAAAAGATGATGATTGTTGACAAAATTTACTACTTCTAACGAATTCAAAACAATTCCCAACTAAATTAACTTCACATGAAAGAACTAGAGAATAAGTGTGTGAACTTGTGTGAGAAAGATGGGATTGGAATACAATCCCCCGAACCTGGGGTAATTACACTGATTACAAAACCAATCAAAAATTAAACATCTAATTGAAAAGAACACTTTCACTTCTTTCAAGTATGACAAGTATGGTGGATTTATCCGTCACAATATATAGTCAAGAATAAAAGGAAATCTCGTGATAAGATTTTTGATACACGCATCACATTCTTAAACACTCCGGTTACTTAAGGAAAATGGAGTTCAAAGTCTACGATGTTAACAATAACAAAATATCAATCTTCCATTAATTATTTAATTCATGAATAAATTTTATATCCATGCATAATACATTAAGTTGGGTTCATGTATCCCAACCCACTAGAAATATAGTCGAACATGATAATATGCAACTTAAATGAGATTTTTACATTGCATGAATTCATCATCATCACTAAATTATATTTAAGCATGAAAGAGAATAGCATAAAGATAAAGAAATACTCAAGAACATGCAAAATAATTAGGACAATTAAGAACAAGGTGAGAAAGGAAAACTTTATTAAGTAAAATAATTGAAATCAACCCACAATGATGTACTTTGATGAAGACTAGATAGCTAATAGTTCTTGCCTTTTTCTTGATCTCAAAATTATGTTTCTAGCCTTCTAACTAATCCTAGAATCATGTGGGAATAAAACCCAAACATTTTTACAAGATTTTGAACCATGTACAACTCTAATTTAAAGTGGATAAAGATCAGATTTTGCACATAGATTTTCGAATCAATTACCTTAAGAACTGAACCGGATCATATTTCCTGTATAGCCTAAGTCATTTTGATCGAACCGATTCTCTTTAGAACCGAACCGGTTTTAATTTCCAGTATTCTCCACTTTAGTCATTTGCTTTTTCTCATTTTCACCCATTCGTAACTTGACGTTTCTTTTAATGTGATCATGAGCTCTCTTCGACTCTTCCTTAGGTCCCTCATCCGAATTATAGTTGTACAATTATTAAGTTGCCTTGACTTTATCCTTAGTCTAGTTTCTCTTTTGCTTTCAAGAGCATGAAGTACCTACAAAATGTATGAGAAATACATGAAACACGATGCACCAGTAGAAAAGGGTCAGTGGTAATGATATGAGATAAAATTGTATAATTTACATCGCACAAAGTGATAAAGGTACCTAAATTATGGGGATAAATATAAAGAATTTACACCGAATGAAGCTCCCCTAACTTAGAAATTTTCTCATCCCGAGCAATGTAAAAGAATCATAACATGGTCAAACACTTCTAAAAATTCTAATTTTGATAGAATACCTTTTTTCGCGACAAGCGATTGCATTTAGCATCTGTAGCAAGCCGTTAAACCACTAGGTTACCCTAGTAGGACAAGTGGTGTTTCGTGAGGGTTTGCAATGAATTAAACCACAAAATACGTTATTTGACTCGAAAAAATATCAAAATAAATAAAAACAGTAAAATTTAAATTCCAGAACAATAATCACTTTTAAATTTTTAATAATCTCAATTCATAATGTGTGTGTGCGAAGCCGAAAATTAAATCGCTAACTTCCACCGATTGATCATTACGTTACTTTTTGAAATATCATTTCGATTCAAATTCTCACGGACTGCTCTCACAAACGAATGGCTCGAATTTTGGTTATTTTCTCTCGATGTGCGTGATATTAAGAATAAATATAACAGAACCCGAATTCATGCACGCAAATAGAAATACGGGATTATTTGGGTGAATAGATCTCATCATCGGAATACATTTGTTGCAAAATGGGAAGCATCGACTTTTATTCACACCTATTAATCTTTCCTATTATCTTTTTGAGTCTTAACTCTCGGGACGGTAATTAATTTTTCTATTCGAACTCGGTCAGGATTTTTTTGGGTTATAAAGTGTATTGGGTAAAAATGGGTACGGTTGGAAAATTTTCGATTATGATGTCCGTTGGCACTTTTTCAAGCAAACGATGGCCCAACTTCATTTATCTAAATTACTCATTATTTTATCATATGCCTCTCGAGATTAATTTTAATTTTGAGATATTTTTAGCGCGTTTTAAGATGACACCTCGCTCGTTTCCCTTAGCAGATCAAAACAAAAACTTAGAGATCTTCAACGACTTATTTATCGTTGAATTGAACATTAAGTTATCCATTAGCTCGGATTGATTTAAATACTCACAAAAATTGATAGGCTCAAAATATCACCGGGTTAATAATTTTCCACACTTATTCGTTAAGTCGTTAATTTTCACTCAATTTTCTCCTTTGTGCATTTACTTTTTACAAATTGAGACTTTAAAACAACAAATTTAGCGATATTTTTGAAATGTTTAAATTCCAATTTTTATTTATTTTGAAGAAAAATATTTTTGGCTTTTTCAAAAAATTTCAATTTTTATGAAATTTGCTAATTTTTGGGGGGCATTTTGAAATTTGTGAAATTTTGAACCACACGTGTACCACCCACAACTTAGACTTCACAATGTCGTCATGCAAAATGACTAAAATCTAAAATCTAAAATAAAATAAGAGTGCGTAATAACATAGAGTAAATAAATAAAATGCAACTTCTTTGTATTACTAACAAACATGATATATTATAATGCGATAGGAAGAAAGGATATAACGATATAGTTCTTCTAACGATTGAATTTGTTGAAATGGTAGAGGAGGGAAAAAAGGGAGGGGGTGAATCTGCTGCCCAAAAATCCGAACTGGTTAGGCCCTAGGGCAAATTGATTCGGTTTACACTAAAAACTACTACCAATACGAACTAGTTCAGCTCTGCTAGTATACCCAGGCCGATCTGGTTAGCACCTCTTCAAATCCTATTATTTATCTGAACCGGTTTGACCATATTAGTATACCCAGGGCGAACTGGTTCACAATAATAGTGTTGGCCCTCGACAGTTTTCTTCCTATCTCAGAATTTAAGTTTTTGGGATCCTCTTCTCCAACTCCCTTAACGTAACCAAGGATATCCTACCCAATTTATACTTCGATACACCTCAAAATCTCACCATTAATCGTCATATGCTCTCTCATGTTGTGAAATGGTGCTTATATCCTTCCAAAATCGTGACCTTTACAGACCTATAAACTACCCTTAAATAGACTCTACTCGCTAGTATACACACACAATCACCCCATACGCATTGGGGCCGCAACAACCTCTCTCTTTCTACTAAAACTTACCCAGCCCCGTAAACGGGGTCCAATGCTCTCCTTGTCTCCATCTTACTCACGTCGTAATCCAAATAATTGGGGATCATCCCCATCAGTATGTGGGACATCTCAAGGCTAATTATGAATGATGTTAATGAAATCATCGTGGTGCCCAATCAAATCGCAGCATAATTTTCCTGACTTGGAGAGAATATCTTGGTAAAAATTGGAAGGACATGATAAACCTAGATTCCCCTTACGCTCAAGAATGAGTGGATCGGGATCCAAATCAGATGAAACAATAGTTCTCTTCTCGATCGCATCCGAGAACTGTAGTGGCATGGGTGGATGGTCACAAAAAAGGAATTTATTTATGCGATCTTTCGAGTCATTCTCCCGTGAGTGACAAAAAGTGTCCAATAATGATTTGACTTCGACATTGAGGTTCTCATCCACCGGACCGAATTCCTTCTCAAAATCTTCTAGGATCATATCTCCTAACTCTCTCTTTTGCTCTCTATGCGAATCCTCTCTCTAGCTCTTGATATACGTTACAAAACACACCTCCTCTACTCTCGCTCAACGTTGGAATTAACGCTCTCATCTGCCGTTATAAGACATACCCTTAACTACTCTCGCGCATAGTTCCCTCGACGTGTTCGTGTAACATTTGTCTTAATCAACTCTCCCTCATCACCCACGTGCTTAGTGATGTTGAAGATATTGGTCTCGAGATTCATGTTCCCGAAATTGAGTTGTATTTTACCATTTAATGTATTGATCAATTCATTAGTCGTAGCTAATAATTGGAAGCCAATAATTATAGGAACATGATTACGAGAGAGAGAGGAGGACTCCATGGCCCAAAGGACAAGATCTACTGGGAAGTAGAAAGTGTCAACTTAGATGATCACGTCCTCAACAATTCCCCGAGGTATCTTCACGGAACGATCCGCGAGTTAGAGAGTCATCTTTTTGGGCTTAAGTTCCCCCAAATATAATTCCTTATTTATAGAGTAAGGGAGAATGTTAACACTTGCCCCTAAATCTATTAACACTCTCTCAATTAGATTATTTCCCATGATGCACGAAATGGTTGGTGCATTCGAATCTTTATATTTTGACGGGAGGTCACTACGCAATACTAAACTGACATTTTGTGTTAATAACACATTTTTCTTTACCTTTAGCCTTCATTTTACTGTGAGCAAATCCTTAAGACACTTAGCATATGAGGAAATTTTCTTTATAGTCACGAGGAAAGGTAAATTAATTTTAACTTACTTAAGAATATCTAAGACATCGTCCCGGGAGGCCTCTTTGGAGTGAGGAGCCAACCGTTGGGGGTAAGGAGCTACATTAAAAGGTTTCAAAACCACCTTGAGCCTGACTGTGTCATCGTTATTTCTCTTTTTTAAGGGGTCATCTTCGGCCTCTTTCATGTCGGACGAAACCTCCTTGTCATTTTGCTCATCATGTGCATAAGATGACAAGTCAATAACTCATCCACTCCGCAGAGTGGTTATCGCACTACATTATTCTTGATTTTCATTAGGGGTAGTGCTAACATTGTCCTGGCCTTAAGGAGGTCGCATGACTTTATCGGGGAACTTGCCCTTCCCGTGGACACTAACGTAGATTATATCTTAGAGATCGATGCCTTTAAGTCAGCGAGTGTTTGAGCATTTTGGTCATTGATTATTGACTGCATGTGCATGAATTGGTTCAAAGTGTCCTCGAGACTCCTTCGTGGTGGGGTAAAGTAAGGGGTGAGAGAAGGTACTTACATAGGTGGAGCTTGTGAATAAGGTGGGCGCGGTGGAAGTTATTGGACAAAACGTGGGTTCGGATTCATCGTTGTATTTAGTTGCGCATAACTAAAATCGGGATAGTTCCTCCACTCGGGGTTATAGGAATTCTCGTAAGGGGCGTTAACATTACCCTTAAAGGCTCCCACCATCTCAACTTTTCTTAAAGCATGACTTTGTAGGCGGGTATCGTCGAGCATTCCTTCATTTAATGTCTTACCTCACAAAGAGCACACACCTCCTCTCTCAATGCTCGGTGGAGCCAGATATGTCCCTCCCCTAGCCTCGATTACGTCCTCTAGCCTATTTGCTAGTTGATTAATTTGGAGTTTTTATTCGGCTTCCTTATCCAATTGATAGAGTTCGAATGCGAAAGGAACCATGGATGTTTTTCTAGGCTTGGGTTGGGTGCTTAGATACGATGTGTCCCGCCCTTGAATAGTCTCGACTACGTACTTAAAGTGGTCTTCTGCATCGTCCGAGTCTAACCCTAAGAACTCACCCTCATGGTATTAATGAGTTATTTGGAAGTTAAGCTAGGCCCATGATGGAAGTAGAAAATGAGTCTCCATTTCTCAAAACCATGGTGTGGGCACATGTTGACTAACTCATTGAAACACTCCCAACATTGATCAAATGGCTCATTCTCATTTTTTAAAGGTTTTAATCGAATTGGTCCTATGTGTGGGAAAGAACTTTTGGAGAAACCTATCCTGTATATCCCTCCAAGTGGCTAGCGAGTTCGGTGCTAGTGACTAAAGCCATATCTTGTCCATATCCCTCGGGGAGAAGGGGAAAATATTGAGATGCACTACATCTTGGGTGCATGCTTGGTCATTGAAAGTCTCGTGCGCTTCCTCGAACTCTCGAATGTGGAGGTAGGGTTTTTTCGACACCATACCATGGAATGTTGGGAGAATCTGGATAATCCTATTTTCAAAAATGAAACTGCCATGCATTATATGAGAGAATAATCCATCCCGAAGTGACAGTTCACTCGGGATATAAGAGGACTCTTAAGGGGCGATACGATAACTCACCCTCACCCATCCCGAAACAAGCGTTGTCAGACATTATGCTCTCACTTGTTAACTCGACTTCCTCATCAGATGCTCTGGACATGTGACTTATAGTGTGTCTTGTGATGGAGTTGTGCGGAGTGGGACGTTGAACCAAGAAATTTTGAGCATTTGGGGTATGTGGACTATTAGGATTGAATTCGACTATGGTACGTTTGTGTACCGTATAAGGATGAGGAGTTGGATTGGATGGAGTGTTTCGTTTATAAAGCAAGAGAGAATATTTTAAGAATATTTTTGGATTTTTCTAATTTTTTTTCTAATTTTTGGTTTTATTAAACTTTTTTTTTAGCTTTTTTTTTAATAATTAGAATCAAACAATTGGATTAATTCGACCTAACCTAATATATCTACCTAGTCCCCGGCAATGACGCCAAAAACTTCACGCGACTCAAAATGTGTCTCAAACGCGTGTAAATACGGTTCAAGTGTAAACCGGTCGCTTAAGTAATAATCCAAAAAATTGGGTAACGAACACAGGGACTAAGACGATCTCTCGTGACGAAAACTAAAGAAGATGACTAACCATAACGATTAAATCACAAAAATAAGGGAAAATATGATGATTGTTGCCAAAATTTCCTACTTCTAACAAATGCAAAATAATTCCTAACTAAATTAACTACGCATTCAAGAACTAGAGAATAACTATGTGAACTTATGTGAGAAAGTTGGGATTGGAATATAATCTCTTGAACCTTGGGTAATTACACCGGATATAAAACCTATAAAAATTAAACATCTAATTGAAAAGAACCCGTTCGCTTCTTTTAAGAATTCCATATATGTGGGATTTAACCCTCACAATATATAATCGAGAATTAAAGTAAAGCGTGTGACAGGATTGTTGATACACGCGTCGCATTCTTAAACACTCCGATTACCTAGGGCAAACAGAGTTAAAATTCCTATAAAGTTAACATCAACAAAATATCAAGTTTCAATTAGTTATTTAATTCATTAATAATCTTTATATCCATGCATAATACTTTAGGTTGGGTTTATGTATCCCAACTCACTAGAAATCTAGAGGGACGTTACAATATGCAAATTAAACGAGATTTTTACGTCACATGAATTCATCATCATCATCATTAAATTATATCTAAGCATGCAAGAGAATAGAAAAAGATAAATAAATACTCAAGAACATGCAAAATAACTAGGAGAATTAAAAACAAGGTGATAAAAGCAAACTTTATGAAGTAAAATACTTGAAATCAACCCATAATAATGTACTTTGATGAAGAATAGATTTCTAATTGTTCTTGCCTTTTTATTTCTCTCATAATTATGGTTTTATCCTTCTAACTAATCCTAGAATCATGTGGGAATAAAGCCCCTACGTTTTTACAAGAGTTTGAACCATGCACAACTCTAATTTTAAGTAGATAAAGATCAGATTTCGCGCATAGATTTTTGAACCAGTTCCTTTCAGAACTGAACTGGTTCATTTTTCCAGTATATCCCAAGTCATTTTGATCGAATCGTTTACCTTTGGAATCGAAATGATTCGTATTTCCAGTATTCTCCAGTTTGGTCCTTTGTTTCTTCTCATCTTCACATATTCGTAACTTTCCAACCCTATCTGGGAATTAGATGATGTTTCTTTCGATGTGCTCATGATCTCAATATCTTCGACTCTTCTTTAGGTCCCTCTTTCGGATTCTGGCTGTATAATTATGAATTTTCCCTTAATTTTCTTTCTTGCTTTCTTGTCCTTTGAGGAACTCAGAATGCTCAGCCAGCCTCGGTTGAAGCGAGGGTTAGAAAGTGCCAAGACTATTTCAGGGGATTCCTTGAATGGGAGATTCTTCAAAGTGGGTGAAGATTTCCCCTTTTGTGGTTTTCTTAAACCATGGTATGATCACATGGACAAGAAAATGATGACAAGTATGGAGATTTTCTTTCAAGATAGTTACTCATGGGTTGAGGACTCTCAGCATCATGTGCAACCTCTCATTGAGAAACTATGGTTGTTACTAAAATTTTTTTGGAAAGTGACTTCGAAGACTCATTCAATTTGCAGACACTAGGGATGACACTCTCCATGATCCACTCATGCGCTACATCGTCAGATTCTTCCATCCTGATCAAAGCTGTTAATGAACCCTCGTCAACTAAAATGCTATACAAGTTCCACCTGCTAAAATTCAACCTAACCCAGATTTTATCCTTTTTCTTCCACTTTTGTTATTCCTCCCTTTTCTAATAACAATGTAATCGATACCTCCTTCGACGAGGTTCTCAACATTGGTTTTCTCGAGAATGAAATAAATGAAGATTTTGAGTATCTTATTATGCCTTACATTAATTATCTTGATTCTAATTAAACTCTTGATTATGATGATTTTGCAAATGAATAATTCTTAACTAATCTTAATAAGGTTAATAACAAACAACATAACTGCATTCAAATTAATGAGGATGAAACGGTTGTTATCAATCTGGGTTCTAGAGCCAACAGCGTGAGATTAGGATAGGTTCCACCCTTGACGAGCATGAGCGTACACAACTCGAAGAATTGTTGAAGGAATTTATGGACGTCTTCGAATGGACCTATGACGACATGCCTTGAATTGATCCTGACATCGCCCAACATGAGATTCTAACTCTCGGTCAAATAAAAACTACAAAAACTTCGCACTGAATGGTCACTCAAGGTTAAAGAAGAGGTGGTCAAACAGTTGAATGTAGGCTTCATTCGGGTGACCAAATATACCACATGGTTAGCCAACATTGTACCCATGATAAAATCAGGAAGAAAGGTTTGCATGTGCGTTGATTACCGAGATTTGAACTAAGTCTCTCCGAAAGACGATTACCCATTACCCAGTATCGATATGATCATCGACAACACAACCAGTCACGCTCTCAAAATATTCATTGATGGGTTCATTGGATACAATTAGATCAAGATGAACCCTGATCATCACTCCTTTAGGAACTTTATGTTACACAGTTATGCACTTCGGTATTAAAAATGCAGTGGCTACCTACTAAAGGGCTACCACAACCATCTTACATGACTGATACACAAAGAAGTTGAGGTTTACATGTTTGATATGATCATTAAATCCAAGACGCGGGATGATTACATTCCTGCCCTTCAGAAGTTCTTCGAAGGGCTATGGTGATACCAAATGCGACTTAACCCACAAAAATGTGTCTTCGGTACACTAAAGGAAGACTTTTAGGATTCATGGTTAGAAGGAAGGGAATCGAAGTAGACCCTGCCAAACTGAAAGCTATTCTCAAAATTCCATCACCTCAAATAAAGAAAGAAGTCCAAGTATTCTTAGGAAAATTACTGCATATCAACCGGTTCATTAGCGAATTGACTTTTATTTATGAAACCATCTTAAAACTCCTCCAAAAGGATTCAACCAAAGTTTAGAATGAATATTATTAGGAAGCCTTTGACCTAATCAAGCAATATCAAACCCGACCTCCGATACTCATGCCACTACAAACTGGTCTCTCCCTACTTCTATACTTAACTATAACATGCACTATAATTGAGGATTTTCTATCCCAACACCTTGAAGAATCCCACAAATATAGGGCCATCTACTACGCTAGTCACAAATTGGTCAGGTATGAAGTCAACTACACTTCCTTAAAGAAATCATGTGTCGCCCTTGTCTGGGTCACTCATAAATTACAGCACTACATGCTAACTTTTCCCGTTAGACTTGTGTCCCGAATCGATCATATGAAATACCTGTTTGAGAAACCTTCCCTGCTAGACGAATGGAACGATGGCTAATGTTGTGAGACAAGTTTAATATTGTGTATATCTCGTAAAAAACCATGAAAGGGAACACCATTTACAACTACCTTACTAACTACCCCATGGAAAAAGCTAACATTTGGATCTTTGAGTTCCTGGATGAACATACCCTTTACACCTCTCCAGAAGACCTCTAGTGGTAAATGTTTTTTAATGGAACTACAAATAAAAAGGGATATGGAATCGGGATACTCATGATCGGCCCTGATGACTCCCACACTCCTAGTTCCATCACGCTAGATTTTCTATGCAACAACAACATGATCAAATACGAGGCATACACCGTAGGCCTCAAAGTCTCTCTTAAATAGGGAATCCATTGCCAAGATGTCTATGAGGATTCTACCCTCATCATTGTCTAGGTCCTTAGAAGATGGAAAGTCAAAGACAAAAAGCTCTTATCCTTCTACAGCCACCTATAAGAGTTGGCCTCCCAATTTCAAGATATCACCTTCCCTTACTTGCCCCGAACACGGAACTACTTAGCTTATGCCCTGGCTACCTTAGCCTCCATGATCGACATGCCCAAGGGAATAATGATGGGACATTTTTAGGCAAAAAATAAGCTAAATCGATACACTAATACTACATTGAGCTCATCACAGAAGAGGATTTCGATATAGTCGAGTGCTGGTACTATGATATTTGGTGCCTCCTGAAACACGATAGGTAACCCCAAGATTCCAAGAAGAAAGACCGAGTGAACCTTTGCAAATTGGCTACCCAATAAATTATCTGTGATAAATAAATATTCAAGAAAAACTTTGATGGAACCCACTTACACTGCATTGCAGGAGCTGACACTAAAGAAATGATGCAGAAAATCCACAGCGGGGAATGCAAACCCCACATGAATGGCCATATGCTTGCCAAGAAGATTATCCAACAGGGTTACTATTGGACCACCATGGTTCAGGATTGCAACCCTTATGTTCGTAGATTCCTTAAATGCCAATAATTTTCCAATTCCAACACCTACCTCCGCGAGAGTTGTATAATATGACTTTTCCATGGTTGTTTTCCACGAGAGGCATCGATGTCATAGGGAATGTAACACCCAAAGCCTCCAATGGGAATGATTTTATACTGGTTTCCATTGAATACTTCACCAAATGAGTCAAAGACGAGTCATACGCAGTATTGAATGCTAAAATGTAGCCATGTTTATCTGGAATAACATTATTTGTCGATACGGGGTTCTGCATAAGTTAGTGTCAGATAATCGATTACATTTCGAGGCAAAAGTCATAGAATCAGTCTACGAGTATGGGATTTAGGGACACAAATCTTCTCCCTACCAACCACAAACCAATGGTGCAATTGAAGTCTCTAATAAGAACCTTAAAGAAATCACCATCAAGATAACCGAGAGTTGTCAATATTAGGTCGATCGAATCCTTTAGCCCTTTGGGGATACTGTACTTCGGTCTGAGTATCTACTTGTCTACTCCTTACTCTTTAGTATACGGCATGGAAGAAGTCCTACCCATTGAATTAGAAATAACTTCATTACACGTCATGCTTGAAAGCAGAGTCAGCAAGAAAGACTGGCATCAGAGTCATTTTGATGAGTTTTCACTCTTAGATGAAAGGAGGCTAAGGGTTTTATATCATATAAAGGGATACCATCACCGAATATCATGATCATTTAACCTAAGAGTCAAGGACCATGGTGTCCTAGAAGGAGACTTAGCCCTCAAAGAAATCATAGAACCCGTCAGGGACCCCTGAGGAAAATTCAAGCTAAACTAGAGTGACCCCTACATCGCGAAGAAGATCATGTGCGGTGGTGTCACTATGCTCACTGAACTTGATGGAGAAGAAATAGCACGTCCACTCAACATGTACTGTCTAAAGAAATTCTACCCCTAGTTTGAAATCTCGGTGCGCTACGACTCCTCCCATCCCCCTTCTATTCTGAAAAAAAATTATTCATTTCCCTCTACTCAGAACTACGTGGGGCCTGCTCCTCTAAAACCTTTCAAAATGAAAATCAATTTTTTTTCCAAACCCCAAGACGTATGTAGGTAGCTCATATGCTTTACATGGGAAGGGTCCCCTTATTTTTCACAAAATGCGATTTTTTTCTTACCTCCGAGAATGACAGTTTATTTTATCATTTACATGAATAAAAGGATTATGTATTCCTTAGCGATTGGTATAAATAATTCAAATGTAAAACTCATCAAGAGGCACAATAATATAATTAAAATCATTTTTATTCCATTAAACAGAAAATTCAACACAATTACACGAAATATCAGCATAGGGAGTCAAACAACTACCCCCGACAACCAAACTACCCCTAAAAACAAACTAACCAAACCTTCCCAAAATTACTCCCAAAAAACCAAAAATAACTAAACACATCTCCATCATAAAAATCTTCACAAATAAACACCGGCTTCACAAAGGACCTTATCCGCAGCTGCAAGAAGAGCCAGCTTCATCATTATCTGCTCTTTGACGCCCCCAAACTTCCCCTGCTTGGATGGTATGCCGAAGTCTCTCCATGGAACGATAAGCCCGAACCAGCCTAGAGGAAACCACTATGCCCACTCCATAGTGTCAAACATGACGAACCATCTCTTACCGATCTTCTCTGCCAAGATCTTACCCAGTACCCACCTCCACAGCCATTTTATATAGTCTACAGAAATATTCCAAACCCTACCAACAGATTGAGAAGGATGAGCTGACGATCGATGACTCTCCCACAAATACCCCAATCATATGCGTAAGTCTTCAGTCAAATCCTCTACAGGAAAGAAATTCAAGGTATGAGAAGGAATAATTTTCTCCCCTCCGACTTGACGCAGGAGCCACCAGGGGAAATAAAATGAGGTCTGTCAAAGGACAACTGATCGAACATACTTGTATTCCCCCAGTTATAAAATGGGTTGTAACTCCCCCCACCAAGGTAGCGTTGTCGAACTTCATGATCCGCAAACTAGTTTACCGAGTTCTCTATGCATGGACCAAAGCTGATGAAATAACGAGTGAAGAAATTAGGCATAACTACTTAGGGATATTTAGGAGAACCACCAAACAGAATCTTTCAGCTAGCCACATGAACCGCATAACCGGGCTTCCTTTCAGAAAATCAGAATGGCCTTCCCACCAAACATCTAGACCATTCAGGGTCTCTACTAGTATCACCGTCATAGGATTGCGAAATAATGACATCCACACTATAATAGCAGCCAATTGAGGGTTCAGCATCAGGTCCCCGGTTCCCTGAAGTAGCTTCAAAGTTCAACCAACAGAAATGGCTCGGGTATGGCCCCCATCATTGAAATCCCACAGACGCACAGAATATAGTACAGCCGGGAGAAAGATCATTCCCCCAGCGACTAATGGTCGACCTGTTGAAGGAGAGATGCTGACAAACCCTGATAATAGTTCCAAAGGAGACCGAGAGAATTCAGTCATAATAGCCGCCACATTAGGATTAACACCAAAAATAACTAGAAAATCCTCATAGGTTGAATAGACCTCGTCCAAGTCAAAGCGAACAATATGATCCTGGGGATACCAAAATTGTGCTACAACTACCAGCATGTTCCAGTCAATGAGTCGATTACGCCACAAAAAGACCCAATACAAGTTAAAAGCATCATAATCTACATTATACAGACACATAGCTTCCAAATTCTCGAGATACGAAGCAAATTCTGCACTCATGGGAAGGGACATTTTGAAAATAGCAAGGCAGAAGGCAAGAAATAAGAAATAAAGGAGAGAAAATGTGAATGGGTGAATAAACATCACCACCTTACCCCATTTTATACTTGAAAACATTGGCTAAATATAAGAAGTCTGCAAATTCAAATGAAAGACTACCACATCAAGTACATAAAGCTACCGAAAGTGAAATCAAAGTCGTATGGTGATTTGACTGGACTAACATGACAATGGGTAGGAAAAGGGGTATGTCGATTGTCACCCCCTAAGATTTAGAAAATTCTATTTTTCCTTTTTTTTTTATCCAAATCAAAATTCTAAAAATAAATTTCTAAAAACAATTTAGTTTGTTTCTTCCTACATTATCCATTTTTACTCATCCTTTCGAAAAATAAGTTTTCCCTTTATTTATTTTTAAAATCCCATCCTTTTTACGGTCTCAGCAACAAAGTAAAAAGTGCATGTATATTAAGTCATTTAAAGAAGAGATTAATAAAAATATCATTTAATTATATTGCCACTTGCTTCACTACATTTTTTCAGAAAGAATAATAAAATCAACGGGACCCAATTCGAAACCCTAAACTCTCTCTTTATCTCTCTCTCTAGGATCCCCCGTCCATACGATGAGCGCGCTTCTCCTGGTGATGAGTGATGGAGACTCCACTACCTGATCCAGATCCTTCCTCAGAATTAGAAGATGACACCATTCAAAAAGGAATCATAATCGAATCCTGAATATAGGTTGTGGCAGAAGCCACCCAGTCTCAGATGTCCCTCAGCCAAGTAGTCGACACTCAGACGTGCTGCAAGAAAAAAAGGAAAATCAGTCAGTTTAGAGCGAAAGAAGAAATAATAAAGACAAAGGATAAAGAAATGAAAAGATATACCTTTGGCTGAAGGACGTCCTCCTTGAGCTCCAACATCATCGAGTTCACCGCATTAGGGCGGTGTTTCATAATCAACGATCCCCCTCTAGCCAGTATGATATTTTAGGAAGGATGAGCAAGATAGATGAATGGAACCTCCATCGCCGCTGCTGCCACTAACGACGGTGCACCACCAGTATTGTGGGCAAACCCTACTGGTCGACTCGTACCCCTGCCCGAAGTCGTAGGAGGCAGGGACATATTCTTCACATCGTAGATACGAGAAGGCATAAGCTAGCTCGTCATGAAGTCAAGGTAGTGATAAGTCTCCAATGTGTCACTATTGGATGGGTAGGGCTCACCAACCAACGCCACTGCCCTAGTCTCCTCCGATATCTTTCGTGCCTACATCATGTACCTTAGGGGCATTGCTGGTGGGATCACCACCTTGTCCTCCATGATCAATCACACTACTCTCTATCTCTCAAATACCAAGAATAGATGAACTCGTGTGCTAGCAACCGACGCATCTGCGCATTCATCCCAGTCATCCTTGTGTACCGAATAGTCGTCCCCCAAGGATAGAAAGCCACCTGCATTTTTCCAAAACAAAGTCAATACATGCACAAGTAAAGAAAATTCCAAAAAAAGGATTCAAAAAAAAAAAAGAAATAAAATGGTCACTTGTCAAGACATTCAAGACCAGATGCACAACCGACAAGGAAATAGACTACTTCGACCGTCGGTTGGACTTTTTCCACTAGTACATTGGATAGAATCCCCCCACCTCCTCATCATGTAAACTAATCAAATGGGCATTGAGCCCAATCACCTCATAAAACCAGTCTGCAGAAAGGACAAGAGTCAGCAACCAGAAAAAGAAATCGAAAGGAAAAATGCGAGAAAATACATAAAAAGAAATGAGAAAATTACTTCAAAAGGATACGTGGCTCTAGTAAAATTTTATCAGCAGCACCGGCTGAATAAAGGGTAGCCAAAATTAGTCTCCCACAGTCATAGAGAGGTATATTTGAAAATATCCTCAAAAATGGAAAAAAACATAAGTGGACGACGTCGCCCTCAACGCCGCCAAGAAACCCCCAAACAATAGAAGAATAAATAAGCAGGCCATTTGCCTCACCTGCTACCAGTGGATCTCGTCGATCCTCTAACTCAGCAAAACCTCCCAAAGAAGAGAAATATGGATCGAGACCCTGAGAATATCTGCCCCACGTCTCCTATCACAGCATCAACCGCCACAAGTGTCACCCTGAGAGATCGGTCCACCACTATCTGCGTACCCTTGCAGTCAAACCCCTGTAACTACTGAACATCAATGGGGGTCACCATCATCTCTTCGAATACCAGGTGTATGGTGTGGGTAGTGACCCACAACCTCTCCCCTAGCACACACAGAACAATCGTAAAGCACGACGTCTCATCCAAAGCAGGCGAAAAATGACCGAAACTCACGGAGGAGACTACGCAGCGCATCATTGCAGGAAGGTTCTCCCACACATCCTTAAATCCTATCATCCCCCGAGAACAACATCTCGTAGCAGCTATGTTATTCTATCAAAACAAAAGAGAAACCTTTTGTCAAATTAAAAGAAACGAGAAAATGCAAAGAAGAGAAAATAATGCCAAAAGTCATGTGGTACTGACATGTCCATTAGGGTTCCTCACCCTAGACGATCGGTGGTGTGAAGGATCGCATAGCAGAAAGCGGTAATGGACAACAAGCTCGAAAAAATTGAAAGCATTCTCGTTGCCCAATGTAGGGGGCACCCTAGCCCACCACTCAATGTTTGCCTAATCATAAACGCCCAACCACACCATGTGGGTCTCACTACTTTATAAATCCATCATTTGTTAGTCTTGAACGAAGAAAAAAAGAAGAAGCGGATTGTAGAAGAGAGAACCAAAAAGATAGAAAATCTAGTACCTGTGAAAAATAAAGAGAAATCGTCCCTTTTTACAGGTTGCTAAGGAGTATGTCGATTGGTAGTCCCTTGACACCCACGGATCGGCACCTGCATATTCCCCTTACCAAGGCATCCCAGAAGACTGTGCCACTGTCAATTGGCAATTCCTTCTACCCTCTGATCGATAGTACCCCTGAAATTTCCTACAATAAATCAAAAAAATGCCAAAAAAATTCTTAAAATTACCCAGAAAATAATTTTTCAAACTCCCAAATATCCAGTTTAATTAATACCACATTTTATCCCCAGCTTAATACCAAAAAATCAGCACACTCGTATCCTAAAAGACCACTACAACTCCCTGGTTGAATCCCAAAACCGCGTCCTCAGCAGAAATCAAATGCTTCCCCAGCAGGGCTACGTAATAACCTAACCATTTCCCCAGAAAGATTTCCCAAATTAAAATTTCTCCCAGAAAAATTCAAATCTCCCCAAGCATAACTAGAAGCCCTAATCAGACATCTCTCCCCAGCGACATCTCTAAGAAACACACTCCCCAGCGATAAAAGCTCCCTAGAGTGCAAACCCTTCGCATTTATAATAAAAAGGTTCTCAGAATTGACCTCGACCCTCAAAATTGGTTGCCTCTACTTAAGGTCCTCAGAAATTACCTCGACCCTCATAATTAGTTGCCTCTACTTAAGGTGCTCGAAACTGGCCTCGAACCTCAAAATTGGTCGCCCCTACTTAAGGTCCTCAGAATTGACCTCAAACCTCAAAATTGGTATCCTCTACTTAAGGTCCTCAGAATTAACCTCGACTCTCAGAATTGGTCACCCCCACTTGAGGTCCTCAAAATTTTCACTGACCCTCAGAAGTGGTAGCCCCTACTTAGGGTCCTCGTAATTTACCTCGACCTCCGAAATTGGTCGCCCCTACTTAAGGTCCTCAGAATTGATCTCCGCCTCATAATTAGTCGCCTTTACTTAAGGTCCTCAGAATTAACATCGACCCTCAAAATTGGTTGCCCCTAGTAAAGGTCCTCAAAATTGGCCTAGACCCTCATAATTGGACACACCCGTTTTAGGTCCTCACAAGTGACCTCGACCTGCAGAATTGGTTACCACAACCTTAGGTCCTCATAATTGACCTCGACCCACAGAATTTGTCACCACAACTTTATGTCTTCAGAATGGATCTCAGCCCACCGAATCTTCCACCCCGAGCATTACCTTAGGTCCTCAAATAGACCACGATCCTCTGAAACAATCATCTTTGTCCCTTTAGCCCCATATAATTGACCTATTTCCCAAAGCATCCATGTGTTATCTATTCAATGGATTTAACTTATTCCAAGATCACCCATCGAGGGGATCTATAAACACCACATTCTAGGACCACCCTAAGTCTCTTATTAAGTTCCTAGAACCTCCCCATTCAACACAAACCCTAGATCATATTCCGAGTATCGATTTGGAGGCCAACGGGCACTCTCGGTCCTCAATTTGACCCCAACCAACTTTATTGTTAGAGAGAAAGCTCAATAAATCTTCAAAGGGCTCTAAATATGTTTTTCAACAGTCCATCCCATGCACAAAGCATCATAATAGTTAAGGCAAATGATCCATTTTACTATCAGAAACCGATTTGAAGGCCAACGGGTGCTCTTGGGCCCCAATTTGACACTAACCAACTTCATCAGCATAGTGAAAACTTAATGAATCTTTGAAGGGAATTGAATTCCCTTTCCAACGGTCATACCTATTCATGAAATAGCATAAATAGTACAGAAAATGATCCATTTTCCACTAAAAACTAATCTGGAGGCCACCAGGCGCTCTTATGCTCCATTTCACCAAAGTCAACTCTTCAGCTCAAATAAGACTAAATGAATCTTCTAAGGGAATTGAATACCCTTTATAACAGTAGGCCACATGCACAAATCAGCCTTACGGTACGGAGAAATGATCCATTTTACTCCGAAAGGTCACCGAGCGCTTTAGGGCCTCGTTTGACCAAAGTCAACTCTTCAAATTGAGCGAAGCTCTTTTGAAAATCTAAGTACCTCGTATAATATTTCCAATGGTCCACCCCATGCGTTATTTGGACATACACTTTGGACAAATGATCCATCATCGTTCGATGATCTCCTGTCCACAGCGCTTTCGAGTCCTATTTGACCCAAAGTCAACTCCCAGATTCGGGAGAGGCCCAAAGGATTCTCAAAGGTCTTTGAATTACCTTATTAAAGATACAATCCATTCATGATTTGGACTTACGGATTGAGTTTTACGATCATTTGTTTGAAAAATCTGCTCGAGACTACCAATTAGCAGGCCCTTGGACCTGCCTATCGGTAACGTGTCTAGGGTCGCCCATTGATAAGAAGGACCAAGACAAATCTGATCCAAAGTCCCCTTACCCTATATAATGAGATCATGAGCTCACTTCAAGGGGCACCTCAAAAAACATCAACCTCAGTGATCTTAGCAACATTCTTCTCAAGTTAGCGAGGGTTACACCTATAAATTCCGATGGGATTCTCCATCATATTTTCTCAAAACTAAATGTATATTTTCTACACACTCACATATAGTAAACTTGCATTTGAATCTATGGGAAAAACCCCACCCTTGTTCCACATGCGAACTACGTGAACTTTGATGCCTTTATAGGCTATGTTGGCATCTCGGGCTAAAACTCGAGACCCAATTCGTATTTTCCTATTTTCCTAATTTTATTCGTATATTGGGTCGACACATTATACTTATGATCCATATTCGCGTCTTATCTAACAAATGTTACCATTCCATTATAACGATTAACATCTTGATAAATGCAAACATTACATTTTTTATTATTATTTTGGGAACATTCCTATGAATGACCTCACTCCGTCTTTTCCCATGATCCGAGTCGAATGATTTCGATCTCCACTTATATATACACGCACACACATTTCAAAAAGAAATTAAGGATAATAATAACATAATCTCATGATAGACCGAAAGGACGGGATGGGTGTCTAACACCTTCCCATTTCGTAACTTAGACCCTGAACCTCTGAATTATTGTCTTTGAAAACATCAATTTGTCGTTGATTCCGCTCTCTCGAGGTGGTGACATGTTCTTTTACCTATTTTATGCAAAATCGTTTGGAGACTCTATCTCTTTACATCACCCCAAAATCAACGACGGTCTAAGCACCCTCTGAGTAGCGAGGGGTGCAAGACCTTTATCCTCCCTCTTTCCCCTAAATCGTAGGGAGGGAAGATCTCGGGATGGCCACAACCTCCTAGTCAATTCCTGCCATGTCATATGGTTACCAAGAAAAAAAAATAATTACTCCTCATTAGGGTAACCAATTCTTCCTTCTCCTCTCTAGTAAGAGTGTTGTCGATCAATAACTTCTTCTCAAGTTGATCGATGTCAAAGAGCACCTCCTAGAGATACTCTATGACCTGATCAGCAGGGGAAACCCTTATATCCTCAATGCCAGGCTGCCCATACTTTAATTTCTACTTGGAGGGCACAAATCCCTCTTTTGGTTCCACAATATTTTCTTTCTTGTTCTCCTATTTTAGTTGGATGAAAGCTATGAAGCACTATCGAGATAACGCCCAGTTCCTCATGATCTCCATTATCCATTTCTCAATGATGCACTTCAACCTTCATAGAATGTAGCCATTCTCTACAAGGTATACCATTATAGGGGGATTTATTTCTACTACAAGGAACTCAACTAATTTGAATATTCTTTTGACTCAGATGGGGAGAATAACCTTCTCAATTGGCATTGTCATCCTTTCGATAAAGCAGACCAATGGAACAGTCATTTTTTGAATATCTTCCCTTGCAAGTTGAGTTTATTAAACATCTTAAGGTACATAACCTCTGAAGAGCTCCCTTGATCCACCATCATCTTATCCACATCCCAATTGGCTACTCTGAGAGTGATTACCAGGGCCTTATGGTGAGAATTACTCACTTCGACTAGATATTCCTCAGTGAACACTATATGTTTGGAGTAGTCAATCTAATTTGGTAGACGATAGTTGCCCATAATGGTATTGATCGAATCAATTTGAAATGCCACCTCCATCACTGTTATGAGTTTCTTCACCTCCATTATGAGGTCATTTCTCCTGATCTGACTTGGGTTAGATGCCCTTGGCTTACTACAATCTCCTGGATAACCTTATTGTTCAATATGTTTTTTCTCTGGTCATATTTCGATTGCACTTGACCCTCATTCTTTTAATGAACTCGTTGAAGTGCCTAGACTGGTCCATTTCCTCAAGATGGGATTTCATGGCCTTATAATTCTCAGTATTATGGTTATGATCCTTGTGGTATGAATATCTCAGTGTCATGTTCCTCTTCTTGGGGCCACCTGTTATCTTTTTAAGACACTTAAAATATTATCGACCTTTGACCTTGTAAAATATCGTTTAGATCGTCTAGATGAAAACCATGTTGATGGACTTAAACATCTTCCTGGGATCCTTCTTCTAGTTTCCCTTTTATTTTTCATTATGTTACTTCTCTCATTTATTTCTCGTTCTTATTTATCTCTATTCTTGGACTACTTCAGCCGATCACCTTCCTGTCCAACTACAGTGACTACATCTTCAACTTTAGCATACTTTTCAATTATCTCCATAATGTCCTCAATACTGATGGCCTCCCTATTGTGTGGGATTAATGAATAATGGAGTTTCTAGGTAGCCCAATCTTCAAGGAAGCCACCGTAACTTACTCGGGGTAGTCTTCCAATTCGTTATACACCTCCCAGTTACTTATTGTATACTCCCAGAGCATTTCTTGAGGCTTTTTTAGCATAATGAGTGAGTCCATCCATTTAGGATGGGTACTACTCAAGATGAATCTGGTCGTGAAGGCCTCGACGAGATGCTTAAAGCATTAATCGAACTGCGTGGTATCTTTTCAAACCACTTCTAAGCAAAACCCCTAAACTTAAAAGAAATATTTAGCATTTCAACCTCTTATTATTATTCCATGACATCATCCCCTGACAATATTACCTGTCATAGTTAGTGGGATCCGTCTTCCCATCATAAATCTCAAACCATACATCCACGAACTTCTTAAGCGATTAAAACTACCCAATAGTTAGGTTAAATGGTGATTTTATCTTACTAACAAGGGCGCTTCTGGCGAAATTCTTGGTCTTCCGTGCTACTTGATGATAAATATGTGTATCCACTTCTCTTCTGATCAAATCACCTAGATTTATTTATCCTCGTCGTTTATTGGATTGGGGTATTCATCTTGATGACCTCTCGTAACGATAACCTTCCTTTCGATGCGGGGCACTCCTCCCTGGGTTACGATCTCTAATCACCTGAGGACTAGGAATATGTAATATATGTCCATATTTATGCTTATACCTTTATGCTTGTTTCTCTAACCTATCAAACGTTATTGCAGTGCAGCACTATGTTCTAGTTAATACTTAGTAGTGGTTCTCTCACCTTGAAGGTGATTATCATCGGTGTCGATGAGCCTTGAGATCTAGGTAGATTGTTTGGGTTCGTTATTTTTATCAATTTTCTACTCCTGATGATGATAACACAGATTAGGGTATTGGTGATTGTCACCAATCTCTAATCTGGACCTTAAGGTCAAAGGAGAAGGGTGATGATCCTCCTAATTATCAGGATTGTTGGAGTCTAGATGATAACCCTCGTGGTATCCATGGCTTCGCTAGTGATGACCCTCTTAATCACCATGATCACTACACCAAATCTTGCGAATGGTCACGTCAAGTGGGTCATGGCCCAAGTCCGCGACCAGCTGATCGCGGACTTGGGCCGTGACCCACTCAATATTTGGCATTACCATATTTATTAACACACTAAATTATTAATGCTCGAAAAGTGGTCACGAACCAAGTCCGTGACCACAGTGGTCGCAGACTTAGGCCGTGACCAGGTCGTGACCATCTTGGCGCCAAACACGCGCCAAAATTCCCTCCAATCTTGGTCACGGGTGGGTCACGGCCCAAGTTCGTGACCCATGGCATGACGAAGAAAAGAGTACACATATTGGGGGTCACGTCTTAGGGCCGTGACCATTTTTTGGTGTGGGTCACGGCTAAGGGCCGTGACCATACCCCATTCAAGTACTAGGGTTGATGAAAAGGGTCGCGCATCACTGATCGAGGGTCACGGCTACGGGCCGTGACCATTTCTTGGATGGAAAAGTCTCCAGCATGGTGGGTCACGGCTCTAGGCCGTGACTAGTTCGAACAACCCAGAATACCTCATCTACAATTTTTTGGTCGCGCACATGGTGGGTCACGGCCTTAGGCCGTGACCAGGTCGAAGAAGCCAACCCTATTTTTTCTGCATTTTATTGGTCGCGTGCATGGGGTCACGGCTCTTGGTCGCAATGAGGTTCAGGTGTTAAAAATGAAAATTACCCGCTGCTTCTAATTTCTTATTAAAAACGAAAATTCATACCAGTGTAAGGCTTTTAGGTCTAAGCGATTCACATGCGATTTCATTTGGATTTCAGTTGGATTTGCAAACATAAATCTACCCTGGTATGTATTGATTCATTTGGATTTCGTTATTTCCGTCTAAAGCCCTAATTTCTGTGTATGTATGTGTAGATTTATGTTTGTATGTGTGTGTATGTATAGATTTATGTTTATATCTATGTGTATGCATAGATTTATGTGTATATATATGTTTTTATGTGTAACTATGAACAAATAAATTGTTTTTTTTATCAATAAACCGTATATTGTATGTGTGTGTATGTATAGATTGTATGTTTCTTTTTTTTTATAGATTTATGTCAAAAAAAAATATTAGGGTTTAGTAAACCCTAAATAGTATGTGTGTGTATGTATATATTATGTCAATAAACCCTAGATTGTATGTGTGTGTTTGTATAGATTATGCCAATAAACCTAGATTGTATGTGTGTGTTTGTATAGATTATGCCAATAAACCTAGATTGTATGTGTGTGTATTTTTTTTTACAAAATATAATTAAATGGAATTTTAATGAGTAAAAAAATGTACATCCACCTTGTCGTGATTTTATTGGGGGTTATATGCGTGCCACCCTAAATAGTATGCGGTGGAGACAGGTGGAGACCGAGTTGGGGGTTGAAAGCAACAAATAGACCCTTAAGAATTCTGTAAGTGTTAATTTTGTTCTGTAAGTATTGGATTTTGAAATGTAATCAAAATCAATTGTAATTTTCTCCATATGTGTGCATCTAATTTTTTTCTCAGTAGTAATCCTTATATGCGTGAAAGAAAATATCAATGAGGATTAACGAATTTCAGTTCAAACAAGTTTACCACGAGTCAAGTTGGGACAGTGAGTGACGAAAGAACTAGCCCTGGTTTTCTTCCTTTGGTTTTGAATTTGTTTTTTTTGGTTCTACCATTTTTTTAATTGAATATAACTATTTGCAAAAAATTCATTATTTTTCACTGTCATAGGATACATTGATGTTGGGGTCGAACTACTATCAAACATAATCTGAAATTGCATCGCTGCTGGCATAGAGAAGGTTTTGATTGGCGTTGGGTGTAACAAAATATCCAGGTAATGGATAGACCTATGATGAACTTTATTTTAAGGTTAAATATGCATTGATTCAATTTTTTTTTAATTATTTTGGGTTTCGATCCTATTTATGTCTAAACCCCATAATTTTAATTCTTTTATGTTCCCTATAGCTTGGGTATTGTTGACGCATTTGTTTCTTGTCACTTCTAATGGGGGAGGGGGAGAACATAACTTAAGCATAAAAACATGCCAACGAAGGGTGAAAACGTAAAACAGCCTTAAAACGGTCCCATAAGAGTCACGAACCCCTCGCACGGGACTAATGTGACTCGTAGTAACCGACCGCGTAGTCACGGGGCTCCTGGTTTGAGTATAGGACGTAAATTTGCAAAAAGTTAGACTTAAGCATAAAAACATGCCATCGAAGGATGAAAACGTAAAATAGCCATAAAATGGTCCGGTAAGAGTAACGAACACCTCGCACAGGATTAATGTAACTCATAGAAATCGACCGCGTAGTCACGGGGCTCCCGGTTCGAGTGTACGACGTAAATTTGCAAAAAAAATAGACTTGAGCATAAAAATATGCCATCGAAGGGTGAAAATGTAAAATAGCTATAAAACAGTCCTGTAAGAGTCACGAACACCTCGCACGGGACCAATGTGGCTCGTAGGAACCGACCGCATAGTAACGGGGCTTCCGGGTTGAGTGTACGACGCAAATTTGCAAAAAATAAGATTTGAGCATAAAAACATGCCATCGAACGGTGAAAACCTAAAATAACCACTAAACGGTCTCGTAAGAGTCACGAACACCTCGCACGGGACCAATGTGACTTGTAGGAACCGACGATGTAGTCACGGGGCTCCCGGTTTGAGTGTACGACGTAAATTTGTAAAAAGTTAGACTTGCATGCCATCGAAGGGTGAAAACGTAAAACAACCTTAAAACAATCCCGTAAGAGTCACGAACACCTTGCACGGGACCAATGTAACTCGTAGGAACCGACCGCGTAGTCACGGCGCTCCCGGCTGGAGTGTACGACATAAATTTGCAAAAAATTAGACTTAAGCATAAAAGCATGCCATCGAAGGGTGAAAACGTAAAAAAGTCACAAAACGGTCCCGTAAGAGTCACGAACACCGCGCACGGGACCAATGTTAATAGTAGGAACCGAACGGGTAGTCCTAGGAATCCCGGTTTGAGTGTACGGTGTAAATTTGCAAAAAGTTAGACTTGAGAATAAAAAAGATGCCATAGAAGGGTGAAAACGTAAAACACCCACAAAACAGTCTGGTAAGAGTCACAAACACCTTGCACGGGACCAATCTGACTCGTAGGAACCGATCATGTAGGGGCTCCCGGTTAGAGTGTACGACGTAAATTTACAAAAAATTTAGACTTGAGAATAAAAACTTGCAATTGAATGGTGAAAACGTAAAACAGCTACAAAAATGTCCTGTAAGAGTCACGAAACCTCGCACGGGACCAATGCGACTCATAGGAACCGACCGTGTAGCCACGGGGCTCCCGGTTTGAGAATACTTTCTAAATTTGCACAAAATTCGACCTGAGCATAAAAAGATGCCATCGAAGGTTGAAAATGTAAAATAAGCACAAAACGGTCATGTAAGAGTCACGAGCACCTCACACGGGACCCATGTGACTCGTAGGAACCGACCACATAGTCACGGGGCTCCCGGTTTGAGTGTACGACGTAAATTTGCAAAAAAATAAACTTAAGCATAAAACATGCCATCGAAGGGTGAAAACGTAAAACAGCCTTAAAACGGTCCCGTAAGAGTCACGAATCCCTCGCACGGGACTAATGTGACTCGTAGGAACCGACCGCGTAGTCACGGGGCTCCCGGTTTGAGTGTACGACGTAAATTTATAAAAAAAAATAAACTTAAGCATAAAAATATGCCATCGAAGGGTAAAAATGTAAAACAGCCTTAAAACAGTCCTGTAAGAGTCACGAACCCCTCGCACGGGACTAATGTGACTCGTAGGAACTGACCGCGTAGTCACGGGGCTCCCGGTTTGAGTGTACGACGTAAATTTGCAAAAAGTTAGACTTAAGCATAAAAACATGGCATCGAATGGTGAAAACATAAAATAGCCAAAAAACGGTCCGGTAAGAGTCACGAACACCTCGTACGGGATTAATGTAACTCATAGAAATCGACCGCGTAGTCACGGGGCTCCCGATTAGAGTGTACGACGTAAATTTGCTAAAAAAATAGACTTCAGCATAAAAACATGCCATCAAAGGGTGAAAACGTACAACAAGCACAAAACGGTCCCGTAAGAGTCACGAACACCTCGCACGGGACCAATGTGACTCGTAGGAACCGACTGTGTAGTAAAGGGGATTCCGAGTTGAGTGTACGACGCAAATTTGCAAAAAATTAGACTTGAGCATAAAAACATGCCATCGAAGGGTGAAAACCTAAAATAGCCACTAAACCGTTCGGTAAGAGTCACGAACACCTCGCACGGGACCAATCTGACTTGTAGGAACCGACGACATAGTCACGGGGCTCCCGGTTTGAGTGTACGACGTAAATTTGCAAAAAGCTAGACTTACGTGGCATCGAAGGGTGAAAACGTAAAACAAACTTAAAACGGTCTCGTAAGAGTCATGAACACCTCGCACGGGACCAATGTAACTCGTAGGAACCGACGGCGTAGTCACGACGCTCCCGGTTGGAAAGTACAACATAAATTTTCAAAAAATTAGACTTAAGCATAAAAGCATGCCATCGAAGGGTGAAAATGTAAAAAAGTCACAAAACGGTCTCGTAAGAGTCACGAACACCTCGCACGGGACCAGTGCTAATAGTAGGAACCGAACAGGTAGTCACAGGGATCCCGATTTGAGTGTACGGCGTAAATTTACAAAACTTATACTTGAGATTAAAAAAGATGCCATCGAAGGGTGAAAACGTAAAACAACCACAAAACGGTCTGGTAAGAGTCACGAACACCTTTTACGGGACCAATCTGACTCGTAGGAACCAACCGTGTTGTCACGGGGCTCCCGGTTAGAGTGTACGACGTAAATTTGCAAAAAATTTAGACTTGAGCATAAAAACTTGCAATCGAAGGGTGAAAACATAAAACAGCCAGAAAAAAGGTCCCGTAAGAGTCACGAAGCCTCGCACGGGACCAATGCGACTCATAGGAATCGACCGCGTAGTCACGGGGCTCCCGATTTGAGAATACTTGCTAAATTTGCACAAAGTTCGACCTGAGCATAAAAAGATGCCATCGAAGGTTGAAAATGTAATATAAGCACAAAATAGTCCTGAAGAGTCACGAACACCTCACACAGGACCCATGTGACTCGTAGGAACCGACCACGTAGTCACGGGGCTCCCGATTTGAGTGTACAACGTAAATTTGCAAAAAAAAAAACTTAAGCGTTAAAACATGCAATCGAAGGGTGAAAATGTAAAACAGTCTTAAAACGGTCCTGTAAGAGTCACGAACCCCTCGCACGGGACTAATGTGACTCGTAAGAACCGACCGCATAGTCACGGGGCTCCCGATTTGAGTGTACGGCGTAAATTTGTAAAAAAAAAAACTTAAGAATAAAAGCATGCCATCGAAGGGTGAAAATGTAAAACAGTCTTAAAACGGTCCCGTAAGAGTCACGAACCCCTCGTACGGGACTAATGTGACTCGTAGGAACCGACCGCGTACTCACGGGGCTCCCAGTTTGAGTGTATGACGTAAATTTGTAAAACGTTAGACTTAAGCATAAAAATATGCCATCGAAGGGTGAAAACATAAAATAGACATAAAACGGTCCGGTAAGAGTCACGAACACCTCGCACGGGATTAATGTAACTCATAGAAACCGACCGCGTAGTCACGGGGCGCCCGGTTAGAGTGTACGACCTAAATTTGCAAAAAAAATAGACTTGAGCATAAAAACATGCCATCGAAGGGTGAAAACGTACAACAAGCACAAAACGGTCCCATAAGAGTCACGAACACCTCTCATGGGACCAATGTGACTCGTAGGAACCGACTGCGTAGTAACGAGGCTTCCGGATTGAGTGTACGACGCAAATTGGCAAAAAATTAGACTTGAGCATAAAAACATGCCATCGAAGGGTGAAAACCTAAAATAGCCACTAAACGGTCCAGTAAGAGTCACGAACACCTCGCACGGGACCAATGTGACTTGTAGGAACTGACGACATAGTCATGGGGCTCCCGGTTTGAGTATACGACGTAAATTTGTAAACAGTTAGACTTGCATGCCATCGAAGGGTGAAAACGTAAAATAACCTTAAAACGGTCCCGTAAGAGTCACGAACTCCTCGCACGGGACTAATGTAACTCATAGGAATCGACCGCGTATTTACGGCGCTCCCGGTTGGAGTGTACGACATAAATTTGCAAATAATTTGACTTAAGCATAAAAGCATTCCATCGAAGGGTGAAAACGTAAAAAAACCACAGAACGGTCCCGTAAGAGTCACGAACACCGTGCACGGGACCAATGTTAATAGTAGGAACCAAATGGGAAGTCACAGGGATCCCGGTTTGAGTGTACAGCATAAATTTGCAAAAAATTAGACTTGAGAATAAAAAAGATGCCATCGAAGGGTGAAAACGTAAAACACCCACAAAACGGCCCCGCAAGAATCACGAACATCTCGCACGGGACCAATGTAAGTCGTAGGAACCGACTGTGTAGTCACGGGGCTCCCAGTTAGAGTGTACAACATAAATTTGCAAAAAGTTAGAATTAAGCATAAAAACATGCCATCGAAAGGTGAAAGCATAAAACAAACACAAAATGGTCCCGTAAGAGTCACGAACACCTCGCACGGGACCAATACGACTCGTAGGAACCGATCGCGTAGTCACGGGGATTCCGGTTTGAGTGTACGACGTAAATTTGTAAAAAGTTTGACTGAAGCATAAAAACATGCCATCGAATGGTGAAAATGCAAAACGAACTCAAAACGGTCCCGTAAGAGTCATGAACATCTCGCACGGGACCAATGTGAGTTGTAGGAACCGACCGTGTATATATATGCAGTATATAGTATAGTGTGTATATATATATATGCAATATATATATATATATATGCAGTGTACTGTAGAGTAGCATACCAGTATATATACTGCATATATATACTATATATACAGTATATATAATGGTATATATATGCATATATAATGGCCTCTAACCTTTCCTCTGGAATTTGAATAATGCCAGATGGCAACATCTGTAACTCTTTGACAAATGGATTTATTCACAAACCTAGCACTTGCTATAATGCAGTAATCAGTACTTGCATTTTGATCCATGCTGGCCAAAAATGTGTAAGATTGGACAAAATGGATATCTATACTGGTATAATTTTGTTGAGATGTGTATTATCCCTCTGTTTCTGCTAGCAGCAGATTGGTTTATTAGGTTCAGAATCTTGGATCTCTTAGGTAAACTCTGTATCTAATTTGTGTTTTAGCTTTTTAGGTTTTTGGATATGATAATTTTCGATTGAAATATATATTAGAGATTTCCAATAAAACCTTTATATGGTTGTTTTGCAGATATTTGGTGTAATAATGCACTGTACTTTGGTGTAAACATTTGGATTTGCAGATATTTTGGTGTAATTTTGCAAAAATCAAAAGTACAGTGCATTATTATTCGATATAGAGATTGTATGGTTGTTATGATTATTCTATACATAAACTTTTATTTGTATTTTCAGATTTACTGAACATCGGATCTCGAAATAAGTGCATTGGCGCCAGACGTGGGCTAAGATGTCACTTCAATATGGGCTTTCATTTGTGTTTGTATAGGTAAATTCCATTCACTCATACGATCAACGCTATGGTTTATGTTAGTTAGGTAAATTACCAATTTTGATCATATCACCTGTTAAAGAGTGGACTGGATGGAGTATTAAAAAATCATCAATACAATAGTTTAATATAACGACACTTACTCTTATGTTTTTAAAGTATATCATCTTAAATAATTACTTTATTTGAAAAAATGTCTAAACAAAATGTCATGGTTGACAGTTATAGCATCTTAAATCATTACTTTGTTTGAGAGTAGATACAATACATACATTTGAGCAATTCGGTATGCATCAATTTTGTATATAAACATCAGTTTTGTATACAATATATACCATATAAACAGCAGTGGTTCTCCTGTCTATCTTTATATAGATTACTGGTATATATTTTTTGTTTATATAGATTGTTGGTATAAAAAATGTAAACTCAAAACAATGTATTGAGAACACCTATCTGCTATGCGGGGACTGATCAGGTTGTGATTTTACGTGGACTGAAAACACCTCTAAGTGGTATATAGCTTTGTTTTTTCAGGATGTGGTTATATGTGGACTGATTTTACATTCACAACACTTAGAACATGTGTATTTTAACCCTCTCTTTATTTATCTCAAGATTCCGCATGTCAAAGTTAGTATTTGGGGTCTGTTTAGGCCAATCCTTGAATAAAACAAACCTATCTAATTAATCATTTGAAATGTCCCACGGGACCAATGTAACTCGTTAGAGGGTGAAAACTCAAAATAACCCGCCAACGGCCCCGTAGGTGGCACCAACACCTCCCACGGGACCAATGTAACTCGTAGGAACTGACTCCGCAGCCGTGGGTCTCCCGGTTTGAGAATACGATGATAATTTGAATATTTCTAGACTTAGGCTTAAAAACATGGCGTTAGAGGGTGAAAACTCGAAACAACCACCGGACTACCCCGTCGGTGGAACCAACACCTCCCACGGGACCAATGTAACTCGTAGGAACTTACCGCGCAGTCGCGAGACTCCCGATTTGAGAATACGACGATAATTTGCATATTTCTAGACTCAAGCAAAACATGGCGTTAGAGGGTGAAATATCGAAACATCCCCCGAACGGCCCCGTGGGTGGCACCAACACCTCCCACGGGACCAATGTAACTCGTAGGAACTGACCGCGCAGCCGTGGGTCTCCCGGTTTGAGAATACGACGATAATTTGCATATTTCTAGACTTAGGCTTAAAAACATGGCGTTAGTAGGTGAAAACCCAAAACAGCGCTCGAACGGTCGCGTGGGTGGCACCAACACCTCCCACGGGACCAATGTAACTCGTAAGAACTGACCGCGCAGTCGCGAGACTCCCAATTTGAGAATACGACGCTAATTTGTATATTTCTAGACTTAAGCAAAACATGGCATTAGAGGGTGAAAACTCGAAACAACCCCTGAACGGCCCCGTGGGTGGCACCAACACCTCCCACGGGACCAATGTAACTCGTAGGAACTGACCCCGCAGCCGAGGGTCTCCTGGTTTGAGAATACGACGATAAATTGCATATTTCTAGACTTAGACTTAAAAACATGGCGTTAGAGGGTGAAAACCCAAAACAGCCCCCGAACGGCCCCGTAGGTAGCGACAACACCTCCCATGGGACCACTGTAACTCGTAGGAACTGACCACGCAACCGCGGGACTCCCGGTTTGAGAATACGAAGATAATTTGCATATTTCTACACTTAGGCTTAAAAACATGGCGTTAAAGGGTGAAAACTCGAAACAACCCCCGAACGACCCCGTGGGTGGTACCATCACCTCCCATGAGACCAATGTTACTCGTAGGAACTAACCACGCAGTCGCGGGACTCTCGGTTTGAGAATACGATGGTAATTTGCATATTTCAAGACTTAGGCTTAAAAATATGGCGTTAGAGAGTGAAAACCCAAAACATCCCCCGAACGGCCTCGTGGGTGGCGCCAACACCTCCCACGGGACCAATGTAACTCGCAGGAACTGACCACGCAGCCGCGAGACTCCCGGTTTGATAATACGATGATAATTTGAATATTTCTAGACTTAGGCTTAAAAACATGGTGTTAGAGGGTGAAAACTCGAAACATCCCCCGAACGGCCCCGTGGGTGGCATCATCACCTCCCACGAGACCAATGTAACTCGTAGGAACTGACCACGCAGTCGTGGGACTCCCTGTTTGAGAATACGACGGTAATTTGCATATTTTTAGACTTAGGCTTAAAAATATGGCGTTAGTGGGTGAAAACCCAAAACAGCCCCCGAACGGCCCCGTGGGTGTCTCCAACACCTCCCACAGAACCAACGTAACTCATAGGAACTGACTGCACAGCCGTGAGACGCCCGATTTGAGAATACGACGATAATTTGCATATTTCTAGATTAAAGCAAAACATGGCGTTAGAGGGTGAAAACTCGAAACAGCCCCCAAACGGCCCCGTGGGTGGTATCAACACCTCCCACGGGACCAATGTAACTCGTAGGAACTGACCCCACAGCCGCGGATCTCCCGGTTTGAGAATACGATGATAATTTTCATATTTCTAGACTTAGGCTTAAAAACATGGCGTTAGAGGGTGAAAACCCAAAACAGCCCCCGAACGGCCCCGTGGGTGGCAACAACACCTCCCACGGGACCAATGTAACTCGTAGGAACTGACCCCATAGCCGCGGGTCTCCCGATTTGAGAATACGACGATAATTTGCATATTTCTAGACTTAGGCTTAAAAACATGGCGTTAGAGGGTGAAAACTCAAAACAGTCCCCGAACGGCCCCGTGGGTGGCACCATCACCTCCCACGAGACCAATGTACCTTGTAGGAACTTACCACGCAGCCATGAGGCTCCTGATTTGAGAATACGATGGTAATTTGCATATTTCTAGACTTAGGCTTCAAAATATGGCGTTAGAGGGTGAAAACCCAAAACAGCCCCGAACGGCCCCGTGGGTGGCGTCAACACCTCCTACGGGAGCAATGTTACTCATAGGAAATGACCGCACAGCCGCGAGACTCCCGATTTGAGAATACGACGATAATTTGGATATTTCTATATTTAAGCAAAACATGGCGTTAGAGGGTGAAAACTCGAAACAACCCTCGAACGGCCCTGTGGGTGGCACCAACACCTCCCACGGGACCAATGTAACTCGTAGGAACTGACCCCGCAGCCACGGGACTCCCGATTTGAGAATACGACGATAATTTGCATATTTCTAAACTTAGGCTTAAAAACATGGCGTTAAAGGGCGAAAACCCAAAACAGCCCCCGAACGGCCCCGTGGGTGGCAACAACACCTCCCACGGGACCGATGTAACTCGTAGGAACTGACCACGCAGCCGCGGGTCTCCCGGTTTGAGAATACGACGATAATTTGCATATTTCTAGACTTAGGCTTAAAAACATGGCGTTAGAGGGTGAAAACTCAAAACAACCGCCGAACGGCCCCGTGGGTGGCACCATCACCTCCCACGAGACCAATGTAACTCGTAGGAACTGACCCCATAACCGTGGGTCTCCCAATTTGAGAATACGATGATAATTTGCATATTTCTAGACTTAGGCTTAAAAACATGGCGTTAGAGGGTGAAAACTCGAAACAACCCCTGAACTGCCCCGTGGGTGGAACCAACACCTCCCACGGGACCAATGTAACTCGTAGGAACTTACCGCACAGCCACGAGACTCCCGGTTTGAGAATACGACGATAATTTGCATATTTCTAGACTCAAGCAAAATATGGCGTTAGAGGGTGAAAACTCGAAACAGTCCCAGAACGGCCCCGTGGGTGGCACCAACGCCTCCCATGGGACCAATGTAACTCGTAGGAACTGACCTTGCAGCCGCGGGTCTCCCGATTTGAGAATACGACGATAATTTGCATATTTCTAGAGTTAGGCTTAAAAACATGGCGTTAGAGGGTGAAAACTCAAAACAACCCCCGAATGGCCCTGTGGATGGCACCATCACCTCCCACGGGACCAATGTAACTCGTAGGAACTCACCCCGCAACCGCGGGTCTCCCGGTTTGAGAATACGATGATAATTTGCATATTTCTAGAGTTAGGCTTAAAAACATTGCGTTAGAGGGTGAAAACTCAAAACAACCCCCGAACGGCCCTGTGGATGGCACCATCACCTCCCACGAGACCAATTTAACTCGTAGGAACTCACCACGCAATCGCGGGACTCCCGAATTGAGAATACGACGGTAATTTGCATATTTCAGGCTTAGGCTTAAAAACATGGCGTTAGAGGGTGAAAATCCAAAACAGCCCCCGAACGGGTCGTGGGTGGCACCGACACCTCCCATGAGACCAATGTAACTCGTAGGAACTGACCCCACAGTCGCGGGACTCCCGGTTTGAGAATACGACGATAATTTGTATATTTCTACTTGGTTACTGATAATTTTAACTCATATATGCAATTTTTGAGCTTGATTAATTTTTTTGTAAAACTACTTAGTTACTAATATTTTTTTATGTATCCTATCATTTGTAGGATTTTTGCACGCGGATCAAACGAAGGAGGCAACGGTCTATAGCATGAAGATTGTTTATATGTTGTGGACAATCAGGATTTTGTCAGCCATGTGGGCTTTTATTGTTTAATTTTATGGCCGTGCAGGATTTTATAATTTGATTATTGAATTTTATGGTCGTGCAGGCTTTATAATAAGTAGGTTTTACATTTACAGGTTTTGGAATGTCAAGAAAATAGAGGAAACTCTGCCCTTTTTTTTTGGTATGTGAATTATTAAGACGTGTAATATTTATAAGTTTGTACATATATTTGTTTATTAACAACGTTCTCGATTCGTAATTTGTGATTTTTTTTATTGTTGCCAATAATAAATATTTGTAACACCTCGTACGCGTGGGTCACGGACTTGGGCCTCGACCATTTTTTTTAATTTTTTTTTGTCACGAATGAAGGCCGCGACCCGTCACGACATGGGTCACGGCCTAAGTCCTTGACCATCTGCCGTGACCCCTCTCGGTCGTGACCATTTTTTGGTCACGGACTTGGGCCGCGACCCACGAAAATGGTCACGCCCGAAATGGTCACGGCCCAAGTCCGCGACCCACAACTTTGGTCAGGGATTTTGGCCGTGACCAATCGTCAGTTTTGGTGTAGTGGATCTTGGTTATCTCAGTTGGATGAGTGAGACATTACAAAAAAATGGCCAGTGGTAATGAACTAAGATTGTTCCCACAAACGGCACGAATTATAGGTGGTAATTTTCTACAAGTTATTATATCAATGCACATAAGCTAAAGAACACGAATAATTGCAAAAATGAATTATGTCACACACACAATATGAGATGTAGGTGGTTCGGCAACTTGCCTATGTCTATGGGGGATTAGGGTTTGTTCTCTTATTGATTAAGAATTCAGGTCGACAGAGTTGTAGTACTTCTCGACATTACAATAATGCATACCCTGTTCATATGAGTGAGTTTATATTTATAATACAACTTAAGATAGTCCTAAGCCCCGTTAACAATTATCCCTAAGAGTTCGAAGTTATCCTTGATCATAATCATTCAGTATAAGTGATTGAGTTGAACAGTTCTTCTTTGACTGGAATTCTTCATTAATCATAGGCACATATAGCTGAGGTGCACATGGTTGAGCACGTGCGGAATACTTGACCCCACAAAACAAATGTATTCCATGATTTTAAAGGATCTCAACCTAGCTCGTAACTAACCAAATTTATATCAAAGTAGCAATTGATCATAAATAAATTACATATAATACGTAGTAAGTACAGTTATTCCTTGCCTAAAATCGAAAGAATAATATCTTGTTAGTTTCCTCTTGTTTATTCCTTTTCTCTCATAAATTCTCATATACTTGGCTAGAGTTTATTTTGTGTTTTATATGTGTTATTAATGAGGGTTATTAAACTCTTAATCCCCCAAGTCTCTTATAGACCTAATTTAAGTCCTCTAAATGAGTCTAAAATTCAACCTAGATGCTACCAAAACTTTGCCCAAAGAGTTGCCCAACCTTGAGGCCCAATCTGGCATACTAAAAACACTACTTCGAGACTTTATAAAAAATATATCATGACGTTATTATTAAACTACGAGTCATTCAAATATAATTTTATTTTTCAAAATTAAATTAATTACAGCACACAAACTAATGGTCACGATAACTCACACAATTATCATGCAAACACAACTACCATAATCAAGAGAAATATTAGTAATAGAACAATAAGAGAACAAACCGTAACCCCCAATAGCAAATGCAGAACACTGTCATTTTCAAAATATTACACATAGACTGCATGGGTCAAAATCACATAGAGAGAACGGGAGGAAAGAAATGTCTCCTAGCAAATGCAAATAACTTATCTATGTTCACTTTTGTAAGATAACTTCTCTATACTCACTTTTGTAAGATCTTTGTGTCCCAAGTCTGAAGCTAAGGAATTTTTTTACTCCAAAATGCAAAAAACTCCAAAATGATAAGTCATGCACTATTATTAGAGTACATAGTAACCATGGGAAATATTTTGAGGGAGATATCGTTCCAAAATGGTATGATGAATTGGAGATACACCATTAAATTTCATCCCCCGAAAGATCTCAACAAAGATATATTATTGATTTTGAAAAGTGGGTGAATAAGTTGGTGGCACACCTTAATGGGTTCAAAATTACCATGATAAGAAAAACAGTCAATGGGAGTCATTATATTATAGTGAGAATAGATGCTCAACTCCAAAATTAAGTTAACTGCATTTTTTAAACTTCAAGAAATGGATAAAAGAACATTAAGGAAACCTTGTTAAGAAAATATTGGATCGACACCTAGAAAGAAGAACTAGTTCAATTCGTGAAATAAGACGTTTGGAATCTAGTCCCTAATCCTAATGACACATAATTTATTGGTACTATAAGTCACTAGCAAAATTGTGTTTGCTTGTCTATGGACGAATCAAATTATATAATGTTGGGTAATTATTACACACAATTTCTATGGATGAAGAAAATGATGAGGGATTATAGTATTAATTAGCATGTCGTGACTATATATTTTGATAATACTTGTGTTAGTGATATATCAATAAATCTCATTCAACATTCTCGTACTAAAGACATTGACATTTTTCATCATTCCATTCATGATTTTGTTGAAAAGTAGTTCGAGTCTTTGACTTATGTATCAACCGAGTCAATTAGAGTACCTTTTAACTAAACCTCTTTAATTTTATAAATTTAAATTTTTATGATCTTCATTGAGTATTTTCATGGTTGATTGAGCTCGTAGTAACATGTCTAGGATTTTAATATTTATCCATGTGTATTTATCCTACGAAATGATTTTATTTTGATTGTATATATCCTTTGTGTGATAATATTATATGTAATTAATGAGAGGGACTATAATTTTTTTAAGTCTTAAAAACTTTTAGAGAAATTTTAATAGAATGTATGTTCATATCTATTTGCACTTTACAATGCACTACACATTGTACATATGCCACTTTATGAGGAATGGAAATGATTTATGGTCTTTTACAAAGTGTTAAAATCTTCATTAGACTTATGAAAGAGTTTCAAAATCCTTAATATGTATATGTGAGTTGATTTCAGTTCGTCATTTGTTGAATTTTTCAAAACTAATGTTGTGTCGAAAAACTCATGCGAGGATATGGAAAGAGTTACAACATTGGGTAGTGTGATAGCTATCATCTATGGAAAGATATACCTAATAAGATAATTTAAGTTAATATTCATGTTATTGGCAATAGTTGAGGAATTTTATTGTTAATTAGAAGGTATAAATTAAGTTAATAAATTTGCATTAAGAACTAGTAACTTGTATGTGCTTAGGATTACTTCGCTTCTATATTATGTGATACATACCATGTGTGTGTGCTCGTGGGATACATACTAGAGGGGATATATTTTATGGGGCATGTATGTTATCAATCGCGATGTCACCTCGGAGAGATCGCAACATGTGATGTCACTAGTTAGATATGTTATGTGTAACTAGATTTTGAAATTGAAATCGGATTTAGTACATGATAATTAATTAATTAAATAGTTGTTATTGACTGTATTATGGGCCACAATGGAATGATCAGGAATTCAGTATTTAGGATTTCCTTGTCTGGATTATCCCCTTAGTGTCAAGTTCCATCGATCGTGAAGTGGCTTCTTATAATACCGTGTCGCGCTAAATTAATAATGGATTTTAGGACTCGTACCTATTAGAATATTATGATGTTTTTATGGTATGTTGGGTTGACTTTTGGGGCATATAGGTTGTCCAATTATGACTTAAATAATGGGTTTTAAGTCTTATAGCTTGATATATGATTAGGGCTAGGTTTTGGGTCATTTAATGATGTATTTTAGATCACTTGGTTGAGGGCCATATGGGGCCTAAATCTAATTTCAAAATTAGTATACTAAAAAGGTCATTAGGTTCAAACTAATTCATTATAACACTTTCGAAGAGAAACCTAAAGCTAGAGAGAGGAGGTAAAATGGAGAAGAATAGGATTTAGAGCGATTGATCTTGGATTTCATTCCAAATAGAATTGAGGCACGTATACCTAGTGCAGGAATATAATTTTTTTTGTGTTATGGTGTAACTATTCATGGGAATCAAAACATAATTATAATAAAATCTAATTTTAAGAATCAATTGACAAATTTTGTAATTAAATTAATAAGATAATTTATGTTAGTATTCATGTTCTTTAGGATAATATGATTTTGGGTAGAATTCCTTATGAATTGTGATGGATTTGATGTAGAATTGTTAGGAGGATGTTATACATAGAAAATCACTCAAAAGACCCTTGATAATTGAATGAATTGATAACTAATCTTAACCCAATTGATCAAAGATAGAATTCTAGTGTTCTTGGCTTGAATTTGAAAATATCCATTTGATTCATCTGGAAATCATGTAAAACCCTTAGTTATAGGTTAGGATTGATGTTGGAA
Organism: Sambucus nigra; assembly: GCA_949130495.1. Taxonomy (NCBI): domain Eukaryota; kingdom Viridiplantae; phylum Streptophyta; class Magnoliopsida; order Dipsacales; family Adoxaceae; genus Sambucus; species Sambucus nigra. Next base: position 299,664,190 of record OX422208.1, read on the forward strand.
CACTTATATATGAAGATAGTTAGGTATTAAAATGATTTGGGGGCTTGGAATTTCATTAATTGAGGTTTTGGGGATGAATTCTTTAATGGAGAATAAGAGCTTTTATATGGGGCAAGCCAATCAATCGGCCCTTGAAGCTGATCGATCGACCTCCATGCATTTATCCAAAGATGGGTTTAAGGATCATTTGGTTGGATTCTAGAACTTAGCGATAGTTTAAGGATTTGATTCTTAATTAGAAGAAATAAATAAAGTTAATAAATCTGGATTAAAAACTAGTAACTATGTGTGCTTAGGATTACTACTCTTGCGTATTATGTGCTACATACCATGTGTTTATGCTCTTGTGTACGTACTGGAGGGGATATCCATTATGGGGTGTGTAAGTTGTCAACCGCGTTAGCATCTCGTTGATAGAGTGTAACACCCTCCCCCACGACTTTGACCCTACCCGAGTGATTTAATCATTTAATGTGACCCAATTGGGCTTTGGAACTTATTATATGAATTATGGGTCGAATTTGGGCAATATAGCAGCCTTGGTGAAATTAACTAAATGAAGAATGGATCTAAAGGTAATATTTAGAAAATTTAGGGTTGTTCAAATGACACCCACAATCGTTTGAATGAGATTTAAATCTCATTCGAATAGTCTTTTAATGACCATAAAATGAGGCACATCTGTATAGGATTGACCACCCTCGTTAGAACTTTGTTTGAAGTACGTTCGAACAAGATTTCCTTCTCATTCAAACGAGATGAAACCTGGTTCGAACGAAATAGTAGTTCATGTTCAAATGAGATCCATTCTCGTTCGAATGAGACATTTAGAAATCGATTTCTGCAGTTTGGAAAGTGTTGTCAAAATTTGGACCATTGGATAAAGACACGTGTCATGCTCCTGCAGCAGCAGATCAATTTATGAATAGGTTTTGGGGCATTTTAAGAATTTTACCCCCAAAGGGTTTTAGATTATTTAAGGAATGTATTTGGGGATCATTTTTAATCATATGTTTCTCTCTCTAGCTCTTGAGAGCCCCACCTCCTCCTACCACCCTAGCACCACTACCCCTCCACCATAAACCACTATATTTAAGCCTATAAAATCAACTTACACCATTTATTAGTCCAGATGTAAATTCATAGAGTTATTTTTCAAGTCTTTTGAAGAAGAAAAGTAGAAGATTAATGGAGTCTAAAGGGGGTATTTCTATGAGCTTTTATGGAGGAAAGATTTGTGGAGCTTGGCGGACTCTTTAAGGCCACCTTAGAAGGTGTGAGGTTTCCATCTTCTTTGACATTTCATCCTACCATTGTTGGAGCTTCTTCAAGGTGGAAAAACTCTACTCTTTACGCTTAAGACTCTATTTCCCTAGCATTTAGGACTTGGATGCATGAATGATTTAAGAAGGTATTTCTAATATTTGTGTGAAATGGCATATAAAGGATTTAAGAATATTGACTAAAATGATATGTTTTAAGAAAACTTGGCATTCAATATTTTATGGATTAAAATGTTTTGCAAATAATATTTATCATGATAAAGATATTTTATGAACAAAAGTTTCAAGGTTTTCTTATAAAATTTGGGATTTTCACAAAGGTTTGAAGCATGTTGTTACAAATGTTATGGAAATTTCTTGAATAAATCATCTGTTAAACTCATTTCCTTGGATTGTTGGACCTAAAATCCCTCTTTCCATGTGTATAGACTTGTAGTATTTAGGATTTGTTACCTTATTGCGCATATATAAATTGTATCTTCTTGTAATTCAATATGCATATATATAGGTTGTGTGAGATTTTGGTCATCACATTTTCTTTCCAACCTAGTGCTTTTTTTCTACTTTATGTTATATATTGCTCTATATTTCTTATCTTAATTAAATAGATTTGTATGTATAATAATGATGATTATGTGATGGTATTTCATGACTAGAGAGGATTAGTTTCATTATTTACTTATTATTGCATATTTTATGTGTTCTGAAGTATATTTTCCTTGGGATGAACCATATGGTACTTAGGGGGAAATATGTTCCTACAAACTATGTTTATGTAACTCTTTACGTTCATGTAACTTAACATCTTGTATGTTTAATACCCCTTTTTTTAGAAATTAAATAAATGGATTAATAAATAATCAAAATGGAATTTGAAATTTAAATAAAATTTAAAATGGAATTTGAAATATTAATAATAAAATATTAAAATTGGAAATATAAATGTTCATATATAATTGAAGTTGTATAATTTAAATTTGGAACTTGTTAATTTGATTTTGGCCTTAAATTAATAATGAACTAATTAGGCTTAGTGGGTGTACCATGTTAAGGATAGAGTATTCTAGAAAGGTTATGTGGGGAAATAGGGTGAAACCGCAAGGATAAAATGGGTCATTAATGTAATTATTGGGTAACAAGACTAGGCTTTGGAAGGATTAAACATGTAAGTAAATAAAGAAAATTAAAATTTGAACTAGATCTCAGAAGACCACGATCGCAAGTTTTTATGCCACAACCGCAGATGGAGCTCCACGAGTGTGGTAGGCCACGGGCCACTCACGGACTGGCCATGGGTCATTCTGGTGGGTTCCTTTTAATAACTTGTTGTACATAATATTTCTCATTTAAACCATTATATATCACCTAAACCCTTTCTCTCTAAGCATAAGAAACCTTAAAACCTCTACATCTCTTCCCCAAGGATTATCATGTTCGGGATTGAAATAATAAAAAAAAAATGCCCCTTGATCTTTGACCAATTGTGTTCCAGAATAGAAAATAAAATGACTAGATCTGAAGCACGGATCCAGGGATCGAAGCACAATACCTTTGTAGATCTTGTAGGTGATCCGATATGAAAGCAATCAGTTGACAAAAATGATAACCTTGATTCCCTTCTAAGATCTCCAAAAATCTTCCTAGAATCCACTAAAAGCCTCGGATCTTTAGTACATGATTCTCCCAAACTAGACTATGTGTGTGGGCACTCTTGGACATGAATACTTGGTATTTTGAGTGCAATATGACATTCTCTCTCCACACCCCTTCATAAAAACGTGAATAAAACTTTTTGTCTCCATCTATAACACTTAATAATGATTATATTGCTTAAAGCCCAAGTTTACACAAATATATATATATATATATATATATATATATAAAAGAGTAGTGGGCTTGGTCTAAACTAGATTTTTCGAGAATTTGTTATAAGAGTAGTGGGCTTGGTTTAAACTAGATTTTTCGAGAATTTGGACCTCCAACTTGGGTAAATGCATTATACTAGAGACCCAAGACTAAATAATTAAATTGGATTCCAAATAGGTTCTCGAAAAATCCAAATTACATCCCCATAATTTATTTCCTTTCTCCAAAATTCGCAATAAATTCCACTAACTAATCACGACTATGCTCAATTTTAATTATCTCAAAATTAGTCGAATGATGAGGTCTCATATGCAAAGTTACTATTGTACAAAATATGACTCCCCACATTAAGAATAAAATACCTCCTTTATTAAAATAATTTTTTCTCAATCGCTTTTAATCAACTTCTTTTATTCCTTGATCTTAGAAATATTTATTTGATAATGTACCCAATTATAAAATAATCCATTGATCATGTTTACGGGTAGAATCAAAACTTATAAGTCAATCAAAGGGATATCACAATCCACGGTCTTTCTTGGTTGGGGATACCTCTGAATTATGATCTCAGACATACTTACATAAAGATTACCCAACTTGCATAGATTTAGATCCAATGAAATTGAACCTTACCCTTAACAATTAAAGAAAACATTGTGCAACCATTCGAATCCTCATACTACTCGAGATTAAGAACCTATTCACCCATTTCGAACTTGTGAGATTCTACAAATCAAATCTAATCAGCTTCCAGACTTGAATTTTACATGTAGTACTATTCAATACATCATAATGTATTGTTCACAATCCTCTTTGAACTATTAAACAAGTTCCTGAACCATCAAATTTGTTCTCGTACTTAAGATAGACTACTAGGATTACACTCGCAACTTTACCGATAGGATGTCAACTACCTATCCATGATGTGAACTATTTAATTGTACTATAATCGGAATTCTAATCTTCCATGATCAACCAAACCCAACTCATCAAATTTCATACTAATTACAATCCACTGACATTATATGCAATATATTTAAAAAAAGAATATAAGGCATTATCACATACATGATTCTCATTTCAAATGAACTTTACACACCTTTATTAAAAAAAATAAAAGGCATACATGGTTTTAATAATGAAAATCCCAAAAATCTCCTATTTAGTCTTATAGTCATGCGTCTATGCATCTAACCCATATTCCCTCTACTTGACTATAAAAGGCCTTAGTTGCTAAGCTGTATTAATTGATACTTGTCCTTAATGTGCTTCGAGCATTTATGAGTCCATAGTTCTTTCGATTTAGTAATTGGTCTATGTTGTCAAAATAAAGTGTAACAATCGATTGCATTAAAGGAACCACACCCAAGTCACTTAAAATTTATAAGCCAAACTGCCACTTTTGTTGTCTTTGAAGCTGTAACATATTCAGCTTCCATGGTGGAATTATCAATGCATGATTGGTTGAAACTAATCCAACTTATGTATCCACATCCTAAGGTAAATAGATACCCTGAGGTCGAATTCCTTCAGTCTTTATCCACCTCAAAATTTGAGTATGTGTACCCAACGAGCATAAGACTCTCTTTTAAGTAAACCAATATATAATATTTAGTCCTTTTCAGGTAATTGAGAATGTGCTTTACTACAGTCCAGTGCTCCTCACCTAGGTTATAATAAAATCTATTAATCATGTCAATAACAAAACATATGTTTGAACTTGCACACAGGATAGCGTACATGAGACCGTCTACCGTCGAAGCATCAGGTATATTCCCCATCCTCCCTATTTGATCAAGTGTTTTAGGACAATGATACTTAGATAAAGAGATTACATGCCTGAAAGGAAGAAATCCTTTCTTAGAATCTTATATGTTAAACTTTGTGAGAACATCCTCAATATAGGTGGCTTGGGATAATCTCAACATCCTATTTTTAAGATAACGTAGAATCTTTATTCCAAGCATGTGATTGGTTTCTCTTAAGTCCTTCATATCAAACTAACAAGATAACCACACTCTCTTGCTTAATAACACATCACAACATACTTGATTAGGAGAATTTCATCTATATAGAGTTCTATAAATACCATCACATTTCCACCATGTTTCTTATACACAAGTTTCATTTAAGAATCTATCAAAACCATAAGATTTGATATTCTAGTCAAATCGAATGTTCCAAGACCTTGACACTTGTTTAAGACCATAAATAGATCTCTTAAGCCTACATAATTTTCTTTCCTAACCATTTGCTATGAATCCCGGGGTTTATCAAATAGATGCACTCATCAAGACTACCATTCAAAAATTCAATCTTAATGTTCATTTGATAAATATCAAGATCATGATAAGCCTCAATGGATAAAAGAATCTAGATAAAATTTAGCAAGGCTACTGACGAGAAGGTTTCCTCATAGCCCATACCATATTTCTGAGTAAATCCTTTTGTTACAAGCCGGGCCTTTAAGGTTTCCACCTTCCCATCTAACCCTTTTTTCTTTGTGCATGTCCACTTGAATCCGATGGGTTTTATCCCATTTTCTAAGTATACAATCTCCTAAACCAAATTCGAGTATATCGAATCCGTCTCGGTATTCATAGATTTTAGCCAAAGTTAGGAGTCCTTGTCTTGAATCACCTTATTTTAAATCTCTAAATTCGGATCGTAATTTGATGGGATCTCATTAAAGTGTTCACCTATAATACACTAACCTATCAGGATGATGCCTAACTCTCTCACTATGACATGGATCCATTTTTAATCTAGTATAAGTGGCACGTGTATCATGATCATCGATAATACTCCCAATACCACTAGGTAGTTTACTATCAATATTAGGTTATATTTCATCTTTTACAGGAGGCTTGGAACCAATTACTTAGACTTACCTTACAAGATAATCTTTCTCTTAGGTTTTAGATTTATCATATAATAGTCCTCTTAAGTATCGGGCATTCGTACTAACCAACACCCTCTGTACCTTAGGATTGTAAAATACACCACCTTTAGTTACTTTCGGGTAACCTACAAAAGACATACTTATGTCCTTAATTCCAACTTACCAGAATCTTTCCCAAGCACATGTATTAGGCAACCCTAGATTCGAACATGTCCTAGGCTAGGTTTATGCCTAGTCCATAGTTATGTGGCCATTTTGAGATTTACTTATAATGAACTAAGTTCACTAAATAAGTGGTCGTCTCTAATTAATAACCCTAAAATAATCTCACATATCCAAATAACTCATTATGGATCTAACCATGTCCAAAAGATTCCTTTTCCATCTCTTCGCTACATAATTTTGTTATGGAATTCTCGGTCCATACAATTGGGATGTAATCCCCACCTGTGATAAATGATTCCTAAACTATCCAAAGAGGTACTCACCTCCCCAATTAGATCATAGAGTTTGGATTAGTTTACCATGCCTACGCTCCACCTCAGCCTTGTACACTTTAAACTTAGCAAAGGCTTTAAAATTTTAGTGCATAAGGTAAACATAGTCAAATCTTGAGTAATCATGAATGAAAGTAATGAAGTACTCATAGCCACCTCTTGTCTGAATTTTTATAGGGCCACCCAAATCAAAATGAATCAAATTCAACACATATTTGGCTCTATATAATTTATCCGTGAAAGGCCTCTTAGTCATTTTAACTTTTAAACAGGATTCACAGATTGAAAATGCCTCCACTTCCAATGAACTTAATTATCTATTTGAAACCAGTCTTTGAATTTATTTTAGATTGTTATGACTTAATCATAAGGGTCAAAGATATGTGTGGTTCTTGTTAGAATATTTATTTCTCTGTAGGTTATTTCCATTTAAGCCACTCATTCCAGTAATTAACAGTAATGGTGAAACAAGCTTTATGGCATAAAGTTCATTTTCCAATGTGCTAGAATAGATAAAAGATTAGAAATATTTATATAAAATAATACCTTCATTAATATATGCTAAATATCAATTCAAAACTAACTTAGACACCAAAATAAAATTTCTTCTAACAATCGGAACGTAAAAACAATCTTCTAAAATTAACTTTTTCACATCACCAAAATTTATAACAAAATTTACTACTACTAAAACTATTGCTTGATGTGATCCCTTGAATAGAAACATTTCTCCATCACTAAGTTCCCTGGTTACCTGGAACCTCTACAAAGAATTACAAACATGATTAGTGTCTCCTAAATCTACACACCAAGTACTGGTAGATTTCACCATAAAACATATCTCAGTGACTAAAGATAAATTATTATTTTCATTCTTCTTCTTTCCCAAGTTGACCGGGCACTGTTTTTTCCAATATCCTGACTACCTGTAGATTAAACATTTATTGTGCTTAAATCTTTCACAAGTTGTTTATCTACTACCCAAGGCTTAAACACAATTTTAACTTCCACAAGTTGTGCTTAAATCTTTCCATTTTTATTTTCTTACCTTTTAGGATAGAGGAATATGGGCCTATCTAAACAACCGAAATAACACATTTCGTTTTATTATATTCTCATGAACCCGTATTTCATTAAGTAGTTGCACCGAGGAGTAGTCAAATTGTTCATAAAATAATTTAAGTGAAATGGCTTAAAGGACTCTAGGTTTCCTTATCGATTTTAGCTATAATGACCACTAGTTACACTAATATGGACATCATCTTTAGATTGTGGTCCTAAACGGGAGTACCATCAACTATTTTTATGTTAAACAACCTTCTCATAGCATCCATCCTTACGACACGGTTTTGATCCTCAAACATATCCCTGAGATTCTTAATCATATCATAACCACTTGATATATTTTGATATTGGTGTTGCAACACATTGTCCATACAGGCTTGTATGTATTAACGAGCCATCTTATTAACTTTTTATCAATTCTGATACACCCGAACATCCTCTTCATGTGACTGCATCATTAGGCTTGACAAAGCATGGTTTAATTAAAACTAACTTATATTTCTCAGCAGTTAAGGAAATGTTTATGTTTATTTTTTAGTCCATAAAGTTCATTCTAGTTAATTTGTTATCCCTTGGAGATGGAAGCAAGTGGGTTAAATGTTGATCCCATTTTGAAATCTAACAATCATCATTTGAAATTAAATTAATCCAAATGAAATATGTGATAATTAACTTTGATTAAATTTTAATTTGTCTTCCTTCTACCTCCATTTAGAACTAATTTCGTCAATCATCCTAATTACCTTGCGAAGTATGTTTGCCAAGTTAGTTTGATATAAAGAACTTATTAGAAGTCAGTCACATCCTTGGGATCAAGATTTTACGTGATTGGAAAAATAGGATGTTAGGCTTCTCCCAAAACACTTATATTAAGAATGTGCCCATAAAATTTAGCATGCAATATTCTAGGAAAGGATATAGTCCTTTCAGACATGGAATAACTATATCTAAGGATTAATGTCCCAAAACATCTGATTGGATAGAGAGGATAAAGAATATACCTTATTCTTTGGTGGAGAAAACCTCATGTATGAAATGTTGTCACAAGATCAAACATCTTCTTGTCATTAGCATGGTCAGCAAATTCCAATCTAACCCAAGTGAGGAGAACTACACTGCTGTAAATCAAATTCTTAAGTACTTGAAAATAATTAGAGATTATGTGTGGGTTTACTCAGTGGATAATCTTGTACATCTTAGGTACATAGACTCATATTTTTAATCGGATAAAAATACAAGGAATTAAACCCCAAGATATGTATTTACCCTAGGAGTTGGAGTTATAATTTGGAGGAGTATCAAGAAATCAAGCATTTTTTATTCCACCATCGAAGTTGAATATGTTGTTGTAAAACCTATGTGTGATAAAAAAAATTCGAATAGATTTGCAAATTTCCAAATAAAACTTATTTAATTAGATGTCTAAATTTACTCCAACCAAGCTCCAGTTTTATTCAGCCCCTAAACATGCATCTACGTGTCAAATAAAATCAATAAATTAAACCATGCGATGATTAAGCTGACAAACACAAATTTCAGGAAAAAAAACTTTTGGATAAAAACCTTTATTTTACTATAATTTGTAAGTACCTTACACGGATTACAATGAAACTTACAGTGGTCCACACTCATCTATACCATAACAATTGATGTTCAAATCAGCCCATGAATATCGCAGCACTCCCTATGACACGCAGTCGATCATCCCAATACCTCCATCAAGTGGTACCTATTGTCAGCCTAATACCGTTAACGGCTCCTAGTTTAGTAGCATAAAATACCAGCAAAATATGTCTTGTGTTCCACAAAAACAACTCACATAAAAGTAATTGAAATTGTGCATTGAAAAACAAAAGCTTTGAACCCTTAAATGGTTGGCAAAGAATGCAAACACTAGGAAAAGATATTCTGTCAAAAGTAATGCTTCTCCATGCCTAAAACAAATAGTCTGACGCCCAATATATAGGAGTATTTAATGCAATGATGTGTCAAACTAAAATACACGTTGTTCGAGCGATATGCTCCTCGACACTGTCAAACCTAAGGATATAAGGATAGCACTTAAATACCAAACTAGAAAGGGAAAGGAAGTGTCCATAAGTGAGTTTTTATGAGTCTAAGTATGAGGAGAAGCCTGATTTTGACATAGCCCTTCTTGCAAAGAATTTCAAAAAGTTTCTCCAATTTTCAAAACAAAATTCTTCCAATAAAAATTTTTCGAAGAAAAACAAAAAGAAAGACAAGGCCAACTAAAGCGGTGAGAAAGAGGGTGAAGAAAATTTTGAAAATGTGAAATGTTTTTAGTGCGAGGGGAGAGGGAATAAGTCATTTGAGTGTCCTACTAGACTAAGGAGAGATGGCAAGAAAGTTGTTATGCTAGTGTCCCTGAGTGATAGTGAGGAAGATGTGAAAGATTCTGAGGATAAGTCTTCACAAGAAAAGTTTGTTGTGTTTTATCTAGTCACGAGAGCACACCCACTTTGTCCCACGATGATGAGGACACTTGTGCACGTGAGACCCCCGAGGAGGATTCAAGTGTTTGTAGCGAGTTTGAGAATGAGTGTGAAAGTGGGGATAAAAGTGAGCCCCGAATTTCTTTTAGAGAGTTGTGCGCATAGACCTTAAAGACTAAGAAATTGACTAAGGATTTAGGTCGTAAGGTGAAAGACTTTGATAGAGAGTTTGAGAGTTTGAGGCTATGGAGAGTCAACTTGAGAAGGTGAAGATTAGTTTAAGTGAGCAATTGATCGTCGTGAATAGGGAAAATAGTGAACTTATAGCTCGCTTGTCACAGTTAGAAAAAGATCTTAAGCATGACCTGGAGGCTAAAGTCACCTTGGAGAACGCATCTAAGAAGGTTGGAAAGATGGTCTCTACAACAAATTACACATTTAACTGCGAAATTTTTTGTAGCCAAAATTTCATATTTCGTTACAGATAGTTTTTGGCAACGAAATTTATTTCGTAACAGGTTCGTGGCCAAAGGCCCGTTGCTAAATGTATATGGCCACGAAATTAAATTTCGTTGCCAATTGGTTAGGTCGTTTGCCACGAAATTATTTTCGTGGATAATAATCATATTTAGGCTACAATTTATTTCGTAGCTAAAAGTTCAACATTTCGTTGCTAAATATCTTAATTTCATTGCCAATTCTATATGCAAACTACTGCTATAAACATTTTGCTACGAAATTTACAATTTATTTTGTAGCTAATTGTTGAACATCTTGTTCCTAAATGTCTACCTTTCGTTGCCAATTCTATAAATAGAAACTTTTAAATACAAAAATTGTACCTTCCCTCAAGATCTATTGGCTACAAAATTCAATTGTTGAAGAATGTTTCTTAATCATTAATTTTTCAATAATAAACTATCAAATCTTAAACCGCACTTTTATTTATGAATTGCATATTTAACTACTAAAACATTTATTTTGGTAAAGGAATGTTTCCAAATATATATTTTTTTATTTTGAAATTGGTAAATTAATGTATACCACCAAATTTACACAAATTACCATCTAAAAATAACACATTCGTTACAATCCACAAAATAACTATATTATCATAAATAATATCCACATCAAGTCACATACACATACATTGTCAAGTCAACTAAACACTAGTTAAAGGACGTAGAAGTCCCACATTTCATCCTATTACAAACGACAAATATCCACAGTGCAAAAAAATAACTTAAACTAGTTAAAGGACTTAAAAGTCTTCAATTCCATTTGCAAATGTCAAAAGTTAATGGAGCCCCAAAAATAGCTTCCTGTCACGTCAAATCTGCAATTAAGAGAATAAAATATCATTAGCTAAAATAAAGTGGGATTTGATTCGTCTTTATCATGAAAAAGTTATAACAATGAACGAAATTTAATAATTAAAGAGATAATAATCGATTACGAATCATTTTAAAAGCATACGAGTAGCAAAACTAAAGGATGTCTAGTTACCATTGTTCGGAAGATGAGGAACGTGATGTGATCAACGACTGAATCAACTTATCGGACTTCGCTTGTCGAGCTAGAATATCCTCTAGCATTGCACGTTGATTCTCCATATCGGCCTTTTGTGCCACTGACTCTTCTCTTTGAATTGTTGCCTCTATCTCACGAGCTTGTAAACGCTCCATCAAATCTTCTTGAGCTTTCATAGACTTCTCAAGTGCCTTTTCCAATTCAACATTCCTCAATCGCAATAGATTAATTCTAGAATCCTTTTTTTTGGACCATACCCAAGCCCGTTAATATATCCTGGTCTTATGCCAAGAACTTTATCTGCTATCTCATCTGAGCTCATCATGGTACCATTCTCGGATATTGATTCAGATTCAAGGCGTTTCATCTCATTCTGCAAACAAAATAGAAGAAAAAGGATTACAGGTTTAGCAAAACTATCGAGATGTCTATAATTTTAAAGCTAATTAAAGACAATAATTTTAACCACGTGTGTAATTTTTATACCGAAGATAAGAGTACCAAAGGAATTACAAGCCAGTAGTGTTTGTTGGTTTGTAATTCAGCAACAATTGGGTAAATTCAAAATAAAATTAATAAGACTTACATAGATCGTTTCGGCTTCGGGAGATGTCCACTTTTCATCTTTACAATGAGTTTCTTTATAAAACTTGATCCTATTCGGCTCTTGACTGTCCACCTCTTTACTCCGCTATTAAACAACAAATAATTAATCAATGTACTTGTAAAATAAAATTCTCAATTGACACACCAAAACAAGTTGATATATTAACAGTTCATGACGAACCACCACAAATGCTTTTGACCCTTGATTATGCTTTACAACTTGTTTAGACTTGTTAATCTGATTTACAATACATTGTCTCTGCAGTAATTTTTCAAACATCATAAGTATGCATATTTTAATAAAAGAAAATATTTACAAGTTACAACATCAACAATAGTTCAAACCTGATATCTTGGACTTCCATAAAGATCGCATAGACTAAGCCAATTATCCTTGGTCATATTAGCAGGGACATTTTCTCGAGCCTCCTCCGCTGATCCATATTTTTTATACAGTTCACGAAGCTTGCTCCGTTGACTCCTACTTCTCCCTTTCATTAGCTCTTCCAAACACTCCTTCGCATGATCATCCAAATCAATGTCGAATTTCTCCTGAAATTTTATACTCAATCAGTAACTGATCAAATGAAACAATGTAAGAGAAAGAGTCCATGACTTCTTCATGTTGATAGTAGAGAAAATAACATTGCTTGTAAAAATAGCCCATTTGCCAATAAACACATTGCATCTGTCTAGACTGATGAACTAGCTAGAATCATTGTTATAAGAGTGGAGTAAATTAACTAGAGATATTGGAGAAGAAAAATCCCCCCGGTAGAAAATCATAATATCAACAGCAAAACAACAAGTGAGATAAATCTTTGAAACCTCTAGCAACCTTGTGAAAGTATGAAGAGATCAATTTTGTAAAACAAAATACAATTTGTAGATTCACTACAGTATGAAGAGATCATTGATCATTGATCTCTTTAATTGGATGGCCTTAGCACATGTTTGCGAAATAAAAAATATTAAAAACCAAAATGAATAACTGTACAATGAACAAAATAGAGAGACACGTCCTGGGAACCAAAACAGGTCCTGGGAACTGGTTCCATCGTCTGCGAGAAAGAGAGAGATTCGAAATTAAACTAATGTGCCACGTGGCAGACTTAATATGAATCTTTCATATATCTGAATCAAGTCAAATTAATCCCCCAAAAAGGGATTGATCAAAAGAGAGGTCAAGGCATCAAGCAGCCTATTGATGAAGGTTTCAACACTGTTGAAGTCATCAAATTAATTCCCCATTTTTGTATTGTCTGATCAACAGAACAAAAATGAATCAATAGTTCATTGTGAAAATACCCTTAATTGCAAAGAAGGTTTCAACACTGATGAAGATCAAGAAGAAGAAGTAATGGCCTGTGTGAAAAAAGAAGCCTGCCCATTGAAAAGTCATTTGAAATGGAGGATCTTAACACCTCCTACAGGTTTCTTGAATCTAAGAAATTAAGAATTAAGAAGTGTAAAGAGTATAAAGGAGCAGCATCTGATTCAGAAGAAGACATAAAGTTCCCAAAATTGAAGACCTCAAATTATTTTCCTCCTTAGTTAACAGTAAACTAAAAGCCTACAACAAGAAGAAAGAAGTAGTGAGTAAGCAGAAGAAAACTATGAAGGCCAATCTTATAGGAAGTGTCTTTTAGTCCAAAAAGAAACAAAGTTAGAGGAGTAGGTAATATCCAAAGTTTTCAATAATCAACACACTAATATGGAATATTAGAGGAGTATGTAATAAACCTACTAGAAGAAGATTGGAAAAGCTCTGTAAGTCTCTTAACTTTTCTTTCCAATCAATTCTTAAGCCTATGATAGATGGGGAGAGAATTGATTATTTGAGAAATAAATTGGAACTTTGATGATTTTTAAGCTAGTAATTCAAATAAAATGTAGTATTTTTAGAGGCAGGGAGTATGAAATTAGTTATATAACTTGGATACCAGTTATACAATTCACTACAGTTATATAACACACAGTGAATCAACGATGACATATGAACACAATTCACTATAGTTATATAACACACAGTGAATACCAGTTAACTGTAGCGACATATAACTTGGATACCAGTTACACATATAACATAAATGGTAACACACATTGAATACCAGTTAACAATCAACGATGACAAATAACTTGGATACCAGTTATACAATTCACTACACACAGTGAAATTCACTACAGTTATATAACACACAGTGAATCAAGTCAAATTAATGATGAAATTCACTAAAGTACATCCAATTAAAGGGATCGATGATGAATGATGCAATTCACTACAGTTATATAAGTTGGATATCAGTTATACTATGAAATAGTCATGAAATTCTGAATCAAGTCAAATTAATCCCAAGAATAGGGATTGATCAAGATAGAGGCCAAGGCATCAAACCCCAAACCATGGGCCATGTTTGTTGATGAGCACACACAGTGAATCAAGTCAAATTAATGATGAAATTCACTACAGTACATCCAATTAAAGAGATCAATGATGAATGATGCAATTCACTACAGTTATATAACTAGGATATAAGTTATACTATGAAATAGTCATGAAATTCTGAAATTCCAGTATGAAATCAGTTGTATAACTTGGATATCAGTTATACTATGAAATCAGTTGTCACGAATAGAAAACTAGCAACGATGACATATGAACACATAGTGAATCAAGTCAAATTAATGATGAAATTCACTAAAGTACATCCAATTAAAGAGATCGATGATGAATGATGCAATTCACTACAGTTACATAAGTTGGATATCTGTTATACTATGAAATAGTCATGAAATTCTGAAATTCCAGTATGAAATCAGTTGTATAACTTGGATATGAGTTATACTATGAAATAAGTTGTCAGGAATAGAAAACTAGCAACGGTGACATATGAACACACAGTGAATCAAGTCAAATTAATGATGAAATTCACTAAAGTACATCCAATTAAAGAGATCGATGATGAATGATGCAATTCACTACAGTTATATAAGTTGGATATCAGTTATACTATGAAATAGTCATGAAATTCTGAAATTCCAGTATGAAATCAGTTGTATAACTTGGATATGAGTTATACTATGAAATCAGTTGTCAGGAATAGAAAACTAGCAACGATGACATATGAACACACAGTGAATCAAGTCAAATTAATGATGAAATTCACTACAGTACATCCAATTAAAGAGATCGATGATGAATGATGCAATTCACTACAGTTATATAACTTGGATATCAGTTATACTATGAAATAGTCATGAAATTCTGAATCAAGTCAAATTAACCCCAAGAATAGGGATTGATCAAGATAGAGGCCAAGGCATCAAACCCCAAACCATGGGCCATGTTTGTTGATGAGCACACACTGAATCAAGTCAAATTAATGATGAAATTCACTGCAGTACATCCAATTAAAGAGATCAATGATGAATGATGCAATTCACTACAGTTATATAAGTTGGATATCAGTTATACTATGAAATAGTCATGAAATTCTGAAATTCCAATATGAAATCAGTCGTATAACTTGGATATGAGTTATACTATGAAATCAGTTGTCACGAATAGAAAACTAGAAACGATGATAATCCCGAGTTATACTTACATTAAGTCTGTCGAACGCTCTTGTCTTATCAGCTCCAGTGAGGTCTTTCCATTTGGTTGGGAATGGAATTAAGTTACGAATGATAATCCCGAGTTCATTTGATAATTTAGCAGACTGTTCTTTGTCAAGTGGCCTATTTTTCTCCTTCGATATCTCAATACACATCTTTTTCCCAGTAGCTTTGATAATCTTCTGAAGCCCCTTGCCACGTGTAGGTCCACGAACTTTTTTCGTTATGGTAGAATTTGTATTCGAAACTTTAAAAGCAAATAAAAAATATTAGCAACAAATGAACAATAGTAAGAAACATTTCAAAATTAGTTTTTGTACCTGCATGGCTTGTGGAGGTTTCAGGACTAGTCTGTTGTGTTGATTGCGAGATATTTGCAGATTCTACATCCATTACGTGTTCAGTCATGGGTGCCATGGGAGTCATGAGTGCCATGGGAGCTATGGGAGCCATGGGTGCTGTGGGAGCCATGGGAGCCATGGGAGCCGTGGGTGCTGTGGGAGCCGTGGGTGCCGTGGGAGCCGTGGGAGCTGTGGGTGCCGTGTGAGCTGTGGGTGCCATGGGTGCCGTGCGAGCTGTTGGTGCCGTGGGTGCTGTGGGAGCCGTGGGTGCCGTGGGAGCCGTGGGAGCTGTGGGAGCTGTGGGTGCTGTGGGAGCCGTGGGTGCTGAAGGAGCCTCCTTCATGCTATTTGACCGAAGACGTCTTCCTGGCGCCATACTGAAAAAGAACATCAAAGTTAATCTATATCACTATCATCATCCTCAACCAGCAGTACAGGCCATCACATAGTTTTCATTAACAAAATTAATCTATATCACTATCATCATACTCAACCACTACGAGTTCTTCCACATTTTCACAATATTCATCAAGTGTTTCGTCTTCATCATCAACGGCATCAAGGGAAATAATGTCTTCGTCCGATGGTACTCCTTTGTCTATATCCACAATTCCAGCATCAATAGTGTCCGCCTCTGCATCGTTTCTCTGCAACTGACCAACATCAACTTCTATAATCTCAGAAGCCTCTGATGAAGCATTTTCCTGGTACACAAAATCGTTTGTTTCTGATACATCTGTGTCCATTTCTTCCACCCCGAGATCATACAAGTGTCTATGCTGGAATTCCTGAACAACTTGCCAATTTTTTCCCAATTTTGTGTCATTGAGATAAAACACTTGTTTTGCTTGAATGGCTAGCACATAAGGATCACTCTTGTACCACCTACCATTAACATTGATGCTTGTAAAGTGATCATCGATTTGTATTCCTGATTTTTTCTTTTTATCAGCTTCAAACCAATCACACTCAAAAAAGAGAACTCGATTTCCTTTAATATACTCTAACTCAATAATATCGTTCAATACACCATAAAAGTTAATCTCTTCGTCATTATGATCTCCTTTAACAACTAAACCACTGTTTTGACTTCTTCTGCGATTGTCACGGTCTTTAGTGTGAAATCTAACTCCATTTACTATACAACTTTTGTACTTATTTGCCCGTATGTCAGGACCACATGCTAATGCATATAATTGCTCAGTACATTCTGGAGACTTCTGGTCGTACAACTTTTTCATCTATTAAAAAAAAAATTGAATGATATAAGTTAGACCAATTACATTACTTAAAAAATAATTAAATTTATACATCAATATTATGTTATGATAACTTTACTTAAACTTACGCGTTCTTCAAACCAGCTAGGGAAATTCCTTCGGCTTCTCTCTTCTAAATTCAAAGGGATTTCTTTCTTCAGCTCCTCTATATGCTCACTAACAATGGTAATAATTATAACAATAAGCTTCATAGTAGTTGGAAAATTAATACTTATGAAGATTACTTCCTAGTTATTAACTTACTCTATATATGGAGCCACTTTCTCACAATTATTCAACGTATACCACCGCATCATTTCCATCTCAGTCGCTGTGAGAAAGTCAAAAGTACATGCCCCAAAAGGGCGTACCTTTTGAGAGAATACATCCAATCCCTCCTCTTGCTCCTCCCCGTCGTAATTTCTTTCCGAGCGGTTGAGTTTAGTTTCAATCCCGTCAAAGTACATTGAGCAAAATGTCAAACATTCATTAACAATGTAGGCTTCTGCTATAGAACCTCCAGGTCGAGCTTTATTACGCACGTAACCCTTTAATGTGCCCAAGTACCTATTAGCATTTACAATGATACAAATTACCACATGTTAAATCTATAAACTATACGTAAAAAATAAGTATTTTGACTTCAACCCCCACTTTTAATATCAAGTTTGACTTAAAAATTAGGGGCTTTGTCGAAATAGCCCTAAAATATGACTATGAGTATATTGACATACCTTTCAATAGGATACATCCACCTATATTACACCGGTCCTCCAAGCATAGCCTCTCGCGACAAATGAATAGCTAAGTGGACCATTATATCAAAAAAAGCCGGTGGATAAATCAATTCTAGTTTGCACAAAATCACGACAATGTCTTTCTCCAACCTCTTCAGTTCTACTACATCTAGTGTTTTACAACACAAATCTTTGAAAAAATTCCCCAACTCAACAATTGCACTGTATACTTCCTTGCGCAAATATCCACGACTTCCAACGGGCAATAAACATTGTAATAGAACATGACAATCATGGCTTTTCAACCCCGATACCTTACCATCACCAATGTTCACACACCGTGAGATATTTGAAGCATATGCATCTGGAAACTTCACTGATTTCAAGAACTCACAAAAACCTTGTTTCTCTAACTTACTAAGTGTATAACATGCAGGCGGTATTATATATTTATCCCCATTCCGCTTCAAATGTAACTCCTTCCTTATCTTCATATCCTCCAAATCTTGCCTCACCTTATATGTGTCTTTTGTTTTTCCCTCAATATTTAATAAAGTTCCCAACACACTCTCACAAATATTTTTTTCAATATGCATGACATCAAGGTTGTGTCGAAGTTTTAATGTTTTCCAATAAGGTAATTCAAAAAAAATGCTTTTTCTTGTCCAGTTGAGCTCTTCAGGTGTACGTTTCCTCTTTTTATTACCCAAATGTTTCCCCGGTATATAATCATTGACATGATTTAATTGTCGCAACAAATCATCCCCATTTAAGTCCATGGGCTTTAACCGGAGCTCTTGCTTACTATTAAATTTTCTACTCTTCCTCCATATATGGTTGGGATCCAGATATCGGCGATGGTCCATATAACATATCTTACTCCTTATTCTTTTCAAAGAAGTATCTTTGTTACACGTAGGACAAGCCAAATAACCCTTAGTGCTCCAACCAAACAAATTACCATACGCCGGAAAGTCATTTATAGTCCACAAAACTGCCGCATGCATTTGAAAATTCATTTTGGTGGATGCATCATATGTTTCTACACCAACTTCCCATAACTCATTCAACTCATCAATTAATGGTCGTAAATACACATCCATATCCTTACCTGGTGCCAGAGTTCCTGGAATAAGTAATGACATCATAAAAAATGACTCTTTCATACATAACCAAGGTGGCAAGTTATATGGCATAAGTATTACTGGCCACATGCTATATGAGTTGTGCATATTACCAAAGGGGTTAAAACCATCACTTGCTAGGCCAAGCCTTACATTACGAGGGTCTTGAGAAAACCACTCATGCTCCGCATCAAAATCCTTCCATGCACTAAAATCTGCAGGATGTCTCAATACATTATCTTTGACACGTTTTTCTTTATGCCACTTCATATCATCGGCCGTTTTTCTCGACATAAAAAGTCTTTGAAGTATTGGATTTAGTGGAAAGTAACGAAGTATTTTGTGAGGAATGCGTTTACCCCCATCATTATTAACCTTCCATCTAGACTCTCCACATATTGGACACTCATGTTTATTTTCAAGCTCCTTCCAAAACAAACAACAATCCTTTTTGCATGCATGAATCGATACGTATCCTAATCCCAAGCCACGCAACATGCTCCTTGCCTCATAATCTGACTTTGGAAGTGTCTCACCATCGGGAAAAGCTTCCTTCAATAGTTCAAGCAACATCTTGAGTGATTTATTACTCCAGTGATTGATCACTTTCAAGTGGAGCAACTTTACGAGGAAAGACAGGACAGAGAATTTTTTGCAACCAGGATATAATTCACGCTCTGCATCTTTCAATAATTTATTAAAATTTGTCTTATCCCCGACACCAACTTGTCTAGGATTACCAGTTTCAAACTCTTCAGCTAGACCAGCATCAAAGAAAAACCCTTTTTGCATGTCTTCCAACACTTCTTGCATTTCGTCCCCTTCTTCATTTTCATTATCAATCCAATCATCGACATCAATATTAGCATCATTAGCATCATCACGAACTATATCATTAGCGCATTCCCCGTGATATGTCCATTGTGTGTAGGTGGTACAAATACCTTTTAAGAAAAGATGATCTTCTACTTCATCAATATTTCTGAAATCGATGTTAAGACAATTGCAACATGGGCACCTAATGTAACTGTTGGGTCCCATATGATCCTTTGCAAATCGAATGAATGATCTAACACCCAAGACATACTTTTCACAAAATCTATTTGTTTCTTTCATCCAACTCTTATCCATCTAGTTCACATGAAAATCAAACACATTAAAATATTAGTTTATTATTTCATATAATATTTTTGTTATCTAAGATTCCAGAGCATAAGACAGAATGTGTTTATTCATAACCACTAATCAATATCCATAAAACTAGAGGATATAGGGAAGCCCTCAAGTCAAAACACAGTATTTCTAATTAGGTTCCCACTACATAAGCCTAAGTCCCCTTATCAATGAAAAATCAACACAGAACATTAACAATAAAACAGGTGTTTTCTTCAATCTTATTAAATTTTTTCTACATATATATACTACTTATTGGGCAGGCGTGCTACATATACGCTGCGTAGCAAGTTAAGTAGAAAAAAAGTGGGATCTAGTAATATACTAAACAAAGTCGTAGTTAATACCTTGAAATTATAATCCACAATTCAAAGGGTACAAGTCATTGGAACAAATAAATTACATATTATTGTTACAAAATAGGTCTTAACAATGGTTTAGTACTAGAAAAAATAAATTAGTGATTCCATTATGATGACTGTTAATCAAACACCCAATTTTCACCAGTTAGAACTTTAAAAAAATAAGAATCGTATTATATATTTATATTCAACAGATGACTCTTCACTAATTAACATAGTGGAGATAAAAATTATGTTTTGTGAGTAATCTAATAGGAATCTAATTAACTATCACCCTAAATAGGACCACAAACTCGATTTCTTTTAAAACTATTTACCCGTCCTATTAAAACTTTCTTAATGTAACACGCAAGACATGGTAGAGCGTTAATATTGGGAGATTTAAAGGAGCACGGAAAAATAAACTTTGAATATACGAATTTTGAGAACAATGTCAAAATTCATGTCTATATCTAAAACAATAAAAGTACATAGATATGCACCAATAAATTTAACATAAACAAGATATTATCAAGATCCTACTATTAAACAAAATAAAAATATGAATGAGATAGGGGTTATCACAAAAAAATTAGCAAACACAACAAGAATAAATCAATACACGCAAACAAGAAAAAATCAGCACACACCAACAAGATTAAATCCCCAAAATTTTATTTCAAGATTAAATCCCTAAAAAATTATTTCAAAATTTAACAAGATTAAATCTATAGAATTATGTCAAACAATATTTGTTTCGAGATTAAATGTGTCAAAATAACCCAAAACCCACTTAAAAAAATGATTTTATTTTTCAAATTCTTATAGATTGTATACTAATGTGTTACAAAACAAGATTACAGAGAGAGTGTGTTACAAAAGAAATCACAAAACAAGACTAAGGGTATTACAAATATTACAAAACAATACTTCCAATCGTTTTGGCTAAAAAAATGAAACCTAAGCGATGAAATCTAAGGGATTGTCTGGATTTTAGCCTAAAAATTACAACACGAATGTGGAGATTTTGATGTGAGAGAATTAATAAAGACCCAAAATCATACCTAACCCCTTTTTTCCCCAATCTGAGATAAAGATCTAACCGAAAAGGTCTACCATTTTGGACTCCCAAATGTTTTGGCCATGAACTCCCAAACGTTTTGGACTCCCAAACATTTTTGGACTCCCAAACATTTGGCCGACAGAGATCAGCGACAGAGATGGATTCAGATCGCCGACAGAGAGAGCGAGAGAGAGAGAGAGAGTACCTGATTGAGATCGTTTTGGACGAAGGGATTGGAGGGGCTGAGATGGAGATCGTTTTGGACTCCCAAACGTTTTGGAGCGGCTGAGCTAGAGATCGTTTGGTTTTGGAGGGATATTAAAAAAAAGAGTACCTTTTACCACAAAATAAATGGTTGTCAAAAAACATATATATTAGACCACGAAAATAATTTCTTGGTAAAAATAATATAATAACTACTACGAAATATTTCGTTACCAATAATAACAATTTTGTTGCTAAATATTTCGCATTAGACCCAAGCGCGGGAAGACGGGGGCGCCAATTTTTTTGGGACCTATTATCAACGAAATTTTAATTTTCGTTGCCAAATCTAATACTTTTAGCCACGAAATAAATTTCGTAGCAGATGTTGATATTTAGCCACGAATTTTTTTTTGTAAGTAAGAAAATCGCAGCTAAATGTAAGTTTTGTTGTAGTCCCATTTTGGGTAGTGGTGGGAGCTTAGGAATAAGTCATGATGGTGCGTGTACTTCACATGCTGCACCCGAACTGGTTCCTACTATAGTGATAGATTCACATGACGCTCGACCCAACCCAGCTAGGTGTTCCCTACCTATTAGGAGAGCTCATAAGAGACATTTTGAGAGAGGTGTACCTAGGCTAGTTTATGTTTCCACACACTGCTAGAAGAGAAGACACCTGAGAGAGTTTTGTTTTAAGTTGGGTTATGTGCCACATTATGTTACTACACGTGTTCACATTCATGCACCCACTCCTGATGATCTTGATGATTACATGAGAGAGTTTACACACATTGAAAAGCAGGTAAAGCTTTTGGTCAAGAATTCACATGATTTGATGGAGTTGTTTCAAAAGATGTCACCATCTTTGGAAAACTCCACTCCACCTACCTATTGAGGTCTAGACATGTTTGCTAGCATAAGTTGATTTTCATGATGTTATCTTATACCTATTTCTAGTATATACCATTTATTTTTGTACTTTGTTAGCATATAACTCTTTAAAGTTTTCTTTATTTCTTTTTTTACTACTATTTAAGCACTGTTTTGGATCTGTCAGCACCTTCCAGGTATTTTTCCTGAAATTTTTTTCACTGGGCAATACTATTAAAAATTTTGAGCAGAGTGGAGAATTTATTTTTTCTCGTTCGAGCGAGTTCTTATGTCGCACGAAGCTATCATTCTAATGATAAGCGTTTTCGTTGAGTGACATTGAGTATCGTTTGAATGACTACATTTATCTAATTGCAGTTCTCTGGTTCATATTGTTATTAATTTTTGGTACTGCTAGGTTGATTCTGAACAGTATTCGACAAATATAAAAAGATTTTCATTTTTTTAATAAATTGTTTGAGAAATCCAAAAAGAGTTTTGTATTTTGTCTACACCATATATGAATGCACTTTTAGGATGATCGAGTCACAACATCATTCCATATCCATGTGACTATTTGATTGTTATTTGAGACAATATGTTGTGTCATTCGTGTGCTTTACAAAGTTTGGAGTCTTTGAGATGATAGATAGTGTTGCTACCTACATGTTTGACTCATTTTTCCTTCATGGCACACTTGCACGGATTCATTTGATTTTTTTGCTTGTCTATCACATATTGGTTGAGTGTCTCCATCTCAAGTCTGCCTATACAACGAACCAAATGCGATAAAGTTTGACAAGAAAGTAGTGCATGTTATAAACCGTTTGTGAGTTTGTGTGATTTATTTTAAAAAATGAAAAAGGGTTGTGAAAGGTATTTCACTTTTTCCATTGCGATAAAGCCACTGTTTAAATGGACCTAAAAAAGTGAGGAACTGAAAAATATCTGAGGTCCAATGAGGTTTAAAAGAGTCCAAAAAAATTAAAAGTCAATAAAAATATATATATGCCAAAAATGGGCCAATAGGTTTTAGTTTCATCCCTCATAAGAATAATAAAAAGTAT
This sequence comes from Sambucus nigra, assembly GCA_949130495.1. Lineage (NCBI taxonomy): Eukaryota > Viridiplantae > Streptophyta > Magnoliopsida > Dipsacales > Adoxaceae > Sambucus > Sambucus nigra. The sequence continues at coordinate 299,688,189 of OX422208.1, forward strand.
TATCTTTTAATGAGGGAGCTTGGATGGAATTTAAAACGGTTTGCATGTTCTCGAAAGTCATGAAAAAGCATTACATTATTTTGGACGTTTTTGGTGTGGAAATCATTTCTACTTTGATTTGTTGATATGATTAAGAGGATGTCATCTAAATTCAACAATTTTACACCTAAGGACTATTTTGATGTTCATTTGTTAGGAGTACACTTATGCATCAAGCACATATGACATGATTGAGTCGATTTTCCTATCAAATTTGTTCACACCCATTCATTCTGTATCCATGATTTGGTTGTCTTGGTGAAAATTCATGGTGTGTGATTTTTGTAGCATCATTTTTGCATTTTCGTATGACAATTTGAAAATTCAAAAATAGTTTGTTTGTCATGGTTTACTGTGACACTCCGATTTAATTTATGTGATTTACTCTTTTTCTTGTCTATTTTGGACAAATGGGGAGAACGAATTATGATTTTATGGGGAAGTTTAACGATGGGGGAGAATTGATTATGCTTTCATTTTTATGCTTATATCATTTCAAACACGATACGTCACGAGGTATTTTCTTTGTATCATGTGTGTAGGTACAATTGAAGATCATTATGTTACACACCCCGATGAGAAAAGCTTAAAGTTTTGAAGAATTGATTGTTGAAGCAAAGTTTGAAGACTTGTCATTTTATTTTTCCACTTTTGTTTATGGGAGGGTAGATTTGTATAGGTCATTTTTTAGATTGATAATTCGTATGTTTTTATCTTGTACCGGCATAGACATAGGGGATATTTGTAAAGACATAGTCCGTCACAATTAAGTATGTTGTATACCGCTACAACCGTCGAAGATGTTCAAGATCAAATACGTAATGAGACGGGTCCTTATATCAAGCTTCATCAACAATCAAGCCTCCGCGAAATAAATTTGGTAAAGTTGTGTTTTTAATTCCTTAATAATTCACTTAGGATTTTGGGATATTTTTCACAAAATATTTTCTAGGTGTTGGAACGGAGCGTTAAATATTTTTCGTTAAAGAATATATTTTTTGGAGTGATTGAGGTAGTGCATTTAACGAGGAAAAGATAAATGAAAAAATATTATTTTAATCATCTCGATCAAACAACATCGTATATCCTTCAAAGGACATTTTGTGTCGCGCGATACTTCAAACGACATCGTGTCTCGCTCGAACGACCCACCGCCTTAAAATTTTATAAAATGGTCTCTTCAACTCCGTTTTTCTGAAGCAGTTTGTAGATTTTTACATTTTGTAAACAGTGCAAAATCAGCAGAAACTTTTGCCTTCTTCTTTTAGAGTTTAGTTTCTTGTTTTTTTCCAATTCACAAAAGTCCCAATTGTTCATGTGAATTATTTTGGATTTTGAGAACACATTCTGCTGGTGTTCAAACTTTTGTGGAGAAGACTTGCGCATCATATGGCTACGTGTCATTGAGGTTCGCTGCGTGTGGATCTTTACTGAAGATAGGGCAACGGTCCGTACGGATTGTTGCGCGTAATTCATTGCTAACAATGGCGACCGACGCATGTAGGTATTCGTGTGTTAAACAACTGTATTTCATTATAATCCGTATAATTTGCGATTTACAAATTTTAGTGGAATAAAAGGTTTTGCCCTGAGGGGATTTTTTCTGAACTTTGTGTCGCATATTTTATTTATGTTGGTTTGATAAATGCAGGCATGTAGCTAGTTGATTTTGAGGGATGGATTAATTTGATTCATAAATTGACTCTAATTAAATAAGTGTGTCATCGAAATTTGCGAATCTATCCGAATCTTTATCACTTATAGGTTTTACAGTTGAAGCTTCAGAGTAGGCAAAAGAGGAGTTTTGGCTCCAAAACTTCCTAAGTAATTTGATTGTGGTTCCTTCAGTGAAATAAACTATTACATTATGGTTTCTAACTCTAAAGAACTAAGGACTCATAAGAGGGCAAAGCACATTGAGCACAAGTATCACTGGATAAGGGATATCGTGCAAAAAGGCAATGCTATCGTGACCAAGATTGCATCTCAGGAGAACATGGAGGATGCTTTTTCAAATAGCTTACCAGTTAAGGCTTTTGATAGTTATATAGAGGGAATGGGTGTTAGATGCATAGGCACATGGCTTTAAGACTAAGTGAGATATTATTGGGGGGTTTATTCTTAAAACCATGTTTGATGTTCGTTTTTTAATAAATGTGTGTTAGGTTCATTTTAAATGATAATCATGTTTGTGATAATTACTTATATTTATTTTAAATAAATTGCATTCATGTCAGTTAATTGAACTTATTAGGAATTCTGGTGAATTGGATTCAGCCTGATCACGAAAGATCAAAATTTTTGTTATAATCTAGTTGAATAGTTCACAACTTAGATAGGTAGTTAACAACCTATCGATAAAGGTGTGAGTGCAATCCTTGTAGTCTATATTAACAATGTAAACTTATGTGATGGTGTAAGAACTTGTCTGATAGTTCAAAGAGTATTACAACCGGTACATTAGGAATGTATTTAACATGACAATGGATGCGATTCAAGTTTAGGTGATAACTAGATTAGACTTGCACAATCTCACAGGTTTGTAAAGGGTGTATAGGTTCTTAATTCCAAGGGTTATAAGGATTGGAATGCATTCATAATTTTTTTATTATTATTATGGGTACGATTTAATTTCAATGGATCTAAATCTTTGCAAGTTGGGAAATCAATGTGTAAGCATATTTGAGATTATAATTCAGAGGAATTCGTGTCCAAGAAATATCTTGGAGTGTGATACATACTTGACAGACTTATAAGTTTTATATCTACCAGTAAACCTAGCTATTGGATTTTTATCCAGTGGGGTATCAAATAAGTTAAGTTTAAGATTAAGTAATAAATAAGTAGGTGACTAAAATTGATTAAGGACGAATTGATTTGACCAATCGGGTATTGTATTCTTAACACGAGGAATTATATAATTTACCATATCAACTTTGCAAACACGACATCGTCATTCGAGTAATTTTAAGATACACAAATTGGAGTGCATACATAATCATTTAATGGAATTAATTACGAATAAATGGAGAAAAAAATTGTAGGGATGTAATTTTGGATTTTTCAGTATGCATTTGAAAGAAAATTTAATTATTTAGTCTAGGATCCCTAGTATAGTCCATTTACCCAAGTATAAGGCACATACTCTTTGGAAAATCAGTTTAGCCCAAGCCCGTTACTTATACTTATATATATTGGTGTAAGGTAGGGTTTTAAGCAAAATAGCACATATTAATGGCTAAAGATGGAGAAGAAAATTACTATTCACAATTTTGTGAAGTAGTGTGGACAGATAAGGTCACATCTCACTTAAAACACTAAGTATTCATCTCCAAGAGTTCCCACACACAATGTATACTTTGGTGAGATCATATATTATAAGATCCAAGGCTTTAGGTTGATTCTAGTAAGGTTTTTTTTAAACCTTACAAGGGCACAAAGTTCAACCTCTTCATCTACTCATTTCCCCCATATTGGATCATCTAGAATGTACGCAAAGGTATTGTGATTCGATCCCTAGATATGTGTTTCAGATCTAGTCATTTTATTTTATTTTCTTGAACGTGACCAATCAAAGAAAATTGGAAGCAAAGTTTTTTTAATCTCAATCACCAACACGCGCCTCCCAAAGATTCGAGAAAAGCACCACCCCTAGCTACCTATAATAGTAGTTTACTTAGGATACCTGGGTTCGCTTGTGTAGGTCCCGTTATTAGGTACTCCTTCATTCATTTAGGATCAAATCATTTTGTGGGTGAGTGATATTTATTGCCATATTTTGATCTTCTATATAGTTTTGTTGAGGATTTTCTTTCATCATGGTGCATTTTATCATATATTATAGTCCTTACTTAGTATGTATGTATATATCTCATCATTCTTTTCTTAAAAATCCAAAAATGATTTTCAATTTATTCTTTTTGTGATGTGGAGTAACTTCTATGTATACCATGATTTAGTGTATGAACCTAATTTGAATGATTGTTGAAACATGAATTCTTAACTATTTGGTGCAAATGATGATTTATTAAACGATATGTTAGAATTCGCAGGAAAAAACATGATAGTTAAATTTTATCGAAATTCTTGGTTATGATTTCACTTTACATGTGCCCTTACATGTGACTTGGATCATATGAGATTGTTATACGTCATGCATAAGTGATTTATTTTAAATCTTGATTCGCGAGATCTAATATTGGTCAATACTTTAAACATTTTTATGAACCATTTAAGAGTTTTTTTGTGAAAATCTTTTACTTTATGGAGTCGATTGATGAGACGTTGTTTAAAATAAAAACGTTTTCTCGGTTAGGAGCTACTATTCGATTTTGAGTGGGAGTGGGCTGACTAGATCTTGCTTCCCTTGGAAGAATATTTGGAAGGTTAAAGCGCCGCCAAAAGTCAGGTTCTTTGTGTGGACTGCGGCTAGACAGGCTATTCTGACTCTGGAGGGGCTTCAGAAGAGAGGTATTCGTCTTGCGAGTCGATGTTGGTTATGTAAGGAGGAGGAGGAGCAGACTGATCACCTTCTTCTTCATTGCAAGGTGACAAGAGGCCTGTGGGATATTTTCTTTGCTCTCACTAGGACCGCTTGGGTGATGCCCGCCTCGGTGAGGGTTCTCTTAGAGGGGTGGAGACCCCCGTGGGGGTGGAAGGGCAACAGGAGGGTGTGGCGTTTAGTGCCTCATTGTATTTTTTGGACTGTGTGGAAGGAGAGGAATGCGAGATGTTTTCAGGACATTGAGACGGCGCCATCGAGGCTACGGTATCTATTTTTGAGCACCCTGCTTTGTTGGTTCAAGGAGAGACTCACTGTCACGTCTCAGGCGTTTCTTGAGTTCGCTGAGGAGCTCCACCCGATTTTGTAGTATGGGCTTATTGTTGTCCGGATCATTCGTTTTGTTCTCTTGTGTCTGTATTTCTGTCTTTGTATACTTCCTGTATACGGGTTCGCTCCCTTAGCGATGGTTTTATAATATCATTTACTTATCAAAAAAAAATAAAAATGGATACCATTGGTGATATTACATTGATTTGAATTTTAGTATCATCGATAGATGTCTACCAAAGTGTGCGTGAAATCCAGCCAACAAAATGGCATTATATGATGAAAAGAGCCATAACCAAGTATTAGAAAATTCAAGCCAAGAAAAGTAAGATAGGGACTTTCAAAATTTTATAGTATTATCTTTTAGTATCTACTTTAGGGATTATATATCATTTGAGGGATATTACATGGTTAGAATATACCATTTTGAATATCTCAAAAGGATATTAACGAAATCATAAACTTAAACATGAAGTGTAATTCATATGATTTGATTATGCGCATTCGTTTAATTTTTGTCAGCCTATATTTGCGCACGATCATGCCATGATTAAAATACAAATTACTTGATTTGATTCAATTGGAATTTTAAACTATATTGTTAACTAATTATTCTTTGTATTGAATATATTCTTAAACTACGCCATTAATATTTGTTTAAGCGAAATTCATAAAATGAATCTAATTTATCATTAATGGCTAAATCATTGTCACATTTTTCATATTTTTTGTCATAGGCATATATTAGATGTTAGTTGTTAATTAATGCACTTTATCTTAAATTTGTTGTTCAATGTTAAACTGAATGTCTCTACATGCATTTTCATACATTTATATCATATTTTTAGAGTTTAGGATTTTGGTTATGCTGGTTAAGTCTGGAGTTTATTCCCTTACCTTAGGTACTATCTTTTACAGTTCGCATGATTGAAACTCTAACCCGTTTGCATGGCTAACTATTTATGTTTTAGATATGCATTGTCGAGAAAGCCATTTTCACGATTCATATTCCTGCCATACGCATAATGGTGTGCGCACAACTCTATGCTTCTCCATTCACACGACTCTATGTTCTACATTCGCATGTACTTCGTAATAAGTTTGAAAAGGATTTAAATCATAAGTTGATTGGTTAATTCATTTTTGCTTCATTTATATCATCTCCATAGCTCTTCCTAGTGAGATTTTGTTAAGATTGTGATTTTTAAGTTAATTTGGTGGTTTGATCTCTTTTGAATTAATTTTATTAATATTTGAGGTGTAAACCCTAGTTTCGTAGATTTTGAGATCTTTTATTTCTAGCACAAGTTCATCTCAATTTCTAAGATCATTTAGTTTATTTTATTATTATTATTAGATTTGTTCTACATATCTCATCGATCTTTGGTGTCATCATACTCATTTAGGTTGAATCTAGGTAAAAAAAAATTATAATTTTCACTATTCACACACTTTCGTAGGATTGTGTTCATTTTTGGATTTAGTGCATTTTCATTGACCAAGTTCATCTTTATGGGAGCTGAAAATACTCTTGCATGCAAAAGAGTTTTATTCATACCCCTAAGCAGTCTTAATGAGTATTCATGTTCTCATGAGCATCATCTTGCTCATATGAGAGTTCCTAACACTTCTCATGCATTATCTCACGCTTTGAGTGCCTCTATTATAGTCCTTAAGACAAATGTGAATGACTCCTTTACTTTATTCATGAGAAATGGTACTCCCTTATAGAAGGTATTTTCTAACCGTTCAGAATGGAGAGAGATGTGGACATAAAGCATCATAAGCTCAAACTGGAGGACTTATACTTCCAGCATCGCATTGAGAACTTAGTGACTTCCAATTTGCTTATGTAGACCGATTTGACTAATGCCACATTGGTTCGCGAGTTCTATGCGAACTTGGTTGTCTCTACTAAGTCTCCGTTAACTCCTTCGACTTCTGTTCATTGAATTGAGGTTGTTTTTTCAGAGGAGGTATGATCTACTCATCTGAGACTTTTGAGAAATAAGAGATCTTAGAGTTATTTTATTGAGGATGGCTTATCTTATCATTAGTTATCCACTATTCTAGTAGATAGGGATACCTAGTGGGTCGCTTCCATATTTATTCAGGCATTGCTTCATCCTAGATTGTTCGTTCTGCACTTCGGGGTCATTTATGATCTCATTCCATGTCGAAGGACCCAAGATTTGGCTTATGTTGTTGGCAGGCTCGAGTACTCAATTAGTCTGAGAGAGACTAAAATTTATGCATCTTTCATTCTTAAGGTGATTAGGGGAGGTTCTTCTGATATGTCTCAGGACATGTTCCTATATGGTAGGATTATCACCAGATTTCTTTACTCATTAGGTGTTACTAAGATAGGTTTTGATCAGGTTGCTCCAATTATCCATCCGATCATGAGCACATGTGATTATCGATCTGAGGGTAAGCCATCTAGACAGGTTATTCCTCTATTTATTTATCCTGTAATAAATAATATTTTCACTCCATCCGCCTATCATGTTGCTCCCATATGCTCTTGCTCTTCGTGTCCATCAGACATCTCGTCATTACATGGATGCACAGTTTACGCTCATTAGAGATGCTCTTGACCGTCTTGATAAGATATTGACGAACATGATTGATCACTTTGACTACCGCTTCACTATGATCAAAAAAGCTATAGACCATATTCTTACACAAGTTGCAGTTATAGAGCATAGAGGCATGTCTTTTTGGGGATCTTCAACGTCTAGTCACATTCCTAAACATGCCCGTATTCTGGTAGAGAATTTTATCATTGATGTTGAGGATGATAGTGATATAAACTCATTGGAGACACTCTTTACCATCTCGATCAACGATTAATGACCATAAGTGACCACTTTGACTAGTGGTTCAGTTATCTTGAGAGCACTTTAAACTAGATTCTTACATTAGTTGTAACTATAAAGCCTTGATGCATGTATGTTTTGGGCTCTTCGAGGTCTGGTCATGTTCCTATACCTACTCATGTTTTGTTTGCATCGATATTTAGGATGATAATGATATGGATGATGCAGATTATGATCATTATGGTGGTGGTAGTGGTTTCGGAGAAGGTGTGAGATATATGGAGGCTTCTACTTGTTTTAGACTGTAAATATATCGTTATACTTATTCAGTTTTAGTACTTTTGTGAGATATTTTAGCTTAGTTCTATCACTTATATTATGTTTTGATTTGTATTGGTTTTTTAACACACTTGGTTTGTATTGTTTTTATTTTTTGATGGAGCACAGTGGTTACATTGTTGGATATATAGGGTTTTGTTTTATATATATATATATATATATATATATATATATATATATATATATATATATATATATATATATATATATATATATATATATATATATATATTGTTTTACTAGTTTTGCTTGAGATTCACTTGCTATACATCCCATTTCACTTGTTATATGTGCTTTACATGATGTTATAGCTTTATCAATCATGAGACTTTATGATCATATTCCTAATTATACCTCATAATTTCGTTCGTATTAGCGTTGGTTTGATCACATTTGTTTCTATCTTTTGTCTTGATAGTTCTTTGATCATTGTGATTTTGTTTCACTACCATGTTATACTCATTGTCTATGTAATTTATATTTCTCTTTGACTTTTATGTGTCAAACAAGGAGAGAAACGTCTAAGATATGGGGGATTTATTCTCTTGACTTTTGGGGTGAAATGTTGTTGCCTTTAAAGGGAGACACATTCCTTGATTCAATTGAGTTATTCTCTTGACTTTTAAGTGAAAAGTTGTTGCCTTTAGGGGGAAACACATTCTTTGATTCACATGTTAGGACTAATTTTATATGAATGGGGAGATATCTTGGTTGAGGGGTTTATATCATTCATACTCATTATTGTTGGTATTAATTGTTGATTGGTATGATTTCGAGGGATACTATCTTATCGTATTCTCGCATGTTTTTTCGTCTTTATGGCTAATATTGGTTTCTTATCAAATAGGTCCCAAAGTAGAGTGTGTTTCTCTTTATTCATGTCATACTTGCATGATATTTTAGTTGTGTTTCATACTTTTCAGGTGGGTCATGATGTTGTGACTTAAACCCTTGACTTAGACTCGACTTATTGTTTTTTGGATTTTAAGTGTATTGAAACTCTACTATTATTATATGGCGATTGTGGGGTTGAGTTTGGAATTCATAATAAAGGGATTTTGGAATTTTCCACGGAATAGCCAAACGGGGATATTGAAGATGTAATAGATTTTGTAATAGATTGATCTTTAATTTTGTTGGCCACTTCCCTTGACTAAACATTGAGCCTTCCACAAATCAAGGAAAAAATCTCTATTACATTGATGGACGACAAAGAGAGAGATAGAAAATCTTGTTCATTAGAATCTAAGGACATTAAAGCATGAATATCATTAATGACTTCTCTAAATGAACATTAAAACATGAAGATCATTAACGGCTTATCTACATCAAAGCTTCCACATGTTTATTGAAGATTGAAGACATATCCTTTTGTGGTCATTAACGGCACCAAAAACTTGACGCGACCACAAATGTGTATCTAGTGTTCATGCTGATATAGGCTCAAGTGCAAGCCCATCGTGTTAGTAATAAATCCGGTAAGTTGGGATCGTCTCCACAGAGAAATAGGACGACGAAATCATGCCGACGTTGGAAAGATTGAGAACCCTAACTCGACTCTAAAAATGAAACAGAAAAGATGATTTGGTATGGGAAGTAACTACAACTAGAAGTAATGAGAAAATCTACCTACTAAATTGAGAGATTACGACTAAAATGCTTTTTAAACTACTTATGAAATTGGGCTTTTAACTGAAACGATTGAAAATGAGAAATATAGGTCGGGATACAATCCTCCAACCCTAGTACATTTACTAATGTTAAAACCAAATCTTAAATTGAAATAATTGATAAAACCTAGTCTTTATTAATCTCAAGCATTATATATATGAGGTTCAAGCCCGCATCATATATAATTAAGAGTAAGAATAAAGAGGTGTCATTATAGTTGCACGCGCATTGCACTCTTAAGTGTCCCGATTACCTAGGGCAAACGGGATCAAAACATCTACAACGGTTGTGGTTACTAAAAGACACGATTGAATCAAATATTTAATTCAGAAATTACTTTTACGCATTTGTAAAAGACATCGGGTTGGATTCATGCATCCCAACCCTTAGAAAATTAGCTAGACATGATTAACTTAGAGAAAATAGGGTTTTTAAGAAATAGAAAATTAAGTCTAAAGAACATAAATGAAAAGAGAACTGCATAATCAAACCAACAATCAAACTAATGAGCAATTGAAAACTTAAAGGAAAGATGTTACTTGAATTGCAGAAATTCGATTCAAATTCTTACAGCAAAATCTTCTTATGGAAAACTAGGGATTTTTACTACAAAAAACCCTCTACTCCTAATTAGCAACCTAAAAAATTGAACTCCTATTATTGTGTAATAACCTAGCATAAATAGCTCCAAATTTTTCAAGAGATTGTCCCGTTAAAACTCTGAGAAAAATGAAAGAAAATTCGAGGAAATCCCAAGCGATCCGAATCCATCGGGCAAGGCGGTCTGGATCCCCCCTTTATTTCAAATAGGGACTTTTAGCCAAGGGGGGTCCGGATTCTTTTTGAATAAAAGGTCTGGATTGCCTTCAATTTTCATACAGAACTTGCTTTATACCCGTTCTGAATCCTTTTCTATGGCGGTCCAAACCACCTGCCAAATTCATGCAAGGATTTTTTTGGACTTTTCTCATCTTCAAATGCTCGTAACTTCTTCACTGTAGCTCCAATTGAGGTGCTATTTTTTCAAGTATTCTTGTAATTGAAAGCCCTTCAACTTTACAGTTGGCCCCACCTCCGGACTAAGGCTGAAAATTATGAAAATTCCCTTTGACTTTCCTTCTTTGATTACTTTTCGATGCTTTTCCAATTCCTTATTTTCTCAATGCTTTAAATACCTGCAAAACTCATGAAAAATACACGAAACTAGATGTACTTGTTAGAAGGAGTCAGTAGTAAGGAAATGCGATAATTCAACTCATTTTGCATTACTCGAGATAATAAAAGTCCCTAAATTAAGGGGATAAATTTGGAAGAATTTGAGCTTAATTATACCCCCCCCCCCTAACTTAGAACTTTACACGTCCCGAGCAATGTAAAAGAATTTAACTATGGTTCAACTCTTAAAAATTTCACTTTATTTGGATAGTGTACCATTTTCACGGGCAAGCGATTTCATTTAGCATATGTAACAAGCCTTTAAACCTCAAGGTTACCCTAGTAGGACGAGTTGTGTCTCGTGAGAGTTTGCAGTGAAATTATCCATAAAATTCTACCCAGAGCAAATTCAAAATACTCAAAAATTGTGCAATTTAAATTTTTCAGAAAATAGTCACCACCAATTCATATTCAAGAGTCTCAAAACCCTGTGTGTGTGTGCGAAACCAAAAAATTAACCTCAAATTTTCACCGATTGACCATTACGTTACTTTTTCGAAAATTCATTTTGATTCAAATGCTCACGGAATACTCTCACAAACGAATCACTCAGAAATGTGGCTATTTTCTCTCGGTGTTCATATCGATAGGATTAAATGCATTGAAACACAAATTCACGCACACTAAATTCAAAATACGAAAATTTATGGAGTGAAAAGATCTCGTCATTGGATTACGGCCATTGAAAAATCGAAAATATTCTCTTTAATTCACACTTTTAATCTCTTTCATTATCTTTTGTGACTTAACTCTCCACACGATAAGAAATTTTGCAATTTGGACTCGGTTAGGAATTTTTGGGTTTCAGGTGTATTGGGTAACATGGAAATGGTTGGGAAGTCTGGAATTGGAAAATATTCTTATGATGTCCATTAGTGCTTTTTTGGGCATTAGCTCATTTTCTCTTCTTTTTTTTATTTTTCTTCCATTTTTCACACTTTTCTTTTCTTGCTATTTTTGTTGAGCATTTTCTATTTTTCTTACCCCTTTTTATCGCACCATATGGAGTAAATTTCTAGATTTCCAATTTTCTCAATTCCAGACTATTTGGGTGTTTCGGGTTGTCAAACGAAAGGGGAAATTTTTTTTATTCGGCTCAAATTGGGTTGCAAAAAGGGTAATTTTTCATAACTTTTTCTGGCCAATATTTTTGGATGACAAACGAGGGCCTACTTCATTGTCCAAATGCGAGTTGCTTTACCATATGCGTCTCGAGGTGGATTAAATTTAGAGATTTATAAAGTGCATTTTTCGAGACAACATCTCACTCGTTTTCGTAACCAATCAAACCAAGGGTATTGAGATCACAACGACTTACTTTAAACGCTGAATGGAACGTTGAGTTAGCCATTAACTCGAATTGATTTATTTCCTCGAAAAAGAAATGAAAGGCTCGAAATCTCACCGGGTTGGTTAATCTCCACACTTATTCGTAAAATCGTCAATTTTCTTTCAATTTCCATCTTTGGTCAATTTCGGCTTTGTGTAATTTATTTTTACAATTTGAGACTTTAACCGAATTTTAATGATATTTTTGGAAATTTTAAATTCTAATTTTTGTTTATTTTGAAGAAAAATATTTTTGGCTTTTCAGAATTTTTCAATTTTTTTGGAAATTTTCTAATTTTTTGGCATTTTGAAAATTTGTGAAGTTTTACAAATACGCACTCGTCACCCCACTAACTTAGACTTTTGCATTGTCCCCAATCAAAAGGACTAAAATCTAAATAAGGCAAAATAAGAGTGCAATAAGTAAAACAAACAAATGGAGAAAATGCTATATATATATATATATATATATATATGGGTTGTGGTGCATTAAAAAGAAAAGGAAACAGCAACATTCATAATCAACCCACTCAAAGAAGACAACAACCAACACAAACAACTACAAAAGCTACATTGGGGTGAAGGGTCGGATTTGGAGGGAAGTGTTGAAGAAAACCAGAGGGGGTCCGAATCGTCACTTTTTTATTTTAATTTTCTTCGAAGGTCGTCAGGACTGGGTGCCCAGGGGCGGTCCGGATCGCTGCTGAATTTTTTACAGAACTTCCCCCAACTTGATTTTTACTCCTTTCTTGTACTCTAAAGGCTCTCCCATCTTGATAACAACTCGATCATGAACCCGATTTCGCTCAATTTCCATTTCGAACCCCGAAGTTGCTCATAATGCATGCATCCTACCTGCTGAATGTGATCTACACCTATTTATTGAACCTACCTTACCTATCCTAATCGACACATAACTACTATACACAAGAATCACCCCATATGTGTCGGGGGTGCGACGACCTAACTTTCTCTCCTAAAATTCACCCGACCCCACTCACGGGGTCGGATTCTCTCCTTGTTTCTCCCGTCCTAGGATTATAAACCAATAATCAAAATAAGTTGGGCCCCTTTCAAAGAGTGGAGGAGTCGCCTTGAGATTCTTGAGATGTCTTTCAAATGGGATTCTCAATGTGTCAAATATACGTGCAGCTTACTTGTCCCGATTTAGAGTGGTCCTCTTGGTCGAAACTGGAGGAACTAATCAAACCATAATTTCTCTTGCCCTTAGTAATTCTAGGGTCGGGCTCCAAATCAGAAGAAGCTTGTGGTTCCCCCGCTATCGCATCCGAAAACTCCGATGGCCTGGGTGGCTTGCATCGGTCGTGCTCTTGCTTGGGTGGAACCCTAGCTTTCTCCTTAATTCCTTTCGAGGACTCCAGTGGCATGAGTGGATGGTTATAGCGAAGGAATTCATCTATCGTTTCTTAACATTCGCTTTCTTGTAAGTAACTAAATGAGTTCAAGTGAGATTGAACTTCAATATTGATGCTCTCATCCACCGGCCCAAATTCTCTTTCAAAATCCTCTAGACTTATATTGCCTAACTCTCTCTATTGCCTAATATTCACTTCTTCTCTCTCGCTCCCCTTGAAACTTTCTATCCTTCTTTCGCATACGTGCTCGTTCCCTCTCCCAATTGTGATCACTACACACGCCTCTCTTACTTTTCTCTTATTATCAGACTTGTCGCTATCACTTTGTGCTATGATACCTACCCCGAGCGGCTCTCACTTGTGAGACCTCTCTTGCTCGTGTGCTTCCTCTATAAGATTCAGTTCTCGCGGTTAACTTCTATCACCCTCGTTCTTAATGTTATTAAAGATGTTAATATCGAGGGGCATGTTTCCAAATGTTAATTGCATTCTCCCACTCCTAGTATTGATGAGTGCGTTAGCCGTAGATAAGAATGGGCGACCAAGGATGATGGGGACATGATTGTTTGGGAGAATCTATGGCTCCTCGTCCCAAATGACAAAATCTACCGAAAAGTAGAACGTGTCAATTTGTATGATTACATCCTCAATAATTCCCCGAGGAATCTTCACGGAGCGATTCGCAAGTTGGAGGGTCATCGTTGTGGGCTTGAGGGCCCCCAAATTAAGTTCCTTATATATGGAATAGGGAAGAATGTTAACACTTTCCCCTAAATCTATTAATGCTCTTCCTATTCGATTATTCCCCATGATGCACGAGATGGTAGGTGCACCCAGATCTTTATATTTTAGTGTAATATCACTCAACAACACGGAGCTGACGTTCTGTGCTAGACACACATTCTTCTTTACCTTTAGCCTTTGTTTCACCGTGTGTCAGTCCTTAAGGAAATTAGCATACGTGGGAATTTGCTTTATGGTCTCGAGAAAAGGCAGGTTGATCTTAACTTACTTAAGAACGTCTAAGACATCGACACGGGAGGTCTCTTTGGATTGAGGGATCAACCTTTGACGATATGGGGCTACACTCGGAGGTTTCACCACCACTTCAAGCTCTCTTGTGTCATCATTAGTACTTTTCTTCTTGGAGACATCTTAGGCCTCTTTCGTGTTGGGTGAAATCTGAGAGTGTGCGTACGTTCAAATGAATTAATTATTTAATTAAATTCTAATTCCAAACCCAACAATTTTTTAACTCTTGCAAATAAACGTGATTAAAAAAATTAATCTAAGCATGCAAGACAGTCACAAATGAGGAAAAAATCCCTAAAGGGAAAAACCATTTATCTCACTATAATTTAGTAACTCACAATTTACACGGATTACAATGAAATAATTTGACACACGGATACCTGCAGGCATCGATCGGCGTCGTCAGTAATGGAACAACCTCAGCAGCTCCACAAGAACGCTCAGTTCTATTTCAGCAAAGATATGTCTTGGGTTCCACAAAATAATTCATAAAAAGTAGATGGGATTATGAATTAAATGGACAAAAGGTTTTGGATCCTTAAAAGTGAGAAAAAGATATACTGAAAAATATTATTGAACACAAACTATTTTTCTTTATGAGAAAGTTTTCTGTCAAAAAACTTTTCTTCTTCTTCTTTTTCAAAACTGTACGAGATGGCCTTTCAAAAATAGAAGAGATTGAGTTGGCACACAGTTATCTAAAAATACAGAGGCGTAAGGTTTCAAAACAAAGGAGTTAAGTTTTGCTTTTAAAAAAACAACTTTGTATGCAACTTTCTTTTAAAACAAGCTTTCAAGAAACCTATTGACATATGCCAATCATTGGCAAAATTAAAAAGTTGCGCCCCACATAAATCTCTACAGCTAGCGCGTGGCAGTGGCCTGAGGTTGAGTTTA
This sequence comes from Sambucus nigra, assembly GCA_949130495.1. Lineage (NCBI taxonomy): Eukaryota > Viridiplantae > Streptophyta > Magnoliopsida > Dipsacales > Adoxaceae > Sambucus > Sambucus nigra. The sequence continues at coordinate 299,703,737 of OX422208.1, forward strand.
AAAAAAGAATAATGATATATGCACCTACTCTTAGTACCAATCTAGTACCGAATGTGCTTTAAATGCATGTACCAAAGTGTGGATCCCACCATCCAAAGTGTGGATCCCACCACGGTACAATGCATTTAAAGCACATTCGGTACTGAATGTGTACTATGGGCTGGTAAGTGTAGCACGATCCTTAAAAAAAACTCCTTCACCTTTTTTACAAACCCTTGCCAATCATTGGCACATTAACAAAAAAACGGCGCCCCATATTTTCTTCACAAAGTCGCGTGGTCGTAGCCTAATAGGCAAGAAAAAAGAAATTGCCTTTAAGGCTTTTGGAGGTCATCTGTACGAAAACTTCACCATTTTAACACAAAAATTTCTCGTGAATCATTACGCCAATGATTAGAAGAAGAAAAAAGGCGGTGTGGCAAATAAAAATTATTTAAAGCCTTGGTTTACTTGCCAAACAATGGTGCAGCGCCTATGTCAGTTCTATCAAAAAAATGTATTCTTTTAAAGGCAAACTTATTTTGATTTAAAAAAGCTTTTGTTTCCATTTTTTTTTAAAACCATCCCAACACTTTAAGTATAAAATGCCAAAATTATCTCGTTGGAGCTTAAATGTTGAAGTGCACTTGTAATTCGGATCCGAAGATTATAGATGTTAGCATCCTCGATTCTTTGTTGACTTGTAGCGGTATATGACATAATTGAATGTGATGGACAATGTCCTTACAAATCTCCCCCTATGTCTATGCTGGTACAAAGTAAAAAAAATCTGAATTATTAATCACAAGAATGACCTATACAAATCTACCCTCCCAAGACAATCATGGAAAGATAAATTTCAAACTCCAAGCTTTTCTCATCAGGGTGTGCAACAATTTGATTTTAAATCTTCATACCTACACACATGAGATAAAAAAAACTCGTGACGTATTGAGTTTAAAATGATATAAACATAATCAATGTTAGCACAATCAAACCTCCCCCATACTATCATAATCCGTTCTCCCCCTTTTTATTTGTTTGAAATGGACAAGGAAAAGAATAAATCACATAAAGCAAAACGGAGTGTCACAGAAAACAGAAAAACCAACTATTTTTTATTTTTCAATTTTTATACAAAAGAATGATGTTACAAAACTCACACACCATGAATTTATACTAAGATGACCAAATCATGGAAATGAAATGAATGGGTGTGAACAAATTCGATAGAAAAATCAACTCAATCATATCATAGGTGCAAGATGCATAAGTGTACTCCTAACGAATGAACATCAAAAATAGTCCTGTGGTGTAAAATTGTTGAGTTTAGATGACATCGTCTTAAATTAAAATCAACAAATCAAAGTCAACGTGATTTTCACACCAAGAACGTCCAAAACGATTTCATGATTTTTCAAGACTTTTTAAGGATGTGCAAAGACGTTTTAATTCTCCAACCAAACTCCCTCATATATATTTTCTTTTCGAGGTAATCTAAACTCTCAAACATTGGAGAATTGGCGAATAAACCTAATGGCCCATTACTGGCACGTATTTCTTTTTATTGTCCTTCAATATTTTTGGGCTCTTTTAAACCTCTTTGGACCCCGGATAATTAAAATTCCTTAATTTTTTAGGTCCAATTTAAATGGCGGCTTAATCACAAAGGATAGATAAGAACCTTTCGTATGTAGCCCTTCACCGTTTATAAAATTTCACACAAACTTACGACAACGCGGTAAAAATATGCACACCTTTTATTATCTTGTTTTATCGCATTTGGTTTGTTGTAATAGACAGAATTGAGATGAAAACACGTAACCAACATGTGAGTTGTCAAGAACAAACATCAAACAAATTCGTGCATGTGTGCAATAAAGAACAAAGTGAGTCAAACATGTTAGTAGCAACATTATAGCAACTCAAAGACTCCAAACTTTTTAAAGCACATGAATGACATAACATATTGTCTCAAATCACGATCAAACAATCACATGGATATGGCATGAAGTTGTGACTTGGTCATCATAAGTGTTCATTCATAAACGGTGCAAAACAAACTACAAAAATATTTTTGAGTTTTTCTGGGGGGGGGGGGGTTTCAAATAAAAGAAAATCTTTTTGTGTTTTTCATTTTTTAAGAAATAAGAAAAGAACCAAATGTGTATAAATACAAAAATGATGCAAACTAAAAATAGGAGAAGAATAATATGAGCATGAAAAAATGCATCCTATACTAGACACGGATCATCCCCTCAGTCAACTGTGCAAATCCTTAAAGACTTCCTAAAACTCTCGAATCTAAGGGCATCTAAAGGTTTCGTGAAAATATCGACTAACTGAAGGTCAGTGGGTACAAAACTAATGGATACGACTTTCTCCTCAACTAACTGACCTATAATGTGCTCGCGTATCTTGATGGGCTTTGTACGCGAATGTTGGACCGAATTACGAGATATGTGTATCGCGCTCGTGTTATCACAACAGATAGTCATAGTGTCCTGTGAAATCCCATAATCCTCCAACATTTGCTTCATCCACAAGAGTTGCGTGCCACAACTCCCAGCGGCGATGTACTCAGCCTCCGTAGTGGATAAAGAGATGGAATTTTTCTTCTTGCTCAGCCAGGAGACAAGATCAGAACCAAAGTAGAAACACCCACCAGAAGTGCTTCTACAACCATCTACATCCTCGACCCAATTGACATTCGAATAGGCGGGCAGTCGGTCATCGGTATCAAAGGAATACCAAATACCGTAGGAGAGAGTCACACTCATGTATTTGATAATACGTTTTAGAGCGAGTAAATGTGACTCTTTTGAGGACGCCTAATATCGTGCACAGACTCCAACACTAAAGGCTATGTCGGGACAGCTAGCATTCAAGTAGAGAAGACTACCTATCATACTCCGATATAATGTTTGATTTACTTCCTTTCCTGAAGTGTCCTTACTAAGCTTGGTAGAAGTAATCATAGGTGTACGTGCATGCTTAGCGGAGTCTAAACCAAATTTCTTCACTAGGTCTCTAGCATACTTGGATTGGGAGATGAACATCCCATCCTCTCGCTGACGAATCTGGAGACCAAGAAAGAAAGTAAGATCACGTACCATGTTCATCTCAAACTCACTTTCCATCTCCGTCGAAAAGAGGTGAGCATGCTGGGAGCACGTGGATCCAATGACTATGTCGCCCACATAGATATGGGTAACCAAAATAGCACCGTCATCTCTTCGAATGAATAACGTTATATCAACTCCCCCTCTCTTGAAGCCACGGGCTAAGGGATAGGAAGTAAGCCTCTCGTACCAAGCACGGGGTGCTTGCTTCAAACCATACAAGGCTTTCCTCAGACAGTAGATGTGCTCCAAGTTCTTAGGGTCTTCAAACCCTTTTGGTTATTCCACTTAAACCTCCTCTTGTATAATTCCAGTTAGAAATGCACTCTTGACATCCATCTGATATAGCTTAAAGCGCAAATGACATGCGATGGTGAGTAGTAAGCGAATGGACTCAAGCCTCGTAATAGGAGCAAATGTCTCCCCAAAGTCTACACCCTCTATCTGTGTGTAGCCTTGAGTGACCAACCTAGCCTTGTTTCTGATTATGGTACCATTTTCATCCATTTTATTCTTAAAAATTCACCTGGTACCTATCATATTCGTCTCACTAGGTCGGGGACAAGTTCCCAGACATTGTTCTTTTTAAACTAAAGCAAGTCATCCGGTATAGGAGATATCCAGTGTTCATCCTTGAGTGCTTCTTTGTGATTCTTGGGATCGACTGTGGACTTGTAGCAAAAATGACTAAAAACGTTCTCTAGCTGAGCACGATTCTTGACCCCTAAGGTGGGATCACTGTAATACCCCGTACTTTTAAAGGTATTTAAATTACACTGTGGATGTAAATTGGTAATTTGAGGAATTATTATGAATAGTAATTATGGGATTAATGAGTGAATTAAATAAATTCGATATTATAAAGTGAATAGTAAATATTAGTTTTCGAGTGACAGATTAATATTTACGTGGATTATATTTCGAGATTAAATATATGAGTGGATTATTTTTATTACATGTCACAGTTGGGTAAAGTGACAAAGAAATATATTTTAAATTGGAAAATGCGCGTATTGAACGTGTTGGGTCAAATTAGTGAATTTTAATTAAGTGACTCGATGGAGATTTCGACTCCGCCATTGGGTTCAGTATGGTCGAGATAGTCAAAATAAAGTACCCGGGGGTAGTATTTGGGTTCCGAACATTTTCGGACTAGTAGGGACTCGTAAATGAGTACATGAGTCATTTAGCAATTGGGTATACACCCAATTTCGGGTTTAATAAGAGAAAACCCTCATATTTGTCCCAAAATCAAATTTAAGAGAGAGAAAGAGAATAGATAAGGGAGAGAATAAGAATAAGGAGAAGAAGAAGAAGAAGAAGAAGAAGAAGAAGAAGAAGAAGAAGAAGAAGAAGAAGGAGAAGAAGAAGAAGGAAGAAAAAGAGATTTTCGGGCCAAACTTCGCCGGATTCGACTCGAGGTCATCGGATTTCATCCTCCAGGCAAGTGTGTACTTGATTTATTTCATTTTGTGCATTTATTTCATATTATGGTTGGTAAACCCTTAAAATAAATTTGGAGAAATTTGAATATGAGTTTACATATTGATGTAATGTAAATTCTTAATGATTTCTAGTGTTAAATCCATGTAAATGGAGTGAAGAAATGGATTAAAATGGGTTAAAATCATAACTTGGGGTTTTTATGCTTTTAGGGTTTAAATCTAAGGAAAATTGTTTAATACCCCAAATTAATTTATGTGTTAGTCGTAAAACATGGATTAGATGTTTATGGAGTTGTTGGATGAGATTAGAAACAACAAAAATGGAGAAAATGGAGGTTGGGATTTTAGAGAAGACGATGAATAGTAACTCTGTAGCTTGTGGGATAAATTCGAACAGGAAGAGGGCAGATTCAGCTCTCGCTCAAAACACGAAAGTTGTAGATCTTTTCGATATAGTCGCGTAGGCGCAAACCGCGTATTTTTCTGATTTTTTTTTTTATTTTTATGATTTTTACAAGATGGCAGTTCCGGGGTGAAATCACCAACTCGAAAATGCACTCGAAAATTGGAGAGAGAAAAAAAAGGCAAGAATTATTTGGAGATAAATATTTGGGGTTCCTAAAAACAGTTTGGGGACTTCTAAATATTTTTTTAGTAAGATGTGTATCTTGGGTTAGATGAAAGTAAACCCCAAGATTTACCCAAATAGGGGTGTTTGGGAGGAGTAACACTCGGAGTGATGTTTCGGCGGGCAAAATTTTATATATGAAATTTTGCACGTAGAAAACACACTTATATGCCGATTTTGGTTGAGTAAAATTCTACGAGGTGACTAGGATGAAATTTAGGATACGGGCTAAAGAGAATTGAGCAGTTATCCAATACGTCTATTTATGACAATTAATATAGGTGAGAGGAATGCCTACTGTTATTTATGGGACGGATAAATATATCGGTGTTATTGGTATTATCATCGTGCGGTGAGAAAAGTTTCGATTATAAAATATTGAGGAATGATTTAAAATCAATAAACGCGTAGGATATTCGAGATATAAATATAATACGTCGGAAATTTATTATACAGGTTGTTCGTATGCCCGAATGTTATTATATACGTGGGTTAAATAATTACCTATGGGGAATTATGTATAGGTGAGAGAAATACCTATAATTATAATATGGTTGTGTGAATACCTAATTGATGGTATATTTATATAGGTGGAATGTGTACCTATATGATTGTTTATTATGTGTATGACATACCTACCATACTTGTTATCACGGGAGGTTGGCGTTCGAAAGAGGACAATCTTTTCCTGTGTTGCCTTCGGGGAGATTTAAGATTTGGTACCTCAAGAACATAGGGTTGTGAAAGGCTTATTTGTGAGTCGATAAGTCTGCTGCTTATGGGAGCGTAGGTATGTGCGTGACCCATAGGTACGTGAACTATGTTCGCCTCCAATACGTGTGATTTGTATTGTTGCAGTTCCTGAGTGATGTGGAACGGGTAATCCTTTTTGTATGAGATGTACTTGGATTTGGATAGCAGAGTATGTGGGCACCGTTGTTAAGCATATGGGTGTCGGATATGGATATATGTATTGAGATTAAAATATATGTACTTGAGATAATCCACGGTTGCTTAATATTATAGCTCGGTGGATGATTAATATACTTGCTGCGTGTAATATATTATTTATATATATGACATGAGATATCATATAACGTAACCCTGTATAAAAGGGAAAATAATGAATAAAGTGATATACTCCTTCCGGTAGATTTATATCCGGATTTATATGAATATGGATCATAAGTTAATGAGAACTATTAATATATATGGGATGGTATAAATGTGATATGTACTTAAGGCTTAATGGATCCCGATGATCAACATTGTCACGTAGTAGTGTATCGGGGGTGGGGTTCATTGTTTGGATTTCTCTTCGCGAGACACCCCACGCACGAACGTAACGTAATGTTGGGAATGGGGAGAAGCTTAGTCCTTAGTACTCGGATTTTTAGGGATTTTGGAAGATAAGGGAAATACCTTAGTAGGCAGGGTATCTTAACTAGGTTGTTTAAAAAGGTATGCGATAGTTGTGCACTATTAGAAGAGGGGTGAGGGGTATCTCATGGGAGTGCGATACAAATTTAAATATGAGATAAAACATAATGTCCTAAATAAAGTATTTATGCACTTGCAAAATATTTTCACAACTCGGGATCTGACCCGTTTCTATATTTTTCCCCTCTTGCTATATCTATATATATATATATATATATATATATATATATATAGGTGTCCAGACACAGGGACGCCTGGATGATAATTCTTTCGAGTCAGACGTTTGTTGTAGCAGCTGTGGATGCAAGAAGGTTTATATTAGACGCTTCTATCATTGAGATCTAGATAGGAGGTATTGTAGAAACATTTGGGTTTATGGCCCAACTGTACTCATTTATTCTTTTATCGCCTTTTAGTGCGGCATTCGATTTGGTTGTACTATTGTACCGAGTGTTCAGTTATTTTCTTTTATTTCATTTCAGTTGCTGCATATAAACTGTTGTAATTTTTATTTGAATGGTTTGGTTAAAAAGAATAGTTAATTAAAAATTTGATGTCGGCCTAATAGGATATTAGTAATTAAATTGGTTTTCGACAGTGATGCTAAGAATGAACCATATGAGACTCCTGTTTTAATTTGATATAGAAGTGATCGCCCGGTATTTCATTAGGCGGGGTGTTACAATCACCTATAATGGTGGCAGGGTCATGACTCTTAAAAACCCAAGAAGGTGTGTCCCCTAACACAAGAGTATGGTCCACAGGGTGTGTGTGAGGTACAAGTAAATCACTGCCAGAAAAGTCCCCAACCTCACACTGAAGGCTAGGATCAACAAACGTCGGAGGTTTGTCATCTTAAACAGTTGCGTTTATTGACTCCATAACCTTAGAGCTACTCAGGTTGAAACCCATGTATGCTCTACTGTTTGATGAATATCCAAGCAAAATTCCCTCGTCGCTCCGGGAGTCAAACTTTCCTAATTGCTCTCTATCCCGTAGGATGTAGCATTTTCTCCCAAAGACACGAAAATATGCAAGGTTGGTGTGGCCATCCCCGATCCCCACCGCGGAGGGAAAAAGGATCCTTCGGGTCCCGCGCGTCCCCTCTCTCGGGAGAGCGCTTCGGCCGGCGTCGATTTGTTTGGTGTGAAAATGTAGAGAGATTCAGAGTCGCCAGTCTATTTTACTCAAAATAGACAAAAGAAAAGGGGAAGCCACCCCGAAGGATGGCATCCAAAGACATACTGGTGCGTGCGAAACCAAAATGATTCGAGAAGGGCTCGGATTCTTAGTTACGAAATGGGAAGGTGTTAGGCACCCATTCCTCCTTTTCGATCTCTCATGGGTATTTGATATTTTCCTTTATGTTTCCCCCCGTGATATGTGTGCATGTGTATATATAGAATGGAGGTAGGAATCCTCGAATTGTATCATGGAAAAGATAAAGTGAGTCATCCGTAGGAATGTGAGATTAATGTAAAAAATAGGATTTGCGTGATTACCCTTGCGTTGATCGTTATAAGGGAACGATAACGCATCTGGAATAATACGCCACTAAGAATGAATATATAGAAAATGAGATAAAGAGAAGATAGAAAATAAGAGAAAATGTGAGAAAGGGACTCGAGTCTCGGGTTTTTCCCCGAGACGCCTACGTAGCCTATAAAGGCATCAAAGTTCACGTAGTTCTCATACAAACGAGGGGTGGGGTTTAACCCATAAATCCAAATGGAGAAATCTCTTATTTGTAAGGGGGTGTGTGTGTGTAGAAAAAGTGTTTTTGTTGTGAGAGAAGTGTGGAAAAAGTGTGAGAATCCCTGTTTGGAATTTATAAGCAAACCCTCTTTTTCTTATTTTTTGGGTTTTATTTATATGAAAATAAGAGATGTGCAATAATACTAGATAAAAAGTATGTTAGGATATGTGAAATAAGATAATAAAAGTGCTTAAGTAATAAAACAAGTTATTGCAAATTTAAGAAGATTTGAAGAGAAAGGTGAGAAAGATGGACCTTCTTGGAGACTTTGAGCTTGATCTTAAATGTTGAAAAGTAGCCCTTGCACTTGGATGATGATGGAGAGTGGTTAATTCATCAAGTTTGATGAAAAAGTGGAAGTGAAAAAGGGATTTGGAAGTTGAAATCACGCTGCCTTCGAGAGAGGTTTCTGGGGCTTACTGAGGATGATTTGCTTCTGATCTGAGCTCCCTTTGCAAATGAGGCCAAGGCCTCCTTTTATAGGCCAGGGGTTTACCGATCGGCATTGCCATGGCACTACCTATCAGCAGGTACCGATAGGCAGGATCTGGGACCTACCATTTGGTAGTGCGCTTCAGGATTTTTCGGAAAATTGGTCGCCGAGGGCAAACCGTTGGTCAGAATCACGCACGGGGCATACCGTTGGAAAGATATTTTAGAGACCTTCGAAAGCCCTTTGGACCTCTCCCGAGTTCTAGAGTTGACTTTGGGTCAAATGTGGCTCGGAAGCGTTTGTCAGTCTGCTGGACGGGGAATCGTTCGGACGCAAATGGATCGTTCGTCCGCATGGTAAGTCCGATTTGCGCATGGGGCAGACCGTTAGAAAGGTTAGGAGATGTACTTCGACATTCCAAAGAGTTTAACTCGGTTCATGGAGTTAACTTTGGTCAACCGTGCCCGAGAAGCATTCGGTGACCTCTCGGAGTCAAACGGATCGTTCGTCCATATGGAAAGTCAGAATCGCGCAAGGGACGGACCGTTTGAAAGGGTATTCAGTTCCCTTAGAAGATTCATTCAGCCTCAGTTGAGCTGAAGTGTTGATTTAGGTCAAACAGAGCCCGGGAGCGCCCGGTGGCCTCTAGGTCGGGTTTCAGACGCAAACGGATCGTTCGTCCGCATGGTAAGTCAGAATCGCACACGGGACGGACCGTTAGAAAGGGTATTCAATGCCCTTCAAAGATTCATTGAGTCTCAGTCGATATGAAGAGTTTGACTTTTGTCAAACTGAGTTGGGGAGTTCCCGATGGCTTCCAGGTCAGTGCTCGGGACATGACCTGGGTTTGCGGTGATGAGTAGAGGTACTAGGGACCAAAGGAGAGTTAGGGGGTAATAGAATGAGGTGTCAACAGATTCCCTCGATGGGTGAGTTTGGAATAAATGATAGCCGTCGATTAGACACCGCAATGATGCTTCTGAGAGAGTATGCCCAATTTAGAGGATCGAGGCCGATTCTGAGGACCTAAGGAAGAGAGGATGACCGATTGAGGGGGTCGTGGTCGATTCTGAGGACCTAAGGAGCGTGGGTGACCAATTCAGAGGGTCGAAGTCAGTTCTGAGGACCTAAAGAGCGAGGGCGACCAATTCAGAGGGTCAAGGTCAGTTCTGAGGACCTAAGAGTGGTGATGATCGAGGACCGAGGTCAATTCTGACCTAATTTAGGTTACGATCCAAGATCGGGGTCAATTCTGACCCAAGAGGGGTGACGACCGAGGATCGAGGTCAATTCTGACCTAATTCAGGTGACGATCCAAGACCGGGGTCAATTCTGACCCAAGAGTGGTGACGATCGAGGACCGAGGTCAATTCTGACCTAACTCAGGTGACGATCCAAGACCGGGGTCAATTCTAACCCAAGAGTGGTGACGACCGAGGACCGAGGTCAATTCTGACCTAATTCAGGTGACGATCCAAGATCGGTGTCAATTTTGACCCAAGAGTGGTGACAACCGAGGATCAAGGTCAATTCTAACCTAACTCAGGTAACGATCTAAGATCGGGGTCAATTCTAACCCAAAAGTGGTGACGACCGAGGACCGAGGTCAATTCTGACCTAATTCAGGTGACGATCCAAGATCGGGGTTAATTCTTACCCAAGAGTGGTGACGACCGAGGACCGAGGTCTATTCTGACCTAATTCAGGTGAGACCGGGGCCAATTCTGACCTAATTTAGGTGACGATCCAAGATCGGGGTCAATTCTGACCCAAGAGTGGTGACGACCGAGGACCGAATTCAATTCTGACCTAATACAGGTGATGGCAGTGGCACAAACTTTTGGACTGTCTCGGGAAGATGAGGAGTCAGTGCCGATCGGTATGGAAGGGTGAGTTGCCGATCGGCATGGCTCTTGGCATCCTATATAAAGGGGGGAAATCTCATTCATTTTTCAAAGATTCTTGCCTTCTCTCTTTCTGCGATTTCTCTCTGTGAATTGTTCTAAAGTTTTTATCTTCAAGAAATGGCCACCTTTGTGAGCACCGCTGTCCACCGGGAGTGGTTGATCATTGATGACTGGGCGAATGTGGATTGGAGGGACAGGGTGCCCCTTTATTTGGGGAACGAGAATACTTTCGATGCATTTGAGCCGGTTGCGGATAAGCGGACCTTGCTACGGGAGCCATTGCATCATCGCTCTTCGAGAGTGATTCCCGGCGGTTATGTAAGTAACCTGACCTTTGGCATTCCTTTCTTTTGGGGTGATTTTTCCTTTTTTCATGACCTTTGATGAGATTTTTCCTTTTGCCAGTCTGATATTTCCTTGAGGAACATGCATGCTCGCGGGACGGCGGGGCTTAAGGATGTTTGTGAGCATCTTACACCCGTGGTGTGCTAGATGGTATCATCAGCTGGTTTTGGGAGGTTGGCGACTGCGTTGGATGAGACGCCTCGTTCGACAGCGATCCTGTGCGCTTTGGGGGAGAGGTGGTGGGACACTACCCACACTTTCCATTTTGGCTTCGGGGAGATGACGGTGACTCCCAGAGATGTGCAGCAACTGCTGGGGCTGGATTGTGACGGGGAGTAGATAGAGGTGAATCGCTCCTTGCGGGTGAGGTCGGAGGCGGTGCATGCAGCACTTGGTGATGTGAGGAGGATAGTTTCTGGAGATTCTATCCGGATGTCCTTTCTGAAGGATGTTTTGCTGAGCAGGGTGGTGGATGTGGAGGACGGGCTGCAAGTGAGGCAGATAGCCCGGTTATTCATCTTGTTGGTGCTGGGAGGTTTCATGGTGGCGTCGAGCGACGACGTCGTCCATTTGTGGTTTCTACCGTACTTGAGGATGTTTTCGAACATCCCTTTCTATGATTGGGGGAGTCTGACCTTGGTGACCCTTTACTCTTCTTTGGATGCATTCATCCGGTGCTGCTGGTAGACTTTTACTGGAGCCACGAATCTCCTTGAGGTATTCTTTACTTTGCGCATCTTCATTTCATGCATTCGCATTTTCCTTATGCGTCTCTTTTTGCTTGTGAATTCAGACGTGGTTCTATGAGGTGATTGGGTGCAACGCCCCACTGATTGCTCTGAAGGACGACACTGTTAGGGACTTCTGTAGACTGTATCGATGGCGTAAGGCCAACCGGCAGTCGAAGGGATCTTTCTCCCTGGAGGCGGTGCGTCAGGTCTTGAATGACCTGACCAGTGGTTGGGTAAGGTCCTTTTCTCTTCAGTCTTGGTTTTTGCACCTTCTGATCTTGTGTTGACTCATGCCTGCTTAGGTATTTTCAGGTGATCTTTTATCCTTGGGGGACAGCCATTCAGGATATGGGGATGACTGGGGTGAACGCGTAGATGAGGCGTTTGTTGGCGCATGAGTTCGGCCATTCTTGGTATCTCGGGGAGAGGGTCGTTCTCCAGATTGCTGGGGAGGAGTTGGTGGTGACACCTGCGCAGCCTCCTACGTCTATGAGGAAGGAGTGAAAGCTGTTGGAGGATGAGAGGATCGCGACGATGATCGACGAGTCCTATGTATTGTACACTGATACGGTTGCGTCGTATGACTATATGGACTTTGTGACGAGCTGGTTGATGGCGCCCAGTATACATGACAACTTGCCTTTCCCTCCTGCAGGTTCGAGTTGGGCGATGGGGTCTTCCTACAGTGGTGGTGGTCCGTCGGCACCTACGGCGGCGGCGACCTCGGAGGTCCCTTTTCGGCTGCACACTCCTTCGTACAACATCCGGCGGGCTGATGGAGGGATAGTGTCGATGCTGCACCATCCTCTTGCGATGGATCCGAAAGAGCTAGGTTTAACATAGGAGGTCCTTCGTCCTGCGGTAAACCTTTCGATCATTTTCCTCTTTTTGATTTCTTTTGCTTGATACTGATTCTGTCTTTTCCTTGCAGTAAATTCGGGTGTCGACCACTTGGCTGAGAGACATCAGAGATTGGATATCATCGGCGACTGCCCACATTTGGGATGCTGTCCCCGTTCCTTCTTGCTTGGTGCCGATAGCCTCGTCCAGGGAAGACTCTGGCTCGGGTAGTGGGGGCGCGTCGTCTCGTCGTAGGGGGAAGAGAGCGCATCGCAGGGGTAGAAGCTCTTGACAGAGAGAGAGAGAGAGTGGGTTCGGGCTGAGTCCCGTTGTTTTTGGCTTTTCTTTCTATTTCCTGCAAAAAATGATGTAACACAGAAAACAGATACATGCAATGCAATGTAGTTTTTTTTACTATCTTTTACTTTAATGATGAATGAATGCATGCACATGCGCTTTTTAATTTGCTACTGAGACCGGAAAACAGGAGTATTTTTAGAGTTTTTTAATGGAAATCTGTTTTATTTAAAAAGGGGAATCCCATAAGGAGAAAATAGGATTCTTGAAATTCTTTTAAGAATATCAATTTATTTTTATTGAGTTTTCTTATTTGACAAAAGAGGAAAGGAGGAAATTTCAAAAAATGGGGGGTTGCCGATCGACAAGCACCCTGGCCTGCCTATCGGCAGTTCAGTCCAGTCCTATCAATTGAAAGCTTTGATTGGTACCCTCTTCAGCTTTTGGTACCTTGTGGGGTAGGATTCCTTCCAATTTTTGCAGGGATTATGTCTTTTGTGAGAGTTCTCAAGTATAAAAAGGGGGTAAGGGTAGAGTGTTTTCGTCACACCTTTGCTTTCTTATCTGCCTACCAATTTTCTTTTAGTCTTGCAAGATGGCTCTCCCTGGTAGCATTGAGTTTGCCAATTACCTTGAAGCCTTGGAAGCAATGTGCTCTTATAATGTTGACTACGATGCTTTCAACATGCGTCGAGTCTCCTTGTGGCGTACTCGGCCTTTTAAGTGGAATATGATGATAGCGGCGGTACAATTCTGGTACCCCGAAGATCATGTATTCCTCTTTGGGTTAGAAGAAGTTTGTCCTACCTATGAGGAATTTTCTGCCATACTGGGTGTGAATCCCAGTGTTGCTGTGGCTTTGCCCGAATTTTCCCGCTCTCCTAGGGATTTGTTGGCCGGGCTTCTTTATATCTCGCCTTCGGCGACTAGATCATTAGTTACTGGAGGAATGATCTCCCTCCTGGCGATGTTGCAGTCCGTGCAGTTGTGGGTAGTAGGTGATGCTGGCTATGCTGGAGCCGTTACTCTGGGCCTTGTTTCAAAGTTTTTGTTGGTGACTGGGGAGGTGCGTGTAGACCCTCAACTTGCAGCCATTACTTCATGGATGTCATACCATCGCAATCCTACGGTGGTGATATTAGCGGAGACTCTGAATGGCCTGGATGCCTGGAGAGAAGGTCGTTCTGACTTTTTGAGGGGTAGCCCTGTGATGCTGTTTATGTGGTTGTCTGAAAGATTCCGTTTGGAGACTCCTCCATAGTATCCCTTGTCGGCTAGACCCAACTTCTTTTCGCGCTACTTCATCCCTGTTAGCCTGCATGTTGAGAATTGGGAGAATTAGCTTGTGGAGTATGGGGCTCGTGGGCTGTATTGGTCAGTGCCTTGGTGGGGACAGTTGCAGCTAGTTCTGGAGCTAGGAGAGTATTCATATGTACGGCTGGTTGGTCTCAGACAGACCTCTTTTTATTTCCCTTGTCGGCTTCTGCGCTAATTTGGCTGGGCACATGTCGTGCCACCTCGGACCTCAAATTTCTTTCCAGTAGAAGATTTGACTGAGCGCCTGCGTCTGTTGCTTGGATCTCTGTGGGAGAATCGGCGTCCGTCGACCCGTCCTTCTCAGTCTGTCGGGAAGGTTTGCCATGTCCCCAAAGATTTTATAAAGTGGTTGTGGAGGAAAATAGTCAGCAAGATGTTGGCAGTAGAGACTGGTCAAAGGTGGTTTATTTTATCTGACTCCATGGAAGGGGGTGTTGTGGTCTTTTTGAAGATGGTCGAGGCTCATCGATCCATGGAATGTTTGCGGCACTCTATTCAGGCAGGGGAAACTTGGGGTCCTCAGGAGGTGGATGATGAGGGTGCAGGCTCTTCTAGTAGCTGTGGATAGGACTCCTGGGGAGTTTATTTGTGTAACAGATGTGGGGGATTTTATCTGGCTTTTTATGGTAATAGGGGGAAGGGAGTTATCTGTTCCTTTTTCTTATGTAATCCATACTGTAATTTCTTATTAATAAAATAAACAAGTTTCTGATCATCCAGCTGTGCCTTTCGATGAATTTTGTACTTTGAATTATCTATACCGATTGTTAAGGCATACATAATCCTTTTGTTCAAGTAGATGTTTAGAATGAACTGTTATTCTCGGAGATAAGAAAAGAATATATTTTTGTGAAAAAGAAAGGGTCGTGCTCATGTAAGGTGTATGAGCTGCCTACGTACCTCTGGGGTTTTTGAAAAAATTTTTTTTTTAAAGTGGTTTTTTGTAGAGGATCAGGCCCACGTAGTTCTGGGTAGAGGTAAATGAAGAGTTTTTTTTTAGAATAGAAGGGGGATGAGAAGAGTCATAACGCGCCGAGATTTCGGACTAGGGGTAGAATTTCTTGAGACGGTCCAAATTGACTAGACGAGCCATCTCTTCCCCATCCAGGTCGGTGAGCATGGCGGCACCGCCAGACAAGATTTTCTTCACAATGTAAGGGCCGCTCCAATTGGGCTTAAATTTTCCTCTGGGGTCCCAAATGGGTTCTATTATCTCCTTGAGGGCTAAATCTCCCTCCCAGACACCGTGGTCCTTGACTTTCTTATTTAATGAACGCGCTATTCGGCGATGGTACCCTTGTATGTGGTATAGAGCCTTTAATCTTCTTTCATCTAGGAGAGCTAGCTCATCAAGACGGCTTTGGCACCAGTCTTCTTCACTAACTTTGCTTTCGATCATGACGCGTAGCGCGGGTATTTCCAACTCCATAGGTAGGACTGCTTCCATGCCGTAGACCAGGGAGTAAGGGGTAGCCCCAATAGAGGTTCGGATTGAGATTCGATAGCCCCAGAGGGCGTACGAGATCCGGTCGGCCCAATCCCTACAACTTTTGGTCATCTTACTGATGATGGATTTAAGGTTTTTGTTGGCGGCCTCAACTGCACCATTGGTCTGAGGTCGGTATGGAGAAGATTTGTGTCTCTAAATCCCATACTCGTTGATAACTTCTGTGACTTCTGCCTCGAAGTGCAAACCGTTATCTAGCACTAGCTCGTGCGGGACCCCATATTGGCAGATGATATTTTTCTTGATGAATTTGGCCACCTTCTTGGCATTTAATACTGCGTATGACTCAGCTTCGACCCATTTGGTGAAGTAATCAATGGCAACCAGGATGAACTCATGACCATTTAAATCTTTTGGCATAACCTTCCCTATGATGTCGATACCCTAGGTGGAGAACAGCCAGGGAGAAGTCATGTTGTATAATTCCCATGGAGTCAAGTGTTGAAGATTGGAGAACTGTTGGCATTTAGGGCATCTCCGAACATAGGAGGTGCAATCCTGGGCCATGGTGGTCCAGTAATAGCCCTGTTGGATGATCTTCTTGGCAAGCATGTGACTGTTCATGTGGGGGCCGCATTCCCCGCTGTGGATTTTTTGCATTATCTTTTCAATGTCATCCCCTGCGATAGAGTGCAAATGAGTTCCATCGAAATTCCTCTTGAGTAGTGCTTTATGACAGATGATGTACTAGGCGGCCAGCCTTCGAAGGGTAGCTCGATCGTTCTTATTGGAACCCTCAGGATACCTACCGTACTTGAGGAGGCACCAAATATCATAGTACCAGTAGTTGACCAGCTCAGGATCTTCTGTGGTTATGAGCTCAATGTGGTACCAATGGGTTGGTTTGTCTTGCTTTTGAACTAGGAAGGGGGTCATTGTTATTCCCTCGGGCATGTCGACCATGGAGGCTAAGGTAGTGAGAGCATCGATTAGGTTATTCTTTGCTCGGGGTAGGTAATTGAAGGCGATATCTCAGAATTGGGAGGCTAACTCTTCTAATTGGGCATGAAAGGGTTGGAGCTTTTCGTCCTTGACTTTCCACTTTCTGAGCACTTGATTGATGATGAGGGCAGAATCCCCATATACATCAAGGTATTGAATACTTTTCTTGAGAGCGACCTTGAGGCCCACTGTGCATGCTTCGTATTCTATCATGTTGTTGGTGCAAGGGAAATCCAACTTGATGGCGATGGGAGTATGAGAGTCATCTGGGGAGACCAGAAGTATCCCAATGCCATATCCCTTTTTGTTGGCAGCGCAATCGAAGAACATTTTCTATCGGAGGCAGTCTTGGGTAGTGCAAAGAATATTCTCATCTGGGAATTCGGAGATCTAGACATTAGCTTCTTCTACGGGGTAATTCGCGAGGTAGTCAGAAATAGCTCTTCCTTTAACCGATTTTTGTGTGACGTACACGATATCAAACTCGGTTAGGAGCATCCACCATCGGGCCATTCGGCTGGATAAGGGGGGTTTTTTAAGCAGGTATTTGATTGGATCCATTCGGGATACAAGTTTGATGGGGAAGGCGAGCATGTAGTGTCGCAACTTTTGGGTGACCCAGACAAGTGGGACACATGCCTTTTCTAAAGTAGTGTAGTTGACCTCGTACCTGGATAATTTGCAACTAGCATAATAGACGGCTCTTTCTTTGCAGGAATCTTCAAACTATTGGGTTAGCAAAGCCCCAACTGCAGTGTCGGTTATGGTTAGGTATAGGAGCAAAGGGAGACCAGGCTGGGTGGCATGAGAACTGGAGGTTGGGTCAGATATTGTTTGATTTGGTCAAAAGCTTATTGGCAGGCCTCGTTCCAAACCTTGGTTGAATCCTTTCGTAGGAGCTTGAAGATAGGTTCACATGTGGAGGTTAGCTGGCTGATGAACCGGCTGATATATTATAATTTCCCAAGGAAACCTCGGACTTCTTTCTCTGTTCGGGGAGGTAGCATCTCCAGTATGGATTTCAGCTTGGCGGGATCTGCTTCTATCCCCTTTCTCATTAACCATGAATCCTAAGAGTTGTCCCTTTGTGACGCCGAAGACACACTTCTGTGGATTGAGTCGCATCTGATATTGTCGCAGTCGTTCGAAGAACTTCCGGAGAGAGGGAACATGACCTTCTCTAGTTTTGGACTTGATAATCATATTATCCACATAAACCTCGACCTCTTTATGAATCAGATCGTGCAGGATGGTTATGGAAGCCCTTTGGTAGGTAGCCCCAGCATTCTTGAGACCGAATGGCATAACGGTGTAGCAAAAGGTTCCCTATGGGGTGACGAACGCGGTTTTTTCTTGATGGTCGGGGTGCATCTTGATTTGGTTGTATCCGGCAAACCCGTCGACGAATGACTTGAGAGCATGACTGGCCGTGTTGTCCATGATCATGTCGATGTTGGGTAACGAATAATCATCCTTCGGCGAAGCTTTGTTTAAATCTCGACAATCTACACACATTCGAACCTTTCCTCCTGATTTTGGTACAGGTACAATGTTGGCTAGCCACGTGGGATATTAGATTACTCGAATGAAACCTACATTCAACTGTTTGACCACCTCTTCTTTGACCTTGAGCGACCATTCGGCGCAGAGCTTTCTCAACTTTTTTTTAACCGGATTGTAATTTCGGAGAGTGGGGATCTCATGATGAGCTATTTTAGGATATATATCGGGCCTATCATCGTAGGACCATACAAAGACATCCACGAACTCCTTTAGTAATTCCTCGAGTTGTGCGCGCTCATGCTCGTCAAGGGTGGCCCCCATCCTAATCTCGCGCAGTTGGTTACTAGAACCGAGATTAATAACAACGGTCTCTTCTTCATTAACTTGAACGCGATTATGTTGTTTGTTATTAACCTTATTTAAATCAGTTAAGAATTGTTCATTTGCAAAATCATCATCATCAAAAGTTTGATTAGAATCTAAACAATTAATGTAAGGCACAGCAAGATACTCAAAATCTTTGTTTATTTCATTGATAGGAAAAACAGCATTGAGAACCTCATCAAAAGAGGTCTCGATTACATTTGAGCAAGGATAGACAACAGAAGAAGAAATAGGGTAAACATTGGGTTTAGGGAAGATTTCAAGAGGCAGAGCTGGTGCAGCATGCCAGTTGAGGAGAGGTGTGTCAGCAGCCTTGATCAGATGAGAGGGGTCCAGTGATGTAGTGCCTGAATTGACCATGCAGAGTGCGAGCCCCAGTGTCTGCAAGTTGAAGGAATCTTTGAAATCACTTTCCTCAGTTTTTTCGGTATCTTTGATGAGTAGTTGTACGCGGTGTGGGAAATTTTTAACCCATGGGTAACTATCTTGGAAAAAGATCTCCACTCCAGGCTTCATTTTCTTGTCTGTGTGGTCGTACCATGGTTCTGGAAAATCGCTAAAGGGGAAATCCTTGCCCTCTTTGATGAATCATCCATTCAAGGAATCTTCTGAAATAGTTCGAACGTAGTGTAACCCTCTCTTTGATCGAGACTGGCGTATCATTCTGAGCTCTTGTTCTGATGGCTGATACCCCAAGCCACATGGAAGGAAAGCTTTCTTCAGTTCGATGGGCTCGAGTATCCCCTGATGCCTTTGTCCTAGCCCCAGTCCAGGCATGAAGTGCATGTTTCTGAACATCTGAATCACATTGACATTTCCATGAGGGTCATATTCTGGACAAACCCTTTCTTTGAAACCATCCCCTGCCGGGAGTAGGGATGGCTCGACTTAAAATCCTGATAGGAGCATATCATTTGACCCATGCTGTATCTCAAGAATTGGACTGTTGGTGCTTGCACCCTCGTCATTGTCGTCATCACCCAAGATGGTGATGACTCACCCATCGGTGAAGAACTTCAATTTCTGATGGAATGAGGAAGAGACTCCTTTTATACTGTGGATCCAGGGTCATCCGAGCAACAGGTTGAAACAGGCCAAGATATCAATGACTTGGAATTCGACGACGGGGTTTATAGGGCCAGCCCCTATTATAAGTTTTATGGATCTCATCACCTCCCGACGGGTATTATCGTAGGCACGCACGGCAGCGGAGGTTGGAGCGAGGTCTCTTTCTTTCAAACCTAACCATTTAAAGGTTCTTAGTGGGTAGACATTCAAGGCGGATCCATTATCGACGAGAGAGAGCGGTACAACCTTCCCCATAACTTCGACGGAGATGTTGAGTGCGTGATTATGGTTTGGCCCAATTTTGAGGATTTCTTCTTCAGAAAAGGACAGCATTCTGGTGGAGGTCAAGGATCCGACCAAATTTATCGCTTCTTCCGGTGTGGTAGAGGGAGGAACTATAGGTCATGTGAGCAACTTGATTAAAGCATTTATGTGCTGCTAGGAAGACATGACAAGCCCCCATAGAGTGATGTTAGCTTGAGTTTTCTTCAGTTGATCAAGGATCTTACTCTCCTCGATGGTCATTTTTGGCATCGGAAGGTTTTCAACGCCCTTCCCTTTGTCATTTGCTGGTAGCGAGCTTGGAACTTGGTAATGTCTCCCTGATCTGGTCATGTGATTTAATGAAGAAGAGAAAAACATGAATCTCGTTTCCTCGTCAATCTCAGGTTGCTTTGTTGCCCTGTCTATTTCTCCGAGGAGTTCTTCAAATGATATTATCCCACATAAGTCGGCTACTGGGCCAGTTCTTCCTGAAGCTTATTCTTCATTTGAATCTTCGAATTCTTCCCCCCATCCGGTGGCAACAATTATATTTTCCCCTGTAAAGTCAATGCATTTCATAACTTCAACGGCTTCCTCATATAGGTCTTCCCATTCTGTGGGGATATGTAAGGGTGAAGGGACCAGGTGCCCTTGTAGCTTCAAAGCACCAAATAACTCGGTGATACTGCCAATGTTGTTGGTTTGCCTGAATGCTTCCGCCATGATCTGGACAACATCATCTAAGCTAACTTCATCGGTTGGTATCACCCAACTATCTAATTCTCGAGCCCATTCCCGCGCTTCCAAAAATAGCGCACTGAACCTCTGGTAATCGATATTCATCTGTGAGGGAAATTTCTTCCCGAACTCTAGGAGTTGATTTAAGACTTCTGACAATTCCATTCTTCCATTTCTAGAATAGGTACGGACAACGATGCATGCTCTGGTGAGGAGTGACAGTGCCTGATCAGCGGGACTAGTAGGGTGTAGGAGGAAATATGGGCAAATTTGAAGAGGTTTAAGAGGGTATAGGGGTGTGATTTGGGTTGATGGATCGAAATTCGGGTTTTCTTCCAAGAAGATGGCATTGGTGTGATTCAGGAGGGGTTTATGAGTAGTGTTTGGCTTAGGATTGGATGGCGGGACGATGGTACCCCGATCAATAAGATCTTGGATTATGATCCGAAGGTGGAAGCATTGGTCGGTGGTATGGCTAGCTGTTTGGTGAAAGGCGCGATGAGCATCGGTCTTAAAGTTTCTTGGGAGTGGATTGGGTAATGGATGGGGATCCAAGGGTTTTATAAGGTTTCGGCTTAACAAGGCTTGGTAGACTTTAGAGAGGAACGCATGAAGCTCAGTGTATTCCCTTCGGACGGGGGCAGGGTGACTTTCTGGTGCCCATGATGTGGTTGGTTGAGAGATGTTGTTCATGGTTGAGACTGTAGCATTGGCAGGCTTTTTATATTTTCTGGGGGTGAACTGTCCGGACACCTTCTTCGGTTCAACTTTTGTTTTGGCAAGACCTTCCTTGATTTCTACTCCTGCTTCTCTGAGATCTCAAAAGTGGGGGTAGTACTGTCCTCCCATGGTTGCTCGGACATGGGCAAGAAATTCTTCTTAACTATGTTGACTTTTTCTTCTTCAGATGGCCGATTGGTCATGGTAGATGCTTTTTCCCTCCATCGGGATATAAAGTTACTGACTTATTCTCCAGAGTTTTATTCTTCTTCAGATGGCCAATCACTTCGTTGTATTTGTACTGCAACATGAATTCTCGGGCTACATCCTCCCAGTTACGGATTCTGGATTCCTCAAGATATAAGAACCATCGGAGAGCGTTATCCTTCAAAGTTTGTTGAAACAATTGGGCCATTACTTCTTCACAAGCCCCTAGGAGAGTCATGGAACGGTGATAACTGCGAAGATGGACAATCGGGGGTTCGCTCCCCCGAATTTCTCGATATTTGGCATCTTTAACTTCTCGGGTAACCTCGCTTTAGGATAAGGAGACATGTGGGTGTAGTCCATGTAATTCCCAGAGATCCTGACCTAATCAAACTTCTTGGTGAGCATCTTAAGATCTTCTTTGACTTTATTCAACTCCTCCTCTTTTGGATCAACGACCACAGGCAGGTTAGCCATAGGCAGGGCAATGTTTGGCATTGGAAGCTGGGCAGGCGTCCCATTAGCCGGAGGGGCACGTGGAGCGTGCTGATATTCCTTCAGGACCATAGCACGAGGGAACAGTGCCTCGGGCTCTTGAGGAATAGGAACTTGGTTTCGTTGCATTTCTCGAACCTCAGCTTGGAGGTTGTCAATCTTGGCCATGAGCTGAGCTAAGACTGTTGGCAGATCCGGTTGTATGACTGGTGCTTGATCTGTATTCACCATAGAAGATGGATGGATTCCGGACTCGAAAGAAGTAGTAGAGGAGCGGATGAAACTTCGGATGATTTGAATGAATACCGAAGCTAATAAGGAGTCAGGTCAAGGGCGTGCGATCGACCTGAGAAGGCGTAGGATGAGATTTATTTTTGAGAAAAAGGGAAGAAACTATTTTTGGATTTTTGATAAAAAGGGAGAAATATTTTTGGAATTTTTGATAAAGAAGGGAGAAATGTTTTTGGATTTTTGATATAAAGGGAGAAATGTTTTTGGATTTTTCTAATAAAGAAAAGAGAAATGTTTTTGGATTTTTGATAAAAGGGGAGAAATGTTTTTGGATTTTTTTTTAAATAAAAAAGGGAGAAATGTTTTTGGAGACAGAACTCAGCATGATTATTATAATTATTATGTTCTCACTTGTATTCAATTCTCCTAAATGCAATGCCGGATTGGACCCGAGCCTGGAAAAGTGGGGGTCTTAATACATGAAAAGCTACGTTTGGACTTGTAACCAGGCTCACAGACAGGGTCCCGTTTTAAAAATGAGCAAAAATTGAGCGGCAGGCCGACCAAAAATTTCGGCAGAGTTTTGGGTCGAAACCGGCAATCTAAAGTTCGTGTCCTAGGTTTGATACCTATATGCAGGTATGCAGTTTGTTGGGTGAATCGGCATGGGTTCCCCCCTTTGGCGTGACTCCCACGATATATGTCTTTCTCTTGCGGGCAATCGGTATGTGTGGATAAGCCATTTGATATACCTGAGTGTACGTGAATTGCCTTACCATATACCTCATGGGGGCGGTACGTGTGAGAGCGAATTCGATATACTCAGCGTACGTGAACGAATTCCCTGCGATATACCTCCCGTCATGACTTCGATCAAGAGGTACGATGCGGGGGGAACCGTTCGATATACGTCGAATATACTTGGCCAATGAAAGGTGAGAGTCATATCGCTTAGGCTAACTGCGACCTGCCAGACCAACGCCCATCACGAAGTGACTGTCCAGTTACCAGGTCAAATTTGGTCAATAACAATGCTCTTTGGTGATGTCGTGTGAATCATGCATGATTCTCTTATCAGTATCTTATGATGAGAATTCCTTTCTTGATTATGCCAAAATAGGGAGCAAAGTACAAGTACCCCAAAAGGTACACCAAGTAGGGATGGGTGATGCATGCAACACATGCATATATGTGATCCTAGGTGTACGTGGTGTGAAGTGTTCATGGAGAATTTTTTACAAGTGTGTGAATATAAGCATAAGCATGGGATACACATGTGAGAAAGGGGAACATGCAGATATGGAGGAAATATAAACAAATATAGCATCCATGTAAATAGAGTCAAGCCCTCAAAATGATAACGTCCCCAGCAGAGTCGCCACTGTGGACAATCTCGATCCCCGCTGCGGAGGGAAAAAGGATCCTTCGGGTCCCGCGCGTCCCCTCTCTCGTGAGAGCGCTTCGGCCGGCGTCGATTTGTGAGGTGTGAAAATGTAGAGAGATTCAGAGTCGCCAGTCTATTTTACTCAAAACAGACAAAGGAAAAGGGGGAGCCACCCCGACGGATGGCATCCAAAGACATACTGGTGCGTGCGAAACCAAAATGATTCGAGAAGGGCTCGGAGGCTTAGTTACGAAATGGGAAGGTGTTAGGCACTTATTCCGCCCTTTCGGGCTCTCATGGATATTTGCTATTTTCCTTTATATTTCCCCCGTGATATGTGTGCATATGTACATATAGAATGGAGGTAGGAATCCTCGACTTGTATCATGGAAAAGATAAAGTGAGTCATCCGTAGGAATGTGAGATTAATGTAAAAAATAGGATTTGTGCGATTACCCTTGCATTGATCGTTATAAGGGAACGATAACACATGTGGAATAATACGCCACTAAGAATGAATATATAGAAAATGAGATAAAGAGAAGATAGAAAATAAGAGAAAAAGTGAGAAAAGGAATCGAGTCTCGGGTTTTACCCCGAGACGCCTACGTAGCCTATAAAGGCATCAAAGTCCACGTAGTTCGCATACAAACGAGGGGTGGGGTTTAACCCATAAATACAAATGGAGAAATCTCTTATTTGTAAGGGGGTGTGTGTGTGTAAAAAAAGTGTTTAGTTGTGAGAGAAATGTGGAAAAAGTGTGAGAATCCCTGTTTGGAATTTATGAGCAAACCCTCTTTTTCTTGTTTTTTGGGTTTTATTTATATGAAAATAAGATATGTGCAATAATACTAGATAAAAAGTATGTTAGGATAAGTGAAATAAGATAATAAAAGTGCTTAAGTAAAAAAAAACAAGTTATTGCAAATTTGAGAAGATTTGAAGAGAAAGGTGAGAAAGATGGACCTTCTTGGAGACTTTGAGCTTGATCTTAAATGTTGAAAAGCAGCCCTTGCACTTGGATGATGATGGAGAGTGGTTAATTCATCAAGTTTGATGAAAAAGTGGAAGTGAAAAAGGGATTTGGAAGTTGAAATCACGCTGCCTTCGAGAGAGGTTTTTGGGGCTTACTGAGGGTGATTTGCTTCTGATATGAGCTCCCTTTGCAAATGAGGCCAAGGCCTCCTTTTATAGGCCAAGGGTTTACCGATCGGCATTTCCATGGCACTACCTATCGGCAGGTGCCGATAGGCAGGGTCTGGGACCTGCCATTTGGCAGTGCGCTTCAGGATTTTTTAGAAAATTGGTCGCCGAGGGAAAACCGTTGGTCAGAATCGCGCACGGGTCATACCATTGGAAAGATATTTCAGAGACTTTCAAAAGTCCTTTGGACCACTACCGAGTTCTGGAGTTGACTTTGGGTCAAATGTGGCTCAGAAGTGTTTGTCTGTCCGCTGGCCGGGGAATCGTTCGGACGCAAATGGATCGTTCGTCCGCTTGGTAAGTCCGAATCATGCTTGGGGCAGACCATTAGAAAGGTTAGGAGATGTACTTCAACATTCCAAAGAGTTTGACTCGGATCGGGCCGGAGAAGCATTCGGTGACCTATCGAAGTCAAACGGATCATTTGTCCGTATGGAAAGTCAGAATCGTTCACGAGATGGACCGTTGGAAAGGGTATTCAGTGCCCTTCAAATATTCATTCAGCCTCGGTTGAGCTGAAGAGTTGATTTAGGTCAAACAGAGCCCGGGAGCGCCCGGTGGCCTCTAGGTCGGGTTTCAGATGCAAAAGATCGTTCGTCCGCATGTTAAGTCGAAATCGCGCACGGGACGGATCGTTGGAAAGGGTATTCAGTGCCCTTCAAAGATTCATTGAGTCTCGATCGAGACAAAGAGTTTGACTTTTGGTCAAACCGTGCCAGGGAGTGCCCGATGGCTTCCAGGTCAGTGTTCGGGACATGACCTGAGTTTGCAGTGATGAGTGGAGGTACTAGGGACTGAAGGAGAGTTAGGGGGTAACAGAATGAGGTGTCTACAGTTGGGTTTCTTGCAAGTCCACAATTCATAAGTCATTTTAAGTGTGTGTGGATGCATGTAAACCCTATTCACCGTGTGGCACGCGGTAGACACCGCCTCTGCCCAAAATCTCCTAGCAACCTTACGACCCAAAAGCATAGATCTAGCCATTTCCTGAATCATCAATTCTTCCTCTCAACAATCCCATTTTGTTAAGGAGTCCTTACGGTCGAAAATTCATGTTTAATTCCAAGGCTATCACAGTAAATATTTACCTTTGCTTCCGTGAATTCCGTGCCGTTATCACTACGTATCCTATTAATAGTGACTCTGTGTTGATTTTGCAGGACACAACACTTGGTCGTTAAAAACTCTACAGCATCGGATTTCTCTCTCAAAAAACCTACAATTGAAAATCTGGAGAAATTCTCCACCATCACGAGGATATACCTCTTACCACCCAAACTCTCAGTACGAGTAGGACCCATAAGATCCATGTGAATCAGCTCAAGCACACGAGAGGTGGTAATGGAATAAAACTTCTTATGGGGACTATGGACTTGTTTACCAAACTGACAGGGTCCACAAATCATGGAAGTTGGACTTCCAAAGGACGTAAGCCACGTATTAGGTCCTTTTTAACAAGACGGTCTAAATCTTTAAAGTTCACGTGACCTGGATGTTGATGCCACAGATCCATAGGAGTGATCGTGGTGCTGTTGCAGATAAATGAGGACTTAGGTATAATCCCATAGAAGTTATTGCCGGTCCTCACCCCTTGCAATAATAGTTTATCGGCTTGATCATAGGCATTACAAGCATTCCAGTCAAACTTTACTGTAAAGTCAGCGTCGCATAGCTGGCTAATGCTGAGTAAATTAGTTTTCAAACTTTTCACGTACAGAACATTTTATAGCTTAGGAAATCCAGGTATCTCTATAGTCCCTCAACCTAGTATGCAAGATTTTCTCCCATCTCCAAATGTGACCTTGCCTTCCTTTCGATCCTCGAGGGAAGTAAAGAAGGATACATCACCAGTCATGTGCTTGGAGCAGCCACTGTCAAAATACCATTGGGAGGTATTATGTGCTTTGAGAACGACATGAACAATAAGGGACTTTTCATCTTTCTTAGGTACCCAATAAGTGGTAACCTTACCCTTGTTGTTGTTGGTTTTAGCCGAGATGCGGGAATTATTCACTGACGGCAAAGACATCCGTTGAAATTACTCCATCAAACTCTGTGATGTGGAGGTTAAAAATTCAACGCACTCTCTTAGACCGGTAAAATCATCAGTACGATGTGGTGGAGCATAAGTACGTGATGTCTGACCTAAACTATAGCAATACTCTCTCAGGTGGCCTTTTCTTTTGCAGTACGTACAAAAGAACATAGTTTTAGGCAGACCTTGGTCTGCTTTTCTCGATCGAACTCTTCTCTTGGGATTTGATGGCTGGCCATATGGAGTAGTCATAAACTTAGGGAGTGGTCCAGGTGAAATCTGAGAGGTGGAAGCACCATCAAAACCAATTCCCGACCTTTCACCAAATCCTAAGGCGGGGGTGAGGAGTATGTTTCCCATCTTACCAGATCTATCCTCGATTTGAACCTTGACTTCTCATGCTCTCTCAAGATCATGAGTGAACTGGGTAACAAGGGCTTACAGAATCTTTCTAGCCTCTTTGGATTCACAAAGGTCTCTCATCAGATTAGCCACTTGTTTAGTCAAGCCCCCCTTTTCTTTCTCAAAACTCTTCTCTCTCTCATCACAAACTAACTTTCTCTCTCTCTCAAGGCAGTGCTAAACGAAGACTCTCTCTCTAGTCTCTCCTGATTCCTTTTCAACGGTGACGATCCTAAGAACTAATGCTTTGTTATGCTTTTTGGTTTTGAATTATTCGGCATATAAATCGGCGTACGCGCGTCTAAGATCGCTCTCGCTCTCACTTCCATCATCCTCTCCCTCACTCTCATTACTGTCAAGGTGTCCAAGTGAGGTGATCATCGTCGTGAGATGTAGTGGGAGAATCTCCATGAGTAGCCATGAATGCTATAAAGTTGCATTCATGCGGTGATTCATCTCCAGAAACCACCGACTCAACCTCGCTATCGTCACTCAATGTGGCATTTAGGAGAGCTTTGCCCTTGCCTTGACGCTTCAACCTAGTGGAACACTCAAAAGCCTTATGACCTTTATCGTCGCATTCATAGCATCTCTATTCATCTCTCTTGGGTGTGTCCTTTTTATCTTTTTCATCTTTCTTTCCATATTTATTTTTCTCAAAACTCTTTTTATCTTTAAAATTGCTATTTTTTAATTTGAGAAATTTTTTGAAGTTTTTTGCAAAAAGAACCAAGTAGTCTAAATCAAATTCTCCCTCAGAATAAAATGTTTCTATCTCTCTATGTTTAGATGCTTCTTTCCTTTTAACGGACCCCTCACCCTTTCTAGTCTAGGCTTTAAGTGCAATTCCCTTAACCTTTGATTTAACAAACTTAGTAAACATGTCAATTTCAAAGGTTTGTAAGTCTCCAACCAATTCCTCTAATTTAAGCGTGTTTAAATTACCCATAGAATTTAGCATAGTGACTTTAGGGATAAAACTCTTAGGTGGTGATCTTAGAATCTTTTTAACAACTCTAGCATTAGGAATGTGTTCACCAAGATTAAAGCTAGTGTTTACAATATCAGATAATCTAGCATAAAATTCATCAAAACATTCAAACTCAAGCATGGTGATAGTTTCAAATTGAGTTGTTAAGTTTTGTAATTTTGATTCTTTCACATCGTTAGTTCCTTCATGGGTAAGCTGTAAAACATCCCATGCCTCTTTTGACGTGGTACGCGTCATTATCCACTGGAACTCCTCAGGTGTCACGGATCCATAAATAGCACTAAGACCCTTAGAGTTAAATGATGACCATTTAAATTAATCTTCAGTCCATGTAGTTACAGATTTTAAATTTGTCACGTTGTCAATAGTGATGGAGGGAGGTATCCACCCTCTTTCAACCAAAATCCAAACTCTTTCATCTATGGCTTTTAGAACAGATTTCTTACGTGTTTTCCAGTAAGCATAATTAGTCCCGTCAAAAACTGGTATTTTATTATATAATTTCTCCATTTTAAACACGCCCTTTTTCAAAAATCAATTTTTTCAAAAATTGATATCTCAGAAAAATTTTGTGGAAAATTACACGGTATAATTGTGTAATTGGCTCTGATGCCAATTTGAGAGTGCGCGTGCATTCAAATGAATTAATTGTTTAATTAAATTCCAATTCCAGACCCAATAATTTTTTAACTCTTGCAAATAAACGTGATTAAAAAAAAGTAATCTAAGCATGCAAGACAGTCACAAATGAGGACAAAATACCCGAAGGGAAAAACCATTTATTTCACTATAATCTAGTAACTCACAACTTACACGGATTACAATGAAATAATTTGACACACGGATACCCGCAGGCGTCGGTCAGCGTCGTCGGCAATAGAACAACCTCAGTAACTCCACAAGAACACTCAGTTCTATTTCAGCAAAGATATGTCTTGGGTTCCACAAAACACTTCATAAAAAGTAGATGGGATTATGAATTAAATTGACAAAAGGTTTTGGACCCTTAAAAGTTATAAGAAGACATACTGAAAAATATATTGAACACAAACGATTTTTCTTTCTAAGAAAGTGTTCTGTCAAAAAACTTTTCTTCTTCTTCTTTTTCCAAACTGTACTATATGGCCTTTTAAAATAGAAGAGATTGAGTTGGCACGCAGTTGTCTAAAAAGACAGAGGCGTAAGGTTTCAAAACAAAGGAGTTAAGTTTTGCCTTTACGCAACTTTCTTTTAAAACAAGATTTTAAGAAACCTATTGACATGTGCCAATCATTGGCAAAATTAAAAAGTTGTGCCCCACATAAATCTCTACAGCTAACGCGTGGTAGCGGCCTTATAAAATAAGGAGTGAGGTTGAGTTTAAAAAAAACTCCTTCACCTTTTTCACATACCCATGCCAATCATTGGCACAATAATAAAAAAACGGCTCCCCGTATTTTGTTCTCAAAGTCGTGTGGTCGTTGCCTGATAAGCAAGAAAAAAGAAATTGCCTTTAAGGCTTTTGGAAGCCATCTGTACGAAAACTTCACCATTTTAACACAAAAGTTTCTCGTGAATCATTATGCCAATGATTAGGGAGGGAAAAAGGCGGCGTGGCAAAGCAATTTTTTTTAAAGCCTTGGCTTACTTCCCAAACAATGATGCATCGCCTAAGTTAGTTCTATCAAGAAAATGTATTCGTTAAATGCCAACTTATTTTGATTTAAAAAACTTTTGTTTCCATTTTTTTTTTTAAATCCCAACACTTTAAGTATAAAATGCCAAAATTATCTCATTGGAGCTTGAATGTTGAAGTGCACTTGTAATTTAGATTCGGATATTGTAGATGTTAGCATCCTCAATTCTTTGTTGACTTGTAGCGGTATGTTAGCATAGCCTTTTCATTTTGATCATCACATTAAAGAGGTGAAATCCCACTATGCATAGTGGTAATTGCACTGCATTGTTCAAGATGTGCCTGGGATGGAGAGCTAACACTTGATTGATCTGGGGGTGGTCTTTGCCCTTGGGACAGTAACTTACCTTTCTCTTGGATACTTATCGTCGATTGCAACTTTGAGATGTTCGCATTTATGTCAGTGAACATGCGCTCGTATCTAGCATTGGTTGAACTTTGGGAGTTTATGAATTGGGGTATCATGTCCTCAAGAGTTCTCCGCGGTGGAGTGATATATGGATCTGGAGGAGGTGGTGCTGGTTGAAAGTGTGAAGGTGGAGGAGGGGAAATATGTGAATTAGGATTTAATGCAGCCTGCAGTTGTCCATAGCTAAAACATGGGTGGTTTTTCCATGAAGGGTTATAAGAATTTCTGTGCGGGGCACCGAAATTGAATCCTCCTACATCACTCACCTGCTCATTAAGCATAATTTTATAAGCGAGAATCATCGTACATTCTTCTATTTAATGTCCCACTTCATAAATAGCACATAACTTCTCAACAGGGATGTGGATCGGGCCAGTTGGTCCTCTTACGCACATAGCGAGTAACTCTCTCATACCTTTCTCAATTTGATCGAGTCGATGGTTCATCATGGTAACTTTTTTGACGTTGAACCGACCGAATGCCGATGGGGAGGTGGACACTTGGCGAGTTCGAGTCTGAGTGCTAGGGTCAGATGTCTCTCATGCTTGAGTGGTCTCGGCAACATACCTCAAGTGGAGTTCAGCATCATCAGCATCTAAGTCGATGAAAGGGCCATCACACATTATCTCAACAAGTGGTTTGGAGTTGATGTTTAGTCATTATGGAAGAATTAAATTATTTGTTATTTATCAAGTCCATGATGAGGGCATGAAGTAACTAACTCGTTGAAACGTTTAAAACATCGATCAAACGGCTCATTTTCTAATTGTCGGAAGGTTTGAATTTGAACCTTAATGGAGTTCGTCTGATGTGGAGGGAAGAACTTCTTGATAAACTTGGATTATAACTCGTTCCATTATGTAATGGAATTAGGAGGTAAAGACCATAACCAGGTCTTAGCTTTATCCTGAGAGAAAATGGGAAAATCTTGAGGCAAATCACATCTTTCGTGCATATTTGATCGTTGAACGTCTCGCACGCTTCTTCAAACTCCCGAATATGGATATGGGCTTTTTCGATTCCATTCCATGATATGTGGGAAGGATTGGGATCATTCCATTCCGAAAACGGAAATTGCCCTGCATTATATGGGAGCAGAATGCATCCTGGAGTGACTGGCCGCTCAGGGTAAATGAATTCTCTTAAGGGTCGATAAGGTGCCTATCCTGCACCCGTGCCTACGCTATCGTGATGTGGCATGGCGCTCTCACTTAATGACTCGGTATCCTCACTCAGTGCATTAGGAGTGTAACCTTAAGTATAACCAGATGGGTACCTTGCTATTGAGTTTGGCGGTGTAGGAGCTGGAACCCAAAATTGAGGATGGTTAGGCGTGTGTGGGCTATCTGGGTTGTACTCGACAATCGAGTTTTCGTCAATGCGCGTAGGAGTGCTTTGAGGAGTTTGGTGTGGATTTTTCATTAACAGGATTATGAGAAATGTTGTGTCACTTTTTTATTTTATTTATTTTTCTAAATTTTTTGTTTATTTATTTTGGATTTTTATGAATTTTTGGTCAAAGTTTTAGATTAACCTCTAGTCTACCTAGATCCCCGGCAACGACACCAAAAAATTGACGCGACCACGAATGTGTATCTAGTGTTCGTGCTGATATAGGCTCAAGTGCAAGCCCATCGCGTTAGTAATAAACTCGGTAAGTTGGGATCGTCTCCACAGGGAAATAGGACGATGAAATCGTGACGATGTTGGAAAGATTGAGAACCCTAACTCGACTCTAAAAATGAAACAGAAAAGATGATTTGGTATGGGAAGTAACTACAACTAGAAGTAATGAGAAAATCTACCTACTAAATTGAGAGATTAAGACTAAAATGCTTTTTAAACTACTTATGAAATTGGGCTTTTAACTGAAACGATTGCAAGTGAGAAAGATAGGTCGGGATACAATCCTCCAACCCTAGTACATTTACTAATGTTAAAACCAAATCTTAAATTGAAATAATTGATAAAACCTAGTCTTTATTAATCTCAAGCATTATATATATGAGGTTCAAGCCCGCATCATATATAATTAAGAGTAAGAATAAAGCGGTGTCATTATAGCTGCACGCGCGTTGCACTCTTAAGTGTCCCGGTTACCTAGGGCAAACGGGATCAAAACATCTACAATGGTTGTGGTTACTAAAAGACACGATTGAATCAAATATTTAATTCAAAAATTATTTTTACGCATTTGTAAAAGACATCGGGTTGGATTCATGCATCCCAGCCCTTAGAAAATTAGCTAGACATGATTAACTTAGAGAAAACAGGGTTTTTAAGAAATAGAAAATTAATTCTAAAGAAAATAAATGAAAAGAGAACTGCATAATCAAACCAACAATCAAACTAATGAGCAATTGAAAACATAAAGGAAAGATGTTACTTGAATTGTAGAAATTCGATTCAAATTGTAATAGCAAAATCTTCTTATGGAAACCTATGGTTTTTTACTACAAAAAACCTCTACTCCTAATTAGCAACCTAAAAAATTGAACTCCTATTATTGTGTAACAACCTAGCATAAATATCTATGAAATTTTCAAGAGATTGACCCGCTTAAAAATCTGAGAAAAATAAAAGAAGATTTGAGGAAATGCCAAGCGGTCCGGATCCATCGAGCGAGGCGGTCTGGATCCCCCCTTTATTTCAAACAGGGACTTTTAGCCGAGGGCAGTCCGAATCCTTTTTGAATAAAAGGTCTGGATCTCTGCCTTTTTCGTTCAGATATTTTTTCCATGCGGTCCAGATTCTTTTTGAATAAAAGGTTTGGATTGCCTTCAATTTTCATACAGAACTTGCTTTATACCCGGTCCGGATCCTTTTCCAGGGCGGTCCAGACCACCTACCAAATTCATGCAGGAATGTTTTCTGGACTTTTCTCATCTTCAAATGCTCGTAACTTCTTCATCGTAGCTCCAATTGAGGTGTCGTTTTTCCAGTGTTCTTGTAATTGAAATCTCTCCAACTTTCCAATTGGCCCCACCTCCGGACTAAGGTTGAAAAATTATGAAATTTCCCTTTAACTTTCCTTGTTTGATTACTTTTCGATGCTTTTCCAATTCCTTGCTTTCTCAGTGCTTTAAATACTTGCAAAAATCGTGAGAAATACATGAAACTAGATGTACTTGTTGGAGTCAGTAGTAAGGAAATGCGATAATTCAACTCATTTTGCATTACTCGAGATGATAAAAGTCCCTAAATTAAGGTGATAAATTCGAAAGAATTTCAGCCTAATTGGTAACTTAGCACGATGAATCATATTATGTGTTATCTAACTTTGTAAATAAGGCCTCTTTATTCATAAAATTTTGAGATAATTAAATTGGAGTCAGTTGTAATTATTTAGTGGAACTAATTACAACTAAAAATAAAAGTACATAAATTATGGAGGTTAATTTAGAACTTTCATATATATATTTAGAAGATAGTTCAATTATTTTCCTTGGATCCCTTGCATAGCCCTTATTAAAGAAGTAAGCCCGTTTTTAATAATTTCTTAAAAGGCATTTGGCTAATCTCATTCAACTATATAAAGGATCATGAGAAGGAGTTTCCCTCACACAAACACTTACAACACAAGAGAGAGAGAGAGAGAGAGAGAGACGGCTAAAGTTTGGTAGAGTACAGATATAAATCACGAGGTTCAATGGGGAGACAAGAAAAGGAGAGGAAACATTCAGGTTATTCAAGATCCAATTATTGTTCAGGTGTCCACGTGATTTTCTTGCATCGTAGGATCATATATAAGAATATTCTCAGTGCTTGTTCATCATATTCTTCAACATAATCTCCTATAGTGGATCACTTATAAGACTCGCAAAGGTATGATGATGATACCCTAGATTTATTTGTAGTTATTTATGTTTCTAAAGACAATGAAATTAAGTTCCTTGCGAAATAATTCAAACATCAATCCTTGCAAAGAACTCGTTCGCACGAGAGGAGCCTCATTCGAAATAGGTAGAGAATGTTTTTTCAAGCTTTTAACTAACAATTAGCCGAACCTAGGGATGTCAATTTTTTCTGAACTTCCAAAATTTCCAATTTCCAATCCAACTTTTTTCAACTTTGGTACCATAATTATATTTTTGAATTTTTGAATTTCCTAATTTTTTTATAATGGAATTGGACAATATATATAAAATTTTGAATTTCCAATATTACACCATTTTAATTTTTTTCAAAATATTTTTTGAAGTATCATTAAATATAGATTTATAATAATACAAATACTATTCATTTATTAATCTTCTTGATATTTTTATTTTAAAAAAAACAAATTTATTTTCATAATCATGAGCCAACCCATGACCATTTTGAATTAATTTAAATGGTCACGGTTTAGTAAACGTTCCCCAAAAAATCCCGAGTACCGAGTCACGATCCATAATCATGACCCTGTTTTGAATTCAAGAGCTACACAGCTTTGGGTCACGGTTGTGAACCATGATCACGTTTCCCACTAATTGGACGGTCGTTTGTCTTTGGTCATGGTTCACAACTGTGGCCTATTATGTGACCAACTTCGCACCACTTTTCCTGCCATTAAGGTCACAGTTTTGGACCGAGACCAACTATTAGTAATGGTCACATTCCAAAATCACGACCACCCTGCCGTAACTATTTCTAGTTTTTAGGTTAGTGATAAATCTATGCCAAACCACCCCACAAGTCTAAATTAAATGAAAGAAAATGTGAATATGTAATAAAAAGTCTCTTGATGACAAAATGATCTAGTTGTGATCAGTTGCGCTTGGTTATGACATTTCACATTTGATTATGACATACAAACTCTACGAGGGATGATAGATGTCAAATAGAAAATACAATTGTTATTCCCACCTTTAAGCCCAGGCATATAATGTATAGATAATATATACAATAATAATATGCGTAAATAGGTATGAGAGACATGTCAATGATAAGATAATGGACAACTCTTTATATTTAATTTTAAAAAAAATCAACCAATGGGAACCATAGGGTTATAATTTTATCGGAGGGTAATCCCTCAATAGTGGTCCTAGTTAACCTATCATGAGAAAAATAAATAACCACCTCATCAAGATATTTTCTAGCGCCTTTCACCCATAGGGATATGAAATTCCTTTGTCCTCATCCTCTCAATCTACAATATATTTCATTCATTATATCTCATCTATGCAACATGTCCATTCGATTCACAGTGTAGTCTGAACAAAAACATGAAATCACATGCACCACACAAACATGTATCCAACATTTCGAAAAGGTATACATTAAAATATGTGACTATGGAAAATGAGATATTAATTACAATAACGTCTTAATAAATGATAATTTAAATTGAGATTCAATTAAGTAAACAACAATAATAAATATTGTATCTAGGAACTAATGGTACACCCCGCACACATGTTGTAATCGAAGAGTATTTATCATTCAAACGGCTTATAGAATGTACCATAAAATGACTAATTTTTTTAAAAAAAATCATTTATTAAGGATTTTTCCCAATCTAACGACAGTTGTATGAAAGGCCCCGAGTATGCAGATATTTTTAAAATATCTTTTATTAATTTTCTATAAAAATTTAAGACAATTTAATCCATCGTTAGAATTTTAGGATTTACAAATAAAGTTGATCTTTTATATTTTCACGATTAAATGGGAACCACCAAATTGAAATGTTTGTCATTACAAGTTCAGACATATTTTTACTTTATTATTTTGAATTTCCTGAATGGAGTTGTGACCGTTTAAAGTCCTAATTTATTTAGTTACATCAAAGTGTGCCCCCGATAGATAAATAACTTTTTTCCATATATGTTTGGGGCTACCCATAACCTACTTGAAATTTGTCCATTGTCCTTATCTTCCCCACTTGAAATTTGTGTAGAAAGAAACACCACGCAAGTCTATATATACACATACATGGACATCTCTCCCCATTTTGTTGTTTCACCTCCATCTCTATTTTACACCAAATTTTATAGGATGACTTCTCGGACCACCATGGACACACCCATACCAATGAAAATCCAAACCATCCCATGAGCACTACATAACCCCAAAACCTATTTTGTTTAATTCTTGTCCATTATCACCTATCGATCATTAATTTCACAGTAAACTTGACAAGGAAACTCCATAAATTGTTGTCGACACATCACAACAAACAAAAATATAAATTATTGTTGGAACACGACATAGCCCCAAAACCATTTAGTTTATCTCTCCTATGAGTAACATCCTCGAGTTATTCTTTCCCTTCCCAAGTGGGCATGATTAATCTCAAGGATTTATCATGCCTTGACTTCCCGTAATAACCACATTACCAACTGGGAAGATACGTTGAATTTCAAACCGTAGTATCAAGAACAATAACAAAATCAAGTGAAAATGTATATCGGTATGACTTACTCTCTCTGAAATGTAAAGTTTTCTAGCAATCACAATTATTTTTCTCATATGAGATTTTGGGTACGATTCTTTAGGCCAAATGTGTTTTAGGTTTGGAACTTTGATAAAGAGGCATTTGGGTTAGAAACTTTGGCTCAAATGGGTTTTGGTTTGGAACTTTTCTTCAATGGAGACTTTTGATTTGAATCTCATTAATTGGAAATGGATCTTTGTTTATCTCATGAGAAAACTTAAGAATTGTTGACACAAACTTTGATATGGAATTTTGATCTTTTGATTTTTTATATGATATTGTGCGTTTTTGGAAGAAATATATGGGGTATATTTATAAACTTAAAAAGAAACTAGTCGGGGGCATTTGGGTAAATTATGAAACGTTATTTTTTGAATTTTGAAAAAACTCACCGTTGAAATAGTGGCTTATGAACTCATAGTCGAATTAAATTAGTTTTGGTCAACTAAAACTAGTTTTATTAGGAAAATATCATTTTTTTGAGTTGGATGGATGGTTTAGGGTAAGTTTGTGTGGGTTGTTCAGTTAATACTTTATCATAAAAGATGTGTTACATATTTACATTCATTCCCTAACCGCTCAACAACTTTTAATGAATCACTGAATTCTTTTTATCAAAACAAATTGTCTCGATGCTACTTGAATAAGGCTTTGGACATGATTATGATTTTCCATTTGACTTTGAGATGATTAACTTGCTTATTTAATGAGATTTGAAGTTAATGATAGAATTTCATGGAGCTTATTTAAGAGACATGATTTCTTGGATATGAACTTACTAAGTTGACTGGCTGGGATAGAATTGCCAAGAGTTAGATATAAACTCTCAAATTAGGTACGCATTAAACATTGACTAGATTTTACTAAGTTGTCATGCATTGGGTTTGAACTTTTGAAAGAGTCTTCATTTGCATTGGTTATAAACTCTTAAATAATTTTTATTTCTTTGTTTATGAAGACCTTCTTATAGATATGGATTGGTTCATGAATTCCTGTTGGTGATGATTGGCTTTCTTGGATATAAACTTATTTATGAACTTCTTCTTGAGTTGAACCATACCAAAATTGAGTTTCTGTCACTCTATAGCTGGCTAGCATTGTCACTATCAAAAATCATGTCAACAAAACACGTGTTTATTGTCAAGTTCAATGACCGTGACACGGCCGTGACAAGTTGTTGTCACGATCGGGTCACAGTCATTGAACTTGACAACAGAGTTGTCATGGTCGTGTCACGAACTTTGACCGTGACAAGTTTATAAGTTATCACGGTCAAAGTCCTTGACACGACCACGATAAGTTTTAAATTACATCAGTTCAAAGTCCCTCATTTCTGGTTTATCCTAACACATCTCTCTCTCTCTCTCTCTCTCTCTCTCTCTACTTTGGCAGTAGTAGCGGCGATCCTCATTCCGACGACCTCTCTTCATTCCGATGACCACTCCTTCTCTTTATTCCGGTGCATCTCTCTCTCTCCTTCACATCACATACACACACACACACACCACAGAAATGCATGCAAACCACACCATATACAGACCTAGAAACCCCTAAAATGATTTCAAATGAAAACCCCAAAAAAAAACTAGAAAGATTTATGCCAATGAAATTAATTTGAAACCTCAAAAATAATTTCAAACACACACACAAACATATGGACTTATTTAATTTTTGTAATTTATTGTGCTAATCTATTATTCATTTATTGTGCTAATTTATAATTTATTCAACTAATTTGAAAATGATGTCACCTTATTATTTATTGTGCCAATTTTAAAATGATGTCACCTTATTGCGCTAAGAAGTTTCTCATTTGTTGAACATTTCGCATTATTATTTGGATTGTTGTTTGGGTTTCTTGAACTATTGTTGACTAGTGAATTTGAACATTTTGATGGCCATTGAGTTGGTTAGCCTTAGGCATTTCTAATATTTCACATTATTATTTGAATTGTTGTTTGGGATTCTTGAATTATTATTGACTGGTGTATTTGAACATTTAAATTACCATTATGTTGGTTGGCCCTAGGCATTTCTAATATTTAGGGTTGTGATTCTACCGAATATAAATAAGACAAAAACTAAACATCTTTACCATGAAAATATAATTAAGACAGAAATGAAACATAATATAAATTTCAAAAGCTTTATGTTAAACAATTAAGAATGGGAAATGAAACATAACAATTAGAATAGTGCGGATGGCAAAAAATAAAATGAATAAGAAAATGATACTTACTGTAAATCATCTTCTAACAATTAAAAAAAACTTTTTAATTTAAAGTGGCTATAAGAATTACAAGTATTAAAAGTTCATTGTGATCATATTGGTTGATAAATTACCACCTATGCACCATGAGAAGATAATATAGAGGGCACCCCCAAAGCCTTGGGATAAAAATAATTGTTGGTATCCCTACGCTTTGGGGTAGCTCTCTATAATATTTTCTCATGTTACACATGTTACACATGTGGTAATGTATAAATACTTTAAATTACATATAGTGTGCAGAAATACTAGACTTATACTTCTTATATGTACAAATTCAATAGCCCTTAGACCCGTTCGAGAGTCATTACCCCTGTAATGAGATATCTCGAATTGGCCCATTTGGACAGTTTAGGACAGCATAGTTTCTATATAATAATATTCTTAATGGCTTAAACTTGCTACTTTGGGGGGGAAGTTCCGTAGATGTCTCTTAATATTCTCTAGGTACATACTAGATGATGCGGTGTTAAGTGTTATTCCAATTGACAAATTGAAATAACACTTACACTTGCGAATCTATGTCGTGTACTCGGAGAACTATGGGGATATGCTATCGAATTTTTCCCAAACTGGAACAATGTGGATGGGCCGCTAAGTATATTACAGAAATATGCGATCTTGAATGGGATAGGACCACTCACCCTTTTGAGGATATGGAAAAAATAGGATTCATATTAATTTTATAATATAACACTGAAAGATGAAATGTCAATCTTATAGTAAATCATTAATTAGAAACTAAATTTTCACACTTTTTTTTATACCAATCCATGAATATACGCTTCTTACCCATAATTTTGTAGTAGTTGTGATAGGATATCATCTATACAAAGAGTGGATGGGTGAGACAAATAAACTAAGGAATGTGTTTCGCAGAGGTGCTAATGAATTATGAAATACACAAAGAGATGTCATAATGATGAAAAGTTCCTGTGTCCGTGTGCTAAGTATAGGAATGGTTAGGTGTTTGAGTGGAAAACAGTTGAACTACATTTATTAAGATGAGGTATGTAAATTAGTTATCGATTTTATATTTTCCATGGTGAATCGCATGTTTTTTTTTCCCCGAGCAACCTTCACAACAATCAACAAGTAGGATAGATGTACAATGGAAAGAGGACAATGTAAATCATAATATTCTAGAGGATTTAGTTGGTGACGTTTATGGAGTTCATGAAGTGGAAGAAAATGAGGGCCATGGTGATGTACAAGGTCCAGTTGCTCATGAAGATATCGGGATAAACCTTGACGATGACTATCAAAGTTTAAAATTTAAGGCGATCCAATCGTTGTACTCTGGTTGTGACAAAGATCAAATAACTTTAAATGCCATGGTTGGTTTACATATTTTGAAGAGTCAATATGGTTTTTCTGTTAATAGCATGAATTTTGAATTAGGTGAAGGCATTGCTACCCAAGCAGAATACGTTTCCAAATAGCTATCCTACTATGAAAAACAGTTTGAAATGTTTGGGAATGAAGTATAAATTAATTTATGATTGTGCGTACGACTATATACTTTACCAAAAGGAGTATAAAAATCTCGATCGGTGTTCGGTATGCGATGAACCTAGATATGCACAATCAACTAGAAAAGAAGGCATAAGCTCAAGAGTGCCTCAAAAAGTGTTTAAATATTTTCCCTTTGGACCTAGATTGAAGTGGTTTTTCAAAATACCATGGATAGCGGAGGTAATGACTTGGAATGATAGGGATGACGTAGGGGATAATATCATGTACCATCTTATTGATTATACATCTTGGAAGATGATAAGTTACGAGTATCCCATTTTTTCTTGAGAACAACGTAACATTCGTTTGCCAATATCAACATATGGTTTCAATTTATTTGAATATCTAAGCAATAATCAGAGTGTATGGTCAGTGATCCTAGCACCACTCAACCTCCCTCATTTACCTTTAGTAGAAGAATTAAATGAGTTATGGGAAGAGGGTGTGCAAGCATTTGACTCTTTTAAAAAAGAGGGGTTAACGTTGAAAGCTATGTGGATGTTGGCAATTCATGATTTTCCAACTTATGAGACATTATTTGGTTGTGTAGTAAATAGTTATTTGGGGTAACCTATTTATAGAGAGGAGACTGAATCTCTGCATCTCACCACTAGCAAAATAATATATACCATTGCCATAGGAGGTTTTTACCACCCGCTCATAGTTTTAGATTTGAGAAAGGTTTCAATTTTTTATCGAGCGGGGTTGAACATAGGCTACCTCCGCGAAAACTTTCGGGTCCAAAAATTGAAAGTAAATCTTCTAATTATGGCCCTAATATAACAAGTAAGAACCCTAAACTGAAGAATTTCAAGCATAAGAATACCCCAACTGGGAGTAGAACTAAGACAAGAAAGGCATGATCTAGGAGGTCAATTTTATTTGACTTGGCTTATTGGAAGAATAACCAGGTGCACCATGTATTGGATGTGATGCAAAACAATGGATACTACCCCAAATAACAAAACCACCTCCTGAAAAACAACAAAACAGCGTTGAATTACAAGTATCTAGTAATAATGTCTATTTTAAAAATAAACATTCAGAAAATTGGCAAAAGAATTTTCCTGACAACGATTGAGAAAAATTAAAAGGAAAAAACCTTTTAAAAGGCGAAAGTAGTAATAGTAAACCCCCTATTGTTATGAAAAATATACAAGTACCAATATTACCTGGAACAAATTATCTAAAAGAAGATAATATAAAATCCAGTCAAATTTATCATTTCCAATTAGGAAAAGAAGAAATAATCTTCTCACCAAGCCATGGAAAGAGAAGATATACTTATGTATTAGGTTACTTCAATTTTGCAGGCTATAAACCATATAGTCTTTGCACATTAATTGATACAGGAGAAACTATATGTTCTTGTAGACCTAATGCTTTACCTCCTGAAAAATGGATAAAAATGAAAAACCCTATTACTTGTAGAAGCATTGCCTGTTTTAACAAAATCTTCTTTTTCATTTTTATATGCAGGGGTTTGCATTTAATCTTCAAAAGCTTCCCTATTTTGGAATTCCTGAAGTGGGTCTTCAGCCTTCCTTTTTCCATTAATTGTATTTACTACATGTGGTGGAATTTCTTCTTCATCAGATGAATATTGGTTTAATTCATACTGATAGTGTTGTAATAATTTTTCATTTTCCAGATACGTGGTTTGTATTTGTTCAATGAGTTTATTACGTTCTGAAACAGTTAATATTGGATCTTTGTATAGATGTTTCCAATAATCTAATATTTCACGAACATTTATATATTCGGTGTAATTAAATTCTTCTGTTTAAAGAGCTTTAATTTCTTCCGAACCATAATATATCTAGGAATTTTGTTATCCCCTAGGTTATTCATTCCAGTTTGTTCTCGATTTTGATTATCTATTTTGTTTAATAGATTTTCAATTTGTTGTTTAGTCTCCTCTTTTAGATCTAAATTTGTAACCGTTTCGAGTTGACTAATTTTTTGATCAACTTTGTTTAAGTTGAATTCAATACAATCTAATTTTTTCTCTACATAATTTTGATTAACGACCTGATGTCTTTCAGTTTGTTTGACCCAACTAAAAACTATATCAGTTAAACTATTTAACGTAGTACTAATTTTACTAATATCATTTTCGGATTTTTTATCTATATGTAAACTATGATTATACATAGACTCATCTTTTTGTAACCATGGTGCTAAACATTGTAGATTAATATTATTATTACTTTGTTCATCTTTTCGAGATTCCATTGGTATCTAAGACCTCCTATTATATGTTATTTCAGGTGCCTAAAACCAGTTTTCCTAACGCCTAATGCTTAACTATAGTAGCTTTTTGGCGAATGGAAATATGGGCTTTGAAATAATAATAATAGGGATATGGGTTTTATGAAAACTTTAAAGATTTTCAAAATAATATAATAATATCTTTATATTTAAGTTTTTCAAGAAGTGGTAATTCTTTTTGAGATAATCCTTTTATGAAATTTCTTCCATAATTAAGGATTCCTAGGAAACTTTGTAATTGTTTTTTATCCAAAATTTCCTCATTAAAATCTCTTATTTTAGAGATGATATGATCTTGTAATTGTAGGCCATCCTGGTTTAGGATTATGCCAAGAAAATTAATTTATGTTTTTTCAACATCAATTTTCTTAGGTGATAAAATGATTCCATGTCTTTGGAATTTTTCACAGATAATTTTCAGATGATATCTATGTTCTTCTATGGTTTTGGAAAAAATAAGAATGTCATCTATATAGACAACGCAAAAATCTTTAAGGTCTTTAAAGATTTTGTCCATCCATCTTTGATATACCTAAGGAGCTGTGTTTAGTCCAAAAGGCATAACATTCCATTGATAGTGCCCTCTAGGGGTACTAAAGGTTGTCAATGGCTTGGATTCTTCAGTTAGTTTTAACTGCCAAAATCCAGATTTACAATCGAATTTGCTAAAGAACTTTTTTCCTTTAGTTTGGTTAATTAATACATCCTTTCTTGGAATAAAATAACCATCAAACTCTAATTGTTCATTTAGTCTTTTATAATTTATAACCATTCTATCTTTTCCTCTTATTACTTCATTGTGTTTTCTTACCATGAAGGCAGGGCTAGAGTGTGGACTTATTGTTTCTTCAATAAGATTTATATCCAATAATTCTTTGATTTGTTTATCAAATTCATCTATATCATTTCTGGTATAGATCATTGGTTTTACTCTTATAATGACATTGGGATCTCTTAGTCTGAGATTAC
The DNA here is from genome assembly GCA_949130495.1 of Sambucus nigra. Lineage (NCBI taxonomy): Eukaryota > Viridiplantae > Streptophyta > Magnoliopsida > Dipsacales > Adoxaceae > Sambucus > Sambucus nigra. The sequence goes on from OX422208.1 coordinate 299,747,577, forward strand.
AATATCTTGGACTTTTATTCCATAATTTTAGTGGGTTTTCACTAAAATTATCATTTAATATAGTATAAAGCCAATGAGTTTCTTCAAGGGCTTTGATAAAAGGAGTTATAACCCCTTTCTTAGTAGGGCGAAAATCTCTTTCGCACTTATATTTATGTTGTTGTAGTAAAGGGATTTTTACTACATCTTTGTTGAGGGTTAAATTTATAGTTCCCTCATCAGTACTTATAGGCAAATATTATGAGATAAAATTGTTGCCTAAATTAAAATCTCCATGCATTTCTGGAAAGCATAAGATTTTCGGAATAATGAATTTCTTTTCATTAAACCATATAGCCATTTTTTTAGCTTTTAAATCAATGAAATTTTGTGTCCCATTGATGCCTGTTACAGCAATAGGGTATCATGGGCACATGCCTTGGGGGGAGTCATTCAAAGGACGGAGAAAATGCACGAAAAGACCTTAAATTATTGAAACTTGAGCCATAACTATGGTTGAAAGAAGATAATAGGGTAAGGATAATAATTCCCCCTAGTGCATCACTTTGACAAGTGAGGAAAGAAAGGTGATTTTAGACACAATATATAATTTAATGGTTCTATCTAATTTTTCATCCAACTTAGAAATGATTGTGAATTATGCTACCCATGATTTACATAAGTGTGAGTCCCACGATTGGCATGTCATCATGCAATTGGTTCCTTTGTTATTTAAGCATTGTTTCTCCAAGCACATGGATTTGCGAAGGGCCATTATGCAAATTAGCATCTGTAATACCTCGTATTTTTATGGCTTTTAATTATGAGATTAATTAAATAAAATTGCTTTTAATTATGGGATTAATTAAATTAATTTGGGATAATTAATTAGAAATTAATTCAGAGTTAAATAACTAGCGAGACGAGAGTTAGTATTTGATTATGATGATAATGTTATATATTACTGAGTGATTATGGTAATATATGATTATTGAATTTATTAAAATTGTCATGAGTTGAAACTACGGCAGTTTCGGTAATTAAGTTGGGACGCGCGTCTCAGTAGTGTCAGGACCCATTTAAATGGATTTAAAAGTAATTTGTTTTTTGTCATCCGTATGATCATTTTGGGGGTAGTTGGGGGTCTAGTCAGAAAACACTAGTTGGGGGTCTAGTTTGGGACTCAGGGTAGTTTTAGGCCAAATCGGCAACTTGGGAGGATATATTAGTCATTTCTATTTTTGGTGAATAGTAACCTACGAAAATTAAGTTTTGTATATCAGTAAACCCTTAAAGTTATTAGGGCCATTAACTGTTAAACACAAGAGAGAACAACGTGAGAAGAAAGAAGGGTTTCAAGAGAGTTCCAAGGCCAAGCAACCACCATACACCACCACCATCACTGAATTTGTAATCGAAAAAAGAGGGGGGACCAGCCAATATCGTCATCAAAGGATCAGAAACTTCTAATAAAAGGCAAGTGATTTATCTTGCAAAGATTCAAAGCATATGTTTTACATGATAGTTTAGATTTGATGATTTATCGTAAATAAATGAAATAATTGTGAAACTGGAGAATTAAACATTGAATATGGGTGGGCTTCATATAGATAAACTTTTGGGCATATACTAGTTACGGAACCATGATCCATGCGTAGGGAATTATGAATTTATGTTGAGTAATATGAAGATCTTGAAAGAAATAGAAGAAATAGGGTTTTTATGAAAATTGGGTGATTTGATCCAAGAAACAGATGATCCATGATGATTTAATGATTCCAAGACGTTAAAGATTATGCTAATATATCAATACGATGATTAGTAAACTTAGTTCGGAATTTGGGACATTGTAATGAAGGATTTCGGGTGTAAAATTTGAAAAACCCGTAACTGTCAAAGGAATTCTTGGCAAATACCTGATCGATCGATCGATCGACTCAAGAATGTTGATCGATTGACTAATCGATCGATCGAACCTTTTCCTCGATCCACCGATCCCTCCTAATTTTTTTAAATTGCTTCCCTTTAAGGTTTGACAAATACCAAGCTTGTAAGAACTCTTAGGGGGTTTAATAGAATATTGGGGGACTTGGTTAAGATCAGTGGGGCTGTAGTTAATGCCCGAAACATGTTATACAATATGGGGTTGAATGGAATAATCTCGAGTGTTTACCGAGTCATGTACGGTTAGCAGTTTCATACAAATTAGGATTTAAAGTGAATGAATGTTAATTTAGGGTTAGGACCAGTAGAAGAGGGACTTGGAATTACTGAGATAACCTTAGAGACTAGTGGGTGACTTAGTAACCTTATGAGGTAGGTTTAAATATTCGTCATATACGACGAGAGTAGTTATGCTTAACATATTATCTGGAATATTAGGGATGACGCTATGATTCATATGAGACTAAAGATATAGGGATGGTGTATACCTATATCAATGTCATGATTACCTAAGTTGTGTGATTACTTAGTATCTGGATTATTGTGTGTATGACATACCTACCATACTTTCTATCACGGGAGGTTAATTTTCAGTAAAGGACCATCTTATCTTTGTGTGCCTTCGGGCGGATTTAGATTGGTACCTTTAGGACATAGGACTATGAATGGATTATTTGTGAGTTGATAAGTCACCTGACCATGGGACTGTAGGTATGTGCGTGACCCATGGGTATGTGAACTATATTCGCCTCCAATATGTGTGATTTGTATTGAGACAGTTCCTGAGTGATTCGGAACATGTGATCCATATGTACGTGATGTACATGGATTTGATAGCAGAGTATGCGTGCCCCGCAGCTTAGCCTAGGGGTGCCATATATGTATTTATGTACTGAGAGTGATTTATATATGTACTTATGACTGGTTCACTGTTCCTTAGTAGATGTGAATAACTAAGATATTTGGATGGGATAAGAATGTGAGAATTTAATTAACACTTGAGATAAGTAATTTAATGAATGTGAATATGGGTTATAAATATGACTTGTTTGGGTGTTACGAGTAGATACCCTATGTTAGAATGCGAAAGCAGGACTGGTACAGACTAGTTAGTTAGCGGCATAATTAGGATGGGTTAAGGGTATACGTTAGGCGTGCACATTAGTTGAGGGGTGAGAAACTCATGTGAGAGTACGCAACTAACATGTTTAATATATGTGTTGTTTAATATTTTAATTTAAACACTTGCTATATTTTTACACTGTTTTCACCTCGGGCTCTGACTCGTTTTCCTCCAAATCTATTTTGTTTAGTAAAAATATTTTTAGGCGCCCAGCCACAGGGACGCCAAGCATAGGAGTTCCATTCTGATGATGTACTGTAGCTGTTGTGGAAGCTACAAGATCTCGGTATTATACGCCTCCATATTTATCCTGGGTTCCTTTAGAGTCATTCATATCAGTTAGGGCATGGTGCCCATTCTTATCTAGAGATTGTAGATACAGAATTTCATTATTTCAGATGTTGGTTTATTTATTTAGACTCTCGTATTGGGATTTTATTTACTCCGGTATTATTATTATTGGAGTGTTTACTCCAGACTCAGTTTATTTCATTTCGTTGGTTATTCATGTGAGATTGTTTATGTGATTGATGGTTGATGATTTAATTACATGGTTATTGTTAATTTAATTAATAAAATTTGGCATCTCTCTATTTTAAATATTAGGTGGTTAGTAAGTAATTAAATGTTTTCAACAGTGATGCTAAGACTGAACCAACTTGATATTCTGTATTAGTTTAATAAAGGAGTAGTTACCCGATATTTAATTAGTCGGGGTGTCACAGCATCTACGTTACACTTTTATATGAGAAGGTAGTCGATAGAGAGCACATAGTGGGCGTAAAAGTAGCTATAATCGAAGCGATTTAAGAGTTTGATAAGTACTTTCTCCCATCATTTTTTAACATAAGTGTTCCCTTATTGGTAAACCTATGCGACGAGGCACTTCTTTGCGGCCCAGTTAGATATCAGTGGATCTATTTGTTTCAAAAGATTGATGAAAGTTTTCAAAGATTACGCCAATAATACGCGATTGATTGAAGGATCAATTGCAGAGAAATACATCACCAGGGAGTCATCAATCTACATGACTTAAGAAGCGTGGATAACAATGATGAGTTCATCGATGAGCGTGGTCAGGTGATGGTCAAGCGAGTGAAATTAATGATTTTACAACATGAACAAGTAATTCGTTATCTAATTGACACAGATGAAGATGCCAAATAATGGAAAAAGTATGTTTATATTGTATATTATTTTAATTTTTATGCATGATCAATTTCGTAATACGTTCATCACGATCAATGCGGAAAATATGATGCATGTGGGAGCAATAAAAGACGAAGAACGATGGCGCAATCAGAAAGAAAATTTAGGCTTTGGATGTTACGCGAGGTAATTATAATGCGAATGTCTCTTATTAAACGACATATTACAAGAAATTTTCAAAATTAACCTAATTAATTTATCTAGAATCCCAGCTCTTAAAGGCAGGCGATGTGACATCAAGGCTTGCCCTTCTAGCCACTGGACTCTTGTTCGTGGCACACGAGTACAAAAAGTACTGAATGTATGAGGAAAATACAAATGTACAGAACTTGGGCATTTCATACAAGGCCCTTATTAAGTTTCGAGCGAGCCCGAAAGATAAAAACCTCGTTGAAGCTAAAATGACTTACTATGGTGTCATTCAGAATATATTTGAATTGAATTATATAATCTTCAAAGAGGTTGTATTTTTCTATGATTGGGTAAGATTTGAGGATAAAATGCTTGTAAAATTTGATCCTGGTACCAATTTGATCATGGTTGACTTGTCCAAGTTGAATAGAAACGAGCACGTGAGCAATGAGCTATTTGTTTGTGCTTTTCATAGGTCAAGCAATTTTTTTACTCGAATTATATTAACAACAAGCCGTGTTTAATCATCCTACACATGCCAAAGCGTCTAAATAGTAGTGTGAATGACTTGGCTTCTTCTACCGAATATCAATCCATTTTATATGATAACCCGAATTTGAAACAATTTTTAGATTTGTAATAAGTATTCCAATTATTTGTAATAACCATTAGCATGTCTTTTTCGAGTGCTTTATAACTATCGAATGACATTTTAATGCTTTTAATTCATTTTCACTTGATCAGCTCCTATAGATTTGAATCAAAATTGATTTTTTTCGTTAGTGAATATATTAATTTCGATTTTAATCAATTTAAGTATTAATTCAGAGGCCGTGACATAACCCGAATTTGAAATAATATTTAGATTTGTAATATGTATTCCAATTATTTATATTCTTATAATGTCGTTAACTTATAGTATTCTAGTGCTTTGTTATTATCGGATGACAATTTAATACTTTTATTCATTTGGATTTGATCATTTTTTCATATACATGTTCCTACTAATAAAAAATTTTGCAGGAAATGTCTTCATTAGGGCAACAGGGTGGCGCAGGCGAGGAAGGCTCGTTTACCTCTAAGCCCTAAAATGGGGCAAATTGGGGTACCTCGTTGAGAACAAAATGACCTTACAGGCTAGGGTCCTGGAGTTTCTCAAGACGATCGTCAGTCCGGAGTACACGAATTGGAGGAAAAGGCCCGTTGAGCTCAAGATGGCAATCTAGGGGGCATTACTCATAGTTCCTCACATTATTTTTATTTTATATTTATATTTTATAATTTAAATACAACTAACACTTGCTTCTTTTTGTTTTGTATTAGTTTGACAGGAACAATTCAGCCTGCCCCCACATGTCTGCGACGCCACATTCGAATAATTGAGAGATCAATACAAAACGCGAAAAATACATGCGAGCACGGTACTTTGACCATGACCGAGAGCCATCTTGAGGCTTAGGGAAATGGTGCCACAGAAGGAGCCAATCTCATTGGTAATATGGTAGCAGTTTTTCGACAATGAGATCTCGGATTGGAAGTTGTCCTCTCATCAATCGGGGAGGGAAAATCGGGCCAAACAGGTCAATGTGCACTACTCCGGGCGTACGTCTTACGTCGAGGGGGAGCAGAAGATGGTATATTTTTAATTTTCTTTCATTTTAGTTTTATGTTATTCTAAGTTAGCATTATTTACTAATTTTGCATTATTTTATTTCAGGAGATGGGGAATGGCCCAGAGGGTAGGACACGTAGGCTCGATGCCTATGTGGTAATTCAGACGAATAAGGGCAAGGATAAGGAGGTGTCCCCGAGCGTGGTAGCCACAATTGTAAGTTATAAAATGTCTTATAATTGTTTACTTTTTTAATTACGTTAAAAAAGTTATTAACTTATCTAATCGTGTTCTTTTTTGTCGTTTCCGACTAAGATTAAGGAAGTGCACAACTCCCAGTCTGATGCCAACAAGGAATATTTGGCTACGAACACACTAAGCTAAGTTCTTGGGGTAGATCACATGGGGCGGACAAAGGGGTGAGATCTCAGGCGGGGAAGTCAAAGCTCATCGAAATTGAGACGAGCAACACCGGGGTGGCTCTTAAGGTGGACGCTCACGGCGATAAGTCAAAAAGGGTTAAGGAAACGATCAAAAATATGTTCAAGTACATGAAGCGTCCATCTCATGTAAGGACAAGGGGAAAGTGGTAAATGAGGACACAATCCCTCACCCTCACCGCCGAGACTCACCCCCTCATAGTTGTCCACTTACTCGTCGGACCCATATGATCCATTAGCCACATTTACCCCCGTCAAACGGCCTATGTCAATAATTGGTTGGTCGAGTGTCTATATAATAGACACAAAAGGTGGCACGCCCATAGCTTGGAGGTTGAGGGACCCGGACACACACTCGTGTAGTTTGGTTTATGGACGTCGGGTGTACCAATTGAGTCAAGGGTCCACGTCACGCATATTGTGCTCGAAAAAAAGAATGAACCCTGGTGGTTGGACGAACAATGCGGCATTCGGCGAATTGAGGGTTGTCTCAATTCGTTTGTAGTGTGGCCTACCTTCTTCCTTAGACTTGTTGAAAACTCAACCCTGGGATAATTATTTATAATAATTTCATCTGTATTTGTTGGTTGGTTATGATATTGAATGTTGAATATAATTTTTTTTATTATTGTTTGATAATATGATTGAATTAATGTGTATGGATTTAGTTTTGATGAATGGATGAATGTTTCTTTAGATATATATTGCTTTATCAGGTTAAAATATGTTGTAAAAGGTTAAAATATACTATTGGGCAGTAGCAGTGGCCATACCCAATAATTTTTTTGTTAAATCTTCCCAGAATTGTCATAGACTTTGATCATGACAAATCCGTGACAGAGGGAAACTTTTCATGGTAAAAGTCCGTGACACGTCTGTGACAAGTCAGTAATTATCAAGCATGTGTCATGGTCAAAGTCCGTGACAAGTCTCCCTTTGTTACGGACTTATCACGGTCAAAGTCCGTGACAAATGGAGACTTATCACGGTCAAAATCCATGACAAGTCTCCCTTTTTCACGGACTTGTCACTGTCAAAGTCGGTGACAAAGGGAGACTTGTCACAGATTTTGACCGTGACACGTTTGTAACAATTATTGTTGTCACCCAAAAACTTATCACGGTTAAAGACCGTGACAAGGGAGCCTTGTGTAGGTTTTTTATAGTGATAATTTTCCAGCTTTGGTACACTGTTGGTTTTATTATTTGGTACTGTGTTATGAACTTCTCATTGTATCTATGAAATTCTCATAGAGATGAATTTCTTTGGTATACACTTCCTTTCTTTCTACTCGTGACAGAGTTGTCTTGCTTCCTGGATGTTGAGCCACTTTGGTTACTCTGGTATGAATTGTTTTGCATGGTTTGGTATGAACTTATTGGATTGATTGTACATTAACTGGAATGATGAACATAATCACATTCCTAATGGATTTAACGAATGGAAATGAATATTCTTGAATAATTTATTCCATTGTTGGCTATAATTTGCATTGTACTACTTTCTTGGTAATGAATTTCATCATGTGTTGAGTATTTGTTTTTATCTCATGGACATTAGAGAGAAGATAATAAAGTTTATGTATTATCAATTGAATTTTTGTCTTACAAAATAATTTTTTTACTATGAAAATATGTCTTCACAATTTCAAAGGACCTAGAGGATAAAATTTCTTATTTAATGATCAATCAATCAAATGTTATGGGATTTAAGTTAGACAAAAGTGATTGTCCTTACTTAAACATTGAGTTTGATGGACCTAGTGTATACCATAAAGTTTTTAAGAGTGGTATTCTTATATTAGGTCAAAGTATGCTGGAGCATCGATTGGTCTCACACGAGGTTCACCGTGGTTTGTTGATTTCACTCTTTCCAAGAGCAATCACGCGTTACAAATTATGATATCTCGATGGAGCGTTACTACTTATACCTTTTCGTTTCTCAAGGCGAGTTAACAATCACCCTTGAAGACGTTTGTGAACTGATGGGCATTAAACCTTGCGACCTTCATACTTTTAAATAGACTCCTCTTGATTAAGTCAAGAGGAATGAATAATCCCAGTTAGATCAACGGCTTCACGGAAGCATAAGAAATTTACATTTGTTCAGTTGATGAGATAGTTCTAAAAAACCTAGATAAAGATTTATGATGAGCAAAAGGCATAAAACTTTGAAGATGTTCTTTTAGCAAACAAAAAAATTCTCCCCTTTGAAATCAAGCATATAAAAATAGTTCCCTTGGTGTATGAGTATTAAGGTTTCACCTAAAAACCCTATAAAACTTTCAAGATAAGTCTTAGGTAGAAATTAGGTTAACCTTATTCCTATTATATAAAAATTAGCCAATCGAGTACAAAGACATGGCCAAATGGAGCCTTCGTTGAAATACTTAAGAATGGAGTTGGTTCAACAGATGATCTTGTAAAATGATATATATATATATATATATATATATATATATATCACCAGCTCAAAAGATCATACATGTTTTCTAATTATGAAAATGTTAATTTGAATATGATAATCATAGTGAACAATGTTGGTCTAAGTCGTTTACCTTCAACTTAAGGTGGCGTAACTCAATGATGTAGTGCAGAAGCTAGGATTTTATTTTGGAGGGGGTCGTACGAAGCAGTTTAATCATTTCAACACTCTCTTAGTTGAGACTAAAACAATATAACAGGATAATCATTCATTGCAATCGTTATCAATTTGTTAGTATCAGTAAGTTTTTATCTCCAAAATAGTTAGCCACAAATTCAAATTTAGTAAGATTTGAGAGAGACATCATTTGAGAGATATAGGGTGTGTGTGTGTGTGTGTGTGCGCGCGCGCGCGCGCGCGCGTGTGGGTGCACGCGTTAAACACATTTTCCTTCCATTTCAAATTAGCACTTCACATTTGAAAGTCAAAATTTTAAAATAAAATTGAATTTTAATTTTGTTCATTCATATCCAAATTTGAGACGTATAAAACTTACAATTTATTATTGTAAGGGTGGTACTTTATATAAAAAAAATTATATAAAGAAAATAGTAATTTGAACTCATGTTACCGAATATGTAATAATAATTTCACATAGAATGGTTATTTCCACATTGATAAAGAATTTGATATCACCTTGTTACTTTATATAGTACCCATTTTCTCTTATCGTTTAAGTACCACCATTATACCACCTAGTTAAGTTAAGAACAACCTTTTACAATACTAAACAAATGGTTTGGGGGTTGACCGTTAAGGGGGGGGCATGGCCCTTACTGTCATGAAATAACTTCTATTATGCAATTATTTGAATGAAGTTTGATTTCGGGATGAGTTTGATGATGTTGAATGAAAAATTCTTCAAAATGTGGATTTCTAGAACAACTTCTTAAACTAGACTCAAAGAATGTTTTGGCAAAATGGAATAAGACAATCCAACGCAGCATGGGCATATGAGTATACTATATTCTTACAATTTGAATTAAAATTAAATCACTCTTCAACTTCATTCTCATTGGGGATTGCATTCGAGAAATGAATCACTAAGAGATATCATAACACCCAGTCATGTGGGCATATAGAGTTGTAATTAAAGGCTAAGCCTCACACATGACAATAATGGAAACTGATATATTTGATAAATTGAAGTAATATCATGAAAGATACCATTTAGTTAAGAGGTGAAATAAACTCTATGAGATCATCTTAATTATATTGATTACAAAATCACATTTTGATCACAGATGACTTTAATATGGTTATAATATAGCCAATATTAGGTATTTGAAAAATAAGTGAATTTAGGATTCAAATGATTTTTGAATAATACTTAGGATAATGGTAAAGTATGAGGGAATTTAAATAGGAAACACTTTCCTCAATACAGGCTTAAGCTAAGAATAATCACTTTCGGATTCTCACTTTTTCCAATTTCTTTAGTTTCTTTTTTCCATTTTCTTTTTTTTTTATTAAGGAACATAAGGATATAACAAACTCACGTGATTATATTCCACCACACAAAAAACCATCAAAGTGTCCTAATATTATCCCAAACAAAGGTGGAGAAAGAGTATATATGGTTAAACCCCAATGAGGAGGGGAATGGGATGATGAAATGAAGCGATATAATTAATACTCAAAGGGGTTAACTAGGGAGAATATTTAGTAAGTGAGGTCAAGGTCGATATAGGTTGAATAATTAAGATGGAATAATGATTCTTTTATCACCTTTATAAGAACAAACATCCTAAAATTTAAATTTAAAATTGATATCCTATAATGAACTATCAAAACAAAAATAATGAGATTAACATGAATACACTTTCCAAATGAGATAAGAGTTTGTATATGCACACTTGAAATGGACAAATGACTCAAAAATATATAGGAATTAGTCTATGTTATGTTTATCATTATCAACGAATTATAAATGCCATAAACAAATTATCCACAAGTATTATTGCAAATTTTCTCAAAAACTCTAGTTTTCAATAACATGAAGTGTTCCATAATAAATATAGTTTGATAAATCAAGTTTATTAAACAAATAAAATATAATGACATGCATCATTGTTCGCCTAACAAAGCTGGGCAACTATAACAAAATCATTGGAATAAATTGGCAAAACACCCCAAAGGGGATGGTGGATGAAAGAAAATATTTTTGAAAATTCAAATTTCAATAAAAGCATGCTTGGAAAAAACACGAATAAATCAATGAAACTTTAAAATAAATGGGGAGCATATCCAATGCCTCTAACTAAAATGTTGCATTGTAAGAGGGTATAAACTAAAATCTAAAATAATTGGGGGCTCACCCACACAATAATATAAGTTATGTGAATTAATATGAGAATCCAAATAGATATCATACTCGTGTGAGAGTAAAGTATTTGTATATTCAATGGGTTGAATAATCTGGGTGGAAGAGAGGTTTCATAATCAATAGGAGACATGATGGATGATTTGGATGTAAGAGGGTATTATACCAAATGGGTCCCAAGAAAGTCTAATGTTTCTCCACAAAGGTTTTTCAAATGAAAAGGAATGTGGGGCACATAGAGGCAAAATCTCCAACATGGAATGCATCTCAAGTAAGAAATCCTAAAAAATAACTAGCTCAAAAGCATCAAAACTTTGAATTAGTTATTGCAGTAATTGTAATGGTTGGATTTCACTGAAAATAAATGGTGAGTGGAATATGTATCACCATTAAAAAGGGTTTGAATTTTGAAAAAGTTAGATCCAGTATTAATAAATTGATCTTCTAAAAAGATTAGATGTTAAGCTCAATTTTCCATCTCATTTATGTTTTCCAAAAAAGAATTCATTTTATTAATAAGTGATTCTAATTTATTGTCCTCATCATTTTCGACCCTTTGTTGGGTTTTAAAAATTTCCTTGACGAGAAATTATATCTATTTTATGCTTTGAGACATTAGTGAAATGTTATGTTACATGGTGGTCTTCCATTGATTAAAATCCTCGAATCCCTCACTTGGCTAAAAAAATTGTATCTTCCCAAGTTACCCAAGAAAATTTTTGTTGGTTTCGAATAAAGCATTCAATTATTTTTCAAAACAATGATCGTGCTCATAATAATCAAAAGATTATTTTTCATTATCAAATGTTTTAATATTTTATAGTATTTTAAAATACATTTTGATGAAATTATTAAAAATAAATAATAAATTTTACAAATTTAGAAATTTAGAAATAATTTTCAAATATTGATAACACCGTTTAATCTAGAATGTCAAAATACTGAGAAGTACGCTAGACGGATCCATGAATTTTAATCCAAATGCCTCTGAAAATATGATTTCTTTTTAATTTTGTTGCTAATCGTCTTTCCCATGAGTCGAGGTTTCACAACAAACGTCTTTGAGCAAGGTCAACTTTGTGATATCATATCTCCTTTAATACCCAAACATAAACAATGATATGTTTACAAATAACACAAGACAAAATATTAGTCACGTTAAAAAACGTCCAAAGTGTTGAAAAAGCCAACTTTGAAATTAGCTTTTCTCAAAGTGGGGTTTAAGTTTTCTCCCAAAATCCACGCAAAATATTTACAAAATTTTAGGTGCATCTTCCCAACATATACAAGAATGTATTTTAATAAAAAAAATTGAGAGAAAATGATTTTTTTTTTTCAAATGTAGGTTTAATGGTCATCGTTAGTTGTGTATTCAATAAAACATAAGAACAAACAAACTTTTTTGATTCAAATAGTGATATGGAGATACAACAGGAATTATATATTTTATATCAATGTAAAAAAATGCTAAAAATTAAATAAACGGGTTTAGAATGTACTTTTTCCGATACGAATGGAATAACCATTTGTTGAAACGCATCAAATGTCACTCCATGAACACCACAAATGCTTTAAGAATTAGATTTTTTGTGTACATTTCTAACATCGTGAATAGACAGAGAATTAATTACAAGAGTTTCTTCTGTGATATTTATGTTCACAAAACCATTGATTATGTGAAAACCGTAGAGAGAGAACTTTTAGAGAGAGAGAGAGAGAGATAATGTGAGAGTGAGTGAGTGTTTCTTGTTGAAAATCAACGTGGATGTATATTGCATATTAACTATCTAAATAGAATACTCTTATAGACAATAAAGTGACCCAATACATTTGGGTTTAGGAGATGTCCAAATTTATTAGAGTCTACTATATTAAGAAGACTTAAACTTATCCAAAATTTTAACTGACCTGGTTAGTTTGGGAGCCACCATCCACATGGGCAGATCAAAGGTAAAGGTTATAATAACCTCAATCAAATATAAAAAAATATAAACTATATCATGAATATGAAAGGATGAGCCTAATCAAAAATAAGAAAGAAAGAAAGGAGTATTGATGAGCTTAGTGGCAATTAAGGAAATCCTTAGAACACCACTATAAGTGGGCCCATTCATTTTTACTAAGAGTGTGTTTAGTAGAAAAAGAATGAAAAATGAAAATTTCCAAGTGAAATTTAAATCTTCAATGTGTGTGATTATAGTTGTATGTAAAAATGTGGAGTTTTTAAGGTGAAATCATAAAAAGTTTGCCCAAAGGGAAAATATAAGGAGAAAATAAATAAAAATTAAAAAAAAATTGGATGGTATAACAAATTGTTAATTTGGGGGTGTTTGGAAAAAATAATTTTTCCATTTTAGTCCTTGGCCAATATTTCTTTTGCCTCTAAAGTCTAGTTCACTTACGTATTTTTGGGGCATTAAGATTCCTCATATATATAAAATCTTAAAACATGTATATTACAAAACAATATTGTGTATACATTATAAAATAACACATACATTTTACAAACAAAAAAATCATGTATACTTTAAAAATCTATTATATGCGTTAAGGAATATCGGGTATACATTAATTGAGAGTGAGCTTAGTGCCTAAAAATATGTTAATGAACTAGAGCCAAAAAAATTACTCACGAGGGAGTTAAGCCAAAAAAACTTGGAAAAAAATCCTAGCCCAAAAGTGCATCGTCAAATACATCCAAAAGTAAAAAATATAGTTAATATTTCATATTAGCCGGGACAAATTTGAGTTATTAAAAGGGTGTTTCTATTGACACCCAATAAATAACTCCATAATATAGCATAAAAAATCAAAATGACTTTTGCTATTGACATTCACACCATATATAATATTTTTTTCAAACAAACTAAAGGACCCAGACCACACAAGGAAAGCAAACCCTTCAGCTCCTCCCGATTGTGCACGTCATTGCTCGGTGAAAATCCACACCACATATATATAAATCAAACTTGAAAAAAATATTATTTTTTTCATTTATATTGGTTTATACATTGGTAACGGACCATTATTTTATCATTTTAATACTTTTTTGGAGCATATCAACTCATATAAGCCATCGAAAGTGATCAAAATGTCAATACAAATGTTGGTCGTTTGGGGGCTTCAACATCTCATCTAAACAGTGCTAAAGTATAAGTAGAGGTATATTACAAGTTTTTTTGTATATTATATTATTTAGTTAATGTAAAACTAAGTCAAAAAATGAGATAAAACAAGAACAGTTTCATTTGGTACCGAGGTACCCACAACGATGGAACTTTATGGTATCTCGATATCGAATCAACATTATTATTATGAATAATAAGTTTCTATTCGGTACCTTTTCCTCGAATTATTGTCTTTTGCATTCAATTTCTACATACTGGAATTGTTCCATATAACTCGTTATATGGGGTTTTTTTATTTTTATACAAGTTACCATTCGACATCTAAACCCAGAACATATAGCTTATGAATCATGACATGTTATCCAAATATTTTTTAAGCCATTCATGTGATATATATTGATTTTATTCAATTTTACACAAGTTTTACTTAGGCATTAATGTAACACCCCGTATTTCTGTGCATTTAATATTTAATTAATTCTGAAAAATTTAAATTACTTGTGTGTCATAATTTAATGGAATTAGTTATGTTAACATTTATTTAAATATTAATCGGAGAGGAGATGGTTAATATTTACGAAAATTAAATTACTAAGTGAATAGTAATAATTTATTTACGTCATAACGTGTATAAGTGACGTGGCATTTATTTATCTTAGCTGGAAGTCGGATATAGACTAAGTTGGGGGTGAGATAGGAATTTTTTATAAATTAATTCGGATGTCAATTCTAAATGTACGGTTGAGTCCGGATGGGCCGAGATAGTCGGAAGAGTGTATCCGGAGGTGGTAAATGGGTCACGGGATATCCTTGAGCATAACCGATCCCACTCAGGGGTATTTGAGCCATTTTAATTAGGCCCATAAGATTAAAAACGGGATTTGGAGATAAAAACCTAAGTTTTGGAGTAGTGGGCAGTCATAACTCATTTGGGAGAAATTTTGAACATAAGGGACAAAGAGGGAGGACTCTTGAGAGCCAAAGAGGAAGAACAAGGAAGGTGTTCTTCATCACACTACGATCTCTACACCAAAGTATAATCAGACACTACGAATTTATAAGGCAAGTGGTTAAATTGCTTCAATGTAAATTGTTGATATTCAATTCATATCATTGAAGGTGTTATACAAATGATTTTTGGATTGGGTTAGTACAAATTGGGTTTTGATTTGGGGAAGTTTGGAATCAAGTTATTGGGACGGGTTTTGATTCGTAAGGATTTTAGTGGATAATTATGGGTAAAAAGCTTTAAAGAAGATGTTAATGGCGATTATTTTCGTGCTGCCCTCTAGAAAATGGTTTTTCTAACTTTCGTTCTCTAATACTCTTTTTCCAAAACGGGTCCAAAATTCCCCAAAACGGCATTTTTAAAATCTGGGCCGATTCGTGGGGCATAATTTTAAGAAATATTTTTAGTTGTTATTCCGTTGAGGATTTCCTAGATGGATAGGTGTGAATAATTACCCTTGGATTAATTAGAAGATTAGCTAAATTGAAGAGATTAAGGTTTATGATTGAGTGATTGAAAACTTCTTAATTAAGTGGGGGAAACTTAATTAGATGAAACTGAACGTTGAATTGGCAATATTGAATTTCGAGTCGAGAGAGAGAGTACGGGCATAATTGGTAGGGTGAGACCAAATAATGATAAATTAATTAGTGTGTAATTAATTAAAATGAAGTCGGATCATAGACTTAAATATTTTAGGCTTGGGTATGGGCATAATACTCCAATAGCCTGGATTTCTATATATATGTTGATGTGTAGTACATATATGATTTATATATATATTTGTGTGAATAATATATATAGTAAAGCCATACCAATTTTAATGCTATCATAGGTGGTTGCGCGATGTGGGTGAGTCCCTTGGCTAGCGAATGCAGGGTGAGTATATTCCCCAGGCCATAACGTCTGTGACTTAGGGGTGGGACCGTTATGGTATGGAGTGGACACTTTCGGTGGAAACTATGGCTGCCTCCTATGCGTTCGGTGATAGCATTTTATATCCGACATGTGTGAGAATATTGAGATATGATACGTATATATAGTGCAGAATTATATATGGAAATTTATATATATACATGGTGTGAAATGTATAGATAATATAACTTATGAAATGGTTATACGGTATCAAGTTGGACATGGATATAAATAAGTTAGTGTGAAAAATAACTTATAACTCGTATACATGATGTGAATGGTGTAAAGGATATAACTTGTGAGAATGTTATATGGCATTAAATATGAATGTATTTGAATAAGCTAATGTGGCTAATAAACCATAAAATGTATACGATACTCACTGAAGTTAGGATAGTGGGAAATAGTGAGATATACGAGACAAGGCTAGTTATGGAGGGTTAGTTAGATAGGCCGTTTATAGTTTCGGTAGGCGTGCACATTAGTTGAGAGATGAGGTAAACTCAAGGGAGTGCGACACTTTCTTAAATATGAAGAGCATTCATACATTTTAAATGTTGAATTTTAATTCACTTGCAAAATATTTTCAAAAGGACTTTGGGCTCTGATCCATACTTGCAAAATATTTTCAAAACCTTTTAGGTATCCAGACATAAGGATGCCAAACTTGAAGATCTGTTCCAGGGATGCGTAGCTGCAACATGTGTGGATGCTGAAGGATTTGGACATAAACGCTTCAATCATTTCATTCCTAGAGTAGGATGCAGCTTGGTATTTCTTTTGGGCATGTTACCCCAGCTATTTTCATTTCAGTCGGACTTTGTTCTAGTTACTATTCTTTGTTGGATTATATAAGTGGATGTTGGTTTTCGGCCGATGGTTTATCCGGCCGGTCATTTATGGATTTATTGAGTATTGCTTTAGATTCATAGTTTGTGTGAATGGTTCGTATTTGATATTTATATGGTTGTTTTTGTTAAATAAAAAGATTAAAATTTTGACATCATCTTTCGAATACTAGGTGGTTAGTAAGTTTTAAAAAGTTTTTGACAGTGATGTTAAGAATGAACCAGATGAGATTCCTATTTTAATTTGATATAGGACTGATCACCCGGTATTTCATTGAGCGGGGTGTCACAGATGGTATCAGAGCGTCAGGTTCTAGTGTCTTTAGGATCTGTGCGTCTTTTCACATTTCATCTTAGAGTTCGTTGATGTAAAGCCTTATGATAGGATTGTTGTATTCCTCTACGTATGCGAGTTATGTTCTCCTGGTGAGGTGATTCATACACGAGTTCGGTTGGGATTTGTTTACCGAACATTCTTTGGGACAACCAACGAGGGCCATAGGAGAATTGCAGGAGAATAGGCTCAACAGACGATATAGGGTATTCTGGAAATGGTGATCGTGATAGGAATCACCTTGATTGTTGTTCAGGCCAGTGGGGATAGAATAATCACCCGGGAGCGATAGTCTCCCAAAGCACCGTTGTAGATAATGGTGGTATAATTTTAGTCTCACCCAGCGTAGTCAGGAATGGGTGGGGCAAGTGTGGAAGGACCCTTTTGGAAGGGCTATATATAAGGATTCGAGTAGCAGAGTAGTGCGATAAGTCAATGGGAGGAAATAACCCAAAGATAATTGTGTAGGGTGGTGTGCGGTGGCACCCAGGACTAAATTTTGAATGAAAATTTTTCACTCAGTGGGGCGGTGTTGTAGTGGTAGGAGTCAGTCACCACAACAATTGAAAAATACCATAAATAATAAAAACTTAGGGTGCAGTTTGACCGTAAATCTTTGCATTATCCATTTGAACCAGTAGGCAAAGGAGATTTCAGTACTTACTTCAGAAGGGTCGGACAGTGGTCGGACATACGGGAAAGTTGAATTATGCAACAAACTTTGTACCCAATGAGGTGGATGCGGAGTTCAATAAGGGGTCCATGAGTTAATAATGGACTTGTGGGAACAAGCGTGGATGGAAAACTCCGTCTAGGATGACTGGGACTATAGTCATCATGGTAGTATGTTTTCAATTTGATATCAATACTTCTGTGACAAGGAAGCCTAGGGAGGTGGAGTATCTGACCAAAAGTCAAGATCATATTTAGTAGTGCTAGTGAGGCACCACAAGGGGATACCCAGTAAACGAGCCCATCTATATTATTTATATTAGTTAAATCCTACCGATTGGAGGTGGATTTAATACGAGTCGTCGAGGCCAGCAACGAGTCCCATAGGGCTAGCAAAGCCAAAGGGACAACGAGGGTAACAATTTGGTTCAAGAATACCAAGTACGCGAGAGGGACAACACCGACATGGCCATTGAGTCCAGAGGCAGGGGATTGACACAGAGAAGTGTCTTATGTGTGGAAAGTGAGACCACAACAATTGATTATGTCCACAGTGAATAGGGGATAGGAGTGGGATGCCTAATAGGGACAACAATTTTGAAGTTTTGGTTCAGTTGGATGAGAATATTATATCCGGGAACCATTTGGTCCACTGGTGTATAGTCGAGTGGAAGTGTGAGTTTTATCCTCTGATAAATGGGGCGAACTTTCTAACACGAGTGGTCACAGTATTCTTCTTAACACTATATTTGCAAGGGAGACGAGTTTAGTGAGTGTATCATAGTGTTACTATTAAGTATATGTTTACTGCGGGGTAACGGGGCTCTCTTTTGTTATACCTACAGAAGAGAAGGTGTGAACACTGAGAGGGTACATTTTACAAGGTTAACACATTTTGAGAAGTGT
This sequence comes from Sambucus nigra, assembly GCA_949130495.1. Taxonomy (NCBI): domain Eukaryota; kingdom Viridiplantae; phylum Streptophyta; class Magnoliopsida; order Dipsacales; family Adoxaceae; genus Sambucus; species Sambucus nigra. The sequence continues at coordinate 299,766,635 of OX422208.1, forward strand.
TATGCGAGCATGATTTTATCCTGGGTATAGATTGGTAAGCGACGGGTAAGCGATAGTGGGCGGTTACAGCAAGACTATCGTGTTCGCTATTCCAGGGAAGGAAGTATATTCTTTGAGAGGTTCCACCTGAAAAATATTGGGCTTGCGGAAATATTTTATAAAATAGACTTCAGAGGGTAGGGTTGTCTAGTATATTATATCCCAGTGTGTACGGATTTTTACTGATGTGATTCGGGGCATGGTGGATTGACCATGGAGCAAAGAGATTTAGCTCATTTGTGACTTTGCGCTGAGGAATTTGTGATAGTGTGAGCGCGGCATTGTATAACTCCTTCAGAGATGCGGGAGTCAACAATTAGACCTTTGAGTACAGGGACAGAGTTTTGGGTGTCCCGGTTATATGCTCGGGTCTATGAAAATTAATGAACGACAATGATAGTGTTTAATGCATTGGGGAAAGTTTTTTGGGGACTTTGTTGTGAAATGTTATGCGCATAAGCCCTAATAAACGTTAGTAGTGGAAAGACGTTTTATGATGCTAGGACACCAGTTTAAAGGGTGATTTTTGAACATGTGGAATTACACTTTGAGGTGAAAGCTACTACACTATAAGGCCAGTATAGCCGGATAGTGCTGCGAAAGAAGCACTGAGAAAACTTTTGTACTGTAAGTTAATGGGCGAGGCAACATCGAGAAGATTAAATTGCGATCTGGGGAAATATTGAATGTAATCATATGATATAATGTGATATGTGGTATAACCTTTAAACAAAAATATTACGTATGTGATGTCTGTGATGTTGTGCAATATGCATGGTATTTAGGGTGTATGGGCGCCCTGGTTAGTGTGATTTCAGAGTCGTCTTAAATAAGGAATGTGAGAATGAACATATTGAATGTATGCCTGCAGGGCAGTCAGAAAATAAGTGGGAAAGTGCAGTGAACTGAAATCTTTTTTAAAGAGGAAACAATCTGACTATATTCGTATCAAGGTGAACTATCTCCAACGTAAGGAGTGTAAAAGCGGTGGAGGCACATGTAACAAAATATCTTAAGGAAAGAAACAAGTCACATTTCTGGGAAAATAGAAAAGAGTATCACTTAGTTATATGCTTAGAGTGGTCTTACGCATAGAAAAGGTGTAGATTCCAATCTGACGAAAACTGCACAAAGCATATAGTTCTTGAGCATGGGAATTGGTGTTGAGTGAGACATAGTGAATTTTCCTCCGGATAGACCATTTATGAATGGGGAAAAGGTTGATTTGAGGGTATCAACCAAGAAGTTTTTGAAATTTTATGGTTCCAGAGATGGAATTAATGCTAAGGTTGGTAAAAATCATGGAGGGGTTAAGGTTTCCATAGGGTTGTTAAATGGATTGACCTGAACATGAATTGTTGTCTCGTAATGGGTTATACTATCGAGTAATATGCCTAAGTTTACTATTAATGGGAAGGAGTGAAACAGAACAAGGTGTCGTTCAATATTATTGGGAATTTGGGTGAAACCTTTCATTCCCACCTCTGGTAAAAAGTGTCAGGAGGTGGTAGGGACAAAGTTACATAATGGGTTGAACGTGTCGCCCATAACTTTATGGGTAGACGGGAAGAGAGGATTGTGCATTCTAAATTTTTGGGTAATTCAGGAGTAGTAATTACCACAGGTAGAGTTACGTGTGATGTCTCATAACAGTTTAGTATCTGTGTGACACCTTGGGAGACTTTATGGAAAATGTTTCATTATCCACCTTTGGTTGATAAGAGGTGGGGAAACAACAAACTGCTAGGACCCGAAATGATTTATGGTCCAGTAGCGGGAATTGAGCAAGTTGTATCCTTTCGTATAGTTCAGGGACGTAAGGAGGGGAATTTCCTAACATAGAGATAGTGGAGTTCGTGGAGTATAGGCTCATCTTTGGGGCACTATGTTCTCAGGGGCCATTGAGTTAAAGATTTGTGAACAGGTATTGGTTCGGGTGTCTCCTATGAAAGGAGTGGTGAAGTTCGACAAGAAAGGGAAGCTAACATCGAGGTATGTTGGTCCTTTCCCTATCTTTGATAGGGTGGGACCGATGGCTTATCAATTGGGTTTTCCAGAACATCTTCAGTGGATACGTGATGTGTCCCACGTGGCATAGCTGGAGATATACATGAGGAACGATAGGGATTTTTGGTCACGTTCCACTCGAGGAGAATGACTTCCAATAAGACACCTCATATGAGGAGAGACTAGTAGCTATGTGAGCGCAAGCTGCAGTCTAAGGTAGTACTACTAGTTAGAGTGTAGTGGAGTGGGGCCATCACAGTATTAATGAGTATACGTGGGAGCGGGAGTAGGATATGTGAGAGAAGTATCAAGAGTTATTCGCAAAATTCCTTTGTAAGTGGGGGAGTATGTAACACTCCGTATTTCTGTGCATTTGAAATTTAATTAATTCGGGAAAATTTTAAATTACTTGTGTCATAATTTAATTGAATTAGTTATGTTAATATTTATTTAAATATTAATCCGAGAGAAGATGGTTAATATTTATGGAAACTAAATTACTATGTGAATAGTAATAATTTATTTACGTCATAACGTGTATAAGTGACGTGTCATTTGTTTATCTCAGCCAAAAGTCGAATATAGACTAAGTTGGGTGTGAGATGGTGACTTTTTATAAATTAATTCGGATGTCAATTTTGAGTACATAGTTGAGTCCGGATGGGCCGAGATAGTCAGAAAAGTGTACCCAGGGGTAGTAAATGTATCACGGGATATCCTTGGGCATAACCGAGCCCACTCGTGAGTATTTGGGCCATTTTAATTAGGCCCATGCGATTCAAAACGGGATTTGGGCCATTTTAATTTGGCCCGTATGATTAAAATCGGGATTTTGAGATAAAAAACTAAGTTTTGGAGTAGTGGGCATAACTCATTTGGGAGAAATTTGAGAACATAAGGAACAAAGAGGGAAGACACTTGAGAGCCAAAGAGGTAGAACAAGGAACGTGTTCTTCATCACACAACGATCTCTACACCAAAGTATAATCAGACACTACGAATTTATAAGGCAAGTGGTTAAATTGCTTCAATGTAAATTAGTGGTATTCAATTCATATCATAGTAGGTGTTATACAATTGATTTTTGGATTGGGTTAACACAAATTGGGTCTTGATTTGGGGAAGTTTGGAATCAAGTTATTGGGACGGGTTTTGATTCGTAAGGATTTTAGTGGATAATTATGGGTAAAAAGCTTTACAGAAGATGTTAATGGCGATTATGTTCGCGCTGCCCTCTAGAAAATGGTTTTTCTAACTTTCGTTCTCTAATACGCTTTTTCCAAAACGGGTCCAAAATTCCCCAAAACGGCATTTTTAAAATCTGGGCAGATTCGTGGGGCATAATTTTAAGAAATAATTTTAGTTGTTATTCCATTGAGGATTGCCTAGATGGATAGGTGTGACTAATTACCCTTGGATTAATTAGAGGATTATCTAAATTAAAAAGATTAAGGTTTATGGTTGAGTGATTGAAACCTTCTTAATTAAGTGTGGGAAACTTAATTAGATGAAATTGAACGTTGAATTGGCAATATTGAATTTCGAGTCGAGAGAGAAAGTACGGGCATAATTGGTAGGGTGACACCAAATAATGATAAATTAATTAGTGTGTAATTAATTAAAATGAAGTCCGATCATAGACTTAAATATTTTAGGCTTGGGTACGGGCATAATACTCCAATAGCCTGGATTTCTATATATATGTCGATGTGTAGTACATATATGATTTATATATATATATATTTGTGTGAATAATATATATATAGTAAAGCCATACCAATTTTAATGCTATCATAGGAGGTTGCGCGATGTGGGTGAGTCTCCCTTGGCGAGCGAATGCAGGGTGAGTATATTCCCCAGGCCATAGCGTCTGTGACTTAAGGGTGGGACCGTTATGGTATGAAGCGGACACTTTTGGTGGGAACTATGGCTGCCTCCTATGCGTTCGGTGATAGTAGTTTATATCTGACATGTGCGTGAATGTTGAGATATGATACGTATATATAGTGCAGAATTATATATGGAAATTTATATATATATACATGGTGTGAAATGTATAGATAATATAACTTGTGAAATGGTTATATGGTATCAAGTTAGATATGGATATAAATAAGTTAGTGTGAAAAATAACTTATAACTCGTATACATGATGTGAATGGTGTAAAGGATATAACTTGTGAGAATGTTGTATGGCATTAAATATGAATGGATTTGAATAAGCTAATGTGGCTAATAAACCATAAAATGTGTACCATACTCACTGAAGTTAGGATAGTGGGAAATAGTGAGATATACGAGACAAGGCTAGTTATGGAGGGTTAGTTAGATGGGGCGTTTATAGTTTCAATAGGTATGCACATTAGTTAAGGGGTGAGGTAAACTCAAGGGAGTGTGACACTAACTTAAATATGAAGAGCATTCATACATTTTAATTGTTGCATTTTAATTCACTTGCAAAATATTTTCAAATTGACTTTGGGCTCTTACCCATACTTGCAAAATATTTTTAGAACCATTTAAGTATCCAGCCACAGGGATGCCAAACTTGAAGATCTGTTCTAGGGATGAGTAGCTGCAACAGGTGTGGATGTTGCAGCATTTGGACATAGAAGCTTCAGTCATTTCATTCCTAGAGTATGATGCAGCTTGGTATTTCTTTTGGGCATGTTGCCCCAGCTATTTTCATTTCAGTCGGACTTGTACTGGTTACTATTCTTTGTTGGATTATATTAGTGGATGTTGATTTTCTGCCGATGGTTTATTCAGCCGGTCATTTATGGATTTATTCAGTATTGCTTTAGATTCATGGTTTGTGTGAATGGTTCATATTTGATATTTATATGGTTGTTTTTGTTAAATAAAAAGATTAAAATTTTGACATCAGCTTTTGAATACTAGGTGGTTAGTAAGTTTTAAAAAAATTTCGACAGTGATGCTAAGAATGAACCAGATGAGATTCCTATTTTAATTTTATATAGGACTGATCACCCGGTATTTCATTAAGCGGGGTGTCATAACTAATATCACGAATGATCTTGTAGTCATTCGTCATTTCTTCTCCAGTTTTAATCCTTTCAATCGTTATTTGCATTTTGGATGACATGTATGCTTCATTCCTATTTTTCAATTATCATTAGATGAATTTCTATATTCTTGTATGCTTGATTCCTATTTTTTATTTATTATCATTATATGAATTTATTAATGTCAGCAAACGTTAATATTTTCCAGGATCCATGGATGCAGTTAAACTCGGTGCTTTTTGACGATGCAATGATGGAAAGAAATAAAGAGAAGAAGGATGAGGCCGCTCTTAATATGGATGTTCGCCAGCACTTCTTCACTAAGAAGGGTTTTTTCATTATTGTGTGTTTTATTAAACACTTGGATACTTGTGAAGAAAATAAGGTTTATTATTAACATGTTCAAAAATTGATTCATTTTCCACTTGTGTGTTTTTCAAGTATTTGCTTCATAACACGCGTTGGTTGATTAGTCTCAAAATTAGGGTAGATCGGTATGAACGGTTATTATAACTACCAAGTAAGAGTCCTCATCAACTTCACGAAAGGGTCTTCTTCACTTGTATTGTGAGAGGGGAGGAGTTTATAGGGCTCATAATAATACATATGTTGATGGGAAGAAACAGAAGAGAGACTTTTCGATAAAGAAGTACAACTGTCTGTTTCTGTTGAATGGTGTTCCCTTGGATGATGGTCAGTGGATGCTTCCACAACCACTCCCTCCCCAAAACTCTTATAGTCCATCCATATGTCGTTTGTTTAATAAGCGAAAGAAATGAAAAATGTAAAAGAGATGTCTCTTAGTGGTGTGAAACCTAGAAAACATTTAACCACGCGAAAATGATGGCATCAATATAATGTCTCAACCATGAAGATGATTTATATTACTAAATATAAGTTGAAGACAAGCGAGAGGGACGATAGGAGTGCAATGCAGCATCTAATGAAACTGTTGACTAATAAACAATATGTAAGTTGATATGGGGGCAAAATGAGAGTATCGGGGAGGTTTAAACCATATTTTGGGATCATCCCAAGTCCATTCATCTAGCCAAATGTTTTCTTTTTGTTATCATAATGCATTGTACGTGCAAGACCAATTATTACCACATGCCACTTTTTGAGATGGTCGGGATGACCTCTGTCAGTCATACTTTCACTATTGCAATTGCCTTCCTATTTTAAGAGAAAGTAGATAATTATAGGTGGGCACTAGGACACCTAACGATCTTATTTGATTCGACTGCTATCCCATAGGTGTTCGTTATTGATCGTGAGTTTTCATGTATGAATGCATTACGAAATGTATTCTCGCATGGAAAATACAAGTTGTGCACATCTCACGTTACGAGGAACATGGAATCCCATGCAATGAGAGAAATGGTGGATGAGGATGTGTACCATAAGTTCATTCTAGATTGGGTCCATCTTATTAAATTGCCTACCGATCAAGATTTCTTCGAATCTCCGACATTTATGAATGGGGATTGGGCTCGTTATCCTAGTACTATCAAGTACTATAAACATAATTCTTCATATCACTGGTGTGGTGGACCCAACACATTTGGGTGACGATTGAGGTTATCGGAGGAGTCTGAGGCATGGACTTATTATGAGGTTGACGTTAGACTGTGCAATGACTATAAGTGGAAGTTTTAAGACTGCATTTGCATAGGCTTGAGGAGTCGAGAGTTATCAGTCATTTGACTCTTCTTGTAAAATCGTATTTATAGTGGAATTTGTTTAGGCCTGCTCATTCGAGGTTTTTCCTAATTGGGCTTTCCTCGTACATCGCGATCTCTTGTGTGATTGTTCTTGATGCTTAATTACCTTGTTAATCTTGCATGCAAACTTAGGAATTAGGTTAAACAAGATTAAAATTGGTAATAATCAGAATCGTTTGTTTTACAAGGCTTAGATTGAATTTGGTATAAATTGTTATTATATTAATATCTATATTAATCTATTTGATTCGCAATTAGAAAATCAGTCTTTTAATTAGTATCAGATCGGGTGTCCGTAGGTTACTTAGACATGTCTTCTGGGGGATTTTCTATGGACTCGACAAATAGATTATTGATGTTTTATGGGTCAAACTATGCATATTAGAAACATGTATAAAATTTATGCTTAAGTCGATTGATGAATAAATGTGGATGGCGGTATTTAGATGATGGACTCCACCCAGAACTTTGTAAGAGAGCATAGTTTCGCTAAACCAGTTGGAGTAAGGATAAACACAAACTATGTAATTATAATTCCCATGGTATCAATGCTTTGTTCAGTTCAGTCTCACCGGAGGAGTTTCGATGAATCATGACATGTGAAACGTCTAATTAGGCTTGGGATATACTCCAACTTACTCAGAAGGAACAAATGTCGTGAAAGTTTCCAAGCTTCAAAATCTCATTACTCAATTTGAAACCATCAATATGCATGAGAATGAAACATTTGATGAGTTCTTTGCATGATTCTCCAACATCGTAAACACATCATTCAATTAAGAAGAGAATACCCAAAACTCGAGTTATGAAGAAAATCTTAAAGTCCTTACCTGAAAGGTTTAACCCAAAATTCACTAGCTTAAACTCATTGGGGAACACCAACACAACTATATTATAATAGTTTGTTGGTGATCTACAAACCCATAAGCCTGACATGTTTCCTCAACTCAATAAGAAGAAAACTAAGGGCATTGCCATAAAATCTCGAAAGGAGGAGACGTCTGAGTCTGATGAGTCCGACCTAGATCTCGATGACACGGCCTTATTCGCTAAAAAATTCAAAAAAATCAAGTTGAAGAAATAAAATTCAAAATGTTTGATAAACAAAAATTTGAGAAAAACAACTATAATATGGCGGGAAAGAATTTCAACGATCGTGACTTTAAGAAAAACAACAATGGTAACTAAAAGAAAGATAAATTCGAGAGATGTTTTGAGTGTGAGGGTCACGATCATAGAGCGTTTGAGTGTTCCACTAAGCTTAAAAGATAAGGATAAAACAAAGTTATTTATAATTTTACTCTAAGCATTAGTGATGTCAAGTCAGATGATTCGGGTAACTATTCACCTTATGGATGAAACTTCACTACATTGACAACTAGTAATACCAGTAGCTCTAGTATGTTTCTAATGAAGACAATCTTCTACATGAAGGATTCGACACTCGATCAAATCTTTCCCAAGATAGTGAAAATAATGATGGTTTCAGTCATGGAGATTTGGATGAAGATGATCTCCAATCTTCCTATTCTGAGCTCTATACTGAGTCCTTAAAAATTTAAAAGAGGAATAAAATTTGATTGCAAAGTTGTTGACACCTGAAAAAAATTTGGTTGCCTTAAAGGATAATGAGGCATTAGTGAGTCAACTCGAGACGATTAAAGTTTCTTTGTCTGAGAAGCTCATTTTGGGGGAAAAGAGAAGGATGACTTGACTGCTAAAGTCGCTAGACTTACTAAGGACCTTCATGAATCTTTGGAAGTTTGTGAGAAGATAGAAGCCGAATTTGTCAAACTTAAGAAAGATCTTAAGGTTTATCTTAAAGTCAAACTCACTCTTGAGGATAACTCTAGGATAATGGGAAAGTTATTTTTCGGACCTATCCTGGGTTATAAGGAGAAAAGTTATCAAAAGAGAAAAGGTATAGGGTATGACGAGGGTGAAACTTCTACGTCTGAATTTGTAACTATTGCCAAGTTTGTATCTTAAATAAGCACTCTTAAACCTAACCCACCAAAGAGAAAACCTCATAAGCAAACCAGTAAGATGAAATCCATTCAACCCTATGTTTGTACTTATTATAAAAGAACAGGACATCTTAGAGACTTTTGCTACAAGGTTGAGTAGGATTCTCGTTCTTGTGCTCCCGCACCCCACTATAGCCATTTGGCTAGTTCGAGAGAACAAGTTGAAAATCTAGTCCAAACTTCTAGAGGCTTAATGGAATAGTTCTAAAGGTTGTGTACACTTCATGGGAATTTTTTTGCACCTAAGACTAGAAAAAATAAAAGAAAGATCATGAGGAAGGCAACACCCATGCGTTACACTCCTACTTGGGTTATGAAAGAAAATGACATAAAAGCTCTTGTTGTCCATAGTGTTCTCACGGTTCATAATACCTCCCAATGGTATTTTGATTGTGGATGCTCAAGGAACGTGATAGGTGATAAAACTCTTTTTACCAAACTTAAGTATCACAAGGATGGTAAAGTCACCTTCGGTGATAGGAATCGGTCTAATGTTTTAAGACATGACACCATTGAGATTTATGGGTTTCCAAAGATAGACAACGTGCTTTATAGTGATGGGTTGAAAGCAAACTTGATAAGCATAAGCCACTTTTGTGATGATAACCTTGCAATTAAGTTTAACCAAACGAAATTTTTTGTCTATAATGAATCTGGTAAGATTATTTGCAAGGTGTGAGGAGATCTGATAATTGTTATGGTGTATTTCCTAAATCTTCATTCGTATGCAATAGTGATATGGTCCCCCTATCGACCTTTGGCACTAATAACTATGTGATCAGAACTATAGGGATCTCGATCGCCTCGTGAAGAAACACCCAGTTCATGGCTTATCATTTCTAAGAAAAGCAACTTTACTGGTTGTTGGTTCGTGCCAACATGTAAAATAATTAAAAAGTCCACATAGGAAGTTTAATACTATTACTACCTCTAATATATTAGAGTTATTACACATAGATATGATGAGTTCCGTGCGTACGGAGAGCATTGGTGGTAAAATTTATATCATAGTCATGGTCAATGACTTTTCGAAGTATTATATTGTAGGATTCCATAAGGAAAAGTCGGATGTTATTAAGTTTCTAACAGTCAAGTGTCGTGTTATACAAAATCAACATAGTATCATGATATATCAGATTCGAAGTGATAATGGCACGAAATTCATTGATACCGGTGTTGGAGGGTTTTGTGATGAGTTTGGAATCAAACATAAATTATCTATGGTAGGCACACCTCAACAAAATGACATTGTTGAGCGAAAGAATAGGATTATTCAGGAGATGTCAAGGTCCACGCTTCTTGGTCGGAGTGTGCCTAGGCATTTTTGGGCAGACGCAGTTAACACCACATACCATATGGTGAATAACGTTTATCATTGTCCACATGCCATTAAAACTCCATATGAAGTATGGATCGAAAAAAAGCCAACAAATTATATTTACGAGTCTTTGGGAGTTCTTGCTACATTCGTCGTGATAGAGAGCACTTAGGAAAGTTTATTTTTATGAGTTATTAGGGAATTTTTTAGGATATTCATCGAATAGTCAAGAATATAGGGTTTACAACCTCAAAAGCCCCGTGATCATGGAATCGATGAATTTCACAATTAAAGATGATGATCCTGCAACATTTATCAATGATCTCACTTGTGAGAATGACGCAACCCCTGGTGGTGAGCCCATTATTTCTCATAATGACATGGTGGACCCCACTCTTGATAAAAATAATCCACCCTCTTGGGTTCGTAAGAGTCAAGACCCCACAAACATTCTCAGAGATCCCATCCAAGAAGTTAAGCGGGGTGCTCAATTAGAGAATGAGGTTATATATCTTTGTTACACCTCTCAAATTAAGCACAAAAACATCAAGGAATCACTGATAGATGAACTTTGGATCTATGCCATGCAAGAAGAGTTGCTTCAATTTAAAAAGAATAATATCTGGGAATTAGTCCCCTGACCTAGTGACACCAACTTCATTGGTACCAAATGGGTTTATGAAAATAATATGGATGAGCAGGGTACCATTGTTCGTAAAAAGTCTAGGTTGGTTGCTCAAGGTTACACCAAAATTGAGAGTGTTGACTTTGGCGAGACATTTTGTTGTTAGGCAAGAGTATGTTCGTCTTTTGCTAGACATAGTATGTCATCTAAAGTTCAAGTTGTACCAAATGAATGTCAAGAGTTCATTCCTTAATGTCATTCTACAAGAGGAGGTCTTTGTCTGATAGCCTAAAGCATTTTAAGATCTTAAATTTCTTGATCAAGTCTTTTATCTTTAGAAAGCTATATATGAATTGAAGCAAGCTCCTCGAGCTTAGTATAAGAGGCTTACTTCTTACCTCTTAGACCGTGGATTCAAGAGAGGGGGGTTGATATGACAATGTTTGTGTGCAGAGAGAAGGCGTATTTTGGTGCACAAGTTTATATCTACAGCATAGTCTTCAATTCCACTTGTGACCCATATACTCAGCATTTATTGGAGGAAATGAAGAGTGAATTTTAGATGAGTATAGTAAATGAGATTTCTTTCTTCCTACATCTTCAGGTTCGTTAACTAGAGTATGGGATTTTCATATCCCAAGCTAAGTATGTGAGAGATCTTGTGAAGAAGTTTGGTTTAGACACTGCTAGGCATGAACACCCATGTTCAACAACTAAGCTTAGCAAAGACACTTTGAGAAAGGACATCGATCAAACCCTTTTTAGGAGCATGATAGTCGTTTCGATATTTCTTTTAGTGTCGGAGTATGACTGTTATCAAGCATACCCAAAATATTCTCACTTCCATGAACTTAAAAGAATCATTAAATACGTGTGTGGCACTTTAGATTATGGGCTATGGTATTATTTTGATACTAATGATTGTTTATAGGCTTATTTTGATGCCGATTGGGTTGGGGATGTTGATGGTTGTAAAATAACCTCACGTGGGTGTATTTATTTTATAATTACTTTTGTCTCGTGGTTGAGCAAGAAGAAAAACTCGATCTCTTTGTCTACGGCGGAGGTGAATACATAGTTGCTAGGAGTTATTTCACACAACTCTTGTAGATGAAACAAATGTTGGAAGATTATGGGATCGACCAAGGCACTGTGTCTGTGACCATCTTATGTGATGATACTCATTTTATTCACCTCTCTCGTAATTCGCTCCAACATTTTATGATGAAACATATTAGGACACGCGAGCATTTCATTCGAGATATTGTTGAGCAGAAAATTGTGTTCTTATGATTTGTTACCACCTGTGGGTACCTCGATTTGTTATTCTGGCCCAAGACGAGTAGCCCAATAAGAACGGCCCAAAGTATGGGAATCATGCATCATAATCAATTCGGTTACGACCCAGTCTAGTTCCTAAAATCTCGTGTGCAGATACTCTAGGGATTATGGACTAACGTGGGGGAGTCCAACACCCCCACTCCCCGAAAACAAACATATATATAACAAACCCTAAGCCTGGGGAAAAAGGCATGTATTATTTTTCCTGTAAAACACTCCCCAAAGTATAGAGAAATAATATCGAGAGCAACACCGTGGACGTAGGCATTCTTGCTGAACCACGTAAATACCGGGTTGTGTGATTCGCGTTCTTTACATTCTTTATTTGCTTTGGTGATTGCCTTTTCTTATTCGTTTGTGTTGAACATAATTGTCACCACAATTGGCGTCGTCTGTGGGAAGCATTTTTATTCTTTTAAGAAAGCCCTCACCAGTAAAGAATTTGGAATCTCTGATCACAGTAGTAATGCCCCTCAAACAGGGAATATCCAAGAGCAGTATTCCCCTCGCAGGATCAGGTCTGAGGTTCGACGCTCAAATCAAAGGGCTCATCCAGAGCGGCAAGCCTCAGAGGAAAGTCAGGGACCTGCTATGTCCACACATATCTCCAAGTTAATCGATGCCTATGAGGCAAGGCTTTAGGAGCAAAGAGAGGTTGCTAGCAAATAAGAAGCTGAGAATGCTCGCCTCAAAAGGAGATTGGAAAGGATGGAAAAGGATCTCCATCATAGCACCAGGCGACGTCAATATCTCACTCCTAGCCCTCAAGCGAGCAAGTGTCGCAGTTGAGGAAGGAGCTCTAGATGAGGATCCCAAAGGATCGAGGATCACTCATCAGGTGATGACTTGCTCGAGCAACAGCGACTAGCTCATTGTTGAAGGAGCCCAACTCGAGGAAATGATGACATACGAAATTAGGTCAAACGAGAAATGGACCATCACCCAGCGCATCGGGGTGCCAGATCGACTAGAGAGCTGGTCCGGTGAGCTCTCAGGACCCAGATGAAATCCCCTTTCTCAAGGGAGATAGAAGAAAAGGAAGCCCCCAAGAAGTTCGTGATTCCAAGATTCAAGATCTATGACGGGAAGACTGACCCTATCGATCACGTTAGGCAGTACAGGCTATCCATGACTCTCTGGAACCATAGGGATGCACTAATGTGTCGAATATTTCCCTCAAATTTGCACGATATGGCCCAGAAGTGGTTCGAGAGGCTCCCTCACAGATCCATCAGGAGCTTTGAGTCCCTGGCAAAGCTCTTTATGGCTCACTTCATCACTAGCAAGTCCCATCCAAAGAGGATGGATGCCTTGCTAACAATAAAGAAGACGCCCCAGAAGAGCCTTCAAAACTACACAAAAAGGTACTAGGAGTTGTTCAACGAGGTCGAGTACTGCTCAGAGCAGGTAGCAGTGGCATCTTTCAAGATTGGCCTGCCCAGCTCTTGTCTCTTGCACCAATCCTTCACTAAGAAGGAGGCCATAACCATTGATGACCTGATGTCTAGCATCATGAAGTACGCCATGGTTGAAGATGTGACCCGCCTCAGTGCAGGAGAAAATGGCCAAGCTAAGCTCGTTGCCAAGGGCAACGACAAGGCTGAAAACCAAAAGAAAATGGGGTAAGAATGGAGGCAACAGTGGCTCCAAGAATGGAAACAAGAGAGATGATACAAAAACATTTTAGGCAGTAAACACTGTCTTCAAGGAACCAATCTACAAAATCCTAGCGAAGATCAAGGACGAGCCATTTGTCAAGTGGCCCAGAAAGATGAGAGAAGATCCCTTAAAAAGAAACAACGCAATGAGATGCACTTTTCACAAGGAGGGAGGGCACAAGACTGATCATTGCAAGGCTCTTAAGTCTCACCTAGAAGAGTTGGCCCAGACCGGGCACCTAAACGAGTTTGTGGAGAAGAAGGCAGAGAAGGTCGCTGCCAACAGAGACAAAAGGCCCAATAACGTACTCGAGGATAATGATGGCCATGAATTTATAGTGATTCATGGAGCATCTGATCTAAAGCAGATTCAAGGGAATTCAGCCTGAATGGAAGTAAAAAAGGCTATAACAGTAATGCAAGCTTTTCAGATCGATCCAGCGAAGACACAGTCAAGAAAGAATCGATGAGCAGATGACATCGACTACAGCAAACACATCGTGTTCACGAATGAAGATCTAGTGGGAGTAAGAACCCCACATCATGACGCCTTGATCATTACCCTCAGGATAGCCAATTATGATGTTGACAAGTTGCTCATCGACCAGGGAAGCTCATCCGAGGTAATGTATCTCGACCTGTTCGGGAAATTGAAGTTGAGCATTGCCGACTTGAAGGAAGCCACTGTCCCTGTAGTTGGCTTCACTGGAAAAGTAACTATCCCATTGGGAAAGACCGTGCTGCCAGTGAGGGAAAGAAGTGTCTCTAATATGATCGAGTTTATGGTAGTCGACATTGACTCACCATACCAAGCTATCCTCGGCAGAGAATGGCTACACACGATGAAGGCAGTCCCCTCAACCTACCATCAGAAACTCAAGTACGTAACTGAGCGAGGAATGATGGAGATCCACGGAGATCAAGCGATGGCAAGAAGGTGTTTCATAGCAGCCATCCACCCTAAACCATAGAAGAAGGCCGAGAAGGATAAAGAGAAGCTCGAGGAACAAGAAGGTTTGATACCTTTAAAATAGCAGCTAAAGTATGAAAGACCCGGAGTGAAGGAAATCAAGCTCCTCCCCTCTGAGCGGGTCGTTGAAAACCAGAAAGAGATTACAGCGAGTGGGAGTGATAAAGACAGGTTGTTCTTAATTGGAGCTTCCCTCACAGATCAAGAGAAGAAGGAATTGACGGTACTATCGAGAAGAAATCTAGATGTTTTTGCGTGGGAACCGTACGAGCTGCCTAAAATTGACCCAAGTGTGGTTTATCATCGGTTGCATGTCGACCCCACTTTCAGTCCTATCGCGCCAAAGGCACGTCGAACTGCGCCCGAGAAGGCCAAGGCTGTAGAGAAGGAAGTAGAGAAGTTATTGGATGTAGGATCCATACAGGAAGTTCAATTCCCAAATTGGTTGTCCAACCTAGTAGTAGTTCCAAATAACAATGGAAAATGGAGAGTTTGTATCAACTTCATCGACCTTAACAGGGCATGCCCTAAGGACAGTTTCCCCCTCCCAAAGATCGACCGGTTGGTAGACGCTACAGCAGCTCATGAAAGGATGAGTTTCGTGGACGCATACTCGGAGTATCACCAGATTCCTCTGTATGCACCAGACCAAGACAAGACAGCATTCATTACAACCGTCGGGTTATATTGTTACAAAGTTATGCCCTTTGGGCTCAAAAATGCAGAAGCAACCTACCTGCGGTTGGTCACCAAGATGTTTAAGGAACAAATGGGCGATACCGTGGAAGTCTACATTAACAATATGCTCGTCAAGCGCAGGCACAAATAAGACCACCTCTCAGACCTATCAAGTACCTTAGAAATCTTCAAGAAATATCGTATGAAACTTAACGAGAGAAAATGTTCCTTCGGTGTCCAATCAGGAAAATTTCTCGGGTACTTAGTTAGCGAGAGAGGCATTGAAGCCAACCCAGACCAGATCGATGCAATCAATAAGGTACAGCCTCCCCTCACAAGAAGAGACGTACAGAAGCTCACAGGCATGCTCGGCGCCTTAAATCGATTCATTTCAAAGTCATCCAAAAAGTGCCAGCCATTCTTCCAGCTATTGAAGAAGATCAAAATAGTGGAGTGGAATAAAGATTGCTCGAAAGCATTAAAAGAGTTCAAATATTATCTTAGCACACCACCCTTGCTCGTGATACCTAAAGGGATCGATTCCCTGTACCTATACCTTACTATTTCTAGCCACACTGTCAGTTTTATACTGGTATGCAAAAAAATAGGAATCCAGTACCCAGTCTACTACGCGAGCAAGACCCTGTTGGACGCCGAGAAGCGATACCTACCACTAGAAAAGCTATCCTTTGCACTAGTGGTATCCTCGAGGAAACTGAAGCACTACTTTGAAAATCACTTGATCATCATCCTCATGTCACACCCCCTTAAAGCAGTACTGTAGAAAGTAGATATGCCCGACAGACTGTCAAAATGGTCAGTCGAGCTCGAACAATTTGACATCCAATTTCAACCAAGGAATCCAATCAAGGGACAGGTCCTCGCCGACTTCATCGTGGAGTTCACAGGCGAACAGCCCTATGACTAACCTCAGTCCATGAACCAGAGGGAAGATCACTTAACAGGAGGTGTTTAGCGACTGTTTATTGATGGAGCCTCCAACTCAAAGGGAGCAGGAGTAGGCATTGTGCTCGTTACCCCAAAAGATACAATTCTCAAGAAGGGGATCAAATTTGGATTTGAAGCCTCTAATAACGAGTCAAAATACGAGGCTTTGATAGCAGGCCTATAGAAGGCACAGGCGTTGGGTGCAAAACAGCTACAGGTGTTCGGCGACTCACAATTGGTCTCCAATCAGATAAGTGGGGACTTCAACGCGAGGGATGAAAGAATGGCAGCCTACCTCGCCTTAGCAAAAAAGTTAATGTCCAACTTTAAGGAAGTTAGTGTCCAACAGTTTCCCAGAGGATAAAACAGTCATGCCGATGCCCTAGTAGCCTTGAGTTTAGCAATTGAATCCAACTTAAAGAGAACAATCCCTATAGACTTCCCCGCCCAGCTGAGCATCAACCAGAGCAAAGAGCTACTAGACATGGGCCATGTTCTCCAAATTGAATTAGCACCCTGTTGGATGGACCCCCTTAGGGACTACTTGAAGGATGGTGCACTACCAGACGATAAGAAGGTCGCTCATCAGATAAGAGTCAAAGCTTCCCTCTTTCACTTATCTCCTGAGGGCAAGCTGTATAAGAGATCATTCATTAGACCTTACCTCTAATGTGTTCACCCGAAGGACATCGAGTAAGTTCTGCACGATCTTCACGAAGGAATCTGTGGGAGCCATATTAAAGGGAGATCGCTAGATTTTCGAGAAATGAAGGAAGTCTACTGGTGGCCATACATGCAGAGAGATTCTGGAGTATATGCTCCCAAGTGAAAGAAATGCCAAGTACGTTCTCCTATGGTTCACCAACCTGCCAGCGACTTAAGATCACTTACCAGCCCCTGGCCCTTCGCCTAATCAGGAATGGACATCGTAGGCCTTCTTCCTATCGCTGTCGGTAATCGCAAGTATCCGTTGGTCGCCACGGACTACTTCACCAAATGGATTGAGGCAGAGCTGCTGGCGAACATTAGAGACACAGATATGATGAGATTCATATAGAAAAATATAATTACCCGCTTTAGGATCCCCAGAACCATCATCGCTGACAACGAAACGCAGTTCGAGAGCGGCCCCTTCCAGAGTTTTTGTAACGACCACGGGATCAGGCACCATTTTAGCTCGGTTGCCTACCCCCAGAGCAACGGACAAGCTGAATCTTCGAACAAAATAGTGATTAATGGACTAAAGAAATGATTGGAGCGAGCCAAAGGGGCATGGGTGAGCGATCTGCCACACATACTGTGAGCTTACCGTACTACCCCACGATGAGCAACTGGGGAAACCCCATTCGCACAAACATATGGAATGGAAGCAATCATCCCTAGAAGCTGGCCTCACAACCATGAGATTCACCTTGGTCGACCAGGGCCAGAATATTGTAGCATTACTCACTAAACTTGACATAACTAACGAACGCAAAGAGCTAGCCCTAGTAAGACTAGTGAGCTATCAACAACAGCTCGCAAAGCACTATAATAAAAAGGTCAATCTAAGGGAAATTCCAGGTTGGAGACTACGTCCTAAGGAAAGTCCTTGGCAGCGCAGTAAAACCATCTAATGGAAAGCTGGGTCCAAACTAGGAGGGACCATTCAAGGTGACAAGAGATGACCTGCAAGAAGCCTATCACTTAGAAACGTTGGAAGGCAGGGAGATACCCCGAGCTTGGAACGCAGCCAACCTGAAGAAATTCTATTTTTAGTTTTTTCATTCATTTTCTATTATTGGAAATTGCAAATCATTTTTTATTAGTTTTAATAAAAGATTGTTCGACAGTGGCATTCTATGAAGTGTTAATTTTATTTTGTGGACTTTATAACTTCCACAACCTTTCCAAGCGACAGGCACATTGCTCGGCATATAAAATCAGGGAGTCACCCTCCTCAGGTTTTCGTTATGAAACACGAAAGACCTCTTAGCATTGCCCGTGGCAATATATGAAGCCCTACAGGGGACCATTAGGCAATTCGGCCAAATCGAATTGGTCACCAAATAAAGTTTGGCTCAAAAAATCTGATCGGATAGAACATCCAACACCAAGTGTGTCCTCGCCATTTACATACTTAGGCCTAAGGGAGTGTGACGACACGATGTAAAAGGTAAAGTGGGGCAGAATGGTATCTCATAAGCATACTAGACTGGGAGGATACTCACAGGATAAAACAACTCTACCCACATCAAATTTAGTCGACTACGAAGAGCCCAAGATAATCAAATGAAAAATTAATGAAGTGAAAATACACAACACATGTTTAGTCAAAAAAATGCCCAAAACATAAAATATTTTATTACTTCGTTACATTTACAAAGAGTTACATTGAATTAAGAAAATATTAATGAGGATTAGGCATCTGCGTAAGATAATCATCCACTTACGATCTTCGACCGTCGTCCAGATGAAGAGATAATTATTCCTCAACTTCATTCGTATCTGGCTCCAATAGTTGCCTGGGGATAGCATCTATAGGGACCCACTGGTCGTCCCTCCTAAAAGGATTAGGCCTCAAAGTCGAAGGAGAGATCTCATGACGATACTAGAGCACTGAGTTCCTAGGGACCTGCAGCTCCCTGAGGACACTCAACCATCCCCTAATAAAGGATAGATCTTCAAACTCTGCTAACCTCGTCAGAGCATCTGTCCAACCCTGGTCATAACTGTCAGCCCACACTCGTCGAGGTCCTGTTTTGAACACATGCCTCAATCGTGTGACATCTCTTTGAAGCCCAGCAGTAATCATATTTGCTCAACAAACATCTTCTCAAAGCTCATCCATATCCCTAGCTTTCCCCCCGCATTTGTACCAGCTCGTGGACCGGCCGACGAAGTGGAACCTTGCAAAACTTGAGGGGTGGCACTAAGCCCTGTGCCAACTCGCGGACCAGTCGATGAAGAGGAACCTCATAAAAATCGAGGTGCGACACTCAGCGCATGCTCCCTGAGTCGCGACACCACCCTCCTTAGAGTCTCAATCTCCTGTTAAAGAACTTTTCTGACTTGATTGATTTCGAAAGCATCCATAAGTTTAGCTCTCAGAGTGTTCACTTCTTCTTGGATAGAGGCACCAACTTCTTCCATCTCCTGAAGCCCATCCTTCAGTTTGGTGACGATCTCAGACTGGTCTTTAAATCTCTTATTCCTCGACCTGAGAGACTTACAAATCCTTATAAAGGCTTGGCGAACTTGAGTGCTCACATTAGGACCGAGGATCCTTCCTAATTGAGAGGTAGCATGTATATATTCATCCACATCAATCAACTACAAGCCATAAAAAGAATTAAAGAGCAGAGTAATTAGCAGGCAGAAAGGTAAAGGATTTCATTTCATTAAAATAGAAGTTTCCAAGTACATCGATAATCCAAAGAACAGTACAAAGCAAAAATACGAAAAAAAAGTCTTCAGAACAGGCTAGCTAGCAACCTCAGTTGGACCTGAGGTCGTTGGTCGCTTTCCCTTATCTGTCGCAGCAGGAACACCTCCATCAGAAGGGGCACTAGCTGGAACAATTTGAGAAGTAGGTACACCTCCCTCATAAGGGGTGCAAGCAGAAACGGTCTGAGAAATAGGGACACCACCGTCAATGTACGGGGCAGGTGCCTCATCCATAGTAGGCTTTGGGCCTGGGTCATGCTCATCAAATAGTGGAGAGTCAAGGTCCACTCCAGTAGCCAGAAGAGCCTTGTTCCAACCCTTCTTGAAGTTTAGTCGACTGATGTAGCCTATTTGAACCTCAGCATCCTCGTACGCAGCAGCCCACCCAGAATTATACGAGCTCTCCTCCACCTTCTTCACCTTCTCTTCTAGCACCTTATTCTCATTCACCATAACTAATTTTCTCATGCAGACCAAGTCATAAGACTGTCGCAGCTCTCTGAGCTCTTTGACCGTCGCCTTCTTCACCCGATTGTCTTCAGTGAGGGCGATATCGGAAGACCACTGAGCATCATTAGCAGTCGTCAAACTGGCCTCCATCTCGATACCCTTCAGCTAAACATTCTACTTCTCCAGATCAGCATTCCTCTTCACCAGCTCGTTGCGGGTGCGATAGAGGACGACGAAGTCAATCACGAACTGTAAAAAAAAAAGAGAAAACATTAGGAAAGAGAAGCATTGAATAGAATATTGTAAGCATAGAAGAGTGAAGACTGACTTACCAAGGCTAGACTCTGACTCACCTACAGAGCCAACTGGTCAGTCCCCATTTCCTTTTAACGATCAGTAGGCAAAATTACTCTCTCGAGCAACGCGGGAGCCAACTGAGACTCTCCTTCTCTCCTCTTCCATCTCCTTCCTCTCTTTCTCAGCTCTTCTCCTCTCCTTTACTTTCTTTCTCTCCTCTGCATTCTTCTCCTCCTCTTTCTTTCTCTCTCTCTCTCTCAACTTCTCTTCTTTCCTCCTCTTCCTTTCCTGCTCGCTGACAGTAGGCCGAGAACTAGTGGTAACCTCCCCACCACCAAACTTCTGCTTATTTGATCGCTGAGAAAGAAGAACATCATCATCATCATCCTGAATCAAATTCTTCCAGGGAGGAGCCATATCCTCTTCGTTGGAACTGCTCGATTCACTTGAAGGCTCTCTAGCTTTTGAAACCTTTTTTGAGCTGGAAGATCTTTCACCACTAGAACTCTCCTCACTGGAACCACCTTCAGCACCGTCCCCATTATCACCTTTACTATCCTCACCAGAGCTTCTCTCTTCCTCGTCCAATTGGTTAGGATCTG
The DNA here is from genome assembly GCA_949130495.1 of Sambucus nigra. NCBI lineage: Eukaryota > Viridiplantae > Streptophyta > Magnoliopsida > Dipsacales > Adoxaceae > Sambucus > Sambucus nigra. The sequence continues at coordinate 299,787,771 of OX422208.1, forward strand.
CGGTAATTTCTTCAGTGATGTCTAGCTCAGGGATGTTGTCTATAGGTCGCGTAATAAAGCTAGACCCAACGTTCTTGTACTCTAAAAGTAAATTCGTTGATCGAGGATGTTCACCGTCAGCCAAGAGATCCCTGATATTCTAGGCCTTGACCAACTCAACAGCTCAAACCTCGCTGATAGCAGGTTCCAAGTTCTTTATCCTCGTTGAAGAGAAAGAAAGAAGAATATCATAGAAATCATGCATTAACAAGAAGATCAAAGAGCAGAGAAAAAATTAAGCCTACCTATGTACTCCTCCCCATAAAAGGGGACCATGAACCTGTCAGACCTCGACCCCTCAGTATGGGGAGGAAATTGCCAATTTCTAGTAAGAAAACCCTCTTGCCAGTAATCCTTGTGGGAATCAGGTAGATTTACTACCAATACCCTATCAGGACTCCTGGCCTTGAGGTAAAGAAGACCATAACTTGTTCGCGAGAAATAATAACAAAAGCATATCTCAATAAGCCCTAGATTGGTGCCATAGATATGATTTACTCTATGGACACCATTAACAATCTTCCAGACGTTTGGAAAACACTGTGCAGGGACAATATTGAAATAACCAAAGAAGTGCATAAACAAATTGCTTGGAGGTAAAGTAAGACCCCCTTGGGACAGTAAGAGGACATGAATCCAGTGAGCGTCCTCTATTTCTCTAACATTTTTAGGGACAGGGGCACACTCAATGTCTACCCAGTCTGGAATGTTATAATACTTCTTAAATTCAGTTACTAATCTATTGCCTATTTTCACCATTTACAAAACCTAACTACAAATGCGAATAAATATCAAAGAAGAAAGCAAAGAGAAGAGCAAGAGGGACTTATGAAGTGAAAACTTAGCGTGGGACGATGCAAAGTCACAAGAAAAGACGATGAAGAACAGCGAAGTTAGAATACGAAGACCTGGGAATGAAAAGCGCAACAGCGGGAGCTTGGAGAAGGTTAGAAAGTTTGAAGAAACTTGAAATGAGAACAAGGAAACACTGCTTCGAAGAATTTTTAAAAGTTTCCAATCATAGCGCACGAGAAATAAAGTGGGCTGGTGCCTAAATCAGTTCAGAAGAAGCGTTTCAATCTTGGAAAGTGTTGCACAATTTACAAAAACACCATTACGACAAATCATTTAAAATTATTGAGCCCAAATTGTGGCCCAACAACTTTAGGGGCAATTGTGGGTACCTCAATTTGTTATTCTGGCCCAAGACGAGTAGCCCAATAAGAAAGGCCCAAAGTCTGGGAGTCGTGCATCATAATCAATTCGATTACGACCCAATCTAGTTCCTAAAATCTCGCGTGCAGATACTCTAGCAATTATGGACTGACATGGGGGAGTCCAACACCCCCACTCCCCGAAAACAAACATGTATCTAAAAAACCCCAAGCTTGGGGCAAAAGGCATGTATTATTTTTCCTGTAAAACACTCCCCGGAGTATAGAGAAATAATATCGAGAGCACCACCGTGAACGTATTTATTCTTACTGAACCACGTAAATACTGTGTTGTGTGATTGGCGTTCTTTACATTCTTTATTTGCTTTAGTGATTTCCTTTTCTTATTCTTTTGTGTTGAACATAATTGTCACCACACCGCCAAACTTCAATTAGCTGATCTTTTCGCTAAACCATTAGATGCGCTTACTTTTGAGAATCTTAGGAAACCTATTGGTGTTCTTTCTGTCGATTATATTCAAGTCTTCATCTAGTTTAGGGTGTGAGTTAATTGCTACCTTCTATCTCCTTAAACTAGATTGTACTTGTTTGTATATATTTTATGAGAAATATAAAAATAAATTATTTCATTCTTTTTATCCAATAAATATAAATATTTTCCATTTTTGTTATTTTTTTTCATTTCGTGATTAGTGGCGTGATTAAAATATTTGAAATACTCCTTCACTCTATTTATCCATGACCTAACATGGTGATCTAGACTAGGTTATGCTTCAATAGTGATTAAATATGCCTTTTCGTGCATAGTTATGTTATTTTGTGACTTTATCCTCCATGCTAGTCTCTTATCATCACCTTTCCTGCAAACACATTTCACGATCTCTGAGTGTTGATCTTTTTTACATGAGCTAAGTGAGATGTTCTCCTCCTAATACTGTCATTATCACATTGTTCACACTAGTGATTGTTGTGCATGTAATAACCATTTTGTGCGTTTATATTATGTGGTTCACGACTATGATTGTGCAATGGCTCGGGGTGTGATTGGAAAAAAATCTCCTTTGCATGAAAAGTCGCTATTGGCAAGAGACCATTATTAAAAAAAATGTGTAATTAAGGGCCAAAATGAGAGTGCACCCTCTAAAAAAAGGAAATTCCTCTAAATTCATAATAATGACAAATTATAATGAAAAGAATGAATGATATGAGGGAGTTGAGTTGAAGATCAATGGGTTTGCACAACTCTAAACCTAGTTCATATTTCCATAATGACTATATTGGTTTGAGAATCATCTAGTTCTCAACATATATGCATGATTGTGTCGCCCTCTTTTGAGTACCAATATATTTTCTATTAAGGTTGATTTGAGTACTTGACTAGTTAGAATTATCCATTTGTCATCATGCACTCTCGTGTATTCTAGAGTTTATTCTCCCGTGCTTTAGGCTCACATCCATATATTTTATTTCCACATTTCAAATATTATCTCGTGACATGATGTGTGGATTTTCTTTTGGTTTGTTATTTTATCCTTTTTATAGATTTTTTGGGGTTTCTTATTCATGAGTTTATTTTTATTCTTATTGTTTTAGTCGTTCAAACGAGAATAGCAGTTTGTTCCAATAACCTTCAAACGTCTATCTAATGAGTTTCTCCCTGTTTACAAAAAACATCGTTTGACCCTCGTTCGATAGACATTCAAAAAATATTGGCTCGTCGTGCGAACGAAATCTTGTTCCCTTCTAACGGGTCTTATTTTTTTTCGAACAAACTACTTGTTACGTCCAAATGAACTTAAAATGCATTTTGGGTCCTTTTATTCTACAGTTTGGCTTTTATTCACCTCATTTCCCAACTTCTTTAGCAAGCCCCATATGCCCCTTTCTTTGTTGTGTGTGAGTTCCCCTCTTATACTTCACATGGATTCATTCATTGAGGATGATTTCTCCACTAAATACGATTATCTTAGCGTGGTTTCAGCATATATCTAGGGTTCGTCTACTTTTGGGGTAAGAGTTTTTTCTCTTCTTTATTTTTTTGTATTTGTTAGGTATATACATGTGCTCTCCTCCTCTTATACTTCCATATATACACATTTGTAAATCCATTATAATTTATTTTTCTTATGTTTATGCATTTATCCTTGAGCACATATTTATATTTTTTCAAATACCATTTTTGGGGGCTTTTTACATATTTATTTTTTTAACTTAAAATTCAAAAATATTTTCTCTTTGCTCCCTCGTGTTTATTCTGTCTCCATTTTCAGTCCATTTTTCATCATCTTTTTTAAATTAATGAATTAGGAGTCTTTCACACATGTGTTTTGTTTTCAACTTTAACCTTTTGGTCAGTATATAAAGCTTATTTGTTCATTGTCTTAATTCTCTTTATGGTTTTTTGGTTTTTATTATTTGTGGTTCGCTTCTTAGGGGTCGATTGGACGTTGGTCAGAGATAGGTTCTTAATGCGTGCATGTGTCACCCTTGTCGGTTCCTATTTCTATTCCTATCCCTATCCTTATACCCCTTTGTTATTTTTTATGGTTGGTAGTCTAAAGCTTCAGTCTTCTTGTGATGAGGAATCTGAGGATTGTAATCACCCTAATAGGAAAATTGCGTCAATACGTCGCCCTCCTTACTGGATCCATCGTTGGACGAATCATACTGATTGCAATCATTTTTATCTTCTCAGCTTCTATTATCGATGTATTATCCAGGATTGAGTTATCGCCTCATCTGATTTTTCTTTGACATCCCTTCCTTAGTGGTTCGCGAGTCGTGGATGGGATCCCTTATTCTCCTTGTATGATGGCATTCTTCTCAATCACGTGCAGTAATTTTACCATTATATGACGGTGAACACTATCACCATTTGCTCCTTTGTTCGAGGTATTGATATTGTCACTACCTCTAACATGATTGCCTCGCATTTAGGCATCCCTCGGGCTCCTAATTCTATATTTCCTCATCCCGAGGATGAGCGCATCTCCATGTACGAACTTCTCCCTATGGGTTTTTAAGCTAACATTTCCAAAACCTGCACCCTTTTCTATTATGACCTCAAGGCCGACTTGTTCATCCTTAATTGGATCACTTGCTCGTTCTTTCTTCCTCATGCTAAAGCTACTCAGATCATAGATGAGAATGTCGACTTAATGCATACTCTTAGTTATTGTCTCATCATCGATCTTCCTGCTGTAATTCTTTGTGTTATGGCCTATGTGACAAATAGAGGGAAGAAACCCATCTGATTTTATCTCCTTATGAGGTCCTTGTTACTCGTATTTATTTGGCTTGCCCGGGTCCCTCTCCTTCCAGATAAGGAGAAGATGAGTTATTTATCGTCCATTAATGCAAACTCTCTTCATTATTCTGAGGGCATCTTCCCTTTGTAGGCACTGCCTACAGTCACCCTCATTATTTTTCCCCTTCCACTTCAACGTCCTTTGCTTTGGGTCCTACCTCTGATACATCAGGTTCTTTACTACCCTTTTCATCTCTTTATCCGAAGGTTTTAAGTTAGCTAGAGCATTGGCTTCACAGGGACAGACCTTCTCTTCACAGCAGCAGGAGGGCAGGGAGCGGTATGATGTTGGGTTGGTTGAGTCTCGATGGGTTCAGACTGGTTTACTAGCGTAGCTCTCTCTTGAGAGTGAGATTCGGGTCCAGATGGAGTCTTTGATTACCGCTCATTTGGAGGAGATGCGTCAACAGGAGCAGCGACATGGTGCTAGCTCATTTGGAGATGGTCAGGATCCTATTGATGTTGATGATGATCATCCTCCTCCATATAATGTTAGATTTCAATTATGAGAATTATTTTTAGAGCCTAATGTACTTGTGATAGTTTATGTATTATGTGAGAGCTTTATTTGTATTGTTATTTTTTTGTTCACTCATGTACTCTTTTGGATATAATGTTTCTATGTACTTTATTTGGATTACTTTTGATATGATTGAGCTCCTTTTATATTTTTCTCTTATTATACTTGTTGTTACTTAGTGGTATTTCATCTGCTCTTGCTTGATTTTATCTATCACTTGTTACCATCTATATGGACATGTTTTTTCATTTTGTCACATGATTCCCTGGTTTTATATCTTTGGTACATTTATGCTAGCAATTTGTATATATGTCTGTGTTAGTTGATCTTACTCTGCATGGTATTTTTTATCCCTTTGTCATTTTCGAACAAAAAAGGTGAGAAAGTTTTGGTACATAGGAGGAGTTTTTACTTCCATTGCTCTGTTATATCCATGTATTCCCCTATTCATCACAGGTATTTGTTGTTTCATATGTCTAGGTATTCGAACTTCATGCTTTCATCATAAATTTACATAATGGAACATCGACTGAGTAGTTGTTACGTTGTTCGTCTCCATTTTTTTGGGTTTTGGTATGGGCATAGGTGGCTTGACGGCCCGGTTTAACATGTTTTATTTTGTCTCTTGTTTTGTCCCGGAATAGCCAAAGGGGGAGATTTGTAAGGAATAATTTCAAACGAGTCATATGTGTGTATTGGCTTATTCTTTTGGTCAAAACATATAAGTTTATTTTGTGTCAAAGATTTGTTCCTCAAGCCTCTGATCCGAGACATGCAAGTGGCTCTAATTTATTTCTAAATCATTAGACGCACTGCACGCGTCTCAAGAATAAAGGTATACGATTTTTATGTGTCAAAATGTTCATTAGTGTATTTGGAACTTTCTCTGAGGTGTTTTATGTTTTAAAATTTCTTTTTTGAAAAAAATTGTTATTTGATCAGTCGTTCAAATGACATTAGTAATGTCATTCGAACTAGAATGCAATGTACTTCAAATGAGAGTTCAAACAAGATTAGATTTTCGTTCAAACGAGATTCAAATGGCATTCAATATGGTTTGAAAGTAATTGGAAACTCGTTTGAATGAGTTTTATCATGTCGTTCGAATGATGATTGATCTCATTCTAACGAGATGCATAAAGTCATTCGAACAACCTTATAATCTCATTCGAATAGAGTTTTCAAAAATTGAGAAAACGATCTTGTCTTTTTCTTCATGCAAACTCTTTAACAAAAATAATGGTTTTCTTAGATTTCGTTCAGTTTTACAACAAAGGTGCTTTTAAGCCTCTAGAGAACAAAAACTCATTTTTACCTAAATCAAGATACCTATTTTATCATCTTGATCATAGTTTCAAGATCAGACCCACAAACATAATTCTTCATATCACTGGTGTGGTGGACTCCATATGTTTGGGAGACAGTCGATGTTATTGGAGGAGTCTGAGGCATAGATTTACTGTGAGATTGATGTTGGACTATGCAGTGACTATAAACGGAGGTTTGAAGACTGTATCTTCATAGGCCTGAGGATTCAAGATTTTTAAGCCCTTTGAGTCTTCTTATAAAAACGTGTTTATAGTGGAATTTGTCTAAGCTTGGCCATCTGAGGTTTTCAAGTCGGGTTTTCCTTGTACATCGTGGTCTCTTGTGTGATTGTGCTTGATGCTTAATTACCTTATTAATCTTGCATGCAAACTTAGGAATTAGGTTAAATAAGATTAAAGTTTATAATAATCTGATCCACGTGTTTTACAAGGCTTAGACTAAATTTGGTATAAATTGTTATCATACTAATCTCTGTATTAATCTATTTTATTCTTAATTAAAAAATTAATCTTTCATTGTGTTTTTATTTTATATCTCTGAAACAGTGTTTGTCAATCTTGCCTTTGAGAAACATGCTGAAAAAACACCCGTTTATTGAAATGGATCTTGTTTGTAATACTCATTTTGTGATTTTAAAGTTGAGACATGGGTACCTAATTCCACCAATTACATGTTATTATCATAGAAAGCCTTACCCGAAGTGCACGCATGGATTGATAAATACACAAAACAAATCACAGACTTTAAAAAGCTTTACCCATCAAACGTAACTACCCGTGATGCTCTAATTGATCTTAGCTAATGGATGTATAGTAACTATGTATTTTTTATACACAATTCATACTTGGTGATGTATTTTTTTAGAGTGGATGTTATTTTGTAATGCAATATGAATGGATGTATTGTTTGGGAGTGAATGTTATTTTGTAAATCAAGACAAAATGTGAATGAATGATTGATTAAGAGAATGTATTTTGCAGTGCAATACGAGTTGATGTGTTAACCTAATGCAATACAAGTGGATGTATTGTGCCCTCTTTTAATTATTTGTAATAATGTCTTTTTTTACTGATATTGTTATTACCAAAATGATGTGTATAAATTTTAACTGTATAAAGCCAAAATATTAACCGTATAATGATTCGACATTTAAATAGTGAAAATTAGGGAAACATTTGGGATGGAGATGATGATTGTTACATAATACCAAAATTCTTTTATTTATTTATTTTTAAAACACCACAATGTGAAAATAAAATCGGTATGGAGATAACGACAATATATAACAAGTTTCAGGATCAGTGCCCCAAACAGAAGATTTTTTCAAATATGTTTGTACCTCCATTAGGTATGTAAATAATAAATACAAGTCCCAAAACTACACCATATTAGGCGAATGGTCACGATCAAAGTCCTTGACCAAGGTTGTGGGTCGCGGACAAAAGTCGTGACCATTTCTGGCGTGACCATTATCCTGAGTCACGGCCCAAATCCCTGACCAAATAATGGGTCACGGCATATGGTCGCGGCCTAGAGACGTGACCCAAAGGCAGAGATGGTCACGGCCAATGATCTTGACCTATCCTTTAATACATTCGAATGGTCACGGACCTGGTCACGGCTAAAGGCCATGACCCCCACTTTTTCAAAAATGGCGCTGGTCACGGCTCATGGTCCTAACCCACACATTTCATACTTGGCACTGGTCATGGCCATGAGCCGTGACCTACTCTTTTGACCTGTCCAATATAGTCACGACCCTAGGCCGTGACCCTTCATATGTGTGATAAAAAATAGATATAGTCATGGACTTTGGTCGTGACCATTTTTAACTATATTAAAAAAAATGGGTAGAATTTTCTCTGTTTTGGGTCGTGCTCACAAATCGAGGGTTTCGTGACCACGCGATTGGTTCCTACGAGTTACATTAGATCTGTGCGAGATGTTGGCGCCGTTCACGGGTCCGTTTAGGGGGCGCTAAGGGGTTTCATCCCCCAACAACACGTTTTCTAGCCTAAGTGTGGATTTTCTTAAATTTGGGACATGCTCTCAAATTAGGGGTCCCATGACCACGTGATCGATTCCTACGAGTTACACTGGACCCGTGCGAGGTGTTGGCACTGCTCACGGGGCCATTTGGGGGCGCTAAGGGATTTCGCCTCCCAACGGCACGTTTTCAAGCCTAAGTGTATATTTTCTCTGTTTTACATCGTGCTACCAAACCAAGGGTCCCGTGACCACGCGATCGATTCTTAAAAGTTACATTGGACCCGTACAAGGTGTTGATGCTGCTCATGGGGCCGTTTGGGGGATGCTAAGGGGTTTCTCCCCCCAATGGCAAGTTTTCAATCCTAAGTGTGGATTTTCTCAAATTTGGGTCATGCTATTAAACTGGGGGTCCCGTTACCACGCGATCAGTTCTTACGATTTACATTGGACTCGTACGAGGTGTTGTCACCGCTCACGGGACCATCTGGGGGGCGTTAAGGGATTTCGCCCCCCAACGGAACTTTTTCAATCCTAAGTTTAGCTTTTTTTGTTTTTGGCCATGCTCCCAAACCGAAGGTCCCGTGACCACGCGATCGGTTCCTACGAGTTATATTGGACCCGTGCGAGGTGTTGGCGCAGCTTACGGGGCCGTTTAGAGGGTGCTAAGGGGTTTCGCCCCCCAACGGTACATTTTCAAGCCTGTGTGGATTTTCTCAAATTTGGGTCATGCTCTCAAACTGGAGGTTCTGTGACCATGTGATCGGTTCCTACGAGTTACATTAGACCCGTGTGAGGTGTTGGCACCGTTCACGGGGCCATTTGGGGAGCGTTAAGGGGTTTTCCCCCCTAACAGCACGTTTTCAAGATAAATGTGGATTCTCTTTATTTGGGGTCGTGCTCCAAATCGAGGGTCCCGTGACCATACGGTCGATTTATATAAGTTACATTGGACCCGTGTGAGGTGTTGGCACTACTCACGGGGTCGTTTAGGGGGCGCTAAGGAATTTAGTCCCACAGCGGTACGTTTTCAAGCTTAAGTGTGGATTTTCTCAAATTTGGTCCGTGCTCTCAAACCGGGGGTCTCGTGACCATGCGATCGATTCCTACGAGTTACATTGGACTCATGCAAGGTGTTTGATCCTCTCATGGGGTCGTTTGGGGGTGCTTTGGTTTTTCACCCTCTAAAGGCATGTTTGGCGAGAAAATCTTCCTTTTCAAGCCTTGTCAAATACAGCGTGTTACATAGCTCATTGAAATTGTTCTGGAAAGGAGTCTAGGGTAATAAGATGCACTTTCTCATTTGGAGTTTGATAGATGTGACACCCCGCCTAATTAAATACCGGGTGATCACTCCTTTATTAAAGTAATTCAAGGTGAACAGTTGGTTCATTCTAGCATCACTGTCGAAAAATAAAACTTTTCCAATTTAAACACCCTAATTAATTAAGATAAGTGTCAAAACCATTTAAACCTTTATTCTCATTTTATTAAATCCTGTTATAAAACCTTAAACCATTAACGTCTAAAGAGTCACACAATCAGTAGAAGAATAAAATGAACATTCAAGAGTTTACCCAACAATAATAAATCCCAACATTAAAATACTAAGGAAAACATCCTGAAATTAATAATCCCGAAATAAAGATACTGAAATTAAAAGAATTACAATCTTTGACAATATCAACTAAATAATGGAAAAAGGGCGACACATGCCCCCACTGGATAAAGCTGAACTAGAAGTAGAGTCAACAATGAGGTCGTCTAAACAATGGCTTTCAACTCCCACAAAAGCTACAGCGCGTTCCATCCAAAGGATCCTATGCAAGACGCCCCCGTGGCTGGGCACCAGTAATACATACATATATATACAAGAGAGAAAGAGAAATGGAAATGGGTCAGAGCCCGATAGTGTATATGATTTAAAAATTCGTTTAGCAAGTATTTAAATTGATTACAGGCCAATGCAACAACATATCAGTGCGACACTCTCTTGAGAAATTCTCACCTCTCTTCTAATGTGCACTCCTATCGCACTAACCTTCCCAATGGTTTATCTCATCATATATCACACTATCTTTCCCCACGGATTTAACATATCTTAGGTGACTCTGAAGATTTAAGATTTAACAACCTCATGGTTTAAAAGGATAATTTCATTTAGTACAAAACGCTCATTTTAACTTTATTGATTCATAAAGTTTTTCCAATATCATATTATACTTTTCAAAACAAGTATTTTCGATTTAAGTCATTACACATGTCTTACTTACCATAACACAGTAGGCAGTTTCCCAAATTTCAGAAGTTCATATATATATTCAATACTCGTATAATAAATATATTCTAACAGCACCCCCACATAAAAATTATGGTGCGGGCATACTCTGCTATCCAATCCCCGTATCAATCACACTAAGGGAATACAAGTAAGGAATCACTCTCGAACTGTATATATACATACACAAACAATATTGAGGCGAAGCATAGATTCCAAGTCCAAGAGGTCAGTACATACCCTCACGTCTCTTAGGACCGTCCGACTATCGATCCAATAGTCCGTACCTAGGATTTCTATCTTCTAGGCTACGAGTCAATATCCCCCATAAGGCAACACAGGATAAGATCGTCCCAGCGCGGTAACCTCAGGGATGGCAAGTAGCACGGGCATGATTTTCACAAGTATATAATATATGCATACACAATCATATAAGTATACCACTTTTATTGTATCAATTTAGGTTCATCCCATAACCCACATTAACAGCATTTATCCTTATTTTCCCATTATTATATATCAAGTATAATGGTTCGTTTCTAACTTTAATTCGAAGGGTTTTTCCAACTTACTACGTGATTGGACATAAATATTGTATATTTATTCCCCTAATTTCAGTGCATTTTTTAACCCGAGTGATGTAACCTATATGGATTTGACGCACATTTATGCTACTAATCTTCGTTGGCAAGTATTTCGTGTTTCGTGCTTCTCTTATAGATTTTACTGGTTAATTATGCAAGCAGCGCAAAAGAGAAAGCGAGAGAATGAAAGAAAAGCTAAGAAGGCAAGTTTAAGGGCATTTTGGTAATTTTTCAGCCAGATCCCGAAGGAGGAGTCAACTGGAAAGTTGAAGAACTCCGAATAAAGAGAACACTAGAAGAAACGACACCCAAATCCGAGCTACGGTTGATGAGTTATGACCCGTTGAAGTTGAAAAAAAATCCAAGGAAGAAAGGAAAGAAAACAAAAAAAAATTGTAAGTGTTGAATGGAAGAAAAAGCACCCCAGACCAGCAAACATTCGCGAACCGGTTTGGGGGGTGAACCGGTTCGGGGTACATGCGAACCGGTTCGAGGGACCTGATGCACGAATTTGCCTCCTTTATTCAGATTGGCTCTAAGGTTTCCTTCTTATACAACATCAAAATTTCATGGTTTAATCCTCTACATCACAAAAAGGTTTCCAAAATATCATTTAAGTCATCACTACATGCAATTTCCTATCTCAAACTGGGTTTTTCTTCCATACAATTCATCCTAATCATTCCTAAACCAATATGAAAGATGCATCAATGAAATAAGCAAGATAAACACTTGCCTGGGATTTTTAGAAATCTGGTTTGGTGTTGAATTTGGTGTGGTTGCGTTCCCCGTCTCGCGATCTACGCGTTGGCGGTGGCGGCGGTGTAAACGGATGAGTTTTGAGCCTTGGAATGCCTTGAGAGCTCTCTCCTCTCCTCTCCAATGGCCGTTCTAGTGTTTTGAGTTATCTAACCCTAGGAGATAACCTAAACATCTGATATAACCCCTTTAATTTTCGTGGGTTTAATTACCCAAAAATATAAAATGACCAAAATGCCTTCCCGGGGTACCAATTAAGCCTAAAATAGCCCCGAGACTCAAACTAAACCCCCGGATACACTTTTCTGACTATCTCGACCCTTCCGAACACGTTGGCGCACTCAAAACAACCATACGGATAACTAAAAATATTTCACTTTTATTAATCAACATTTATTCCTGACGCGACACAGGCGCGTCCCGACTTAAATTTCCATAATTGTCATTTTATTCACACTTGACAATATTATAAAAGTAAATCTCATGTATTACTATACTCATCTAGTAACATTCAACAAATAACAAATTTCCAATAATTACTAACTCTCGTCACGCTAGTAAATATTTAAAACAACATTCCGGATTAAAATTAAATTAATTTATCTCAATTAAATTTAATAAATCCCATAATTTAAAAGCTATAAAAATACGGGGTATTACATACTTCCCCCCTAATAACGGAATTTCGTCCCGAAATTCGGAAAATAAGGCCTATCAGGTAGCACAATTCTGGATATTCTTTTCCGTACACAAACTAACTACACATTACGGCGCTCAACCACTATAGCCATTTCTTCACAGCAACATTGTTTTACATTCTCATTGGAGACACTTCACATTGTGCTCCCAACCGACAACATTCGTATAGGTCACGCCTATACGTTATAAATTTCATTATCTCACTATCATTAGGAGGCCGCACCTCACTACATGACAAATACTCAGATTTATTCATATACAAAACTCCCATTCTGAGAAAATATTACGAACATTTGATCACTCTTGCTCGCCTAAAACAGTCATGGAATTCTACCACAGTTATCGGATGTTCTCTCGATCGATCCAAAAACTCTGATTATCTACTCACCTCTAAACATACGGAAGGAGAATAGTCGAGGTTCTTCCATAACAAAACCTTAATAAGCACCTTGTACGCGACAAACGGGTACGAGTGTTTCTACCGAGCATTCGTGAAATCACCGTACCAATATTCCAAAATCTCCTTCACATGGATCCACAAATCTTTAATCACCATGCGCCCATTCCCTAGCTACGGGTGATACATCCTACTCGAAACGAAACCTTATCTCCGCTGGTTTCTGAAATCCCATATCAAAGGTGGGATTCACCAATCTCATCCTGATTTAGAAATTTATACTGCGCCGGATCATGCACTGGCGCGACCTTCCTTTCAAAGGAAGTCTGGGTCATACTAGTTATTATTGTAAACCAGCCCAAAGGAATATCAATCACTTCCTTCTCGGCGGCTTAATTCACATGTTCGGGATGAATCCTTGATCTTGTTTTGAGGATGGAAATCCATCCAAGGACTGTACCGACTTTACCGACCTCTTCCAATTTCAGAAATTTTAGATAAACACAAAATTCTTTGGTTGATTCTTCTCTTTCAACCCAACCTTACCAATGGGCGGTGCATGTAGAGACTCACTACGTCCCGCTAAACATCGATTCTTCCTTGAAATGTCTCACATTAAGTGACACGTAATACTCCCCTTCCTTCCTTGGAGTATGCCGAAAGTTCCGACCCGTGCTCTTCTCTCCACAAAGCGCACTTCTGGATCTCTTATACTACACTAACATCATTACTCTTTGATTGCGCAAGTCGCTCTCACACTTAACTAATAACAACTCCGCATCTGGTGTGCTTCATAACAATTAAATTATACTCTATTCAAGGAATACCAATTCTTGAATGGCTTCCCACAGCCTTCCAATCAAGTTAGGGCGTGCTATTCTAATTGCACACTTATGTATGGATTATCGCCCCTCATGTGACGTTTAATCCACTCTATCACTTCCACTTCGTTATACTAGTCCCACAAATATATATTTCACACGTCTATTATCACGTCCCTTCGACTCGGACTATTTTAACTGTAGTTAACCAAGATGCCCACATTTTTGTAACACTCCGACCGCCCTGGGAGAGCGAACGGCGTGCTACTCATTTGTAGGACTAACTAAATTCAACGGAATAGAAGGAATATGGCATTCAAATTCCATGACAATAAAAGAGGAATAATAAGTCTCAACCTTCCTCAGATAAGTACAGCAATTTTCCCAAATAGGTACAACAACCAAAATAAATCACTAACGCTCTATTCATCAAAATAATTATAGGTCATCTCTTTTGTATAATATAAAGTTCTTTCCAGATAATCCATGCTAAAAATCATTCCAACTCTTTATTCACCTTGTGTTTTGTACGCGGTTATGACATTTGGGTACTCTCAATCACCCTAGAAATCAAAATTCTTAAATTCTCCTTATCATCGTTCCACCCCTCAACTCGTGGGGATAACTTTCAATGCTTTCCTACCACAAAAATCTGGCTCCAATGACCTTAAAACGAAATTCAACTTCCAACTTACATACATAATTACTTGATCCCATTTCGACCAGGGTACCGAACTCATGGAATAGTGACCAAACGTCTCCCTATTTCCAACCTTACGCTAAGTTTCATGCGTGGGATGTCTCGCAAAGCGAAATCCAAACAAGGAACCCTCCCGATACACTACTGCCTAGTATTGTCGATTATCGAGATCCGTTAGGTCCTCCGTCCATAGCATATACCCCTTTATTCCGTCCCTTGACAGAAAAGTTATAATTTCTCCCGTAATTATGCTTAACAAAGAACGTTTCACTAATTGCACTATTGTTCAGTATAGGTTTGTGGTAATAACATTCCATAAACCTCGAATACATACAATCGGAATTCTCAAAATTCCTTTCCCTAATAATAGGGGTATAAATATTAACTCCCACATCTCTAAAGGATAAATATAACAATGCACTCTTCCTATCACTAAGTCTGGAGTGCTAAACATAATATCGAGTCAAGTCTTTTCGCTCAATGGTAAATCTCGGTACATACTGAATCATAACAACCAAGTCCCCTCGCTCCGGTATCGAACATCTCGAGCCCACTATCTCCTCTGAAGTCTCTAGGATAGATAATATAAGTGCGAATCCAACCTTCTTACAGGTAAAGCCTCGCCAAAACAAACATAAAACATGCTGCGCTAATGCAACCACTCCGATAGCCATGCCATAAATGCTCATTATCGTACTAACCATTTCTATAATGCTTTAACAAAGATAATATCATACTCGTATATCGCATCACTACGACGAGTAACCTCAATAAAATACGTAACACTGTTAATATACACATTCATCCTCCGCGGATAGCACCAAAGAAAAATCCCGCTACGCTAGGGAAAAATACTCACATAATGGTAACATTTATAACTATATGCATTAAACTCGTTTCACATGCTAATCTAGCAATGAACAAAATATGGTGACTCGCTCGTGTCATATAAACACGCCGCATCCTCTAAGGATAAAACTTATACATCCATCCTGGCAATCGTCTTGACTGCACAAATGGTTTTCGGACGTAACACGTCTGTCCAAACCAAAACAAAATTATTTTTAATCATCGTCCTTTACTAGGCACCGTATTCTTGTCCCTTTTTCTCACTTTGGAACATATTATCGCGAGAAATTTCACTCCGCACCAAAATACCTCAACACATAATCCACTTATCACCTGTCCTACTAACCAGGTTAGGATTGTCCTTCTCTCGGACTTTAGTAGACTCGATTCCTGTTAGCCATCCCGATTGTTCCCTTAGCTTTTTAGGCCATAAAGATCATGTTATTATCTATAATAGTACTTACTGAATTTACCATCACTTGGTAAGAATTTAATTATCCGAATCATTTAAATAGGTCCCCTGATGTGTATCCACATCCCTTTGTGGTGCTATACCACCACCGTTGTATTCAGTCTTATTCTCGACTAAATTCTTTGATTCCTTTAACTTCCCACACAAGGAGCATTATCATCTTTATTGGCAAAATGCAACATTTTCAACCTCTGAATCAGCCGTCCATCAGAATTTCCTCCTCGAGTATTATCAATTATTATTACGAGTTGGTCTCCCACTTGGAGTCGTTTCCTCCACTCGTATCTACCTCTTTTGATACAAAATTTTCTAACGATTAGGATTCATATCCACAATTGGACTTCTGTCATGCCCTCCTGCGAGGAGTTCAGAACCACGTTTGCTTCTCATCCTGAACAGTTGAGGAAGGAACATACGGTCAACACTGTACCTAAGGTTCTCTATAGGCATAGCATTGCACTTCTAAAATTGGTGGTTGACTCCAACCATTATAATTTCATCCCGAAAGCCAAGAAAATTTTCTCTAAATTTTCACTTTCAGTTTGCCACACTCCGTCCTATATTTAAGCCTTTGGATACTTTACCTCCTTTTGTAAACACATACAATTTTCGCGTTTCTAAAATTTCCCACTGACAGTCTCTACACGTTTTTGTAATACGTTGGGTAAGTTTACCCTCGCACCTCATTTGAATATAACAGCATTTGAAAATCATTACTGCACCTTAGTCGCCTTTCAAGTCGTGGCTTCTCGTGCCATAATGGAGGTGACCTCGACTACGGTCATCATCCTCGGATATATTTCATAATCTCAACTGAGCCCTGCCTCCTGATGTACGCTTAACGGTACTCTTCTAACATCCGTCATCGCTCGGCACACGCACACATCCGAACGAAATTAGAATTCACTAGTGTATACACATTATAGCAGGAGAACGAAATCTCGTCAAAGGAATCGGCAATCCTAAACATAGGGCTCTATAACAAATAAAGCAACGCTGAAAGCATAATAAGCCGTACAGATCCTAAGGACACTAGAACCTGATGCTCTGATACCACCTGTGACACCCCGCCTAATTAAATACCGGGCGATCACTCCTTTATTAAATTAATTCAAGGTGAACAGTTGGTTCATTCTCAGCATCACTGTCGAAAAATAAAACTTTTCCGATTTAAACACCCTAATTAATTAAGCTAAGTGTCAAAACCATTTAAACCTTTATTCTCATTTTATTAAATCCGATTATAAAACCTTAAACCATTAACGTCTAAAGAGTCACACAATCAGTAGAAGAATAAAATGAACATTCAAGAGTTTACCCAACAATAATAAATCCCAACATTAAAATACTAAGGAAAACATCCTGACATTAATAATCCCGAAATAAAGATACTGAAATTAAAAGAATTACAATCTTTGACAATATCAACTAAATAATGGAAAAAGGGCGACACATGCCCCCACTGGATAAAGCTGAACTAGAAGTAGAGTCAACAATGAGGTCGTCTAAATAATGGTCTGCAACTCCCACAAAAGCTACAGCGCGTTCCATCCAAAGGATCCTATGCAAGACGCCCCTGTGGCTGGGCACCTGTAATACATACATATATATATAAAAGAGAAAGAGAAATGGAAACGGGTCAGAGCCCGATAGTGTATATGATTTAAAAATTCTTTTAGCAAGTATTTAAATTGATTACAGGCCAATGCAACAACATATCAGTGCGACACTCTCTTGAGAAATTCTCACCTCTCTTCTAATGTGCACTCATATCGCACTAACCTTCCCAATGGTTTATCTCATCATATATCACACTATCTTTCCCCATGGATTTAACATATCTTAGGTGACTCTCAAGATTTAAGATTTAACAACCTCATGGTTTAAAAGGATAATTTCATTTAGTACAAAACGCTCATTTTAACTTTATTGATTCATAAAGTTTTTCCAATATCATATTATACTTTTCAAAACAAGTATTTTCGATTTGAGTCATTACACATGTCTTACTTACCATAACATAGTAGGCAGTTTCCCAAATTTCAGAAGTTCATATATATATTAAATACTCGTATAATATATATATTCTAACAGCACCCCACATAAAAATTATGGTGCGGGCATACTCTGCTATCCAATCCCCGTATCAATCACACTAAGGGAATACAAGTTCGGAATCACTCTCGAACTGTATAAATACATACACAAACAATATTGAGGCGAAGTATAGATTCCAAGTCCAAGAGGTCAGTACATACCCTCACGTCTCTTAGGACCATCCGATTATCGATCCGATAGCCCGTACCTAGGATTTGTATCTTCTAGGGTATGAGTCAATATCCCCCAAAAGGCAACACAGGATAAGATCGTCCGAGCGCGGTAACCTCAGGGATAGCAAGTAGCGCGGGCATGATTTTCACAAGTATATAATATATGCATACACAATCATATAAGTATACCACTTTTATTATATCAATTTAGGTTCATCCCATAACCCACATTCACAACATTTATCCTTATTTTCCCATTATTATATATCAAGTATAATGGTTCATTTCTAACTTTAATTCGAAGGGTTTTTCCAACTTACTACGTGATTGGACATAATTATTGTATATTTATTCTCCTAATTTCAGTGCATTTTTTAACCCGAGTGATGTAACCTATATGGATTTGACGCACATTTATGCTACTAATCTTCGTTGGCAAGTATTTCGTGTTTCGTGCTTCTCTTATCGGTTTTATAGGTTAATTATGCAAGCAGCACAAAAGAGAAAGTGAGACAATGAAAGAAAAGCTAAGAAGGCAAGTTCAAGGGCATTTTAGTAATTTTTCAGCCATATCCCGAAGGAGGAGTCAACTGGAAATTTGAAGAACTCGAAATAACGAGAACACTGGAAGAAACGGCACCCAAATCCGAGCTACGGTTGATGAGTTATGACCCGTTGAAGTTGAAAAAAAATCCAAGGAAGAAAGGAAAGAAAAGAAAAAAAAAATCTAGGTGTTGAATGGAAGAAAAAGCACCCCAGACCAGCAAACATTCGCGAACCCAGGGGCGAACCGGTTTGGGGGGCTAACCGGTTCGGGGTACATGCGAACCGGTTCGAGGGGCCTGATGCGCGAATTTGCCTCCTTTATTCGGATTGGCTCTAAGGTTTCCTTCTTATACAACATCAAAATTTCGTGGTTTAATCCTCTACATCACAAAAAGGTTTCCAGAATATCATTTAAGTTATCACTACATACAATTTCCTACCTCAAATTGGGTTTTTCTTCCATACAATTCATCCTAATCATTCCTAAACCAATATGAAAGATGCATCAACGAAATAAGCAAGATAAACACTTGCCTGGGATTTTCAGAAATCTGGTTTGGTGTTGAATTTGGTGTGGTTACGTTCCCCGTCTCGCGATCTACGCGTTGGCGGTGGCGGCGGTGTAAACGGATGAGTTTTGAGCCTTGGAATGCCTTGAGAGCTCTCTCCTCTCCTCTCCTCTCCAATGGCCGTTCTAGTGTTTTGAGTTATCTAACCCTAGGAGATAACCTAAACATCTGATATAACCCCTTAATTTTTGTGGGTTTAATTACCCAAAAATATAAAATGACCAAAATGCCCTCCCGGGGTACCAATTAAGCCTAAAATAGCCCCGAGACTGAAACTAAACCCCCGGGTGCACTTTTCTGACTATCTCGACCCTTACGGACACGTTGGCGCACTCAAAATGACCATACGGATAACTAAAAATATTTCACTTTTATTAATCAACATTTATTCCCGACGCGACACAGGCGCGTCCCGACTTAAATTTCCATAATTGTCATTTTATTCACACTTGACAATATTATAAAAGTAAATCTCATGTATTACTATACTCATCCAGTAACATTCAACAAATAACAAATTTCCAATAATTACTGACTCTCGTCACGCTAGTAAATATTTAAAACAACATTCCGGATTAAAATTAAATTAATTTATCTCAATTAAATTTAATAAATCCCATAATTTATAAGCTATAAAAATACGGGGTATTACAATAGTATATTCCAAATACGAATCATATCATTAGGGGAGTGTGGCCTTTATCAAGAACCACTAATATAGGATACCCCAAGGAACTCACGGTGGCCTCATAGGGAACTCAACTTATACTCAAGAGATGAAGGATGGGGAAGCAGTTTACTAAGCTGGATCGATAATAGCCCCACCATTTTAAACAAATTTTAGTAGAAGCCCGACCCCGCTGTTATGAACAAAAGGGGTGGCCTCATAGGAAGATTAAGAGCTTGACAACCCTCATTGAGGGTTGTCAAGCTCTTAATCTTCCTGTGAGGCCACCTTGTAATGTTGTGTTTCCTGCACCTCTTTTGTTCCCGTGCAAAGGTGACCTCACAGGGAACGCGACGTTATAAAAGAGGTGCAGGAAACTCAACATTACAAGGTGGCCTCACAGAAAGATCTAATACTTAAATGACTGAAAGGGTTAAACCCATCGATTGAGATTGCAAGACGAAGGTTGCGCAATTCGTTTACAAGTTCATGGTGTTGTGCGTTTGAAATTTGTCGGATGGGTGAATCAACTGAATGATGCATCAAATTTCCACCCACCTCGCATCAAGCGTTCCATGTCATTGCCCCCGCTATCCATGGTACAGTAAAAAACTATTTAAACTTGGCCCAAGTGGAAGATACTTCAACACCTTTTGTGGGACTTGCGAGCACTAGCGATTTTTTGTAGCTTTATCCTTTTCATTCTCACAAACCACATATCTAGGCTCACTCCATACACAACATTTATCCTTCTCTTCATGCTCTTTGCGGTAAAATATGCAATCATACTTGCATGTATGAATAGATTTGTATTTCAGACTCAAATCCTTCAAGATCTTCTTTATGGTTGGATAATTGCCTGGTAACGTGTTCTCTTTGGGGAGAATATCTTTAACCCACTTAAGATTTTTGGTTACATTGTTTCCAAACAAACCAAATTGGCTCTTCAAATTATACAAACTAATCATTGCATATAATACCGAGTGATCTTCATCGTAATCTTTATATAACGGTCTAGCTGCATCGGCTTTCAACTGTATGTATTCCCGATCTCCTGGAAGTTCAACATCAGAATTTTCATTTAGTTGGCCACAATGCGCATTATCCGTATCCATAGGTTATTAGTTTTGACGGTTGTGGAGTCCATAAGCATCATCAATTAATTCGGCCAATGGACGATGTGTTGGTGAATCATGTATCGCTTTCACTCATTTGGGTTCCGTTATGTGATCGAGCACCGACAATTCTTTCGAAACATAACGTATATTTTTTTTCCATGGTATATCCATATTTTATAGTCTTGACAGATCCCCACTATATTAAATGCAACTCAACGTATTCCAATTACTTATATCTTTCATTCTCACAACAGGTGCACGGACACGGAATCTTGTCACTTTTAAGATTTTTGAAAGTGTATTTAACAAATTCTTGAACGCCGTTTACATGATTATTTGAAATTCGATCAGTCTTTCCCATCCACTCTTTGTATGGTGGGAAATCCATGTAATAATCTACAAATTTCAGTCATGTGGATATATGTTAAAACTGAAATCCATGTAATAATCTACAACTGAAGAAGTAAAAAAATATTATTAAAACTAAAACAAAACCAATATTCTTAAGCGAAAACAAAACTAATATTCTTAAACTGAAACATAAAACCAATATTCTTACAACTGAAACAAAAAAAATGTTATTACAACTTAAACTAAAAAAAGATATTACAATTGAAACAAAACAAAATATTATTATATCTTTTTCCAACAGATAAATTGGCCAAGCAAGAAAAGAGTCTTTATAATTCCTCGATTCCAGTCCATCCTCGCCTGCAGCGAACACAGGTACATCTCCGCATCCATTGTATATTTCATCAACCAGTATTTGAGCCTCACCCATCTCCAATGGTCAGTTATGTACTTTAGTTCCAACAACCTTGGACATGAGTGTGCACACCCTAACAAACCTCTTATTGCTCTGGTCTTTGACATTATACTTTTTTCCATAGTCACCGTGAGTTGTTGATGATGATCCAAGTCCCGTGACAGGCGGAGGCATGGGGAATGGGAATGTTGGATGAGGCGACATTTGGGAGGAAAATGTTGGATAAGGTGTCATTTGGGAGGGGAAACTTGAAGGGTGAGGATAGGGAAAACCTTGAGGGGGAGGGGGAGGGGGAGGGTAACCTTGAGGAGGAGGCACTGGGATCCCATAATTTTAGAAAAAGGACACAAGTTGCCCAATTTGATTCGTCAACATTCTCAAGTTATTTTTGATATCCTGGACATCCCCATCGGTCTTGGATTGTCGTTCCTCATTGAACGAGAAATGATTATCGATCGAAGAAAACTCGTCTACGAGAGGTGCGGTCTGTTGAAATTTTATTTTTGGCATATGTGCGTCAACACCTCTCATCCTCCCCCTTTTTTCCTTTCCAAAGGTCCGAATCAGGGCATCATTATCAAGGTCCAAGTCATCAGTAGAGCTCGAACCTGACCGACTGCTGATGGCCTCTATTGATTGTAGCGTCTCAACCAAGTGCAGGGGGAACGTATTATATTTACCCTGTCGAGCATGAACGAATAAGTCGGACCGATTTGGTGATTTACCCGCATCTAGACCATTCTTTATCCTACTCATCCATTCATGCTTCAAATCCTCATAGGATTTGGATCCCTGCCCTATTTTTTGGTTTTTCTCCCTTTGGATCAACTTTTTTTTTGTCACCTCATTCTCCAAAAACTTGTTCCACTACTCCACTGGAATTTCAACATTTGGAGGCACTTTCTCTTTCAAATATAAAATATCAGAGCTCGCTGCCTCCTTCGAGAAAGGTTACTTACGAAGTTTTCTCCTGTATGTCCTTAATGATTCAGCAACCCAGGATAGAACCTTATTTTTGGAATGATTGGAAAATGATAAATACTTGGATAGTTGATCGTATATATCATCTTTGACAGCTTAATCAAGATGGTTCCAATTGTCTGGTCATTTTTCCCAAAGCCAAACATCGGGCTTTAAAGTTCAGCACATCATTCCTATCACCCGTCGGGTTATTCCCGAGAAAGGAGAACCCATTGGGCTTCTTTTAGGTTGAGCGGGAAGCGACGACAGCATTGGATGGGGGTGGTGGAGCAACGAGAGTGGTGTTCCCTCGGTACTTTTTTCCCTTGGGTTGTTTCCTCCCGACATTATCTATAAAAATGAAAAAACATAAGTGACTAAAAAATTATAATATGAAATTATAATTAATTTATCAAGCTTACAACTATATATATATATATATATATATATATATATATATATATATATATATATATATATATATATATATATATACACCTTTTCAATGTAAGACTTTAGAATATGTTCAATGGGCCTAATCTCCATCCATTCAGTATTAGTTTTTAAGAACTTGTGAATTTTTGCACATGGACAACTAGGAGGAAGGGCATATATAATTGATGTGTAGATATCTGTGACATAAACTCGGAATCCCATCATTTTTAACTTGTTCACAATATTCAATTTAGCGTGCATATGGCGCGAAACATCATAGTCTCTGTTAATGCTATCTGTACACAGTTATATCCATAACGGGTGGATTTTTTT
Source organism: Sambucus nigra (assembly GCA_949130495.1). Classification (NCBI taxonomy): domain Eukaryota; kingdom Viridiplantae; phylum Streptophyta; class Magnoliopsida; order Dipsacales; family Adoxaceae; genus Sambucus; species Sambucus nigra. The sequence continues at coordinate 299,811,350 of OX422208.1, forward strand.
CGCCTTCTCCAACAACGTAACCAAGGTCAAGGCTACATCGGGATTATGCGTGTGAAATATATTTTGCGTAAAGTCATCCAGTTTTCTGGTAGGGAAAATAGAATACGATCGAACAGGTAATCTTGTCGAAAATTAACTCCACGATTTAGAAGGTAGTTAAATTGTTCAATCTTTGTATTTTCATACCTATGAATAGGAGTACCCTCTATATGATGCTTAGTAATAAAAGAGTTACGTTTGCAGTCCAATTGCAACCTCTCCAACTCTTGTCGTCAGTGATTATCACCGTGCCTCATTTTACCTGAGAAAAATATACGAGGGCGTGTATATTAGGGTATATTAGTTTGACTAAGGTTTTGATAATAAAAAAAGGATTTTGAGTATATTAGTTTGATTAGGGGGAAACCTAAAATACTCAATTAATTTCAAACTCTAAATAATGCAATTTATCTTAATCCCTAAGTAATCACATTCATTCAATGCTAATAATACTCAATTAATTTCAAACTCTAAATAAATTTCAAGCCCTAAATGATAATACCCTTAAATTTCGCAATTTATTTTAATCCCTAAGTAACCACATTCAGTCAATACTAACAATACCCAATAAATATCCTTAAATAATGCAGTTAATTTCAACCTTTAAATAACAATTCCTAATTAATGTTAACAATACCCAATAATAAATAAGGCAATAAATTTCAACTCATAAATTTAACATCCATTTTCTTGAAAAAAAAGTATACACACATATACACACACATATACAAATGTACACACACATACACAGATATACACACACATTGACATAAATATACACACACATACATACACATATACACACGTACACACATACACAGAAATACACACACATATACACATTAGGGTTTAAATCAGAAACACAAAAAATAGGGTTTACCTTTGAGATTGAGATTGATAAGGGCCGAAATTAGGGTTCGAGAGAGATTGAGAATACAAATCGCCGAAATCGCACAGAGAGAGAGAGAGAGAGAGAGAGAATTGACGTGGGAAGAAATGAAAATGAGGCAGAATGGATCCAGTATAAGGGCACTGACGTGACCCACTGCCATGACCCTTAAAAAATTTCCACCTCAGCGCGTAACCAACTATGTGGTCATGGCCCCAAGTCGTGACCCACTCCCGTGAACAGATTGATATGGTCATCGCCCAAAGCCGTGACCCATATGGTGTGCATTGTGCTATTGGTCACGGCCTATGTCTGTGACCCATCTGTAAAGAAAATTGGAGGGAACTTTGGCGCGAATTTGGCGCCATAATGGTCACGACCTCGTCACGGCTTAAGGTCGTCACCCACACTGGTCAGGGATTTGAGTGATGACCATGTCCAAGAGCATCCATAACCACAGTGGGTCATGGATATGGTCACGTCTTTGGGTCGTGACCCCCTATGGGTGACCATTCGCCAAATTTGGTGTAGTTCAAGGATTGTCATGACTATCCTGAACTATGGTTTTAATTGTCGGCGTTCAAGTAATGAAGCAAACCCCACTTTGTATATAATCATAAGGTAAAAACCCAATCGGGATGGAGATGACTATTGACTCAAACTACCCAATGCCTTTATTTTCTCTTCAAAATACCACAAGGTAAAAACCCAATCGTTATTGAGATACCGATTTTAGTCAGAAAATAATCGGGATACGTGACCCAATTGGGGGTGTCCTTAGTCGTTATTCGGCTTATGAACCAAATTCAATGTCACAATGTAATAATCTTTCAAAATACTACAAATTTCAAAACACCACAAAATTTAATTAAATTCTAACAAAAAGGTGATTCGCATCTAACAAATAAATATAATCTTCTTGACAAATCGTTATAACATAACTTAATGATAAGAAGAACAAACCATATCATACAAAGTATCCCAAAAATAGTCATGTTCATACAAAGTACTAAAAATTCACATCAGTACCAACCACTTCACAACTCAACGAAAAAATTCATACAAACTCCACACAAGTTCATTTCTTTTTTCTTTTCTGATATCCCTTTTTTGGAACCTTACTTCGATCTCCAGTCACCTTCATTTTTATTTTCTTTTTCTCTTCATTGTTCTTTTGTGGTCCATCTCCCATTCCAGTTATCGATGTAAGGGATGTTGAATGGTTCAATATCTCGTTCAAGTATGGTTACAACATGTACATTGTCCACGTCTTGGATGTTTTTAGAGGGCAACTCCATCACGTTCTGCACTTGATCATACTGGGATAGAATTAATATAAAATGTGATTTATCATATTTATATACAATTTTATATGCAAGCACAAAATGAATATAAAATTACCAAGGAAGATTTTTTAGTTTCGGATTGGCAATTGGCAGGATTCTAGACGATACGATGGGAGTATGTCATGAACCATATGATGTAATCTTCGGTTGAATCCCAAGGGAGTGACATCGGTACTGAATGGGACTTAGCTGCGAGCAAATGTTCTTTCCAGTTCTCTTAGTACCATTTCTGATTATCGAACTTCACATCATAACAGGCGACTTTATTTCCTCTCTTATCTACAACTGGAGTCATTGGGTCCCTAGGAATTACTTGGAAAGGCCCTAGTTTTCTCATCACGCGCTCTAGGTAGTAAGGTTCCCCCGCATCAAAACAAATCAATATACCATTGTAAAATGATACGTCATGGAATGGGTACGCATATTTTTCGTCACAGTACAGGTCCCAACAAACCTGTAAAGTTTCAATTTGAGTAAAGTTTCAACGTAAGTAAAGTTTCAATATGACACACCAAGCACTTATAGTATTAGAGGACAAGTCATCAAGTTGTAGTCTCTGTATCTATAGTTGTCGGTATATGTGGGATAGGATTTCCATTCCTCATGCCACCCTCTAAATTTATCCAATTTCTTCAATTGTTGACGATAATAGACATATATTTTGTTCTTTGTCTTATCAGGAAAGACGGTGCAACCTATGATGTACAAAAAATATGCCCTGGCACAATAATTAAGATGATTTTCTAGGGCATCACTCACTTTCGATTTCTTTTGAAACATGTCGACAATCCAGTGGAGTCGCACAACATATGATGGTTGACATTCTTCTTTGGCTTCTTTGTGTTAACTCCCAAATAATATACTAAGATTTATATGGCCTTGGTGGGCTATAACTTCCTTGCCCCATCGTCTCCATACACAGACGTTCCAACTATAGAGCATTTCAAACTCTAGAGCACGTCATCAAGTGTGATGGTCATCTCTTCGAAGGGCATGTGAAAACCGTTAGTCTCGGGATGCCACACCTTGATGAATGCAGAAATCAATGCATAATATATAGAGAGGTGACTGTATTGGATCAACCCCATTAAACCGGACTTCTTAACCCTATTTGGTATGCCTTTACTTAGTTTCTCTACTAGTCGGTTATTTATTTTAGTCCAGGGGTTCACATGTAATAGTGGTCCACATTCGGGTTACATTATAAAAATTGAAGAGGGTTAATAGATACATCATTTTCATAATAAACATACAAAATAAAGTTAAGTTTTTACCTGAGAACCTATCCATATTGCATACGCGATATGGTTAGTGAAGTATTTCAGCAACCGAAGATCATTTGGCCCATCATAATCTTATGGGGCTGCGATAGACTCTCCCTTGTCGGATAGCCCTGCCTCAGTTTTAGATTCACCAGCTTCACTACTAGCATCGGGGACATTCGTAGGTTGTTTCCCCTCCTTTATTGTTTCAGCCTGGATAGGAGTAGAATCCTCATTTTGTACAATACTAGTATTAATTATGCTTGTACCCTCAACTATAGCATTCAATTCAGCGTTTCGTTTCCTCTCGGAAGCTGTTAATGGCACTCTCTTTCTCCTTGTGTACATCAATCTAGGTTCCATGATTTAACCTGTGATTCATATAACATTTGTAAAATCACATATCTAAATACAAAAATAGGAGATAACTACAAAAAAAATAACAGTTGGAAAAACAATTAACTATATAAAAATAAATTACTAATCGAGATTCAACTAAATAACAAAACAAAATCATTATTCAAATAACGAAAGTAATGCACAAATGTTGGCATCAAAGTAACGAATGACATGATTGTTATACTAAGCTTATGTCAGGATATAGATCCTGACTTTTCTGCATTTAATCGTTATCCAGACAATGATTGCAATGTTAAGAAATCATTGTCTTTATGTCGACCGGTAAATTTTTAAAATATAAGAAGCTTTTTATTATTGATTTAAGAAGGATGATAAAAACATGATTATCGTTATCAGTATATCGAGTTCTCTCGAAGCCAATCGTTATCAATATACCGAATGAAGTATGCTTAATTTTAGGAATGGAGTTTTGATTCGGGGTGAGAAACACGAGTGAACTGATGTCTTTCGAGATCGGGATGCCGATATTGTAGGGCAATAAACATTAAACAAAGTTATTATTCATGCATGACATTTAAGACTGATTCAAATCGTTTCGGGACCAATGTTACATGTTTAGTGGTGTTCAAATCATTTAGGGTTTAGTTTTGTGGTGTACAAGAGTTGTATACCTTTTATAACTTTGTTTAAGTTTTAGTGTTGTGGTCTTCAAATCAATTAGTATTTAATACATTATATATAATAAGATTTGGAGGTATATATAACAAGAGTTGAAGATATATACTTTTGTGTGAGTTCTTAGGTTTTGAGTAGTTCTTGAGATTTTGGTTTGTGAGAGAGATGGAGGGAAAATGAAAAAAATAACTTTAAATATGTGGGTGATCTTTGGTGGTAAGGTAATATTTATGGGTTTTAGTATGGTGTTAGTTAGTTATTATCTAGTGGGTATATTATTGAGTTATTTATTGGGTGTCAATATTAGCACTCTTTAAAAATGGTACTAAAAGAAATTTAAAAAAAAAAGATGCTAAAAGAAAATTGAGCCTCGGAGAGAGAGGGAGAGAGAAGTTAATTCCCCACGTTTTTTACCCAACAGATCGGAAGAAGGAACATATACCCGCCCGAAAATGGTGGAAAGTAGGGAGGGATTCTGTTTGTAAATGAAACAAAACAAAAAGCACCCATTTTCATTATCACAAAAACCCTCCTCTACAAAGAAAATGAAAGGTGTGTTTCCTTGGTAGGGTCCTGGGAGAAGACCGGTAGAGAGAAAGATAGGATGATGCCTTACCTACATGCAAATTGACTGTTAGTTGTATTTTCCCAAGAGAGAGACAGATAGACAAAAACCTCAAAAATAGCAAAGCCAAAAACAACTTGAGAGAGAGAGGGGGATTTTGAAATTTGCATACATGTAAAGATAACGTAGGAAAGAAAGAAAGAAGCGAGAGAGGTTTTGATTATAAGAACCTCTCTTGTAGGGCAAAAGAAAAGAATGATAAAGAGAGAAATGGTTGAAGAAATAGGAATAATAGGAGGATTGGTAGGGCTGCAATTTGTGTACGCAGGAAACTCGGTGGTGCTAAGTTATCTTATGTCTTTGGGACTCCGCCCTTCCTCTCTCATCATCATGTCTACTTTTGCCACTTTCATTGTCCTTTCTCCTGTCGCCTGCTATTTTGAAAGGTTGTTTAAAAACACCTCTTCTCTCTCTCCCTCTATATATATATATATATATATATATATATATGTGCGTGCATGTAAATTATTGAAAACAGATGAACTTTGTTGATTTTGCAGGAGTAAATGGCCCAACAAATTGAAAATGAAGTTGATGATTCAGTTGGTTTTGATTTCTTTTGGAGGGTAAGCAGTTTTCTGTTTTGGTTTCCTTTTAATGTTTAGATTAATTTATCTCTCAAGTTAACCCCATCTGCAGTACTTTTTCTTCTGTTTTTCATGAGGGTTTAAACTCAAATTCAAGGATACATGCAATTATATAAGGTCATTTAGTTGCGTAAATTGTTTAATTATATAAATTGGCTCATAGTCAATTAGTGAATTGTAAATAAGCGGTTTTTAAAAGAGTTTAAATCTAATTATACGCGATGCTTGACAATCTGAAATTAATGCTAAGGTTCAATATGAGAAAAAAAGTTGAGAGATAGTCGGATGAGTTGTGAAGTACTCCTAACTCAAAATGGATGTTTTTTACGTTTTTTGTGAAATACTCCAATTTCAAATTTTACAAAGGAGTTAAAAGGGGTTAATGAATCATTTCATTAATGAAACCAAATTCTAGATCAATTTGTAAATGAGCCAATTTATAAATGAATCAATTAACAATTTTGGTACAAGCAAATGAGACCTAAATGATTGTGATATATTTACTATATGATTTTTTATTATGTTCTATATTTGTTCTAATTTCGCAATCATAATGTTAATTTAGGTTAAGGCGTTTTAATAGATGGTTATGTTTTCGTTAAAATCTCGACGCATCACTTAAAATGAAGTCTCAAATTGATTCACCCCTAAAGTTATTTTAATAAAATACAATTAGAAAACAAAATGCAGACTCTAAGGGTACCCACGTCATATATATTGAAGATGTTAAACTTTTTTATCGGACTCACTTTACTTTTTCTCAAACCCCAAACAACTCAAGCACAACTTTTTCTCGACCACCACACTGCCACTACACTCTCCACCATCTCTCTCTCTCTCTCTCACACACACACACACATATATACATATATATATATGTATATATATATAACCTAGTTACAGCAAAGTGTATTTGAAATTAAAATTAATTCAAAGAAACATTTTTGCTTTAGATTCAACCCATAAATAACTTAAATAAAATAAATACTAGCATAGAATTCATAAAATACTTACAAATTCAAAAAATATCTGTGAGGCGAAAAATTGCAACTTTGCTCCCCCAACCCCAAAAAGGATAACCAAATTCAGTGCGCTAATTATGTATAATAAATATGCCTCGCACAAAAATCAAGTTGGTCCTTCAGGAATTGGGCATCATTGGCATTGTTCTTGCACATATAAATTAAGGGTGACAATTTTAGAAAAGACACGAAAACAGGACACGAAATTGTCACGATATGACGTATTCGTGTCGTGTTTTTTTTACACGAAGTCGTATCGTGTCGTGTTCGTGTCAAAATTATGAGTCGTGTTATCGTGTCTTGTCGTGTTAATCATGTTTTTATTCATGTTATCGTGTCTATTTATGTTTAATTTAGCATTTTTATTTGGGTCGTGTTCGTGTTAACTAAAAAAATACGAATTCGTGCCGAGTCGTGTTCGTGTCCAAAAAATCTTTATCGTATCGTGTCGTCTCGAAACAATATCCAAGTACACGAATTACCCACCCTAATATAAACTATCCAATTTAACCTCATAGCGTACGATTGATAACACTTTACTTTTGCGTCATCTCCCGAACCGTCAACTAAAAACTTGTAAATGTAGGAGTATATATGCAAGGGTTTTACCATTGGACAATGATAGACGTACCAAATTTTTACACCAAAAGTGATTTACCAAGTGCATTAAACTGTTATACACTACTGCAAATACAACAATTTAATGCACTTGATAAACCACTTTTGATATAAACACTTAGTACACATATCATTTTTCTTTACCATTTGTAATGATTCATATCGCATGTGACCGTTTTTGGCTTGGCATGAGTGGATGGCCTGACTTGGCCAATATGTTCACCGTCTTATCTATCAAATTGGGAATCATCACTTGGCTTCTAGCAGAGCTGGCAAAATAATACACAAAATGATAACTCGAAATGAAGTTATTAATTAATTGGTGGGTCCTTAATGATTTTGAGTCGTATTAACGTCAATCCGACAAGACGGATGGTTAACAAATCAGGTTTGGTGTTGATATAATTCAAGTTAAAACCTGGTAAGATCCACTAATTTAAGTAATAAGAAATAGTGTTAGGTTTAGTTTATTTAGTTCAGCGTTAATTTAATTTGATTGGATAATTAATTGGATTTTACTAATGAGAGCTTCAGTATCGCTAAGGAATTAATGCGTCTAAAGAGGTTTATTAATGGGCACACATCTAAAGTCGTATATGATTTAAATTATTCATTATTGTAATGGATAATAACAAGTAAAGATGACAATATGCATGAAGCTACCAAGTCAATTTGAATATGATTTTTCACTTGATAAAAGTCGCATGTTTAGACTGGAATACGCTAAAAATTGAAACGAACACGATGCGACTCAACTCGTGCCAGGTCTACCTTCGGGTACGTCTCTAAACTGGGGCACATTACTAGGGTCTAGTACATTGTTAGTCCCTTGGATATGGCTAGCCTGAGGGACATCACGAACCTCTAGGCATTGCTAACCTCGGGAACATTGCCCCCTGCAGTAAACTGTTCAATTACTCCTGATACTTCCTTTCAGAAACAGTTGCAGAAACTTCGACAATTATACATGGCGATCAATTTTGATTAAATATAACATTTTTAGGGTTTGTAACCACGTTTCGATCGTTTGCACTAATTACTTTCAAACAAAACCAATCGTTTCTCAAGACCCAAAATGTTACGTTTTCTTTTATTCTTTGATAAATGTTTAAAACCTAACACATCCTATCATAAATAAATATAGCATTAGTACATTAGTAATCTGTTAGAGTAAATGGAGTTATATCAATATGAGGGTCTGTTAGAGTAAATGGAGTTATATCAATATGAGGGTTGGAGGTACAAAGGTTTGATCGCCAAAAGAAAGAGAGGGTTGGAGGTTTAAAGAGATAAGTAGACCAAGAGGGGGGGAATGGGAACTTTAAATACGTGGGTGCTCAATTGTGGTAACATGAAGCAAAATTTTCTTTCATGAGTAATTTTATCCAGTGTGGTATTATGGAGTAACGAGGTCTTTTTTTTATGGTAGTTCCCTTGATGCGATTCTAGAATAAGGCCTACTCTTGGTTAGCTCCTATTTGAAGCGATATGATCTCTCTAAAACATTTGAGGCAATCAACTCATTGTGTGACATGTACCTATTTCTCCATGACATGGAGCCATATTTGTCCCTTATATCCTACTTTGATTTTGATTTTGAAATTCAATATCCTTCAAATAATAAATTTGGCAGACACCAATTTTATATATTTGGAAAGTTATCCGTGATATATATTTAAAAAAAATCCATGAATGATAGGAAAGTGAGATGTGTATGAAATTTCGAAATGTTTTGTGTGAAATTCGTTCACAATGAGAACTTTTTTAATTTTGAAATTCTGCAATTAAAACAATGTTTTGAGAGTTACACGTGTTCATTTTCCAGAAAAATTGTATTTGAAATCTACCAAATAAGTTCCAGGTGGAATTAAGTTTTGAAAAGAAGAATATATTAGGAAAATGGTCAAAAAATAATAAAAAAATATTAGAAATTTCTTAATGAAATTAAAACAATACTTTTGAGATTTTTTTTACTCATTTTTGTTGAAATTTATATTTTTAGAAAGATTTCGTCAATGTCTACCAAATGAGGTCGAAGTGAATGTCAATTTAGAGAGGAAACAAATAACATTTTGTGTTGTTCCGAGAGAAACGGCAGCCGAATGAGGGAATACTGAGGAGAGAGGTGGAACTACTTGTATATATATATACACATGGCCAAGCTCATGTGTAGACTAAACCATGCTGACCACATTTTTAAAATGACAAAAAATTCTGATTTTTTTACGAACATCCGCATTGGAACCTGCTCCGTATTATATAAATATATTAATACTAATTTTATTTAAAATTCGCTATTAATTAAACGCTCAATTAAACGGGAGCAAATGCAAAAAATAATAATCAGGTGACTAACATGTCTATTTTTTTTTTTTGTTGGGTTTGTTTTGCAGGGTAACGTTATTTCAGTCATTATTACTGAAAGGGATTAAATTAACTTCACCAGCAACGGCCACAGCTATGCCAAACCTGGCTCCAGGGCTCATCTTCGTGATTTCTTGGTGTCTAGGGTACGGAGATCTACTTGTTTTCAAAAAAATTATTAAGAATGAAATTTAATTGTTTTTCTCACTGTGAATAAAAAAATTCTAAAAAGGACACTGAAATTAATTTTTGGGTAATTTACACTTAGGTCCTTGGTAACAATTTTTAAACATTTAAGAACAATTTATAATTAGGTCAATTTGTTATGCCACTAGCGTGAACTTCTACAAAAAGGGAATTAGTGGAACTAAGTGTTTAAAATTTGTCAAAATTCTTTTAGTATTTAAAATTTATTCGTGAGGAACCTAAGAGTACTTTCCCCTTAATTTTTTATTTTCAGGTTTATGCCCAAAGGTTTAGTTTCCCTTTTAGCTCATTCTGGCACTACGAAAAATGTGAAACTGCACAATTTTTGCTATAGGTAGTATAATGAAATTTCACTGTTATTATTTTTATTTAAAAGCTCATATGTTTCGTGAATTTTGTTTGAAAGGGCGGTCGAGAAGTTTACAGAAATATCAAATTTATGAAACATGAAATTATATATTGAAATATATTTAAATTTAAACTTATACTGTCATTGATATTTGCATACAGCTTAGAGAAAGTGAAAATAAGTTGCATGTACAGCAAATGCAAGGTTGTGGGTACATTGCTTTGTGTGATTGGTGCGGTAACAATGAGCGTTATGCATAGTACCATAAACGGTCCCATGGCAAAAGAGGCTACCGCAATTTCTCCATCTCCACCACCTGATACTGAAATCTTCGATGAACAAAAAATTATCGGTTGCATGTATCTTATGGCTGCAGTCCTTGTTTTGTCAACCAATGTTGTCCTGCAGGTACCTTCACAACTTTTATTGTCTGTCAATACGTGTATTAGTGAATGAGGTGGGGGATTCTATACATGTGAGGGTTAATTTCCATTTAGTCCCTGATCTCCACTTTCATTTAAACCAAGTCCGCTCTTATTTTGGAAGCTAAAATATATTGTAGTCAATATCAGATTTTCATTACTTACATTTATTTGTTTCTTAAACTGATGACATGGTAAAGGCAAGCCTGTGTTACAATTTATCACACTAGATATTATTCCAGCACTCCAACATACCTCCTACTATCATAACTATGAACATATCAATTTTTAAAAATAGTAAAAAAAAATATTTATCCAACCAAATTTGATATACATGATATCTATCATGAGGAGATCATGTACAAAAAATTCCATCCAAAAATACATCTGGAAAGTAGGTGATTTGAAAATTTGATGAATACGTGCATTTTTAACCGTTTAAACTTGTGATCGTCATCTAACTCTCTTCCCAGTTGTATTTTTGAATGAAATTTTTTTTAAATGTTCTTCTCATTATGGAGATCGTGTGTGCCAAATTTGGTTTAAAGATGTATTTTTTTACTATTTTTAAAAAATGAGTATGTTCATAAGTATATTATTAGGAAGTATGTTGAATATATATATATACTAGCGGATACCCGTGCCGAGGGCACGGCGATAAATTTGCTCCCGTGATAAAATCCAGGCCATAAAAAAATGCCTCTGTGATAAAACCCAACCCATAAAAAAAGAAACAAAAAAGAAAACAAAGAGTTAAAAAATAAAAAAAATAAAAAACTACTTTTAGCATGACATTTCATGCATGGGCATGAAATGTCAAAAATATCATACATGAAATTTTGGCATCCCCATATGGTGTTATATTATATGGATATATATATATATATATATATATATATATATATATATATATATATATATATATATATGTATAGGATCCCTCTATTCCCACTCCAACACTAACTTCCCCCACTCCACTTTTATAATTAAAGACCAAAATACCCTATATTTATTTTCTCTTTTCATTCATCCAAAATCTATATTTATACTCAAAACTTATATCCACTTTCTTATCACAACTAAAACAAATATTTTAATTATTTATTAACGAAATTTATTTATATTAAAAACTGTTTTGATTATAAAAACTTGTTTATTAAAGAAAACTATTTAAAAAAAATTGTTTATTAAAAAAATGTTTTTTATAACTGTTTTCAAAAATAATAAAAAAACATTTCCATTATCTTAAAAAAAATTAACTGTTGTTTTTAAAACTGTTTATAAAAACTAAAATAATGTTCTATATAATATAAGACATTTTTATTACAAAAATAAATTGTTTTAGCTATTAAAATAATCTTTTATATATATGAAAATTGTACTAGAGCGACCCAAATCCTATCTTTTTTTATATTCAAAAATTCTTTATAAAACGTAAAATTTGTTTTTTTAAAAACTGTTTTCTTATAAAAGTGTTTTTTTTTTTAATTTGATTTTTCATTAAAACAGTCTTTTTGTACTATTTTAAAAATAATCGTTTTACTATTTTAAAAAATGGTGTGCGTCAGCGGGCAGATATAGGTGGTCCGACCACCTATACATATCGATGGCGCAGACCATTTTTTCATATATATTGGTCCGCACCAACGGTATGTATAGGTAGTCGGACCGCCTATATATACCACTGGCTGGACCATTTTAATTTAAAATAGTAAAAAGATTATTTTTAAAATAGTACAAAAAACAGCTTTTAACCAAATAATTTATACAAAAGTTTTTTTAAATAATCTATGCAACAGTTTTTTTAAAACAAGAGTTAATTTTTTTGAACAGTGGAAATAATTTTTTTTACTTTTTAAAACGGTTATCTAAAGTTGAAACAATTTTTTACACAATTTATTTTTTTATTTTTTAAAAAGAGTTTTTAAAATGGATATTTTAAATATTCAAAACTGTTTTTAATATAAATAAATAAAAATTATTAAATAGATAAAATATTTATTTTAGTTGGGATAAAAAGTGAATATAAATTTTGGGTATAAATATGAATTTGAAATGAATGAAAAAGAGTTAATGAGTTTAAGGGCATTATAGTCTTTGAATATTAAAATGGAGTGGAGGAAGAATGAGAGGGAGTGGGGATAGTCGGACCCTATATATATATATATATATATATATATATATATATATATATATATATATATATATATATATATATATAATTTAACGATAATATTCTACCGTCGCCCGCTACACCACTACAATTGTAAGTAGTTGGCCAACTTGGCAGCCACAGTTGTTCTATTTTAGGGTATTTTTTTTCAACTATCTCTACCGTTTGGTCCCTGGTAAGCAATTTTTGAACTCGAACTAAGATAATTATTTTTTAAACACCTAGGTCTCTCAAACATTCATTACCCAATACTCTTTTATTTTTAAAGGTCCGCGTGGAAGTGGAGAGAGGATTTGTAAAGATTAAGAGAGAAATTGGTAAATGGATTTACGTATATCCTTAAACATCTAAAAATTAATTGAGTGTGGATTAATGTCTAAAAATTGTTTATCAGGGACTAAACTGTAAAAAACCCTTTTTTATTATACTGAAAACTTGAATGAATTGTTTGTTAGTTTTAAAATAATAATGGACTAAATGTGGATTTTGAAACTAGTTAAGAATTATAAAGCTAAACCCCCCTTCTTGATATTCTACATATGTATTGATTCTTTATTTTAAAATTTTGATTTGCAGGCTACAACACTGGGTGATTTTCCGGCACCTATATCCTTGTGTGCAATAACATCGTTGATAGGAGTGATATTAACTGGAATCTTAGAGTTGATACAACATCATAGAATAGAGACTGGATGGCCATTATTCAGTACTCAAGACTTGATTGGCTATTCTCTGCTGGTAAATTTGCCTTCCTTTTTTCCCCCTTGAGTGCTTCTTTACATTGAGTTTTTATACTTACATGAATTTTGGTTTGGTAATTGACATGGAAAGTCCCATTACTCATTTCATGAGACTGAATTACCAGACGCTAATTCCTTTCTTAAAACTTACATTGGGTTTATTTTGTAATTTGGTCTTAGCCTCTGGGCTTGTTTTGATTGTCTGGCTTTTTGGCTTGTATCCGTGGTGTTTATTAATAGAACCTTACATTCCAACAGAGAGAGAGAGAGAGAGAGAGAGAGAGAGAGAGACTGAATTACAAGACGCTAATTCCTTTCTTAAAACTTATTAATGCAGAACAGGAATGGATAATATAATAAGATCATGGCCAGTCCAAAAATTTATAGATATCTATAAGGCAAGCACTGTTCAAAAATTGTAAATAGGCCCTTTTATAAGTATTGTATTTAAACAATCAGGCACCAAACATATAACTTATAGCAAATAGGCCGACAGAGGCACTAAGCGTTTGCTCCGAACCGGCCCTAAATAGGATAAAGAAGAAACGGGAAGAAGATGCGGACAAAGCTTACAAGCTTAAGTCAAATCATATTTCACTCTGAGAATTTAAGAAGAGTACAACCTTACTTACAGGCTAACAAATCCTAACTTGAGCCAAAGACTAGTTTCACTTGATAACTACTAAAATATACCAATAGATATTGGATAAAATACAAATTAACTAAGATAATCCTGATTTATACAATTACAATTTACAACTAATCTATTAAAAATAAGGGGATTTTGGAAAAAGGTCCTCGTAATGTTCAAAATGTATAAAAATAGGACACTCCATATAAATTTATAAATTCGGTCCTTGTACTAAAAATACCATGAAAAATGATGAAAAATAGTGGCGCGGACCAAAAAAATAAAGGCTATTGTACCACAAGGACTAGATTTATAAATGCTATTGTACCACATGGACTAGATTTATAAACTTGAAAAGCATTGTCCTAAAAATCCAAATATATAAAGGAACATGAACTTTACCTTAATTCTCTATAAAAATAAAGTGCATTAAAAATAATAAATCCAAACATCCGGATCACTTTCAACTTTGTGAGTGAAATAATCAATTTGAAATTCCACGAAAAAAAAAAACGCAGAAACACAACCCAATTGTCTAATGTTTCATCATTTTGAAAATATGGCGGCACGATCCATGAGGCTGCTTATAGTTTGAGTAGAAGGAAAATTTGAGCAACCTTTGACATCGTGCTTACATTAATGGAAAGGAGAATCGGGTGAAATATAGTACAAGTTGAGTTTATGGATAAGATCTAAGATCTCTTGAGTTGGTCAAAAGTTCACGGGCTCTTTGAATCTATTTTCATTTAGAAGTTAATGTTCTCAAACATATATGCTATCAAATACCACGAGTACTCTATGATCATGTAATAATCCTCCTTGCCATATAGTTGAGGTACATAGAGGTTTTAAGGAATTTGACCCATGTTTAGAACTAGCAAGTCACTGTTAAATAAAGGGGAGATTATCCACCTAATTTTATACTGCCAAAATTCAATTTGCAAAAATTTTAGATAAAAACGGTACTAGTTAAGTCCGCCTCTCTCTATGATAAAGAACTCTACTTTTTAATTGCTTACCTTTAATTTTTTTTTTTAATCAAATGTCACAGGCAGGTATTATTAGTGGAGCTTGTGTAAGCTTCAATGGGTGGGCAATGAAGAAGAGAGGGCCGGTCCTGGTGTCCATGTTTGGTCCCATTGGAACTGTCATCTCAGTCATCCTCTCTGCCTTTTTAGGAGACTCCATTGGTCTAGGAAGGTATATAAATTACTCAACTACACTTCCAATTCAAATCCATCTTCGAAAACTCCTCTCTGTGTTTGGGTCTTAGGGTGTATAAAGGAAAATGCAAAAGAGAGGAAAATTTATGTTTACAAAGCAGGGGGGAAAAATTGGATTTTCCAGTTCTTGCAAATGACCCTGCATGTCCAAATAAACCCTTTGAACTATGTATTTTGTTGCAAAGACACCCTTTTCGGGATTTTTAGCACCATATAGTAATCTTTTAAAGCAAAAAGGGGGTGGTGGGAGAGGGTCTGGCATTACATGTAGTGCAGGGGTGTTTACTGCAATTTATGCTGTAAAGTACAAGCAAAACTAAAGTAAATTCAAAACCTAATGCTCGTCCTCTTAGGTACAGCCTTGCAGGTATGTTCCTCATGTTCACCGGTCTATATTTTGTGCTGTGGGCTAAAGGAAAAGAAGGTTTTTCCATGAGAGACGAAGACGACTCTGAAAGTGAGTACGACGTGGAGAAGCCTCTCCTGACTTGATCAAATTTTTCTCTTTTAGTTGGTTAGTTTGTATATATATATATATATATATGTGATTAGGCTTAGAAGATTAAGGGTTTACAAGGAGTCCACGGCTACTAGTGAACTAATTCAGATCATAAACGGCAGTAAAATTCAGAGTGTGATTTTATTGCTTTTAATGTTGCAGTAACTTTTAGAGTACATTAAGCTATAAAACATTTTGAGTTTGTGATTGAAGTATAAATATAGCTGGAAACATTATCTAATTGAGTTTTATGCAGATATTTTTGTTCAATCAAAGTTCCTCCTGGAGGAAGATTAGTAAAGCATTGAGGGGCAATTTGTAGCATTTCCATTGACTAAATTTTAGATTTGGAACAAGTGGCAGATGGGTTCTCTTAAACCAGATAGCATTAGATATATAAGCTTAAATGTGCAGCCAGACAGACCATGCATTAAACGTGAACCATTGCCCAATGACGCATTCAATATGTTGTGCTTGCTGAAAAGGTTAAATTAATGGCGCTTTGGGGGTTATTGCGTACCAAGTTTTTTGCATACGGAACGTTGTTTCAAATCCATCAGAGGGATTTTGTATAGCAATTTTGCAGTAGATTGTAAGCCCTCTCGCCAATCCAAGCTAGTTAGTATACGAAAGTTTGGAACAAGTCTGTAAAGAGGAGTCGAATTGTACAGAAAACTATAATTGATTTATTAACTATATTCTTTGCAGAGTATGCATGGCTTTTTCTTCACATATATATATATACACGTGTCAAAAATTCTATTCTAACCGAATTTTTTACTGAATTTTTGCCGACTTAATGACGTGTCGGCTTGTTCTTGGTTAGTTTATGAGATCCACCCCAATGGGACCCCAAAACCAACCAATAACAAGTCGACACGTCATTAAGTCGTCAAAAATTGGGTCAAAAATTCAGGGCCACCAGAACTGCTCATATATATAGTAAGGCTTTCCAACACACTAAGAATACACTTGACCTATCGTCACTTAAATGCACCGGGTTGAGCCCGGTCATTCTAGAAAACCGAGCCAAAATGTTATAACTCAATACACTTAAATTAAGATAAGCTAGGTGTGTTAAGTGAGGTGTGTAGGAGAGCCTCACCGTATATGCATATATAGTTTTTTTCATGCTCTTGTAATAAAACTAAACAAAGTCACCCCAAGTAGTTCCCTCACTACGTTTATGGAGCATTAACTCTTTCAAATGATCAACACACACAAATCACACTTGGATCATATTCTGTTTCTTTTTCAGTCCTCGTCCGCTGCATGTCTGATTTTTTGCAAAGAATCATAAAATTGACCATACTCGAGGGTATTTTATTTCAATTAAAGTGTTGAAGCCGGGATTAAACGTTGGAAGAGGTCAGAGCGACTGGCAATTGAACTGAGACGTTACTGGTCTGTTTGTTAGCCAAATCGATAGTAGTCAGTTTAGTTCAGCTAGTGAGTCGGTCTTGATTTACTTTTTCAAAAATATATGGCGTACCAGTCAAAGGTTTATCTTGGCATCTCATATTAAGTGAAAATAGCTTTTATAAAAATTAAATTTAAAAAACAAATTGAGGAAAAAAAAAAAAAAAAAACAGGCACGCCATCTATTTCCCCAAATTTAAGGTCTTTAATAAAAAGAGAGAGAACTGCTTGCTCTTGAAAAAGGTAAGGTTTATAAGTTAAGGGACCACTTATTATTTTAAGGGTGTTTTTAAATAAACCCACAATACCCATTAAGAGCCCCAAACGAACAGTTTGCCATTCTTAACTTACAAACTTGCCATTCTTTACAGTTAGTGGGATTCTCTGATGCAGATTGGGGTTGTGATGTTGATGATAGAAGATCAACATCTGGCTTTTGCATTTATTTTGGCAAAAACTTGGTTTCCTGGTGTTCAAAGAAACAACATACAGTTTCTCGTTCTAGTACAGAGGCAGAATATCGAAGTCTTGCAAGTGCTACATCAGAGATTCTTTGGCTGCAATCCTTGTTATCTGAGCTAAGAGTTAAGATGTCGATGGTTCCAATCATTTGGTGTGATAACTTAAGCACAGTAGCTCTTTCTGCCAACCCTGTTCTTCACTCTAGAACTAAGCATATGGAGTTGGATCTGTACTTTGTAAGGGAACGAGTTTTAGAGAAGAAGCTTATTGTTAATCATGTGCCTGCCATAGATCAAGTTGCTGATGTTCTTACAAAATCATTATCTTCAAAGTTCTTTGAAAGGCTTAAAGAAAGAATTACAGTTTTCTCTCCCAATCAAGTTGAGGGAGAGAAATAAAGAATTTCCCTTCTGTATTAGTTTTTTGATCTTTGCTTATTTTGAGTAAGGGAATTAGGAAGATTGAATATAACAGTTATAATCTGTTATAACAGTTAACTGTTATAACAGTTATAAGAACTGTTACTCCTTTTGTATTACTATATAAAGACTCTCTCAGATTGTAGTGAATTCATTCAATACAATTTCTGTTCTCCGGAAGTATTCTTGCCTATTCTCTCTTTCTTGTTTCATAACTTCCTCTCTCGATGGATTCTCATAGTTTTGATGACTTAAATCATTTGAACTTGAAGTTTGCTAAAAGAATTGAAATTCTTGAAAAAGAGAATTCACGTTTTAAAACCGTTTTGGAACTTTTGCAAACTGTTCAAGATCAAAGAGATTTAATTCGCAAGAAACTTGTGGACATGGACCGTAAATTTAGAAAATTAGAATTGTCCAAAAAGGAGAGTGATAATAAGTCTTATTTTTAGAAAAAGAGGACAAAAATATTTTGATTAATGATTTTGTGGTACGTGAGAAGACTATTAGGGAAAA
Organism: Sambucus nigra; assembly: GCA_949130495.1. Lineage (NCBI taxonomy): Eukaryota > Viridiplantae > Streptophyta > Magnoliopsida > Dipsacales > Adoxaceae > Sambucus > Sambucus nigra. The sequence continues at coordinate 299,830,197 of OX422208.1, forward strand.
GTTTACTTTTATTGAAGGTGAGTGCGATAACCTTTTAGGAATTATTGAAATTTGAAAAAGGTGTCCCTAAAATTGAAAGAGTCTAATATTTTGCTTGAGTCTAAAATTTTGACGTTAGAAGTTGATTTAAAAGACTTGGCAGTTTGAGTAGTGATGGTAATGGCTCGTTTTGTTCTCATGCTTCGAATGCTAAAGCCAAAACCATTGTTTGTTTTAGAGGGTCAACTAAATCCAAGGACGTTAGAAAAGGTCAACCCATAGGTACCATTCCCCGTGTCTATACATGTTCACACTATGGATGAAAAGGTCACCTTAGGCGTTTCTGTTTTGATCTTCGAAGAGGTCCTTAGGAAGTTGAAGTCTAGTGTCCCGTTGGTTCCCGAAATCCTAATTCGATGTTTCACATCTATTTGGATTAAGAAATCACTTTTAGAGGCGCAAGATGGTAAACTAGTTGATTCTCACATGCTTGCACATAATTTTTCTCTTGCCGTATTATACGCTAGTTGTGCTTCATGATATTATCTTGCTAGTGTTAGTACATGTGTACTTTTTGTATTATATTTTTTTTTATTGAGTCATTTTTTGAAAAATACAAAAAGATTTTGTTTTTTGAAAAAAAATTCAAAAAGATTTTCAGTTTTTGTGTATTTTAGTTTTACACATTTGGTGTGGCATATTGGTGTGTTTGTATGCAAATGCATTACACAATTTTCATGTGGCTAGGACATTTGATTATGACTTTAGATACTTGAATTGATCTTAACCATGTTTATGGAGTTGTTTCGAACTTGACTTGCTTTATGGATTTGACTTTGTACATGCCTCCACGTACACATGCACGAGCTTATTGGATTTTGACTTCACAATGTACATTTGAGCTTGGTGAGATGTTCTCCTATCAATCTTGTTATCTACATGTTTATTTGACTCCGGAGGATTTGTACATGTAAGAACCGTTTCCCGTGAGGATTTATTTAATATTGAAAAAATGATGAGTGCATGGAAAAGGGCTGCGAGTGAATAATAATCACATCGTGAAAGCCACTGTTTAAAAGATCCCGAAAAAAATTAAGTCAATAAAAAGAAACTTTTGCCAAAAATGGGGCTAATAGGATTTCTCTAAGGTGAGAAAAATAGAATCCTCAAAAGAGCTAGAAAAAAAAATATGAATGTTTGAGGGAGTTTGGATGGATTTATCAACGGGTTTGCACAATGACAATGTATCCTAGTTAAGCTTATTTTGTCATGACGCTATTGATTTGTAGAATCATTAATGTTCAAGGCTTGTGTGCATTGTGTTTGTTTTGTTCATTAAAGTTCAACTTTATATGTCACTCGAGGCTAAAGCTTAGTTTGATAAAGTTTTGCCGTTAATTAGAACTTCTTGAACATATTTGAGTGTTTGGGTTATAATTCTTTTGTTTCTAGTTCACACCCATTCATTCCATTCCACATGTTTGGACACATTGATTATGTATTTTGTGTCATATTTGGTGGTCATTTATACCTATATATGTGTGCCAAATTTTCTTTGATATATTTTGCATATATTATATATGGTATGTTTGTCGCATTTGTGAAATTTGCATTTTTTTGGAAAATTTTCAAAATTTTCAAAAATAGTTGGTTGTGTTTGCCTTTGAGATGATCATTACACATGCTTGATTTACATCCTTTGTGATGATATCTTTTCTTCGTCGTGATGCTTTGCACTTAATGTTTATTGTTTCTACTTCTTTGTCTATTTGTCTATTTCGGATAAAAACAAAGGGGTAGAGCAAATTAAAATGGAGTTTTTTATGAGTTTGAATTATGGGGGAGTATTTATTTATGAATTATATTTTGTTTCAAACTCGATGGGTCAAGGGTATATGTTTGTTGTCTCATGTGTGTAGGTACTTAAAGAGGAATTCAAGACACGGATGATGACAAAATTTGAAAGGGAAAAAGTTGAAGTTTGAAGACAAAGAATCTTATGTCGCTCCACTCTAGGGTTGGGAAGGATATTAGTATCTTTGTAATAAGAGATTTTGATTTTGATTTTAATTTGGTGTTCGGTCTATTTGTTTGTTTTGTACCGGAATAGCCAAAGGGGGAGATTTGTAAGAACAATTTTTTTGTAATTGTTCATAGCATAACTTTAGGCTAGTTTGGTGTATCCCGTTACAAATCGTCATGCATCGAGAAGACTAACCGAACTCAAGCATCTCCAAGTCTGAAGACTTCTCGTCATCCCATAAGGTATAAAACGATTTAAAGTTTGAATTAATTCATAGAATCATATTTGGGATGTTTAATATTTATCAAAATATGAACAGGATTGTTTTACTTTGAGAAAATATGTTTTTGGAAGACCTATAGGCAGAGTTTAAGAAAAAAATGTTTTTGACGTTTCAGTCGCTCAAATGACATAGCAAAGTCGTTCAAACGACATGCTGAAGTCATTCAAACGACATGTTGAAGTTGTTCGAACGACCCGCCGACTCAAGGTTTGTTATAAATACTTGTTTCGTGGATCAGTTTGTTTAAGAATTTTGCAAAAACAACTGCATATCAGCAGCAAAATTTCTTCAAGTTGTGTATGCCAAAACACTGTTTTAATTCACAACAAAGTATCCTTGAATATTGTTCTTGTGAATTAATTTAGAATCCCAGAAAATTCTATATCTACTGCATACACCTTGGTGGAGAAGCACTCCATTGCTGATTTGTGATACTCGAGGAGATTCACTACTGAAAATGAAGGTTGAGGCTAACGGAGGACTGCAGTCATGTGGTTCTTGCGAGGATCATAGTTGTTCATTAGAGATTTTCGAAGAATAGCGCGTTATGCTTATAAGGGAACTTAAGTAGTTTATAAGTCGACTCCCTTGCAAATTTCTAAGTGAATAAAAGGTTTTACTCGAAAGGATTTTTTTCCTTAAACTTGGCCTTGTCGTATTTGCGTGGTTTGATTTATCTGTTTTATCACCATAGATGCATGCATAGGATAAAAAGATAAAATCACTTTTATATTCACTTCAATATTTAAAATTGGTATTGCAATTTTTATTTAAATCACCCTTTGCAATTGTTTTGCATTCTCAATTACATTCCAAGGAAGGAAGTCTTCGAAGTGGGACAAGTACATGCACCATGTTTCCACATTAAGTTATTATCGGTTGTAATGTGTAATGTAATGGAGATATATCAGTAAAATTTGTTATAGTAAAATACATGAAGGTAAAATTTCCGATGTTAAATTCTTTTACGTTATTATATGTAGAATGATTGAATAATAACGTGTAAACACTCAAATATTATAATTAAATAGGACAAAAAAAAGGAAGTTTTAACTTCTTCTTTTTTTTGGTGAAATGTAAAATTAATTAACACCAAAGGCAAAAGCCTAAAAACCAGAATGCATCAGATCAGCCCAAAACAAAACAAAACAAGCCTACACACAGGCCCAACACAAACAAAACAAGGCAACCATCCGAACCTACCTACAAACAAGCGAAAACAAAAGGCCAAAACCATAACCCAACACCCTACGCATACATCACCTACTACCCAACCCAAGACCCATCAAACAAAACCAGACACTCCGCCCCTAGAGTGTAAAACCATCAACAGCACCATTTGCATGAGAAAAACACGTGTAAACATATTGAGAAAATCAGCCACATGCGCCATCACCTTCCAGACAAGCCAACCAACAATCAATCAATCCAAGCACCATAATGATGAAACAGCAATCCTTTACCCATCTCATCTCAAACGAGCAAGAACACACAGCCATCAAAAAGGAAGTTAACTTAAATTTATCAAAAAATAAAAACCTAATAATTAAACATTTTCAAAAAAGAAAAAAATAAATCATTCTTTCAAGTAATTAAAATCTCGTTCGTGCGCCTCCTTCGCCATTGCCAGCCCAGCCTTCCACCTTCCTGGGATGTCCCTTTTCCTAGCCTCCTAATATGCCCCGGTACGGGAAAAAAAGTTCCAGATCAGTGTAATTGTAATTCCCTATTTCTTCATTTTTTTTTTCTTTCGAGTGCCTCCTTCCTTTTTAAGACGATTCTTAGTTTTTCATCCAACAATGTTTGTTTGGTGTCAGCATCCTTCAATTTCCTCTCATCAATGAAGTGCAACCGCGAGTTAAGTCCGTCACAAAATCGGGAATAGTGGCAGTAGAGGAAGTGGAGCCAACTTTTCGCTTCTCTTTTGCAACCGATAGGCCGAACTCTCAGCTGTTAGAACGTCAAGAGGACATCACCATCCAATGACACGACATTCATCGAAGGCACATAAGCTTCCTCAACCGGCATAGAGAATAGGCTGGGCTTGGATACGGTGGGCACATTCGCACGATGTGGAGGTTGTCCTAGCCTTCTTCCGTAACTTGCATCGCGTTTGGAGCTCGAAATTCATTTTGAAGTGTCCTTAAGAGCACGGTAACACTTCATGAATTTGAAAGGCTCCTTTAACTCCGCCCTATACGTGTGTCACATCAACATTAGTGCAGCCATTGGGCAACCCACGTTCGACCCGACCAACGATTGCGCATAATTTACTCACATCCCGACTAATCGTGCCAAACTGTGTGCTGAGATCTTGCGGTACAAATCTCGATTTCTTAGTTCATTTATTGAAGATGTAGGCAATATTATCCCACAACCCCATCTTTCTTTGATTTGCTCCGTTAATGGAGTATTCCCCTATATTCGCCCACCTTTTACGAGCGTCCTCATCTCCCGAAAAAAAATTCTTTCGATAGCTCCCTTAACTTGTTTGGCCATTGGGGGTTTCTTGGAATTCGCTATCTTCATATTGCTCTTGTTGGTACTAAGGGAAGTTTTCCATTTTGGAGTTGAAAGAGAATAAGCAGTGTTTGCAAAGGTTAGAGGGAGATTAGAGAATGAAATTGGTGGTGAAACTTATTATATTTATGGGTAATCTATACAATTCTAAAAAATATTTTCGTTATAATAGTCGCTGGTCTCACATCAGTCCACCAACCGCAGGACCACGTATGCGCGGCTATTAGACTATCACGAGAGTTCTTTATTAATCATATGCCTTTGAGCCAAAAAAAAATATGGAGCAAAACAGCATTGGAGCAATTTGGTGGAGTAAAATGCTCCAATGCCTTGGAAATGGTCTAAAGCGAAAGCGATTGGACACAACAACACTTAATAAAAAGGGTTTTCTCTCATTCATTCATTCTCCAAAATAAAGTGACTACAATAGTTGGACAAAATGCTTTATTTATAGGCTAAAAGTGATGTGTAGTCGGAAACGAAAGAGATTTAATCCACACTACACAACAACGACAACATATTTAGGGGGCCAAGGGCCCAAATTCTCTCTCCATTTCATCTTAAAAGTAATTGATTACAAAAACAAAGTCCATGACCTTATTTGTAGGTTAAGGTATCCTGTTAGCCAAGATCACTATAAAAGAAATAATGACTAAAGAGGACACACTAAAATATTCCATGAAAATATTACCCTCAACTACCTTTATACTAACTAAAAAAAGAAAAATTACTAAGTTGGACATGAAAATAATATAAGAAATAAAATTAATTTCCCGGGCCACCAGTATACATAATTCTCCTCCACTTGAAAAAGCTCATTTCAAGCGTAGAATGTCGCTGGCAAAGAGGTTAAATAAGAAATAGTGGACTCCACTATTTGAAAGTGAAGTCCTCGGAAATGACCCGCATATCGGCTAGGAAAAAGGTCTGATGAAGGAGTCATGAAGTCCAACCACGACTGTGAAGAAAGAACGCGGTCTAGAAATTTGCCACCAAGAAAACATCACACCAACGCCTCAAGGAGGGCCAACTAATGTTTTAAAAATCACTCGAGGCGAATCATAAAAAAATCGCCTCGAGGCTTAAGCCTCAGGGTTGAATTTGCGGCTTGCGCCTCACGCCATTTTATCGAGGCGCGAAAAAATAATGTTCTTCTTCCATCACGAACTCTGTTTTTTCCTGTTATTTTAAGATAAGTCGACAATTGGTATATATATACTTTGAAGATAGCACAACAATTAATTATATTTATTTTATTTTATTTATTTATATATATATATATATATATATATATATATATATATATTCTAATTATATATACTAATCAATTAATTATATATACATGCTAATAATCTGTGCTTTTTTCTTTTCAAATTCCCTGTTCCTTATGTGTTTGGTAATCCGTAGCGACACGTGGCGCGTGGTTGTACTCTTGGGAGAAAACTATCCTTTATTTTGAATTTTTAGTTTAGGGTATTATTGTCATTTTCTTTTATTTTTAGTCTTTAATTAGTCTCCAAGCACTAATTAGTCATTTTTAGTTATTCGTTGTCCTTTTTGTCTTTTTAGGTCTTAGCTTGGCTAGCAAGCTAACCTCTCTTATAAATAGGTCATTGGCCCTCATTTGTAAACACACCTGAATATTGAGAAAGAGAATAGAGAGAGAAAGAAACACATTTCTTTAGTTTAATTTTATTTGTTGTTGTTGTTGTTGTTGTTGTTGTTGTTGTGTAGTTAATAGTTGTTGTGTAGTGTAATAATAACGCTTACGCATTCTTAGATTTACATCAAATTAGTATCAGAGCTACATTTATTCTTGGTGTTCGTCGTGGTGCGTGAAGTGGGTATCGAGTTGTGGTTCCAACTCGGGCAACCCTTCAATGGGTAGATTGATCAATGTCCAAATAGGAATCGGGTGGATAAAAAACCTAAATTCCATCACCGCTAAAAGGGGGGATACCAACCCTTTTAGCCTCCTCCACCCTCCATCACCACCTTCCTCCACCTCCATCTCCTACTGCCACGCAACCACTCCTTCAAAGGCCACACCATCCATTCCCCCCACTCAAAACCCTAACAACCCCTTTTCCCCCCTCCTACTGTCCCTAACCGTAGAAACCCTAACCTTAACCCTAACCCTAACCCTAACCCTAACCCTAGCCCCCACCCCTACCGACCAGTCCTCACCCCTGTTCCGACCACTCCCCTGCCTCTTTCGAACTACCCCACCCTTGTGTAACCCCTAACGGACCTCCGGCCAGCCTCCTTGGCCCTATTCCGGCACCGGCCAACCCCCTAAAAACCTCCAGAAGATGCCTGAATCTTCACAACCACTAGAGGAGGCCCGTCGACCAAAACTCTAGCTCCCACCTCCCTACCCTACCCTACCCAGCCCCGCCTCTGGCCGCCGACACTTCCCAACCTTAAAACCCACCTCGCCCCTCCTCCACAGGGGTTGGCCAGCCTCCAAAGGCGGACGACCAGCCCTGCTGCCCTACCAAAACCTCTGCCACTTCAAATCAACCCCCATCGCCTTCTAAACCCCTATTCCGACAAAAAAAAATCAACCCCACTCCTTTTTACCTTTTCCCCCACTCATTTATACCCAACCACAATCAAAGCCGATAAAAATGAACTTCCTTACTCCGATCCAATCCCCTACCCTCTATTTGACCTCAAACCCGGTCAAAATTGGTCTTAGGACCTATTTGTGACACAACCTATACTTCCATGAAAAATGCGTCCCACTTGGGATCCACTTCTGACTATTTGCCATTTTGGATCCGGCTTTCCGGAATATCATCGTCTTTAGTCCGCTTGTTTCACCATTGTACTCGCAAAGGTGCGGTCGTCGGAGTTCCCGTCCAGTTAGATTCAAGGATCCACCACACCAATTTGCAACCATGTACTTTTGGTGTAGAGAAAGCGGATATGATCGTCAATTTTCGGTTGCTCAGATTTCGCAGAGGAACATCGCCTGGATTTGGGTTTATTCGACCCATTATTGATGAAGTTCATACGCATGGGACTAATTCCAGCTTGGGCAACCCACTTTTTGTTGATTTTGATTGGGGTCCAAAGCTTTTTCGAGGATTATATCTTGTGGCATTGATGAGTCACCCTACAAGCTCGACGACGAGCTTTTTCGAAGCCAGGGAGAATGATGTGTTTGATGATTCGTAGCGACACGTGGCGCGTGGTTGTGCTCCCGAAGAAAACTATCTTTTATTTTGCATTTTTAGTTGAGGGTATTATTGTCATTTTCTTTTATTTTTAGTCTTTAATTAGTCTCCAAGCATGTTTGGGGTTAATTAATCATTTTTAGTTATTAGTTGTCCTTCTTTGTCTGTTTGGGTCTTAGCTTAGCGAGCAAGTTAACCTCTCCTATAAATCGGTCATTGGCTCTCATTTGCAAACACATTTGAATATTAAGAAAGAGAATAGTGTTGTTGTTGTGTAGTTAATAGTTGTTGTATGGTGTTGATACCAAATTTAATCTGCTGACGTGGACCAATCATACGAAGACACCTGGCTATCTACATGGCAACAACAGACCTCTCCGAGGAACTCACAGGCTCCGAGGAACATACCTCTCCGAGGAACATACTTCTCCGAGGAACTCTTGAATACCAGGAAGATCAACATACCCGAGTTACTCAGACGGTCCGAGCTGCATCTCGGCCACAGCACTGATTGCCAGATAACGAACAGTCCAACTGGTTCATTAAATGATTATCCTTGACGCACAAGCCTAAGGGCATTAAATGTATTACCCTTTCAGATGTATATCATTTAATGTATCGACCCTTTCATGTACAGCCTCAAGGCTATAAATACCTTGTATCATCCTCATTCAAGGGGACCGGAATTTCTTGAGAGAACTTGTAATCAAGAATTCCACAAACACTCAGCAATAACATAACAGTGGACGTAGGCTTTATTCCTAGCCGAACCACTTTAAAAATCTTTGTCTCATATATGTTTGATGTGAATGTTTATCTTCATCTTCAATCTCATCCTCATCATTTATCTGCTGTTGACGCCACTAAAATGGCAGTGGCCATTTTCTGTCTTCAACAGATTGGCGCCGTCTGTGGGAAACGTGTTACAAGCGTTGTTCTCCACCAAAAGCTAAGTTTTTATTTTCTCTACGTATAATCAATTATACATACATCTTCTGATTCAATCATGATTTTTATGTTTATATACATAAATTAATCATCCATTTTTATCTGCAAATTGTTGCGTATCATGATTTTTAAATCATAACTGTTAGATTCATTCTTATTTAGAAATCTGAAAAATAATGGATTTCATAAATCATAATTCTTTGCTTGATTCTCAAGTTTCTATTTTATATCATGGAATAAATATTTTAAATGATTACATATGCCAATATATACGACGATGATAAGATTTGATCATTTTCATTGTTGATTTTGAAATAAATTTTGTAAGATATTTGATGTCTATTCGAATTCCCATCATATTTTTAATAAAAGAATGGGAAAAGGTTAAAGACAATGAAAAGTCTTCTCATGGAAATTATGATCCACATATATATTCTCTCTCTTCAAGTTTGGGTCTCTTTGCATTCACTATTATGAATTATATACTTAATTTGGTTCATTTTCCATCTATGTCAATAAAGTCAAATTGATTGATTTTTTATTTGGTAATAACTTTAATCATTCACCATATTTTTATCTCTCCAAATTGGGAATATAAAGGGATCAATATAAAAAATAATTTTCTCTCACCTGAAAAATCATTACCCACCTCTTGTAAAAAAGTCTGGGCACAAATTTGATATGTTGGCCCCTCGTTCATCACATCACAAGGTTTCTTTGACGAAATCACACGATCTAGTGGGTTATATATTTATTCATTTAATTAACATTCTTAAGGCTTAAATTTTACATTGAATGTTATTTTTTGATCTAAAGATTCGAGATATTCTAGTCATCCAACCATATATTCTATAACTTGAGATATCCTTAAATGTTGGTCGGCAACATCCATGTCGTTTGTCGGCAGCAGTAGAACCTTGGGGTATTAAAAAAATGCTAAGCACCCCTGATATTTCTTTAAACACGAGTTCGGCTTGGGGACAAGCAGGGGGCTTAAGTCTTTTTAACTTATGATCACCCCAAAAATATTTTTAAACAGCAACTAATACCTTATTGGTTGTTGGAGATTAAATAAATTTACAAAAAACTTTACGTCTTACTTATGATGCATATTTGATAATAATTTGTCCATCTCACACACATTTGGCATAAAACATATTATTTCATATTTTGAAATTTTTATGCTGATACATATCATATATTGATTGGATGAGTAAATTATTCTCATGACTAATCAATTCAGCCTACACATATGGTAGAGCAAATTATTAATTTTTACAGGCACAAGATTCAATGCCGACGAATGCTGAAGCACAAATTATTCTATATCCGTTGGGATTCATATTTTATATTTATCTCAGCATGGAGCTCGAAAAATTTCTTCTCTCTATATATATTCGGCTCCGAGGAAAAGCTACAACAGTTATTATATTTCACCCCCAACGGATAGTTGGTCGGGGTAATTCTTATTTATATTCAAGCCCAAATATCTGCTCCAACACAAATGATTCTATATATCCATTGGGATTCATATTCTATATTCATCTCAACATGGAGCTCAGCGAGATACTTATTATCATATTCAGCTTTGAGGAAAACTATAACATTTATTATATTTCACCCCCAACGGATAGTTGGTCGGGGTAATTCTTATTTATATGCAGGCCCAGCAAAGTTCTCGGCCATATTCTTATATTCTGGAAAATATTATTCTTATTCGGCATTCTGCAATTATGCCTCGACAGGATACTTATTCAGCTTTAAGGAGAATTACAACATTCGTTCGGATAATTCTTATTTATATTCAGGCCTGACAACATTCTCGGCCATATTATTATGTTCTGAAAGATCTTATTCTTGTTCGGCATTATATGATTCTACCTCGACTGATCGGCGAGGCACTTTATTATTTTTAATTATTCTTTATATCTATTTGGATGCATATTCTATTCTCATTTCAGCATGGAGCTCGACAAATATTTATTATATCTTATTCAGCTCCAAGGATGTCTCCAACATTTATTATATCTTATTCAGCTCCAAGGATGTCTCCAACATTTATTGTATCTTATTCAGCTCCAAGGATGTCTCCAGCATTTATTATATCTTATTCCCAACAATCTGTTGGTCATCACCAAGGAGGTATCCTGCATTTATCTTATTCCCAACAATCTGTTGGAGGTATCCTGCATTTATATTATTCCCAACAATCTGTTGGTCATCGCCGAGGAGGTATCCTGCAATTATTATATCTTATTTCCAACAATCTGTTGGTCATCGCCGAGGAGGTCTTCATCATTTATATTATCTTATTCCCAACGAATCTGTTGGTCAGCGCTGAGGAGATTTCCAGCATTTATATTATCTTATTCCCAACGAATCTGTTGGTTAGCACCGAGGAGGTCTTCAGCATTTATATTATCTTATTCCCAACAAATCTGTTGGTCAGCGCTGAGGAGGTCTCCAGTATTTATATTATCTTATTCCCAACAATCTGTTGGTCAGCTCCGAGGAAGTCTTCATCATTTATTATCAATTACCACCAACTCTGATCGGTAGATAAAATCCAACTCCGGTTGGTAGACAAAATCCAACTCCGGTTGGTAGATAAAATCCAACTTCGGTTGGTAGACAAAATCCAACTCCGGTTGGTAGACAAAATCCAACTCCGGTTGGTAGATAAAATCCAACTTCGGTTGGTAGAAAAAATCCAACTCCGGTTGGTAGATAAAATCCAATTCCGGTTGGTATTGGTCGATAAATCTCATTCAAAGTTCACATTCCACAGTTGGGGGCTTCTATTACAGATATATTTGGTGGCACATTCTTATATCATCATGCAATCGAGCATCAAATTCAACCCCGACTAATCATCATTCAGGAGGAATATTGAAGTTCAGGAGATATATTGAAGTTCAGGAGGAATATTGAAGTTCAGGAGGTATATTGAAGTTCAGGAGGAATATTGAAGTTCAGGAGGTATATTGAAATTCAAGAGGTGTATTCAGAAGTATCACGATATGATGAAAGAAAGCGACAAGTATTCCACCGAGGAACTCTGTCAGACCAGAAATTTGAAGACGAGGTACCTACATGGAGATTATATGTAGATGGATCATCTTGCACAGCTGGTTGTGGAGCAGGGATTGTTTTAAACACCCCAGATGATATTAACATGGAGTATGCCTTGAGATTCCAATTCAAAGCTTCCAATAATGAGGCTGAGTATGAGGCTATGATAGCAGGTTTTCATATTGGCGAAAGTCATGGAGGCACGGCAAGTAATTGTTTTCAGTGATTCTCAATTAATTGAATCAAATGATGGGAATATATACAGTGAAGGGAGAGTCGATGGTAGAGTACCATGCAAAGGTGATGGAGTTATTGACAGAATTTGATGCTATTCAATTGGTGAGGACACCGAGGATGGAGAATGCTAGAGCAGACGCATTGGCCCGATTAGCATCAGCTACTTGTACCGAGCTGCGAAGAACGATACCAATTGAAGTATTAGAAAGTCGGAGCATATATTGAGGAGGAACAATTACCGGAGGATAATCTCGCTGCCTAGAAATGGAAGTTTAAAGCTGCTCGGTATGTATTAATTAATGGTATTTTGTATAGACGAAGAATTATGGCAGGTTTGCAAAGATGTGTACATTCCTCCGAGGTGAAAGAATTGATTAAAGAGATCCATGAAGGGTCCTGTGGAGCCCATGTAGCAGGTCGGACACTTTTGCAAAAGGTGATGACGCAGAGATACTACTGGCCGACGATGAGAGCTAACTATATAAGCCTATGCCAAGAAATGTGACAAGTGCCAACGCTTTTCCTCCATCCGAAGAATTCCACAAGCATTGTTGACACCCATAACTCCCTTTGGCCATTTGCCATATGGGGATTGATTTGGTTGGACCATTGCCGACGACTCGAGGAAGATTCAAATACCTCGTCATCACAGTAGATTATTTTACTAAGTGGATAGAAGCTGAGCCACTTATTGACATGACATACGAGAAGAAGAGTATCCAGCCCCGAGAAGAATCAAGCTATACAAAAGGAAATGAAGACCAAGCAAGAGAGATATCTAGATCTCCTCATCGGGCAGAAGAAAAACAATAAATGAAGAATGTGTGTTGATTTCACCGATATCAACAAGGCAGTGGATGCTACCTCGGGACACGAACTGCTCATGGATATTTACTCTGGCTACAACTAGATTAAAATGAAACCTGAAGACATAACAACGGCTGATGAACAAGGTTTTTGCCGAGAAAATCAGTTGCAGTATGGAAGTCTATGTTGATGACATGCAAGAAAGCTGCTGATCATTTGGTTGACTTGAGTCAAACTTTTGATCAACTGGATAATTATCAAATGAAACTCAACCCGACGAAGTGCACATTTGGAGTACGAGAAGGAATGTTCCTCGGGTACATCATCAACCAGCGAGACGTTGAAGCAAATCCAGACAAGATCAAAGCCCTGTTAGGGTTGCGATCCCCAAAAACGAAAGAAGAGGTGCAAAGATCAGATACCCAAAGCGGGAAAAATTGGCAGTGGCATTAATTAAAGCAAGTAGAAGAAGGAGGCTGTGTTTCCAGGCCCATACCATGCATGCCGACATGCCATTAATACAAGCTATAGCAGAGTTTACTGATCTTAATACTCCTGAGAAACAAAAATTGCTCGCTGATCAACCTGTGGATGTTACAGGATCAACCAAGAAGACTGCTCTACGGAGCCATGCTCTACGGAGCCAAGCTCTACGGAGCAAAAGTGCTATAAGTAGCCAACCTCCTTTGGTTAGGAGGACAAGCTCTACGGAGCAAAAGTGCTATAAGTAGCCAACCTCCTTTGGTTAGGAGGATAAGCTCTACGGAGCGCTCTACGGAGCAAAAGTGCTATAAGTAGCCAACCTCCTTTGGTTAGGAGGATAAGCTCTACGGAGCAAAAGTGCTATAAGTAGCCAACCTCCTTTGGTTAGGAGGATAAGCTCTACGGAGCGCTCTACGGAGCAAAAGTGCTATAAGTAGCCAACCTCCTTTGGTTAGGAGGATAAGCTCTACGGAGCGCTCTACGGAGCAAAAGTGCTATAAGTAGCCAACCTCCTTTGGTTAGGAGGACATGCTCCAAGGAGCCAAAAAGTTCGAAAGAACCCTACTACTCCTTTGATTAGGAGGTGTATACCAGCATGATCAACTACGGTTGGTAAGACTTTATATACTCTCGCATTACAACTTATGTTGGTCGGGAGGTAACATTATTACAAAAAGTTCTTTAAAGAACAAAATATTCCAAACTATACCAAGTATGGTTGGTCGGGGATAAAAACCCACTAACTGTAGTTGGTCGACAAGCATAATTTAACAACCTTGATTGGTTGGAAAAATTCTAAACATTTTTTCATTACTTTATTATTAAGTGATCAAGCAACATTGATACTTGTAACTTTTTTGGTCGATGAACCATACAATATTGTTATGCAAGCACAAATAATAAAGTGTTTGATATTTACAAAACAATAGCAAATTCAAATTTGCGAACAAAAATGAAATTCTTTCACTGAATTCAAAATGAATTATGCAAATTTATTACATTGATATGAAAATGTATACTAACTATTACATTGAGATTCCTATTCTATTGGTTTCTTTTCCCTCTTCTTTTAAAACAGGTTCCTCACCAGCAGGAGGATCATCCAAAGCATAAGGGGAGTGTATGAAGTTAAGATCTTTCAGCATTCTGATGTTCATCACAAATGGTCTGTCCGAGCAGCTCTTGCTCGTCCCCGAGAAACTCGTGCTCGTCCCCGAGCAGAGGTAGAAGTCAAAATCAGCATCTATAGCACTGAGATCTTTGCTAATACTGTCTCGACCAGTAATGAAGAAGAATTTATGTGAAAATGTTTCGAAGTCCACCACTAGCCTGGTACTAATCAGATTGAAGAGTTGGGTTCAAAAGCTATATGTTACTCGACAAAGTATTCAGATAAGCTTAAATCAGAAAAATCAAGCACGTGAAGTTAGCACTCAGTTGCTCGACACAGGAAGCAGTTGGTCGGATAGTAAACCAATCAACATACTTGAAGATTATGATAAGCTACAAGCTGCATACTATGGCATGGCTACATCCAAATTCCCAGGGGTGATACATAGCACACGGAGTTACTCAAAAGAAAGATTAGCAACCATCGATCAGCCTGCATCATACTTCGACCAGGAGATAATGAACTTTATGTCCAACAAATCAAGAAGGTAGATCAAGAATTTCACGAGCACCGAGCAACACTGCAAAATAAAATACTCCATCCTTTCAAGTAAACCATCAAGCATGAAGCATTGGGGGCTTCTGTTGATACCAAATTTAATCTGCTGACGTGGACCAATCATACGAAGACACCTGGCTATCTACATGGCAACAACAGACCTCTCCGAGGAACTCACAGGCTTCGAGGAACATACCTCTCCGAGGAACATACTTCTCCGAGGAACTCTTGAATACCAGGAAGATCAACATACCCGAGTTACTCAGACGGTCCGAGCTGCATCTCGGCCACAGCACTGATTGCCAGATAACGAACAGTCCAACTGGTTCATTAAATGATTATCCTTGACGCACAAGCCTAAGGGCATTAAATGTATTACCCTTTCAGATGTATATCATTTAATGTATCGACCCTTTCATGTACAGCCTCAAGGCTATAAATACCTTGTATCATCCTCATTCAAGGGGACCGGAATTTCTTGAGAGAACTTGTAATCAAGAATTCCACAAACACTCAGCAATAACATAACAGTGGACGTAGGCTTTATTCCTAGCCGAACCACTTTAAAAATCTTTGTCTCATATATGTTTGATGTGAATGTTTATCTTCATCTTCAATCTCATCCTCATCATTTATCTGCTGGCCACTGCCATTTTAGTGGCGTCAACATATGGTGTAATAATAACGCTTCTGCATTCTTAGATTTACATTAGTTTTTTAAGGCTAAAGAGCTCTTCATTTTTTTAAACTGCACTTAAATTAGAAAAAAAAAATTGTTGTTTTAATCTACTAACCCTCATTCTTTTTTCCTTTTTTGTTTTATAATTGCACTTAAGTTATACTATTTACTATTTTAACTTAAAAGAAATTTTAAAAAAATAACCAATATGCCATATTATAAAATAACCAATATGTGAATGAAACTAAAAAAATGATATTATCAATGCGCCCCAAACACCTCCCAAAATGGGTCCACATACCCATATGAATCACCTCAACTGCATCATCATCATCGTTCCAAAGAGTGGGAAGAAATTGTTAAGAGAACATAGCTCCACCTCCTTGAAGTAAGTGCAAGTCACCCAACAGATGTCCACAAAAATATCGACGAAATATCCGATAAAGAACCCAACCTCTTCTTCCCAGAAGATGGGAAAAAAGTCCCCAATCTCAAAAATCTCAAAATCGAGTGTGAGTAAGCCATCCATCCTCCTCAAAAATGGGAATGAAATCACAAGGATAGAGCTCGAGATCCATACCATCCTCCGACAACTCCTCGGCATCCTCGGAGAAGTCATCACCAAGTGTGGAAGAGGGAGGGGGAGGGGGGACATCATCGTCATACATAGAAACGACGTTGGCCATAGGGGGTGTCACACTGGTGGCCAAATTGTCGAAAGATTAGGAAAACATCGTGGTCAAATTGTGATTTTTGAAAAGTTGGGGGCTGAAATGTAATTTTTAAAAACATCTGGGGCAGATTTGGAGGGGATGAAATTTTAGAAGGGGGAAGGGGTTCCAAATAAATTTCAAAAGTGGAGGGATGGGGTTTTCTATTGTTGCGAATCAAGATTGGCCTCTATTCCAGTAAGATTATCAAAATGCTTTCCTGATGGTAGAGATGTCAAATAAATTTCAGAAGCGAAGGAGTGGGGTTCTCTTCTGGGAATCGAGATTGGCCTATATTCCAATTAGACGTTCAAAATGACTTCCTAATGATGGAGATGTAATTTTGGTAGTCAACCGGTTTATAAAAGCATGTGGGGCATAATAGCAATTAAAGGGTAAGGAGTAAAGTTGGAAATGTGGCATAAAGTTAAGGCAGTGGCTGAATCATTTTTTCGCAATCCCTAGATGTTGTAGAAACCTTACCCGCTTCCAAAGGGATTACCAGACTCCCTGGAGATCCTTCCACGGTCGTACCTCGCCGGTGACCATCACTGGAAGATGGAAGACTAACCGCAACCTTGACTATTGTCGAATTTTCCCCGTCGATGTTGTGCTGTAGGGATAACCCCACTCAACCACTCATGCTTACATTTCGATGTGTCTATTGTGAACGAATGATAATTCCAACTTGAGGGGACACTGAAAGACCTCGTCATAGGCCGACATGTCTCATTCGACGCCGGCAAGAGTATTATGTAGTAGATTGGCCCCCTTGTCGGTTAAGAGAAGATTGCATTGTTTTTCTTGCCGATAGTGGGGCAACCGGCTTTGGTTGAGGATTATCAGATGCTAGCAACAGTCGACGATACACCGTTAATGTCAAAACACCACCTTATCTAAGATATTTAAAGATGGGGTCTCCAAATCTAGGGTTTGGAAAAGGGTATATGGGTTCTTTGAGTGTTAAACATCAGTTGTGCTAGTTGATTGCTAGCGGCAAGGACATGATTTGGCGAAGTGACTCACTGGTTCCTCCGAACCTTCCCATGGCTCTACAACAACCAAATCGGCAAGCACACCTGGAGCGAATGTCACTATGATACAAATTTGTTGGAGCCTCCCTTGTCGGCTGCCAGGAGATTGCATTGTTTTTTTCGTGTGCCACTAGCTTTTGTTGAGGATCACCGGATGCTAGCAACAATCGACAACGCTCTAGTAACGTCAATACACAACCTTATCTAAGATATTTAGCAGTGGGGTTTCCAGATCTAGGGTTTAGAAAAGGGTATATGGGTTATTTGAGTGTGGAATATTAGTTGTGTTACTTGCGGCAGGGACATGATTTGGAGAAGTGACTTGACGGTTCCTCCGAGCCTTTCCATGGCTCTACAACAACCACATCGGCGAGCACACCAGGAGCGAATTATACTATGATATAAATTTATTGTGTCGTTGGGAGCGAAAGCGATTTAATCAACATACCACAACAACGACAACATGTTTAGAGGCCAGGGGCTTAATTTCTCTCTTTTATTCATCTTAAAAGTAATGATAGTGATTACAAAAGGAGGCCAGTGGCCTTATTTATACGCTAAGTTATTTTGCTCGCCAAGATAATCCTAAAAGACAACATGACTAATGAGGACACACTAGAACATTCCAAGAGAATATCACCCTCAACTACCTATACTAACTTTAAAAGGGAAAATGACTAAACTAGATATAATATAAAATAAGGAAAAAACATTTGATTTCCCGAGCCACCCATATACATCAAAAGGTATCTTGCTACCAAAAATAACATAAAAAATACAAAGACTAAATGAACATACTAAAGACATTCCCAAAAAATATCACCCTCAATCTCAAATACTGAGTAAAATAGAAAATAATCTAAAAACATGTAATAAACTACACAAAATTATAATTATTTCCCTGAGAACCCTCGTATACATCACTCTCCCCAATTGAAAAAAACTCGACACGAACGCGTGAAAGCAAGAGAGGTGATCACCATCATGGTTGTACAAATATCTCGGCCAACTTCATCAACAGCGGCACATAGCTAAGTTTATCGGGAATTTAAAGCAAAGTACGAGGAGGTCTCAAGCCACAAGACCAGTGGAGGAGCAACGATGCCTTGATCTGGAGTTTTTGTGGCTAGGAGTCTCATATCTGGTGGTGTGTGGTTAGTTTGGGATTGGGAATAGCGGTGGTGTCGTGTAATCGCAGGCGGCGAGGATCTGATTTGGAGGAGTGATCCGTCAATTCCTTCGAGCCTTACTCATAGCTCTACAACAACTTTGGCGACTATACAAGGAAAATTTGATGAAAGCGAAAGTAATTTAACACAACAAAAATAACATTTAGAAATTAAAAGGTTTCTCTCATTCATTCATTCTCCAAAATAAAGTGACGAGAAGGGTTGGCCCAATGTCTTATTTATAGGCTAAAGTTATCTTGCTACCCAAGATAATTGGACAAAAAGACTAAAATGGGCACGTTAAAATATTCCTGGGGAATATTACCCTCAGCCTCAAAGACTAACTAAAATTGAAATAACATAAAGACATGTAATAAAAATAAATTAAAATTACAAGTAATTCCTAGGAACCCTCGTATACATCATATACTTGTGAGAAGAAGAAAAAATACTGTTGTCGGTGTTTCTTTAAATACCGAAAATAGAACCCTATTTTCAGCAGCACCCTTCAAATTTCAAAGACAGCCTACAAGAAACTGGTTGAACCAGCACTAGCGATCCACAATCTCGTTAAAGAACGAACCCCATTTGATTAAAATCGAGCTCAATCGTCCATTGCATTTAAAATAGTGATGAGTATGAAGCATCAACCTTTCCTCTAAAAGTATTTAAATAGATAATGTGTACCATAAAACATTACCCAACAATGTTATTGATAAATTTGAAAAGGAAAAAGAAAATTCTTCAGCATCATCAATCATCAGGGAAACCTAGATACCTGTTTATAAGCTTGGCAACAGGGGTCGCATCAGCGGACGGGTACGGAACAAGAGATTCTAGATTCATATCTACAATAGTTTGATAGAGCATTTGAGGCCGAGCACACAGCAAATGTCTCCTCTCTGCTAGTTCCTCTGCTAGCTCGCTTTGGTGATTGTCCATCAAATCCTCATTCACCACAACTATTAGAGGTTTGCCCAACCGCAATGTTTCAAATATGCTTCCTGACCCTACACCAAAGAAAATTCCATTTAAATCTGTTCCAAAGTACATAAACAGATTTCTTTTTTAACTACAAAAAAAATCAGGCAACCTGTCTAAGATTGTAATTGAAAATAATTCTTCTAAGTTTGCAGACTTTTCGTAGGAATAATACTTGCAAAATGACAAAATGCAAGTTTTCATGGATAATCCAGTGAGATAATAAAGTCGAGTTTCGTGTCAGGTTCAACTGTGTTTGAATTCTAACGTCAAGAAGCATAAATTATCATATTCTCGTAATGGTGTATGTTCATTTACTAAGGCATTAAAGACCAGAAGACCCCATCATCACAGCAGATGAGAATGCAAAACGATTTATGTTTTTTCTAGATGGGAATATAATTCCAAGCTAGAGCTATATTTTATTTAAAGAAAGAATATGGGGTATAGAAGTCAGGGTATACCTCACCATTTTCCGCTCATTATAAAACTTCTGAACTTTTCTGCCTCAAATATTTCATTGACTCCATCTTCCCTTTATCTAGACATGCTGAATTCATTATTCAATAATGACACGAATGAAATTGTAGAATTCTTGTTGGCAAAATTTTCAAGTAAAGGAAGTGCCTTGGATTCTGTTACGGGTTACCTTGGTAAAAAGAAAGGGCCAGTGACTGGGCTCGAAAAGACACTAAACACCAACAAACACATGATGGTACGTTTTAAAACGTTGTGCTTAAAGAAAAGGGCTGCCAATGATTTCATGTGATTTGGGAATGAAATTATATTTTAGAGCTTTACTATCATGTCATAAAATGCCCAATTCTGGAGAGGAGATACACATTGAATCTTTAAGATTGCAAATGTTAACCATTGAAAAGGATGCAGCTTATTTCAGTCCTACAACCCTGCAATTTACAGATTAAGATGTTACATACTCTGGGTTTTGGGGATCCAGATTGTCCATGGAACCTAAGATCTACTCAATAATATACAGGCAGTAAAAAATCAGAACAAAAATATATTAGTATTATCTGAGCATTCACCTGGAGGGTGCAAAAAAAATACCCCACCTGCATGACTAATCACTAGAGATGCTGATCTCAGATTGTCTGCAATGCTGGATGAGAAAGTAAAAGAGTCTACAGCGATTGACCCGTCTTCCCCTTCAAACTACATCGAAGGAGAAATAATAAATAAGAAACAAGCATGTAGGCAGTTATTTTGCCAACCAAAGGGAAGATAATTTTTTGAATAACAACAAAAGGATTTTCATTAATTTGGAAAGCCTTCAGAATAAACGATCTCTTCCAATAAATTACCCTTTGGTAAGGTTGAAAGTACCTTGGTTGGGATGTAGGATCCACGACCCATTTGAATGAGTAGGTGTGTATAACCTCTCCTAAACAACTCATGTTTAATTTCTCTAGTGTCAACCACTTTAACAAGGGCATCAAAACATGTTGTTCCCACTGTCACAAAAACAGTTCTACTATTATCAGCATCTCCCATCTTCTCTTCAATTAGCTTTCCCCAATTCGCACACTACACAGTTTACAAACATCAACAATCATATGAGATGTTAATGTAAAGAGAAGATGAAACAAGAAACCAAGCATTAGTAAATATCACAAAATTAAACCATTTTAATCAAAGTGTTGGAAATAAACGGTGATACCAAATGCGCTTGTGCTGCAACCAGTAATAGCAAATTGAATGCAATTGAGTGTGATTACGTAATTTCAATTGTGTCCTCTTAACATACCCCGAACGTATTCACCTTCTTCCTCCTTTATACGATGCGGTGCGACCCAATTTTGAAATCGGAATTAAAGAATTTTCTGATCTGATGGTTTTCAATGAAACAATAAAACTATGTCAACCCTCCATTGGTACCCTTTTTCATACTCTCATTAAAATCTTATACTTGGATGTTGTGGATCCCCTCAAAGGCATAAAATAAGACTTCTTATTGTCTTGGACGTATTCCTTTCTGAAACCGAGCTATTGGACGAGCACATAAAATAAGACTTCTGATCCCCTCAAGGCATAAAATCTTATACTGGGTTTACAGTGGACGAGCTTATATTCCTTTCTGATACCGAGCTATTGGAGGAGCACATACCCACTGTTGATTTTATTTACAGTGGTTCAGCTTATATTCCTTTATGATACCGAGCTATTGTAAACCCAACTAAATAAAATCAAGAGTGGACGTAGACTATTTTATAGCTGAACCACTTTAAAAATCACTTATTTTGTGTGTGTGATTTAATTAACTCATTTTATTATTATATGTGATTATAAATTTGGAGTAAGTCCAATTTTAGACATCGATAATGTCCATCTCTAATTATGAAAGTCCGCATGCAAAGGTTCAATTAGACTAAAATTTCAAGGGTTGAAGTCTAATTATACCTCATTTTGTAGGTACGATCTAGGTCAAATTTGAGCGGATTAAATATGGGCCAAGACGAATGGTTGGGCGGATTTAGGTTGGGCCAACCTTTTTTTTTTCTCGTGCGTGATTCTTTTAATATATTTTTGCTATATAATGAATCTCACAAAGAAATACAAAATAATATAAAAAAAGATAGTTAAAAAGAGTGAGAAAATACAAGAGAGAACAAAAGAAGAGAAAAAAGAGGAGAGAACAAAAGAAATACTTCAGAGGAAAATGTCGTTTGAGAGGGGAGAAAGAAAGGTTGTCTAAAAGGGAGAGATGCGAGGAGAGGGAGAGATCGTCTGAGAGGGTATGTGCTGAGAGGGAGAGGGTTTAAGATTGTGTTGCTAGGGTTAACATCTAAACCCATTTTAGGCCCACCATTTTTGTTTATAAAACCCAAAGCTTTTAAAATAGGGACATATACTAAATAGTCCTTCGGACATTTTTTAATACCCATTTAGTCCAAACTTTTTTATTTTGTCTCAAAAAGTCCTTTGCCACATATTTTGGAGAGGGAGTGCCGCTGGCGCGAACCTCTAAAAATAAGAGGATATTGAGTGCTTGAGGGACTAAATGGGTTAAACTAAAAATATGTGTCCTTTTTAAAAAATATATATTTATAGTAGGGACTATTTAATAATTGACCCTTTAAAATATGAGTCCCATATTTTAATATCTGAGTTTAAATGAACCGTTTACTCAAATAAGCCATATTTTTCCATTGCCAGACTATGATTGTGTTTCATTGAGATTAGAATGACTCTTTATGAGGAAAAAAATCAATTTTTTTGGCACAAAAAAATTCCTTGCGCATTTCTATTTTGATATTTTCAGAAATCAGATTTTTTGTCGAAATCGAAAAATTTGACAAGATTGGAAATTTGGACAAGAATTTAAAAAAGAAAAGAAAAAAAATCAAAAAATTTGAAATTATTGAAAAAAATCTTAGGGAAAAAAACAGGGTATTCCAAGTCAGCATATATTACAAGAACTCATAATAGTATAATTTCATTGAAGACCCCTATTTGACACTCTCATCTAATCTAGTACCTAAATTTAATTTTGATGTCTCTTGTCTTGTGAAAGGATTGACCCTGGCTTCAAGTTAATTACCTCTCTCCCACTCTTTCCTACCTTCCTCACCCGTCTCTCCATTGTGGCTATTAGATTTGGACGATTCAGCTGCTCACTTTCTCTTCCCAAGTACAGACTACATCCGCTTCATCGCTGTTGAGGTTAGGTTCTTATGATTTGAGATATGACTAATTATTTTATTGTTCATACTTTGAATTGATACTCTGACATATGATGTATGTAGGGCTGTATTTTTTTTTCGGACATTCCGATTTTTTCATATCCGATCCGATATTTTCCGATTTTGGAACGTATATAAGGTTTCCGATTTTTCGATTTCTGATTTTTCAGAAAAAAAAAAATTGGATCGAAAATTGGAAATAATTCTGAATTTCCGATTGTCCGATTTTTTCGATCCGCTTTTTTCGAATTTTTTCGAAATATTTTTCGATTTCCAATTTTTCTAATTTTTTTTTAACATTCTCATGTGTCCCACATCGGCTAGGAGAGGAAGAGAGCCCAAAAAGTCCTCTATAAAAGGAGAATATCCCTCTATCCTCTACACAAATGAAAAAAATGGTTAAATCCTTACATATTTACATGTTGGGTTAAATCTTTTTTTCGATTTATTTAAAATGAGAATTTCGAGTAATCGAAAATCCTATATTAATTTTTTTAAAATTTTGGAATTTCCAAAATTTCTGAATTTTTAGTATATTTTTTGAATTTCCGAATTTTTCCGATGTTTTTTCGATTTTTCGATTTTTCCGAATTCGGAAACTTTTTGATTTTTCGAAAAAATTGGATAGGAAATTGAAACAAATATTTTATTTTTTCCGAAAGGTCATTTTTCGATCCGATCCGGCCGAAACACAGCCCTATGGGATACATTGTGTCCTTTATCGAGCAATGAGATATAGCTCGTTATATATATATAGCGCCGAAACTTAGGATAGTGAGGGCGCTATGTTTCATGTTATTTTTAAGGACATACGTAGATTAATATGTTAACATACGGAGAGTGTGGGAAGATACATATTATGGACTGAGGACCTTACGGATCTCGACAATCGAAAATGTTAGGTAGTAGTGTATCGGGGTGGTTCCTTGTTTGGGTTTCGCTTTGCGAGACATCCCACGCATGAAACTGGTGAACGTCGAGAGTTGGAGAGAAGTTTGGTCGATAGTACATGGGTTTCGTAACTTGGTTATTGTAAATATATGAGAATACAATTGACAGTTGATAATTTTATTATGACTTAAGGCTGGTAGAGCTGCCTAGTCCAGATATCATTATGAATAGAATAATGATGCCACTAAAAGAGTGATTAAGTTATGACTAGTGGGGTGGTTAAGTACGCCCCTACCATATCAGCATATCGAGTGTGCGAAGATTGATTTAAGCGTAGTATATTTCATTTGTGCACTAATATGCGAGGTATAGGGTGTATGGGCGGCCTAGGTAATTGACAATATTATATCAGGCAGTAGATTATGATTGTCATGTGAATTCGACAACATTTAGCCAGGGGAGTTGAAGTTTATTCCGTAAGATTTGTTAGAGGCTTAAGTTTCATGAGAAACTGATTTTAGAGCGGGGGAAGGGCCTATGACACGCGGTGAGACAAAGTCGCATGGATCACGGTTAGACGTACATTTGAGAGAATATAAGATGTATCATGTTATAAATGACAGTGGTGACGGGATTTAATGAAGAGAAATATTGCTAAATTCATTTTACAATGCCACCTGTCCGTTGGAAAAGGGTGGACCACCTGAAACCAGTAGGGGTTTCTTCAATTGTTTAGGATTTCGAAGTAGTAATGGGAGAGTATTCCCAAGGATTTTATCGCGAAGGGGGTTACGATCCTATATGGGTGATAATGGATCGGTTAACCGAAGTAGCTCACATTATGCCAAATTAAGACTCGTCATACTACGGGACAGTATGCGCAGATCGTTATAATCGAGATAGTGATGTTATATGGGTGCCACTTGATATCGTGTCCGATTGGGACAAAATCTTTATCTTCTGATTTTGAAAGAGTGTTCATGAGGCCATGGGTACTGAGTTGTGATTGAGTACGACCTATCATTCGCAGACGAATGGGAAGAACAAGCGGACTAGTAATATGTTGTAGAATAAATTATATGTGTACTCTTAAATCCCAGGGGAGGACGAGAGCAGTCCCTTCCACTAGTGGAGTTTGTGCACAATAACTTATATGAGTTCACTTTTGGGCATGTCGTCAGTTGACGTATGGTACGGTAAGCCTTATTTTCCTCTTGCTTGTTAGTTAAAGATAGGGGACCAGGTATTATTGCGAAGATTAGAGATGAGTTGGTACTTAGTATATCATGTGCAAAAATATATACTGCACAAATAACCAACTTGTGTGCGATCGTCGCGAGACGAGATCGTAAGTATCTTAAAAACGATTAATCTACTAAGGTGCGAATAGTAGAAGGCTAGACAGCGAATATCTAAAATAATGTTTAAGTAGTGTAACTTAAACGATACGATTTGGGAAAGAACCTACGTGATAGGGTAACCTGGGGTTTAAAACGAACATATGTGGGGTGTTCATTATTAAGGGTATTCAATAGCGTACTAAATGGGTGGTACGGAGTAGTTTACTTGGGAGCGCAACGATGCGATGTGCAACTTATATACAACGTTATTTGTACCTAGTATACTTTTTCTGAATTTCGGGATGAAATTCCGTGGTAAGGATGGAAGTATGTAAAACTCCGTATTTTTTTTTATGATTTTAAATAATTATGGGATTAATTATTATTGTTGGATTAATTAAATTAAAAGTTGAGAAATTAATTGTTAATTAATCTGGATTAAAATAAATATTAGCTAGCGTACCAAGGGTTAATACTTATTATTGAGAATTATCGAATATTAGTGTGTGAATACGTAATATGGAATTATGAAATTTTATAAATTACCGAGACATAGGATAGTTTGACTTGTACCCAGAGCATATGAACTTGGTTACGTGTTATCTGAGATGTAGGATAGTTTCGACGGCTGAATGGGAGCGTAGGTATGTGCGTGACCCATTTGGCTGGAAATTATGTTCGCCTCCAATATATGTGATTTGAATTTTATGGTTTGTGGGAGATTGAACCAGCAGTCCTTTATGCAGTGAGTGATGCACCGGGACATGATAGCAGAGTAAGCATTGCGTCGAGTGGTTTTAACCTAAGGGTGGAGGATTAGTATATATATATATATATATATATATATATATATATATATATACATATACTTGTGAATATTTCATCTGTGTGAAACTAGTAGATATGGTAATAATAATAAATGCTTTGAACCAAGCGGTGTTAACCATGGGGTGCAGGATTAGTATATATATAGGAATATACTTGGAAAAATTCTACTGTGTGAAATTAGTCGATATAGTAATAATGAGAAATAAAATAATCTTAGTGGGTAAAAGATTTACCATTCGAACGGTGAATAATGAAAGTTAGTTATGTGGGATAAACTATTTCAATAATGTATTTTATGGGCGATACGGGTATACTACAAGTGACGCAGATGGTGTTATGGTGACTTCGAACTAGTTAGGTTGGGTAGCATAACTAATATGGGGTAGATGCACGCTAGGCGTGAACAATAGATGAGAGGTGAGAATCTCATGCGAGAGTTCGACAAGCTAGCATGCACATAATACTTGCTTTATTGCAAATTTTAAATACTTGCTAAAATAAATATTTTTAGAACTCGAGCTCCGACCCATCTCTTGCTATTCTTCACTCTTTTGCTATATAAATGTATTATATCAGGTGCCCAGCCATAGGGTTAACAGACTTAGACGCTTGGATTGTTTAGCGAGTTGTAGCGGTTGTGGGAGTTGCAGGTCCTTGCATTTAGACGCCTCTATCATTTCTTTAAGTTCTATTCAGACATTTCATTTAGGGCATGTGTCGTCCATCCTCAGTTTTACTTTATCAAAGATATTGTACTCAGTTTACTTCGTAGTTCATTTCATTTGGATTGAGTATTATTATGGTTTAATTATTTAAGACTTTGAACTGGAATATTTTATCCAGTCTTATTTATTTCAGCAGTTGAGTTATACCCATTATTTATTATATTCTTGTGAATGGTAAATAGTTGATGTCTTAATACTTATAATTTATTAATGGATTCTTTGGGTATAACTTAAAATGGAATTTTTTTGGACACTAGCTTAATTATTTATTAGGTGATTATTAATGTTAAACGTTTTTCTACAGTGATGCTAAGAATGAACCAGTCGAACACTTTATTTTAAATTGAATAAAGGACTAAACACTCGGTATTTAATTAGGCGGGGTGTCACATTAAGGGGATTATAAATACCTTTGAATGGAATGACGAATGTGAGAAGGCTTTTCTAGAGTTAAAGAAGTATTTAGGTTCTCCCCTGCGTATTTCCCGACTAATTTTGGAAGAAAAATTGTATCTATACTTGGGTGGTTCATAATCAAATGCTAGTTCAACACTAACCCGAATTGATGAAGGAGTTAAAAGGGAAGTATATTATACTAGCAAGGCATTCTGTGGAGCTAAAATCAGATATCCACGTCTGGAGAAATTATCCCCGTCTCTCATTGAAGCTTCTTGGAGGATGAAACCATACTTTCAACCTTACACCATTATTGTCTACACGGATTTGCCTTTGCGACAAGCATTGCATAAACCCGAGAAGTCTGGCAGGTTAATGTCTTGGGCAGTTGAATTAGGGGAGTATGAAATTATTTATGAGCCCAGAGTTGTAATGAAAGTTCAAGCGGTGGAAGACTTCATTATCGAATTCACATATGCAGAGGAGTAGCATAATACAAGTTTATCTGCCGAGCAAACTTCTTCGAAAGAGAGCTTAGCTAAAAAACAAGCAGAGATATCAGCTGATCCACCAGACTTATCGACTGTTCAAGAAAGGATTCAACAGAGCATGAAGGTGTTCAAATATGGAGTGCTGGCAGAAGAATAATTCTCCGTTGGTATTCCAGTATAGTAATTATTTAGAGATGAATCTTCACGTGCTACTGGGCGTAGAGCAGGTCTCATCATGAACACTCCGGATAATTTAAATATGGAGTATACTCTAAGATTCCAATTCAAGGCTTCTAACGATGAGGCCGAATATAAGGCATTAATCACAGGATTTGAATTGGCTTCATCATTGGGAGCCGACCAAGTACAGGTGTATAGTATTAGTGATTCACAACTGATTGTCAATCAAATGAATCAAATTTTATGGCGTTGGAGGAGAAATAATGATGAGATATCATTAAAAAGATATGTAGGTTATTTATTTGTTCATTTCAGTACGAATGGTGAGAATTCATAGGATTGAGAATGCCCAAGCAGACGCTCTTTCTCGTCTTGCTTCTGCAACTCCAACGGAACTCAAGTGAATAATCCCTATAGAAATTCTTGCCCATTGAAGCATTGATGGAATGAATGTTATCATAGTATCTGTGGAATTAGGTCCCTCGTGGATGGATCCAATTAGAGAGTACATTGAAAGAGGAACATTGACATCCGACCAGAAAGAGGCCAAGAAGTTGAGGAATAAAGTAACCAATTACGTGCTGAAAAAAGGTGTTCTATATAGGCGAAGATACATTGTCTCCTTATTGCATTATGTTTATCCAAATAAAGTGAATGGTTTAATCAAAGAGATGAATGAAGGTTTGTGTGGAGCTCACGTAGCTGGAAGGTCTATGAGATAACGAATAGCAATATAAGGTTACTATTAGCCAACAATGAAAGCAGACTGTATCACCTTCACCAAGAAGTGTGATAAGTGCTAAAAATTTATCACGGTCCATAGAAGACTAGGAGCAAGTTTAACACCTATCACTTTTCCATTGCCTTTTTTTATCTAAGGAATTGATTTGGTCGGGCCATTACCGACCACCAAGGGAAGGTTCTAATATCTGGTTGTAACAGTTGATTACTTCACCAAATGGGTAGAGGCAGAGCCTTGAATTGATATGCCTTATCACTGGGTTTTCCAATTCATATGGAAGCAAATCATTTATCGATATGGCATGCCTTATGCTTTCATCACCGATCATAGAACTCAATTTGATAATGAAGAATTTGAAGAATACTACATCAGGTCGGCATCCAGAAACTTCATTCAGCACCTGGGCACCTATTATGTAATGGCGAGACAGAGATCACCAATAAAACCTTAATAGATAGATTAACGAAAAGGTTGAATGAGGCTAAATGAAACTATATTAATGAACTTTATAGTGTCCTTTAGGCATATAAGACCACTCCAAAAATAGTAATAGGGGAAACTCCCTACATGCTAACTTTTAGCACTGAGTCAGTGGTACCAGTTGAAATAGGTTTTCCGGCTCATAAGGTATTAAACTTTGATTCACCCAAGAGTGACCTTATGAGGCGACTAGATCTAGACTTGATAGAAGAAGTTCGAGAAGATGCTGCTATTCAGATGACTACTTATCAGCAAAGAACTGCACAGTTTTACAACCGAATGAAAATCCCTTACTAAGTCATTTAATCAAAAGTTAAAACAGTTAAGAAAGGTCATAATTGTTTTCTTGAGGAAACTATTTTAATAACACCAATTGAAACACAAGATGTATAAAAAAATGTTTTTGAATAAGAAATTTCAGTTACTTGGAATCTTAAAGGTTTAAAAGAAGTTTAAACACTTATATCAGTGATAGCAAGAGTAAAACAAGTATAAAAAACATTCACACGAGACAAAGATTTTAACGTGGTAAAACCCCTATCAAACAGGGGAAACATCCACGGCTCCCTATATGGAGTAAAGTAAAAAAATCCACTAGAATGAGTTTTAGAGTACAAGCAAGCAACGTATTATCCACACAAATCAGACCTAAAACTAAGTCAAGAAATTATACCGGCACTCCTAGTTTTTCTCTGACTATTCTGATTCTGACAGTCGTCTTTAACGTTCTCCAAGCTTTACTCCGTTGCTCCTTCTTTACGTTGACTCTTATGGTAAAAATCTCTTCACCAACACAACTTTAGTGATGTTGTGTGAAAGTGTAGTGAAGTGATGTTCCCAACACATGCATGAAACTCACTCACACTTAGACAGACAATATCCTACAAATTAGAAATTGATCTAAAATGACATGCAAGAATTTTGAATTAATTTTTCTTGAAAAACAAACTTCTTTAGAAAGCAGACCAGAAAATAATCTTGCTATTAAAAAGAGTCAAGATCCTATATGTCTCGCTCTTATTTATTTACAAAATTTATTTCACAAAATGTGAAATATGAACTCGGAGACATAAACGTCTTTAGATCTGAAAAACTTGAAGTCTGTTTTTCAAAAAATCTTGAAAACAGAAAAGGAGATTCGTTAGGGATAAATTTGATAAAAATGTTTGAGAACGAAAATCCAACAGAGAGATGATTTTTAATGAAGAAATCAGTCATAATCAACCAAACGTGACTTTATCACTTTAGCCAGACCTACAAATCTCAACTGAAGTGAGACGAGATCAGACTTAGTGAAGATGTTGGACAAGAGATGCAAACCAAAGAGGATTTGATCACGAACAAGTAAAAACTCTCAAGGAAATTTTTGGAAAAATTTGGCTCGAGTTCGGTTTGGGTTTTTCTTTTTCTCTCTCTTCTCTTTCTCTATCCTTTATTTCTCCAAACTCTAAGGCTCTCCAAAAGATTGTAAATGAATGACTTTAAGGTTGTATATATAGTGGACTATGGAAGGATCTGGAATGGGGCTTAAAATCAAGGGCCATAATTGTTTTGAGCAAACAGTTGTAAATCTTACAATTGATAATGCACCGCTTCTAAACATTTTCTGATTGGCTCAAATAGGTTAGACAAGGATTGCCAAGGACGATATGCAGGCTATTGATTAAATCAAACCAACATTCCATATTAACTCTCAGGTATGTGAGTGGGAGAAAACACAATCTAGGTCGTCTTGTGTCCAACACGTGTATGGTGAAGATCAAGTTAAAAACGTGTGTTTTTTAGATTTATAAAATCTCATTTTTCACCCCAAATATTTCTACCGCTTTCGAATTCTACCCAAGACAAAAATTCAGGAACTTTAGGATATTATAAAAAGGCCCAAACAATTTTAAAACCTAATTTTAAATGTTTAAAAAATAGATTTTAAATGTTTAAAAAATTCCTAAAAAGTCTTTAAAATAGTAAAAAATGATTTTATGCCAATGTGAACACACACACACCAAATGTTAAATAAATGCAGTCCTAGGTGTTGTGAGTTGTGTTGGTTACTACCTTTTCCAGTCCTTGAAAATTGTTGTTGTATATCATGAAGAGGCATGAGGCTTAGGGTTCTAGAAAAGAATGAAATAATTTTGTCTCTAGTTTGAGCTCCTATATTTTAAACTCAAGCGAGTCATATATATAGTGTGCTTCATCGAAGGGTCAAACCGACTGACCTAACGCAGGGGGATCTGGTACTTAAGAAAGTAATCCAGAAGAGAAACAAGCTGGAGCCTAATTGACATGGTCCATACCGTATCTCAGCGGTTATCCGACCAGGAACTTATTGCTTGGAAACTCTGGAAGGAGAAAAATTCAAGAACTCTTGGATCGCAGACCATCGGCGTAAGTATTATCAGTAATTTAGCTTTCAGAAAGTCTATTTTTTTAATTTAATCAGTTCTTTCAATTAATGAAATTTCATATTTTCCTCTATTATACTTCCTTTTTGTGTTTTATTTTTTGGAGTATGGTGGTTACCCTTAATCTAAAGTAAACGAATATCTATATTCAAACTTTTCATTCAAACTTTTCCAACTTCAAAAAAGTTCTTTATATATATATATATATATATATATATATATATATATTAAACTTTTCCAACTTCAGAAAAGTTCTTTATATTTATTAAACTTTTCCAATTTCAGAAAATTTAATCTTCATATATGATTTGTCCTCGGCAAGTCAGGAATAAGAAGTCAGTAAAATTTCTTCAATAAAGATTTTACCCGACTAGGTTACGGCGCAGGAATACTTATACATTCTTAATACACTTGATCGCCATTGGTAACTAATGCTACAACTTAGTATAATAAAGCTATTTACGGTTTTATTTAAGTGCATTAGTTGAATCGAAGGCCGTGTAAATGATTCAAACATGAATCAAATATTAAACATTTAAGCAGGTTATTTAGTCTATAAGCCGATTAACTAATCGTTATATAGATTACCTAGTTAGCAGAAAGATTAAACATCAACTACAAGCTTAAATAGAGAAAACTCATAATTAAAAATAACTTCATTGATAAAAAAATGTATTACAATAAAAAAAACATTACAAATAGAATGAGAAATACAAGTTTATTCTACTAGGCGCTTTCCTTGTGCCTTATCCATACCAACGGGAGGATCATCAAGGGTATATATTGAATTTATTGTGTTAAAATCTCTCAACATTTACCTATTGCTGCTACTCGGCCTATCAAGAAAGTGAGGAGGACGAATTATCTCACACTCATCAATGAGGCCATAATCCCCCAAATATTTACTTATTAGGAATTGAGGAATGTCAATAGGAGGAATCCATATATTGTCCAATTTGAAGGGAGGTTTATCACAATCTAAGAAACCTGGGTCATTTCAGTGCCTAACTCACTGTTTTGATCATACTTAAACAATGTTAAAAAGTTAGTACCCCATTTGTAGCCTTTACGATTTTTTTTAGCATGATGATTATCCAATTGAGCTAAGGTCTCATTATAACCCTCCATCCAAACTTCCCTTGACTGCTTATAGAAGTGGAATGTCAGCCTATCAACTTGATCTTTGAGCTTCTCGAGGATAATGTCTTTAGATTTTAGCAGGCCAGCTTGGTCGGCTAGAGTCTTCTTTCTTCTTTCCTCCTCAATGGTGGGCCGAACAACTATACTTTGCCTAATGGCTTACCCAGGTTTGGATTTTGTCTTCTACAAGGCTTCTAGCTTCTCTAACAACTTATCATTTTCGATCTCTAAAAAGGAATCACCCTCATTTAGACCAATGGTGGTTGACCTCTTCAGACTGTCTAGCTAATTCCGCAGGACATTATTTTCTTTCTCTAGCATTGCAGTAATTTATCGGGCACTTTTTAAGTCTTATTTCAAAGATAATTCTCTCTCGTGCAGAGTATACGTAATATCTTTCAATTTCTTGTCAAATCCATAACTTTCACTTAGTGCTTTATATTTGGCGTTGTAATCAGAATGGAGCAATGGCAGAGTATACGTAATATCTTTCAATTTCTTGTCAAAGCCATAACTTTCACTTAGTGCTTTATATTTTTCGGAGTATGGTGGTTACCCTTAATCTAAAGTAAACGAATATCTATATTCAAACTTTTCATTCAAACTTTTCCAACTTCAAAAAAGTTCTTTATATATATATATATATATATATATATATATATATATATATATATATTAAACTTTTCCAACTTCAGAAAAGTTCTTTATATTTATTAAACTTTTCCAATTTCAGAAAATTTAATCTTCATATATGATTTGTCCTCGGCAAGTCAGGAATAAGAAGTCAGTAAAATTTCTTCAATAAAGATTTTACCCGACTAGGTTACAGCGCAGGAATACTTATACATTCTTAATACACTTGATCGCCATTGGTAACTAATGCTACAACTTAGTATAATAAAGTTATTTACGGTTTTATCTAAGTGCATTAGTTGAATCGAAGGCCGTGTAAATGATTCAAACATGAATCAAATATTAAACATTTAAGCAGGTTATTTAGTCTATAAGCCGATTAACTAATCGTTATATAGATTACCTAGTTAGCAAAAATATTAAACATCAACTACAAGCTTAAATAGAGAAAACTCATAATTAAAAATAACTTCATTGATAAAAAAATGCATTACAATAAAAAAAACATTACAAATAGAAGGAGAAATACAAGTTCTACTAGGCGCTTTCCTTGTGCCTTATCCATACCAACGGGAGGATCATCAAGGGTATATAGTGAATTTATTGTGTTAAAATCTCTCAACATTTACCTATTGCTGCTACTCGGCCTATCAAGAAAGTGAGGAGGACGAATTATCTCACACTCATCAATGAGGCCATAATCCCCCAAATATTTACTTATTAGGCATTGAGGAATGTCAATAGGAGGAATCCATATCTTGTCCAATTTGAAGGGAGGTTTATCACAATCTAAGAAACCTGGGTCATTTCAGTGCCTAACTCACTGTTTTGATCATACTTAAACAATGTTAACAAGTTAGTACCCCATTTGTAGCCTTCACGATTTTTTTTAGCATGATGATTATCCAATTGAGCTAAGGTCTCATTATAACCCTCCATCCAAGCTTTCCTTGACTGCTTATAGAAGTGGAATGTCAGCCTATCAACTTGATCTTTGAGCTTCTCGAGGATAATGTCTTTAGATTTTAGCAGGCCAGCTTGGTCGGCCAGAGTCTTCTTTGTTCTTTCCTCCTCAATGGTGGGCCGAACAACTATACTTTGCCTAATGGCTTACCCAGGTTTGGATTTTGTCTTCTACAAAGCTTCTAGCTTCTCTAACAACTTATCATTTTCGATCTCTAAAAAGGAATCACCCTCATTTAGACCAATGGTGGTTGACCTCTTCAGACTGTCTAGCTAATTCCGCAGGACATTATTTTCTTTCTCTAGCATTGCAGTAATTTATCGGGCACTTTTTAAGTCTTATTTCAAAGATAATTCTCTCTCGTGCAGAGTATACGTAATATCTTTCAATTTCTTGTCAAAGCCATAACTTTCAATTGATGTGACTCATTATACCAGTCTTATTTAAATTTCAAACACACTTCTTTATATGTGGTGATTGACTCTAATCACTTTATGTTGCTCCTAAGAGCTACAAATTTAACTCCAATTTTAATTTTGAGTGTCGTTGTACTCCACTCTATATAATTGACTTCGGATTTTCTACTTCCATTGGCTGGTTACACTTTCTCTCTTTCTTCTCCGCATCTTCACCTATGACTTTTCAAAAGAGTCTCTCTGATTTCCCCCTTGTCAACTATGTTAGGTGATCCTAGAATCGCTCAACCTTTACCTACGACTGTGCCTGGGGAACCCACTATTCCCGAGTGATAATTCTATTATCACTTGCTTAAATATTAATCACGGTGACTTTTGTAACGATCGCTATTCCGTCTTCTGTCGGGCTTCTTATCCTGCAGTCCTTCTCATAGCCTTCGCTGATCGTCCTATAATGTTTGGTGCTCGAAGTACAAACGATTTCGTATAATGAGTCACATCAATTATAATTCATAGCTGGATAACATAAGTCGTATAAGTAAGGGAAGACAACAATCCTTTAATCTATACATCAAAGAACGCTACGCTGAAACGTAGAAATCCATACAAATCCTAAGGACACTAGAACCTGGTGCTCTGATGCCACCTGTGACACCCCGCCTAATTAAATACCGGGTGATCAGTCCTTTATTCAATTTAAAACAAAGTGTTTGATTGGTTCATTTTTAGCATCACTGTCGAAAAACATTTAACATTAATAATCACCTAATAAACAATTAAGTTAGTGTCAAAACATTTTCCATTTTAAGTTATACCCAAAGAATCCATTAATAAATTAAGTATTAAGACATCAACTCTTTACCATTCACAGGAATATAATAAATAATGGGTATAACTCAACTGCTCGAATAAATAAGACTAGACAAAATATTCCAGTTCAAAGTCTCAAATCATTAAGCCATAATAATACTCAATCCAACAGAAAAGAACTACAAAGTAAACTGAGTACAATCTCTCTGATGAAGTAAAACTGATATTGGGGGACACATGCCCTAAATAAAATATCTGAATAAAACTGAAATAAATGATAGAGGCGTCTAAATGCAAGGACCTGTAACTCCCACAACCGCTGTAGCTCGCTAAACAATCCAAGCGTCAGTCCGGTAACCCTGTGGCTGGGAACCTGATATAATACATATATATAGCAAAAGAGAGAAGAATAACAATAGACGTGTCAGAGCCCGAGCTGTAATAATATTTGTTTTAGCAAGTATTTAAAGTTTGTAATAAAGCAAGTATTATGTGCATGCTAGCTTGTCGGACTCTCACATGAGATTCTCACCTCTCATCTATTGTGCACGCCTAATGTACATCTACCCCATATTAGTTATGCTACCCAACCTAACTAGTTCGAAGTCACCATAACACCATCTACGTCACTAGTGGTATACCCGTATCGCCCATATAATACGCTATTGAAATAGTTTATCCCACATAACTAACTTTCATTATTCACTGTTCGAATGGTAAATCTTTTACCCACTAAGATTATTTTATTTCTCATTATTACTATATCAACTAATTTCACAGAGTAGAATTTTTTCAAGTATATTCAAATATATATATAGTCACGTCATCCCTATATATATATATATATAAGACCACTTGGCGCCAAGCATTTACTATTATTACCATATTCACTAGTTTCACACAGTATACACACACACACACACACACACACACACACACACACACACACACACACACACACACACACACATATATATATATATATATATATATATATATATATATATATATATATATATATAGTCACATCATCCCTATACATATATATACTAATCCTCCAACCTTAGGTTAAACCCACTTGGCGCAATGCATAGTCTGCTATCATGTCCCGGTGCATCACTCACTGCATAAAGGACTGCTGGTTCAATCTCCCACGAACCATAAAATTCAAATCACATATATTGGAGGCGAACATAATCCCCAGCCAAATGGGTCATGCACATACCTACGCTCCCATTCAGCCGTCGAAACTATCCTACATCTAAAATAACACGTAACCAAGTTCATATGATTTGGGTACAAGTCAAATATCCCCCCAATGGGCAACACATGATAAGGTTGTCCACTACGCGAAAACCTCCTCCTGATAGCAAGCAGCGTAGGTATGCTATACAGATAATAATAAACATATAATAGGCATACACACATCCTATTAAAATCAACAGGTATTCACCTAACCCGTACTTATATTTTCCATATGTAGTATTTTCTCATTACTACTTATAATATAATTATTTTGATTACTCTCTCTCAAAATTTCCAAGGTTAACTTATCGTTCCAACATTTCAAGTATTATTTCCCTAATACCACCCAACAATTCCGCACTGTGTTAAATTCATCAAATAACAGTTTTCTTCACTCAAATTAACTGTGTAACTCGAATTGGGCTGAAATAGGATTTTCCAGATTTTTGGACCTGTCGTTCGAACCAGGTGTCATGTCGTTTGAACGACATCTTACGAGATCAAGTCTTGTTCGAACCAGGCTCAATCTCGTTTGAACGAGATTGAGCAGTTCCCTTCCCAAACTGCACCTGCTACGTTTTTCCACCATTAACAACTCAAGAACCTCTATTGTTCATTCCCAATCACTAAAACAGCAAACCAAATTGATATTCTAACAAGTTTAGATGATTTCTACCAACCTAGAATCATTAAATCTTTACAATACATCAATTGAAAATCAAATCCCCAAATTAAACATTAAAGCCCTAGTTCTTCAAGTTTAAATTCAAGAACCATTAAAACCCAGATTTGTTTCTCAAATTCAACTTATAAATTCAGGATTCCTATTCTACATGTATAGGGGTTCAATTCTTCATCAAAATAATTCTTAACCTATGATTTAAATTCTCTAAATTCATCCAATTCAATTGTAAATCATATATTTGATTCTTATGCTAACATGAGCACAATTATTGCTAATTGGAAGCAAGTAATAAACACTTGCCTTGATGATGATATTCTGATCCGCTGATGAAATTGGTATAGGCTTGTTCCTCATCTTCCGATCTATGCTTTGGTGGGATTTGTGGTGTGAGTTCTTGAGTTTTGCACCAAAAACACCTATGGATTTTCCTTCTTCCTCTGTGGTTCTCTCTCCCTCTCTCTTAGGTTTAGAAACTGACAGACTTCCTCTCACCCACGTACACTCCATTTTATTTTTCTAATTTTCGTCCATATGAATTCCCTAAAAATTTAAAAGACAAAAATACCGCTACAGAGTGTCGGTTAGAACTAAAACTATTTCGGAGTCCAAATAAAATACCCGGGTAGAGTTTTCTGACTATCTCGACCCTTCCGGACTCAATGGCGCACTTGAAATGACCAAACGAGTTACTTAAACATAATTTACGTCTTTAATCCATTAAATTAGTCCCGGATTGACTCACACGCGCGTTCTGACTTAATCTACCAAACTATCGTATTTCCCACTCTCGATAATTTATAAAATTTCATAATTCCATATTACGTATTAACACACTAATATTCGATAATTCTCAACAAGAAGTATTAACCCTTGGCACGCTAGTTAATATTTATTTTAATCCAGATTAATTGACAATTAATTTCTTAACTTTTAATTTAATTAATCCAATAATAATAATTAATCCCATAATTATTTTAAATCATCAAAAAATACAGGGGGGTTACATACTTCCCTCCTTACAATGGAATTTCGTCCCAAAATTCGAAAAAAGTATACTAGGTACAAACAACGCTGTATATAAGTTGCGCGTCACATTGTTGCTCTCCCAAGTAAACTACTGCATACCACCCATATAGTACGCTATTGAATACCCTTAATAATGAACATCTCATATATGTTCGTTTTAAATTCCAGGTTACCCTATCACGTATGTTCTTGCATGAGCCATATCGTTTAAGTTTCACTACTTAAACTATATTTTAGATATTCGCTATCTAGCCTTCTACTATTCGCACCTTAGTAGATTAATCATTTTTAAGATACATACTATCTCATCTCGTGACGATCGCACATAAGTAGATTATTTGTGCAGTATATATTTACGCACATTATATACTAAGTACCAACTCATCTCTAATCTTCGCAATAATACCTGGTCCCCTATCTTTAGCTAACAATCAAGAGGACAATAAGGCTTACCGTACCATACATCAGCTGGTAACATGCCCAAAAGTGAACTCATATGAGTTATTGTGCACAAACTCCATTAGTGGAAGGGACTGCTCTCGTCCTCCCGTGGGATTCAAGGGTACACATATAGTTTATAGAGAGTTATGGTAAAGGTCATGTTGCTTCC
Source organism: Sambucus nigra (assembly GCA_949130495.1). Classification (NCBI taxonomy): domain Eukaryota; kingdom Viridiplantae; phylum Streptophyta; class Magnoliopsida; order Dipsacales; family Adoxaceae; genus Sambucus; species Sambucus nigra. Next base: position 299,869,681 of record OX422208.1, read on the forward strand.
TATATTTGAATTTTTAGGACAATGCTTTTCATGTTTATAAATCTAGTCCCTGTGGTACAATATCATTTATTTGTGTGGTCCCTATAGAGTTGGGAGTTCATTTTTTTGGTCCGCGTCAGTGACACCATTTTTCACCATTTTTCATGGTGTTTTTAGTACAAGGACTAAATTTATAAAATTATGTGGAGTGTCCTATTTTTATGCACTTTGAGAAATACGAGGATCTTTCCTCAAAACCCCTTTTAATTTATTCTCCAACATCTGACTAGTCCGCTTGTCTTCAGGCTTCATCTTAATCTGATTATAACCATAATAAGTATTCATAAAACTGAGTAACTCATGACCTACATAGCATCGAACAATTGATCAATCCTTGGTAAAGGGAAATAATAATTTGGACATGCCTTATTATGATCTTTGAAATCTACACACATGCGCCATTTGTTATTTTTCTTCTTAGCCATTACTGTTGATGTAAAAAATTAGATCGCTCTAATTATTCAATCACAGATAAATAAAATGAGACAAATATTTTTAAAGTGGTTCAGCCTTATATGAATGGCCTACTTCCACTGTTATGTTATTGCTGAGTGTTTGGGAATTACAAGTTCTCTCTAGAAATTCCGGTCCCTTTGAATGAGGGCGATACAAGGTATTTATAGCCCTTAGGCTGTACATGCAAGGGTTGATACATTAAATGATATACATATGAAAGGGTAATACATTTAATGCAGCGTGTGCGTCAAGATGATGAACATTTAATGAATAATTGAACCGTTGATTATCTGGCAATTAATGCTATGGCCGAGATGCAGCTCGGACCGCCTTAGTTGCTCGTTGCTCAGGAGTTCCTCGGAGCGCTAGAGTACCTCGGAGTGCTGAAGTTCCTCGGTGTATCCTCGTTGCTCGGAGAGGTCATGAGTTGGTCGGGGAAATGAACTTCCTCGTTGCTATTGTGCCAAGTAGATTGACACGTGTTCTCATATTATTCGTCCATATCAGCATATTAATTTTGGTATCAACAGAAGCCCCCAATGTTTCATATTTCGAACTTTGAGGAGTATGGAACATTCTTTCTCGGTATATGGCGATATTAAATGACTTTCCTGGGTTTTAGGAGCCTTTTCTTCATATTTGAATTTCCTTCTAAATTCGCGAAATCCGCCTTTTCGAATTTTTATGAGTGCTTTGATCTTCGTGCATTTTTGTCCTTTTAGCCGCCGGTGGCGTATTAGTTTCTTTTGTGTAATCATTTCCTTCGCAGCTTCCCAAGGTAAAGTATTTAAACTTCTTTGGTAACTATACCGTCTTCTACCTTTTCCCATTTTCTGCATTCAAGCTTTTTGTTCTCTCTCTCTCTCTTGTGCGTTCATCTTTTCCTTCGCTAGTTGTCAGCTCTTCCTTTTTCCCTGTTAGATTCTCTTCTTTTCTTTTGCATTTCTTTTATTCACTATGGTTTATCTTGTGGAATCTGTTGAGAAATTTCGTTCCGATTTTTCCATTCCTTCCTGGGTAACTCTGTAGGTTCTTTCTGAGCCTTTAGATTATTTTCGATTGGTTGAGGGACATTGGTTCCCCAGTCTATTCATTGCTGAATGTGGATTTTCTTTTCCACCAAACCCCTTATGCTTAGAGTTCTGTCAGTACTTTGACATTGTTCCTGTAAAAATAGCCCCCAATTCATGGAGAATAATTAATGGGGTGTATAAATTAAATCTGACTCATGGGACTCGTATAGGGATTCCTGAGATTATGTATTGCTATAGATGGGCTATTTTAGATAATGTTTATTACTTAAAAACTAGGTTTTTAAATAGGGCTCTTGTAGTTAACCTCCCTGATGCAAATAGAGATTATTTTGAACATGGAGTGGTTATTAAAAATTGGCAATATGCCCCCTTGGTTGGAGATGCAGTATACCAGGGTCCTAAATGCCCCCCATATGGCAATGGGATAGGTTTATTCTCATTTTCCTTTACTTATGAAATTATGCTTTTATCATATTTGACAAAATGTATGACTGATATTTCATTATGTATTTATTTGCAGTGGATAGTAAAAGAAAAACTCCAAAAGAATCAGAGGTTAATATTAAGCATCTGAAACTTATTTGGGGTTTGCATAAGAACGTGGCAGACGAGCACATTAGGTCTGCATCATATTTGCTGCAGTATAGGAGCTATACGACTTCTTATACTGCTCGTCCTGTGATTAGATCTATTGAGCCAGCCTCAACTCCAGAGGATTCTTCTTCAGATTCTCACATCCCTTTAAGTCAGAGAATGGGCAGGAAAAGAGCTCCTCCTGCTCTATTTGATGACACTACTTCTGCTGCTGAGGCCAAGAAAAGCAAAATTGATGTCCCAGAGGGGACTAAGAAGGTGGATGTTGTGCCTTCCAAAGCTACCGAGAAGCCCCCAGTGGCTCCGAGCAAGAAGGTTACTCCTGTGGAGATGACTGCTATCTCTCCAACCAAGAGCTCTTCCTTGGTTGAAATTGCTGAAATCCCTTTGAGGAGATTGAGGGAATCGTCCTCAGTCAATTTGGCTGAAACTGTCAATCCGGCTGAAACCATCTCCTCTCTACCAGCTGGTGGTGTTATTGTTCCAACCATCATTCCTCCGAGCTCTGCCATGAGCTCGGTAAAAACTTGGATCATACCCGAAGTCCAAGGAATTGATGAAAAGATTTCTAGGGATATGCTGACATCCCTAGCTACCCGTCACCTGGCTTCAGTAAATCTCTCACACTCTGAATTTCCTCTCTTTCTTTGAATACTTGTATTTTTGTACTGATTTGTCACTTTTCCCTTGTTTAGCTGGTGAATTGTTTTAACAACATCGTGAAGAAAGATGAAGCAATTAAAGCTTCCAGCTCCTCGTCGGGGGTAGAGGATGCTCTGCTGGGTCTGACCCAATCCTTGAAGGATTCTCGTCAGCAGTATAATGAGGACAAAGATATCTGGGAGAAAAAGTTATCTATAGTTGAAGCTGAGAAAGTGAAGCTGGCTGAGATCTCCAAGAGTTTGGAGAATAAGGTGAAAAGTTTATAGGTCGAGCATAAAAAATATGACGACAAGCTCAAGAACTTTAGAGAGCTTGAAGATAAACTGAAAAAGGCAGAGGAAGAGTTGTCCGTCCTGTGAGATGTAAAGCGCCAAAAATAAGAATTGGATGTGAAGTTAAAGACTACCGAGGATCTTCTATCCGAGAAGCTCTCCTCGGAGAAACTGAAAAGAAAGCTCGCAGTTAAAAAATCCTTCAGCGCTAGCTGGGATAAAGGATGGGACAAAGGGATTGCTGCGATGACATCCCAAGTACAATACGAGAAGTTGAAATACTTTCGAGATGGCTGGGTAGCTGCCCTGTAGGAATTGAAGATCAAAGACGACTCTGAGCTATTTCAGCTACACCTCCCTGGTCCTCCCCCACCAATTGTAGAAGAAGAAGAAGAAGATGAGCCCATCTCTGATGAATCTTCCATGGCCATGGGTGATCAAGTCCCTGCCTCTCTACCTTCTGCCAACGAGGACATTTCTTCCATGCCTCCTCCTCCTGAGAAAATTTCAACTCCTGCTGATCAAGCTGCTGTTACCACCGAGCAACCAAGCTCCTTGTCCCAACCTCCCGAGAAAGTCTTGGGAGACAAGGAAAAGGTGTGAAGTTATTCGGTATCATTTCTATCTTTCATTATTTGTAATCAAACAATGTAATCTTTTTGTGATCTAATAAAATACATCTTTGTTCATCTCTGTTGTTGATGATTTGTTTTTGTTGACTGTTGTCTTCTTTTCATTATTAGTTTGTGGCTAGAATGGAACTGATATCTGCACATGATACAAAACTAATGCAACAATGCCATGAATATTATAGAGATGGTCATATAAATTTGAGTGTATCAGAAATTGCTGACATCCTTGGCCATGATGCCTCAGAACAAGCAATTGAGGCTTATCGGTACTTGAAGGATTTACTTGACAGAGCTGTGGCCAACAACGTGGCCTACTATGACTTGATTTAGGAGCTTCATTGTTCCTTAGAAGATCTTCAGAGTCGGCACAATGAATCAACTGCTTTGTTGCACAAGGAATATGAGAATAGGTATCAACAGCTTTCCTCTGAGACAGGTCACAAAAATATCATTGTTGGGTACGATGTTAGGGAGAGAACCCTAAAAGGTGAAGTTGAGTCCTGCAGACAGATCGCCGAGCTGGAACAAGAGAACAACAATTTACAAAAAAAGTTGGCGCAATACGAGTCTGCAGCTTCATCCTCTGCTGCCTTGGTGCCGGTCACTGATGAAGGAGTCTCCTTCTTAGAGGTTGAAAACGCCAAATTAAGGCAAGAATTGGATACTTTAAGAAAGTATGGTGTTTCTGCTACTGCTCGGGGACGAGGAAGAGGTTCTCGTGGGCGAGGAAGAACTGTTCAAAATGTTGTCGAGGAGCAAAGTTCTCTCCCTGCTCGGAGTCGATCAAGAGTTTTCAGCCATAATATTGAAGAGGCTCGCACTCAGTCTACTTTGGAAACTCAAGCGTTCCAATTGAATGCAAAAGATCGTGCTCTGTCTAAAATGTCCAAGAAAAATCTGACCTTGGAAGATCAACTTACTGCGACGAAGTCTGCTTTACATACCAAGGACCTTTTCGCTAAAAACCTTCTTGAACAATTGGATAGATTAACCTTCCAATTCCATAAACAACCCAGGGAATTTTGGATGGCTGGATACAACGAAGCTCTAGTTCATTTAGATGCTCGTATTGAACACGCCAATAATGAAGGTTATAAGCAGGGGTGGTTGAACACCCTGGGTGTATTAAAATTGGAGCAAGGGCATTATTTATGGGATTATCATGCTCCGGGGTTACTAGACTTGCCCGTATCACCTTTCAAATTGGACATGGAATGGATCCTAGCTCGTTCCATTCCTCGGAGTTTAATTTCAAAATATCTTGGTGACTATAGTCTTCATTCTCAAATTGAATTATCTCGTCCCGAGCATCTCTTGGATACTCCTTCAGTAATGAATGTCAGGATGTTGAAGGATTTGAATTTTATCAATTCTCTTCAGACATTAAATGATCCTCCTGCTGGCGAGGAACCTGTGTCTAAGGCTGAAGGGAAAAAACCAATAGAATAGGATTTTCAATGTAATGGTTAGCATATATATATGTAACTTGTAATTTATTTTGATTTTTAATGAAAGACTTTCATTTTCTGTTTGTAAATCTATATTGCTATTCTTTTGTGCTAAACACTATATATGTATCTATTAAAAAGATAACAATTTTGTGCTGTTCATCAACCAACTTATTAATAAACAGTTACAAGTATCAAAAATGTTGTTCAATCACTTAATAATAAAGTAATGAGTATAAAAATGTTTAAAAATTTTCCAACCAACCAAGGTTGTTAAATTGTACTCGTCGACCAAATATAATCAGTAAGAGTTTTCATAAAAATGTGTCCGACCAACCAGGTTGATGGACCCTCCTCGTCGATAAATTCTCCTCATTGACCAACTATAGTTAGTGGGTTTTTATCCCCGACCAACTATACTTGGCTCAGTTTGGAATATTTTGTATTTTCTGGAAAGGTTTTACCTTCCGACTAACTTGTTGGCATATTTTGTTTCTTAACCAGCCCAAATGGGCATTTTTAAGAATGTTGTTCTTGCCCTTTTACCATCCAAAGTTGGTTGTGGGTTTGAACTATCAGGTTCTTTCGAACTATCTTGTCCACAAGCTCTTTTACCAATCGAAGTTGATCACGCAAGTGTACGCCTCCTAACCAAAGGAGTATAATTTGTTCTCGCTATTTTACCAACCGAAGTTGATCACGCTCGAATTATCAGGTTCTTTCGAACTATCTTGTCCACAAGCTCTTTTACCAATCGAAGTTGATCACGCAAGTGTACGCCTCCTAACCAAAGGAGTATAATTTGTTCTCGCTATTTTACCAACCGAAGTTGATCACGCTCGAACTATCAGGTTCTTTCGAACTATCTTGTCCACAAGCTCTTTTACCAACCGAAGTTGATCACGCAAGTGTACGCCTCCTAACCAAAGGAGTATAATTTGTTCTCGCTATTTTACCAACCGAAGTTGATCACGCTCGAACTATCAGGTTCTTTCGAACTATCTTGTCCACGAGCTCTTTTACCAACCGAAGTTGATCACGCAAGTGTACGCCTCCTAACCAAAGGAGTATAATTTGTTCTCGTTATTTTACCAACCGAAGTTGATCACGCTCGAACTATCAGTGTAGTGTATCACACTAGTATTCCCCAAAAAACTTGTAATAAAAGGAAGGAGATGGTGAAACATCATCGTTTTATTCATAATGAAGGAATTGCTTTACATTTTACTTTACTGATAATACTTGCGTAGGTATTCAGCATTCCATGCATTCTTAAATTCCTCTCCTTCTAGAGTTGCTATTCGGTAAGTTCCTGGTCGGACAACTTATGTAACTCGGTAAGGTCCATGCCAGTTGGCTTCAAGTTTATTGTGCTTCTGAATGACCTTCTTTAGCACATAATCCCCTTCTTTTAAGTCGCATTTCTTCACCCTTTTGTTGTAGAATAGAGTTGTACGTTGTTGGTAAGCAGCATTCCTAATGGATGCCTCTTCTCTAACCTCCTCGAGCATGTCCAAATATAATCTTCTCATCAAGTCACTGACTGGGGAATTGAAATTTAGCACTCTGTGTGTTGGGAGACCCAATTCAGCAGGTATTACAGCCTCACTTCCAAATGCCAGCATGTATGGTGATTCTCCAGTTGCTGCTCGGGGAGTTGTTCGGTAAGCCCACAATACTGATTGTAGCTCATTCATCCAATTAGCTTTAGCCTCACTTAGCCTCTTCTTCAAACCATTTAGTAGCGTTCTGTTTGTCACCTCAGTCTGCCCATTACTTTGAGGATGACCTGTACCTGAATGAGTCTTCAGGATGTTTGATTGTTGACAATAGGCAGCAAACTCTTCGTTGTCGAATTGTGTTCCATGGTCTGTGATGAAGGCATGAGGGAGACCATATCGATAAATGATATTCTTCCAGAAAAATTAGTATACCTTCTCGTACGTCATGTCGATAAGGGGTTCAGCTTCTACCCACTTAGTAAAATAGTCTACTGCGACGACGAGGTACTTGAATCTTCCTCGGGTGGTCGGCAATGGTCCAACCAAATCAATTCCCCACATGGCGAATGGCCAAGGGGAAGTTATGGGTGTCAACAGTGCTTATGGAGTTCGTCGGATGGAGGAAAAACGTTGGCACTTATCACATCTCTTGGCGTAGGCTATACAATCAGCCCTCATCGTCGGCCAGAAATATCCCTGTGTCATCACCCTTTGTAAAAGTGTTCAACCTGCTACATGGGCTCCACATGACCCTTCATGGATCTCTTCAATCAATTCTTTCACCTCGGAGGGATGTACACATCTCTGCAAACCTACCATAATTCCTCGTCTGTACAAAACACCATTAGTTAGTACATACCGGGCAGCTTTAAACTTTAATTTCTTTGCTGCGAGCTTGTCCTCTGGCAATCCTCCTTCTTCAATATATGCCCTGATGGGATCCATCCAAGATGGTCCTAGATCAAGGGTAATAACATTCATCGTCAGGTCTTCATCTATGCTCCGACTTTCCAGTACTTCAATTGGTATCATTCTTCGCAGCTCGGTACGAGTAGCTGATGCTAGTCGGGCCAGTGCATCTGCTTGTGCATTTTCTATTCTGGGTATTCTGATCAACTGAATGGCGTCAAATTCTGCCAGCAATTCCATCACCTTTGCATGATACTTGACCATTAATTCCCCTTTAACCGCATATGTTCCCATCATCTGATTCACAATTAATTGAGAATCACTGAATACCATCACTTGTTGTGCTTCTATGATCTTTGCTAAATTAAGACCTGCTATCATGGCCTCATACTCATCCTCATTATTGGAGGTTTTGAATTGAAATCGCAAGGCATATTCTATATCAATCTCGTCTGGGGTTTTCAAAACAATCCCCGCTCCACAACCTACTGTGCAAGATGACCCATCTACATACAATCTCCATGTAGGTAATTTGTGTTCAAATTTCTTATCCAATAGAGTTCCTCGGTGAAATATCTGTTGTTCTCTTCCATTCTCCTCTGTTAATTTTCGTTCCTCGTCGACCATTTCTTCTCGCCCTTTTACCAACCGGAGTTGGTCTGGGTTTGAATTTGATGATCTTTCTACATCCACAAGCCCTTTTACCAACCGGAGTTGGTCTGGACTTATGTCTGTTGATCCTGTAGCATCCACATGTTGGTCAGTGAGCAACTTTTGTTCCTCGGGAGTATCAGGATATGTAAACTCTGCTATAAAATCTGCTACAGCTTGCCCTTTCAATGATGACCTGGGTTCATACACAATATCATATTCACCGATCTCTATTGCCCAGTACATTAGTCTCCCTGACTTTTCTGGTTTATGAAGGGCTTGTCTTAATGGCATGTCGGTATACACGATGATGGTATGGGCCTGGAAATATGGCCTCATTCTTCTACTTGCTTCAATTAATGCCAATGCCAATTTTTCTAACTTTGGGTACCTGATCTCTGCACCTCGGAAAGCCTTACTTGTGTAATAAATTGGCTTTTGGACTCCATTCTCCAATCTGATCACTGCCGAGCTGACTGCATGCTCTGATACTGCCAGGTATAAGTACAACTTTTCTCCCGTTATTGGCCTCGACAACAGCGGAGGTGTTCCCAGATATTTCTTCAAGTCTTGAAAGGCTTTTTCACATTCATCATTCCACTCGAAAGTTTTTCGAAGTGTTTTGAAGAATGGTAAGCATCTATCTGTTGCTCGAGATACAAATCTGTTGAGCGCTGCAACTCGTCATGTAAGACTCTGCACCTCTTTCTTCGTCGTTGGCGATCGCAACCCTAAAAGAGCTTTGATCTTTTCTGGATTTGCTTCAATGCCTCTTTGGTTGACGATGTACCCGAGGAACATTCCTTCTCGTACTCCAAATGTGCACTTCGTTGGGTTTAGCTTCATCTGGCATTTATCCAGTTGATCAAAAGTTTGACTTAAATCAACTAGATGATCAGCAACTTTCTTGCTTTTTGTCAGCATATCATCGACATAGACTTCCATATTGCAACTGATTTGGTCGGCAAAAGCCTTGTTCATCAGCCGCTGGTATGTCGCTCCTGTATTTTTTAAACCAAAAGGCATAACATTATAATAATAAGTTCCCCTAGGGGTAATAAAAGAAGTACTCTCCCTGTCTTCAGGTTTCATCTTGATCTGGTTGTAGCCTGAATAAGCGTCCATGAAGCTAAGCAGCTCGTGCCCAGAAGTAGCATCCACTAACTGATCAATTCTGGGTAATGGAAAATGGTCCTTTGGGCAGGCCTTGTTGAGATCAGTGAAATCAACACACATTCTCCATTTGTTATTTTTCTTCTTTACCATCACCACATTCGCCAACCAGTCCGGGTATTTCACATCTTCAATGAATTGAGCCTTCTGGAGCTTGTCTACCTCCTCTTGAATGGCTTGATTCTTCTCGGGGCTAAATACCCTTCTTCTCTGCTTTACGGGCTTGATCTCCTTATTCACATTGAGTTCATGACATAGGAAGTTTGGATCTATTCCTGGCATGTCTTCATGACTCCATGCAAAAGTTTTCTTCCTATTTCTCAAGAAAGTTATCAACTCCTGTTTTATTGAAGTATCCAACGATGAACCTATCTGGGTTACTCGTTCTGGGTGCTCGTCATCCAGTATAACATTTTCTGTAGATTCCACCACCTGTCCTTTTACAAGTTGGGATTCATCTCTAGGATCGAGAGTTTCAATCTTTGTATCTTCTTCCACCTGGTAGGTTGTAGTCTTTTTTCTTGATTCCTCAAGCTCCTCTTGTTGAGCAGATGAATAATAGCATTCCCGAGCTACTTTTTGGTCACCCTTCACAACTCCTACTCCAAAGTTTGTTGGGAATTTTAAGCATTGATGCACTGTAGATGGAACTGCTTCGAATTTCTTCAAACCAACTCTTCCCATGATGATGTTGTAGGCTGACTGCACATTCTTATCCATCACAAAGAAGCGTATTCTTTCTGTTCGAAAAGCAGGCCAAGTTCCAATGAATATATCCAACTTGATTGTCCCAAGTGGAAAAACTTTCTCGCCAGCAAAACCCAGGAGGGGTCTGTGATAAGGTTCCAATTGAGATAATTTCAGATTCAAGCTATCAAAGCATGAATAGTATATGATGTCTGCCGAGCTTCCATTATCTACCAACACCCTTGAAATCACTACTTCCTTCATCCTCATTTTGATCACCAGAGGATCGTCGTGAGGATAAAGAACACCTACCAGGTCATTTTTTGAAAAACCAATGACCAGCTTCTCTTTGTTTACCTTCCTCGGACGATCGTCCTCGGCCAGATTTATTCGCCGAATATATGAACAAGCTTGAGCCTCTCCGAGGTAAGCTTTTCTTTCTGCAGTATGGTCTCCTCCTCCTGCATATCCTCCTGTAATAACATTACAATCAAATGATCCAAAACGTATGGAAAATACCTCTCGTTCTGGATGCCTTGGTTTCTTGGGAAGATCGGGGTCATCCTCTGGATCATCTTCATGGTTTCTCTTCTTTTCCTCCTCTGCTCGACGAGGAGATCTAGACCTCTCTCTAGCTCGGTTATTATTTTTTCTTTCACCTCCCCGATCAACATATTTTGCTAGCTTTCCTCTTCGGATGAGTGTTTCAATCTCGTTCTGAAGAGCTATGCAATTTTTGGTCATGTGACCATGATCTTTATGAAACTCACAATATTTATCCTTACTCCTTGAATCAGGGTCTGACCTCAGTTTCTTTGGCCATTTTACCTCCTCGTTGTTCTTGATTTCTTCCAAGACATGATGAATACCCATTTTCAAAGGAGTATAATTGTCATATTTCTTCAAGACTTCCCATGATGATTTATTATTTCTGGAGCGTTTATCACCGCCATTGCCCTTATGCTCTTTATTCTTAGACTTGTCGACTTCCACCTTGGTGTCTTTATCTATATTTTTCTTTGCAGCCATAGCTTCCTCGGCATTCATGATTTTGGCCGCTTTTGCCATCAGTTCTGACATAGTTTTAGGTGGATCTTTCGCCAAAGTATAATACAACTTATTAGGCAATAACCCACTCATCAAAGCGGTGATTGCTGTCTTCTCTTCGTAATCTATGACCTCCAGCTTCTCGTTATTGAAACGAGTTATGTAATCTCTAGTACTCTCACCAGATTTTTGTCTAACACTTAACAAATGTGCTACTCGTTTTACTGGCTTTGCTCCAAAACAGAAATTGCCGATGAACAACTCAGCCAACTGAAAGAAAGTTGAAATCTTACCCCTAGGAAGATTGTTGTACCAAATCTGGGCAGCTACAGTAAGAGTTCCAGAGAATGCTCTACTTCTCATCTCGTCGGGGACAACATAGATATCGGCGGCAGCTTGATATTGCTCTATGTGTAGAACAGGATCTGTCTTTCCATCATATTTGGGGGTCACCACAGGTGCTTTAAACTTTGACGGGGTAGGAAAACCCACAATGGCCTGGACAAAAGGTGTCCCTTGAACAAAAGTTCGTTGTAAGGGATTCTTCGCCTTAGCCATTTCTCCCAATCTCTCCTCCAAGCGCTGAAGGGATCCTTTCCACGCTTCATTTCCTTCCTCGGGCCTATTGGTTTGAGCAATAGATCGTTCTGAAGTAGCCTCCTGAGATTTATCTTGACGAGCAACTGGTCGTGGATGTGCTGATCATTCTCTTAGATCCGATGGTCGTCGAAAACTCCTCGACATGGTCTTAGGTGGACTCCTATTCCTCCTAGGGCCTAATCGACTGAAAGGAGACACCCTACTCAATCTTTCTAAGGCGCTGGGTCTTTCTGGAAAGAGGGTGATACGTTGATCAGTATCTGTAGCCCTTATTGACGAAGTTCGCCCAGGTTGATAAGAGAAATCATCAGACTCCTCATTACGATATGACTCAGTACGCCTGGATCGTGAAGAAAGTAAATAAGTTTGCCTTTGACCACTTTGCTGTCCTGAACGTGCAGGTGCACTGCCATGAAGGGTTTGTATGAGTTGCCTCATTGTTTCTTGCATGGCGGTTTGTCCTTGAGCCAGATTCGTCATAATCCCGGCTAGATTTGGAGGTGCAAAGGGATTCGGAGGATTTCCAGTATTTCCAGCGTTTCGATTGCTAGATTCTGGATTATCCGCCATTGATGATGAATGATTGTTGGTAAAAAATGATAGTAATAATCGATTCCCACAGACGGCGCCAATCTGTTGATGTAAAAAATTAGATCGCTCTAATTATTCAATCACAGATAAATAAAATGAGACAAATATTTTTAAAGTGGTTCAGTCTTATATGAATGGCCTACGTCCACTGTTATGTTATTGCTGAGTGTTTGGGAATTACAAGTTCTCTCTAAAAATTTCGGTCCCTTTGAATGAGGGCGATACAAGGTATTTATAGCCCTTAGGCTGTACGTGCAAGGGTTGATACATTAAATGATATACATATGAAAGGGTAATACATTTAATGCAGCGTGTACGTCAAGATGATGAACATTCAATGAATAATTGAACTGTTGATTATCTGGTAATTAATGCTATGGCTGAGATGCAGCTCAGACCGCCTTAGTTGCTCGTTGCTCAGGAGTTCCTCGGAGCGCTAGAGTACCTCGGAGTGCTGTAGTTCCTCGGTGTATCCTCGTTGCTCGGAGAGGTCATGAGTTGGTCGGGGAAATGAACTTCCTCGTTGCTATTGTGCCAAGTAGATTGACACGTGTTCTCATATTATTCGTCCATATCAGCATATTAATTTTGGTATCAACAATTACCACATTAGCCAACTAATTATGGTACTTGGCATCTTCAATGAATTGTGCCCGCTGTAATTTCTCCACTTCCACCTAAATTATCATATTTTTCTAAAGGCTGAAAACTCTTCATTTTTGTTTAATCGACTTAAAATGTGGATAGACATTAAGCTCATGGAAAATGAAGTTTGGATCAATCCCTGTTATATCTTCATGGCTCCAAGTGAACACATTTTTCCTTTCTTTAAGGAATGCAATTAATTCCAATCTGAGAAAGGGTGACAGTCTTGAACCAATTTGGGTAGTCCTTTCTGACTTCTCATTGTCCAGTACAATAACTTATGTTTGTTCCATAACTTGGCCCTTTACTAGCTTCTCTTCTTCCAATGGATCTAGAGTGTCAATGTGGAGAGTGATTGTACCCTTTATTTGAATTTCCTATTGGTCGACTGAGGTATAATAGCCTTCCCTAGCCCATTTCTGGTTGCCATTTACTATACCGACTACATAATTAGTTGGGAAATTCATGCATATATGCACTGTAGATGACACAACTTCTAACTGTTTTATTCCCACTCTTCCTAGGATGATATTTTAAGTTAATAGGATGTTTTTATTTAACATAAGAGAGATGAATTCTTTCTCTCCTTCTTTTTATCCAGGTGCCGACCAAAACTTCTAGCTTGATCGTTCCCAATGGGTATACTTTCTCTCTTGCAAATCCAATAAGAGGTCTATGATATGGTTCTAGCTTACTGTCCTTCAGCCCTAAGCTTTGAAAACAGTTGTAGAACATTACATCATCTGAACTCCTATTATCAAACAATATCCTTGTAGCTCTGCCATTATGAACTCTGCAAGTAATAACTAACAGATTATCGTAAGGATAAAGTACCCTACTCAGATAATTTTAGAGAATCCAATCACCAACTTATCTTTGTTGACTTTCCTCGATCGACTATCACTAGATTCAGCCATATCAATCTATCTGACTGTTGGACAGGCTTTGGCTTCATTTAAGTTAGATTTTCTTTCCGTAGTCGTATCTCCTCCGCTAACATTGTGACACCCTGCCTAATTAACTCGGGGTGATCAATCCTAAATTAAATTAGAATAGGTTTATCAGTTGGTTCATTCTTAGCATCATAGTCGCCTTTTTAATTACTAACCATCTAAATGAGAAAATTAGACTCGTGCCAAATTTTATCTTATTTTACTTCAAAGAAGATACTCATGCGAAAACATAATAATTTAAACAATCACAATTAACTGAAATCAACCAATCACATCTAAATAAACTGACCGAATAAACTATCGGCTCAAATTCAACAAATGTAAAAACGGATACTAAAAAGCGCAAAAATCTTTTAAAGAAAAATTTGATGCTCGTAAATTTTATTATACTCGAACTATTAAGCACAAACTTGTAAAAACTCAAGCAATTTGGATTAGGAAAGATTTGATAATACCCCAAATGAAGTGTAATATTATCATTGGTGCTTTAAAAGCTGAACACACTTCATCTGGATGGTATTTGGACTCAGGTTGTTCTGAACATATGACCGAGGACGAGACTAAGCTAGCCAATAAAAATGACTTCTTGGGAGGAAATTTTTCATTTGGAGATGGAGTCTCTAGCCAGGTCATAGGTAAAGGGACACTCCTAGATAAAGGTTTACCTACTCTTGAGGACATCCTTTTAGTAAAGGGTCTTAAAGCAAATTTACTGAGTATATCGTAATTTTGTGACTCAAACCATACCGTCACATTCTTAAAAACCAGCTGTAAAATTCAATATGAGAATGGAGACTGTATTATTACAGGCCTCGGAACACCTGATAATTGTTATACAGTAAACATAGGAACTAAGATCTACAATATAGCCACGATGGAAGATAATAAAATATGCACAATAGGTTAGGTCACATAAATTATGATAGTCTTGGTAAGTTAAGCTCACAAGAAATTATTAGAGGTCTTCCCAAGATCAAACCTATTTCCAATATAGTATGTGGACCCTGTCAAGAAGGAAAAATAGTTAAAGCTCCCCATAAGAAAGTTAAACAGGTTATGTCCACCAAACCTTTAGAACTCATCACAATAGACCTAATGGGTCCTTCTCGCACTATTAGTCTTTGTGGAAATAATTACATCTTGGTTATGGTTGACGATTTTACTCGATTTACCTAGGTTGACTTTTTTAAAACAAAAACCAGAAACTTTTCGTAAGTTTTTGAAAATTTTATTACGAACTGAAAATAAAAAGGACTCCCAAGAGAATTCGTAGTGATAGAGGGAATGAGTTTACAGATTTAGAAGTTATCAAATATTGTGACTACAATGAAACATGAATTTAGTTCCCCTAAGACACCCCAACAAAATGGGATAGCTGAGCATAAAAATCGTACTCTTCAGGAGATGGTTCGTGTTATGATCCACGCAAAGGTTTTACCTAAATACTTTTGGGCTGAAGTTGTCTGCACAGCTTGTCATATAATCAATAGAGTATACCTTAGGAAGAATACCAAGCAGACACCTTATGAACTTTGGTACGGGAAGAAACCTAACCTAAAATATTTTAGAACCTTTGGTAGTATATGCTACGTTTGCAAGGATAGATAACATTTGTCCAAATTCAAAACCGGAGGTGATAAAGCAATTTTCTTAGGTTATTCTCTAAATAGCAGAGTTTGCCTTGTCTATAATCTTCATACCAAAATCTTAATGGAATCCATCAATGTAGTAGTGAGTGACACCAATTTAGAGAATAAGAGCATAGTACCAACCGTTATTGATGAGTCAGAAAACCATTATAATCATGACTCTTCACACATAGTTGAGTCCTTACCTAATGAGACCCCTGAAGTGCCAAATTGGGTTTCTAAGGATCATCCCTTAGACAATGTGGTCGGTAACCCAGAAGAGCCTGCTCGAACAAGATCCTAGTTACGTAATACTGCACATTTTGCATGCTTTGTATCTTTAATAGAACCAAATAATGTGAATGAAGCATTAAATGATTCCTATTAGATAGGTGCTATGCAAAAGGAACTTATTCAATTTAAAACTCACGACGTATGGTATCTTATTCCCAGATCAGAAAATAAACGGGTTATTGGCACTAGAAGGATTTTTAAAAATAAAACTGATGAAACAGGGATGGTAGTTGGAAACAAAGCAAGACTTATGGCCCAGGGTTATTCTCAAATTAAAGGAATAGACTTCGAAGAAACTTTTGCCCCGTAACACGCCTCGAATTTATTCGTCTTCTTCTCGCTATTGCGTGTCTCTTAAAATTAACTTTATATCAAATGGATGTAAAGTCGATAATCCTTAATGGTATTTTAATCGAGGAGACCTACGTAGAACAGCCTAAAGGGTTCACTGACCCTCACCATCTAAATCACCTCTATCGTCTGAAAAAGGCGTTATATGGGTTAAAATAAGCCCCTCGCGCTTGGTATAAACGATTGTCTACTTATCTCTTAAATAAAGATTTTAGGAGAGGTGGGAATGACCAAACTCTTTTTGTCAAACATTTTGACAAAAATGTTATAATGTACGTAGACGACATTATTTTTGGATCTACCTCCATGTCTGAGGTTAAAATGTTTTCTAAAGATATGCATGGGGAATTTTAAATGTTTCTTATGGGGGAGTTACAATTCTTTTTATAACTTCAGGTAAAACAAAATTCAGAAGGTTTATTTATATCGTAATCCAAATACGCTCTAGAGTTAATAAAGAAGTTTGGCTTAGAAAATTCAAAAGATGCTAGGACACCCATGAGTACTTCGGTAAAATTATCTAAAGTCCAACATGGGAAATCCATCGATCCTGAACAGTATCCTAGCATGACAGGAAATCTACTATACCTAAATGCCTCACGCATTGACATTATGTATGTTGTTTGTGTGTGTGATCCATATCAAAATGCCCCTACAGAGAGTTATTTACTGTGCATCAAGAGAATTATAAAATATGTAAAAGGAACTCTCAACTTAGGACTTTGGTACACAAATGACACATCCAGTACGATAATAGGATACACCGATGCTGATTGGACTGGGTGTTCCGATAATAGTAAAAGTACGTCAGGAGCATGTTATTACATTGGTAATAACTTGGTATAGTGGAATAGTAAGAAACAAAATTGTACTTCCTTATCCACAGTTGAATCTGAATATATAGCCGCAGGAAGCTGTTGTGCTCAACTATTATGGATAAAACAAATGTTAAGCGATTATGGCATTGACGAAGAGAAATTACATCTCTATTACGACAATCAGAGTGCGATTAATATTTTTAAAAATTCTGTCCAATACTCAAGTACCAAACACATTAAAATCAGACATCATTTTATACACGAGTTAGTTGAATCCAAGGAATTGGAAATTAACTATTTACCTACTGACCTTCAGTTAGAAGACATCTTCATGAAACCTTTGGATCACACTCGTTTTGAATCATTAAGGAAATCCATAGGTTTGGTTATGGCAGATTCGAATATCATCACCTAATTTTATTTCTTCCGGTTATCTACATGCTTATAATTAATCTATGAGGATATAAGGAATGGATGTTAAATAAATGGAAAAGAACACCTTTTATATCTATTTAACGTATGAGATTCATGTATTTGCCCGTTGTATAAATTTGGGACTCTATGTTTATTTTAGATATACTTTTGTGATTTTTCCTTTTGTCCATTTGAGATAAAATGGGGGAGGAATATTTGAGTCCATCTTGGACATTTATTATACATTTAAACTAAAAAGCTTGATATTAGTTGTTTTATTTACAGGAATAAATACCATTATGTGCATCTAAATAATTTTAGGGTATTGGTATGTAATTAGTTGAGTTATGTATTTTTCAATTCTAGGATCTGGGGTAGATACAATTTTTGTATAGGATTAAGGTTTTCTATTTTTTATCCCTACGAGTTCTACATGACTTAGAGGAGATTTTATCTCATATTTCCAAGGGAGATTGAAGCACACTATATATATGACTCACTTGAGTCTAAAATATAGGAGCTAGTCTAGTTTGGAAATAGAGACAAAATTGTGTCATTCTTTTCTAGATCCCTTAGCCTCACGCCTCTTCATGATCCACAATAATAACTTTCAAGGACTAGAAATGGTAGTAACCAACACAACTCACAATACCTAGAACTTCATTTATTTAACATTTGGTGTGTATGAGGTGTGTGTGTGTGTTCACATTGGCTTAAAATCACTTTCTACTATTTATAAGATTTTTTAGGAATTTATTAAACACTAAAAATATATTTTTTAAACATTTAAAATTATGTTTTAAAATTGTTTAGGCCTTTTTATAATATCCTAAAGTTCCTGAATATTTGCCTTGGGTAGAATCCGAAAGCGGGAAAAATATTTGGGGTCTAAAATGAAATTTTATAAATCTAAAAAACACGTATTTTTAACTTGATCTTCACTATACCCGTGTTGCACATGGGACGATATAGATCGTGTTTTCTCCCACTCACATACCTGAGAGTTAATATGGAATGTTAGTTTGATTTAATCAATAGCCTGCATGTCATCCTTGGCAATCCTTATCTAACCAATTTGAGCCAATCATAAAACGTTTAGAAGCGGTACATTATCAACCGTAAGATTTACAAGTATTTGCTCGAAGCAATCCTGGCCCTTAATTTCAAACCCCATTCCAGATCCTTCTATCGTTCACTATATATACAACCTTAGGTTCATTCGTTTACAATCTTTTGGAGAGTCTGAGAGTTGGAAGAAATAAGAGAGAGAGAGAAGAGAGAGAAAAATAAAAACCCAAACCAAACCCTGGCCAAATTTTTCCAGAAATTTCCTTAAGAGTTTGAGAGTTTTTACTTGTTCGTTATCAAATCCTCTCTGGTTTACATCTCTTGTCGAACATCTTCACTGAGTCTGATCTCGTCTCACCTCAGCTGAGATTTGTACATCTGATTAAAGTGATAGAGTCCCGTTTAGTTGATTATGACTGATTTCTTCATTAAAAATCATCTCTTTGTTGGTTTTTCGTTCTCAAACGTTTTTATCAAATTTATCCCTAACGAATCTCCTTTTCTGTTTTCAAGATTTTTTGAAAAACAGACTTCAAGTTTTTCAGATCTAAAGACGTTTATGTCTCTCAGTTCATATTTCACATTTTGTAAAATAAATTTTGTAAATAAATAAGAGCGAGACATATAGGATCTTGACTTTTTTAATATTAAGATTATTTTCTCATCTGCCTTCTAAAGAAGTCTATTTTTTAAGAAAAATTAATTCAGAATTCGTGCATCTCATTTTAGATCAATTTCTAATTATAGGATATTGTTTGTCTAAGTGTGAGTGAGTTTCATGCATGTGTTGGGCACATCACTTCACTACACTTTCACACAACATCACTAAAGTTGTGTTGGTAAAGAGATTTTTACCATAAGAGTCAACGTAAAGAAGGAGCAAAGGAGTAAGGCTTGGAGAACGTTAAAGACGACTGTCAGAATCAGAATAGTCAGAGAAAAACTAGGAGTGTTGGTATAATTTCTTGACTTAGTTTTAGGTCTAATTTGTGTGGATAATACGTTGCTTGCTTGTACTCTAAAAATCATTCTAGTGGATTTTTTTACTTTACTCCGTAGAGGGAGTCGTGGATGTTTCCCCTGTTTGATAGGGGTTTTACCACGCTAAAATCTTTGTCTCGTGTGAATGTTTTTTATACTTGTTTTACTCTTGCTATCACTGTTATAAGTGTTTAAACTTCTTTTAAACCTTTAAGATTCCAAGTAATTGAAATCTCTTGTTCAAAATCATTTTCTTATACATCTTGTGTTTCAATTGGTGTTATTAAAAGAGTTTTCTCATGAAAACAATTCTGACCTTTCTTAACTGTTTTAACTTTTGATTAAATGACTTAGTAACGGATTTTCATTAGATTGTAAAACTGTGCAGTTCTTTGAAAATAAGCAGCCATCTGAATAACAACATCTTCTCGAACTTCTTCTATCAAGTCTAGATCTAGTCGCCTCATAAGGTCACTCTTGGGTGAATCAAAGTTTAATACCTTATGAGTTGGCAGACCTATTTCAACTGGTACCACTGCCTCAATGCCAAAAGCTAGCATATAGGGAGTTTCCCCTATTACTATTTTGGGAGTGGTCTTATATGCCTAAAGGACACTATAAAGTTCCTTAATATAGTTTCCTTTATCCTCATTCAACCTTTTCGTCAATCTATCTATTAAGGTTTTATTAGTGATCTCTGTCTCGCCATTACATTGTTGGTGCCCAGGTGCTGAATGAAGTTTCTGGATGCCGAACTGATGTATTATTCTTCAAATTCTTCATTATTAAATTGAGTTCCATGGTCGGTGATGAAAGCATAAGGCATGCCATATCGATAAATGATTTACTTCCATATGAACTAGAAAACCCTCTGATAAGGCATATCAATTCAAGCCTCTGCCTCTACCCATTTAGTGAAGTAATCAACTGCTACAACCAGATATTAGAACCTTCCTTTGGTGGTCGGTAATGGCCCGACCAAATCAATTCCTTAGATAACGAAAGGCCATGGAAAAGTGATAGGTGTTAAACTTTCTCCTAGTCTTCTATGGATCGTGATAAATTTTTAGCACTTATCACACTTCTTGGTGAAGGTGATACAGTCTGCTTTTATTGTTGGCCCATAGTAACCTTATATTGCTATTTGTTATCTCATAGACCTTTCAGCTACGTGAGATCCACATGACCCTTCATTCATCTCTTTGATTTGACCATTCAATTTATTTGGATAAACACAATGTAATAGGGAGACAATGTATCTTCGCCTATATAGAATACCTTTTTTTCAGCACGTAATTGGCTACTTTATTCCTCATCTTTCTGGCCTCTTTCTGGTCGGATGTCATTGTTCCTCTTTCAATGTACTCTCTAATTGGATCCATCCATGAGGGACCTAATTCCACAGATACTATGATAACATCCATTCCATCAATGCTTCAGTGGGCAAGAATTTTTATAGGGATTATTCACTTGAGTTCCGTTGGAGTTGCTGAAGCAAGCCGAGAAAGAGCGTTTGCTTGGGCATTCTCAATCCTATGAATTCTCACCATTCGTACTGAAATAAACAAATAAATAACCTACATATCTTTTTGATGACATCTCATCATCATTTCTCCTTCAATGCCATAAAATTTGATTCATTTGATTGGCAATTAGTTGTGAATCACTATACACCTGTACTTGGTTGGCTCCCAATGATGAAGCCAATTCAAATCCTGTGATTAACGCCTTATATTAGGCCTCATTGTTAGAAGCCTTGAATTGGAATCTTAGATCATACTCCATATTTAAATTATCCGGAGTGTTGATGATGAGACCTGCTCCATGCCCAGTAGCACGTGAAGATTCATCTATAAATAATTACTATACTGGAATACCAATGAAGAATTATTCATCTTCCAGCACTCCATGTTTGAACACCTTCTTGCTCTGTTGAATCCTTTCTTGAACAGTCGATAAGTCTGGTGGATCAACTGCTATCTCTGCTTGCTTTTGAGCTAAGCTCTCTTTTGAAGAAGTTTGCTCGGCATTCAAACTTGTATTATGCTACTCCTCTACATATGTGAATTCGGTAATGAAGTCTTCCAACACTTGAACTTTCATTACAACTCTGGGCTCATAAACAATTTCATACTCTCTTAATTCAATTACCCAAGACATTAACCTGCCAGACTTCTCAGGTTTATGCGATGCTTGTCACAAAGGCAAATTCGTGTAGACAATAATGGTGTGAGGTTGAAAGTATGGCCTCATCCTCCAAGAAGCTTCAATGAGAGACGGAGATAATTTATCCAGACGTGGATATTTGATTTTTTCTCCTTAGAATGCCTTGCTAGTATAATATACTACCCTTTTAGCTCCTTCATCAATTCGGGTTAGTGCTGAACTAGTAGTTGATTATGAACCAGCCAAGTATAGATACAGTTTTTCTCCCAAAATTAGTCGGGAAAGACGCACTGGAGATCCTAAATACTTCTTTAACTCTAGAAAAGCCTTCTCACATTCGTCATTCCATTCAAAGGTATTTATAATCCGCTTAATGTGACACCCCGCCTAATTAAATACCGAGTATTCAGTCCTTTATTCAATTTAAAACAAAGTGTTCAGTTGGTTCATTCTTAGCATCACTGTAGAAAAAAATTTAACATTAATAATCACCTAATAAATAATTAATCTGGTCTCCAAAAAATTTCCATTTTAAGTTATACCGAAAGAATCCATTAATAAATTCTAAGTATTAAGACATCAACTATTTACCATTCACAGGAATATAATAAATAATGGATATAACTCAACTGCTGAAATAAATAAGACTGGATAAAACATTCCAGTTCAAAGTCTCAAATAATTAAACCATAATAATACTCAATCCAATTGAAATGAACTACAAAGTAAACTGAGTACAATCTCTTTGATAAAGGAAAACTGAGGATGGACGACACATGCCCTAAATGAAATGTCTGAATAGAACTGAAAGAAATGATATAGGCTTCTAAATGCAAGGACCTGCAACCCCCACAACCGCTGCAGCTCGCTAAACAATCCAACCGTCTAAGTCTGTTAACCCTATGGCTAGGCACCTGATATAATACATATATATAGCAAAAGTGCGAAGAATAACAAGAGATGGGTCGGAGCCCGAGTTGTAAAAATATTTGTTTTAGCAAGTATTTAAAATTTGCAATAAAGCAAGTATTATGTGCATGCTAGCTTGTCGAACTCCACATGAGATTCTCACCTCTCATCTATTGTGCATGCCTAGAGTACATCTACCCCATATTAGTTATGCTACCCAACCTAACTAGTTCGAAGTCACCATAACACCATCTATGTCACTTGTAGTATACCCGTATTGCCCATAAAATACATTATTGAAGTAGTTTATCCCACATAACTAATTTTCATTATTCACCGTTCAAATGGTAAATCTTTTACCCACTAAGATTATTTTATTTCTCATTATTACTATATCGACTAATTTCACACAGTAGAATTTTTCCAAGTATATTCCTATATATATACTAATCTTGCACCCCTTTGTTAACACCGCTTGGCGCAAAGCATTTATTT
The DNA here is from genome assembly GCA_949130495.1 of Sambucus nigra. Classification (NCBI taxonomy): domain Eukaryota; kingdom Viridiplantae; phylum Streptophyta; class Magnoliopsida; order Dipsacales; family Adoxaceae; genus Sambucus; species Sambucus nigra. The sequence goes on from OX422208.1 coordinate 299,892,701, forward strand.
TTATTACCATATCTACTAGTTTCACATTGTAGAAATATTCACAAGTATATGTATATATATACACATATAGTCACATCATCCCTATACATATATATAAATCCGGTACCCTTAGGTTAAAACCACTCCGCGTAATGCATACTTTTCTATCATGTCCTCATGCATCGCTCACCGCATAAAGGACTGTTGGTTAAATATCTCACGAACCATAAGATTCAAATCACATATATTGGAAGCGAACATAATCCCCAGCCAAATGGGTCACGCACATACCTATGCTCCCATTCAGTCGTCGAAACTATCCTACATCTCAGATAACACGTAACCAAGTTCATATGCTCTGGGTACAAGTCAAATATCCCCCCAATGGGCAACACAGAATAAGACTGTCCACTACGGGAAGACCTCCTCCTGATAGCAAGCAACGTAGGTATGCTATACACATAATAATTAACATATAATTGGCATACACACATCCTATTAAAATCAATAGGTATTCACCCAACCCGTACATATATTTTCCATACGTAGTAGTTTCTTATTACTACTTATAATATAATTATTTCGATTACTCTCTCTCTCTCGAAAATTCCAAGGTTAACTTACCGTTCCGACATTTATAATATTATTTCCCTAATACCTCCCAATAATTCTACGCTGTGCTAAATTCATCAAATAACAGTTTTCTTCACTCAAATTAACTGTGTAACTCGAATTGGGCTGAAATAGGATTTTCTAGATTTTTGGACCTGTCGTTCGAACCAGGTGTCGTGTCGTTTGAAGGACATCTCGCGAGATCAAGCCTCATTTGAACCATGCTCAATCTCGTTCGAACGAGATTGAGCAATTCCCTTCCCAAAATGCACCTGTTACGTTTTTCCACCATTAACAACTCAAGACCCTCTACTGTTCATTCCCAATCACCAAAACAGAAAATCGAATTGATATTCTAGTAAATTTAGATGATTTCTACCAACCTAGAATCATTAAATCTTTACAATACATCAATTGAAAATCAAATCCCCAAATGAAACATCAAAGCCCTAGTTCTTCAAGTTTCAATTCAAGAACCATCAAAACCCATATTTGTTTCTCAAATTCAACATATAATTTTGGGATTCCTATTATACATGCATAGGGGGTCTTCATCAAAATAACTTTTAATCTATGATTTAAATTCTCTAAATTTACCCAATTCAATTCTAAATTATATATTTGATTCCTATACTAACATGAGCACAATTATTGCTAATAGGAAGAAAGTAATAAACACTTGCCTCGATTATGATGTTCTGATCCGTTGATGAAATTTGCATAGGCTTGTTCCTCATCTTTCGATCTATGCTTTGGTGGGATTTGTGGGGTGAGTTCTTGAGTTTTGCACCAAGAATACCTATGGACTTTCCTCCTTCCTCTGTGGTTCTCTCTACCTTTCTCGTAGGTTTAGAAACTGACGAACTTCCTCTCACACACGTACACTCCATTTTATTTTTCTAATTTTCGTCCATATTAATTCCCCACAAATTCAAAAGACAAAAATACCTCTACGGGGTGACGGTTAGGCCTAAAAATATTTCGGAATCCAAATAAAATACCCGGGTAGAGTTTTCTGACTATCTCAACCCTTCCGGACTCAATGACGCACTCTAAATGACCATATGAGTTACTTAAACATAATTTACTTCATTAATCCATTAAATTAGTCCCGACACGAATCATACGCACGTCCTGACTTAATCTACCAAACTGTCGTATTTCACAGTCTCGGTAATTTATAAAATTTCATAATTCCATATTGCGTATTCACACACTAATATTCAATAATTATCAATAATATATTAACCCTTGGTACGCTAGTCAATATTTATTTTAATCCGAAATTAATTAACAATTAATTTCTCAACTTTTAATTTAATTAATCCAACAATAATAATTAATCCCATAATTATTTAAAATCATAAAAAAAAATACGGGGTCTTACATACTTCCCTCCTTAGAACGGAATTTCGTCCCGAAATTCAGAAAAAGTATACTAGGTACAAATAACGTTGTATATAAGTTGCATATCGCATCGTTGCGCTCCCAAGTAAACTACTCTGTACCACCCATTTAGTACTCTATTGAATACCCTTAATAATGAACACCCCATCTATGTTCGTTTTAAACCCCAGGTTACCCTATCACGTAATTTCTTTCCCAAATCGTATCGTTTAAGTTACACTACTTAAACATTATTTTAGATATTCGCTATCTGACCTTCTACTATTAGCACTTTAGTAGATTAATCGTTTTTAAGATACATACGATCTCGTCTCGCTACGATCGCACACAAGTAGGTTATTTGTGCAGTATATATTTTCGCACATGATATACATAGTACCAACTCATCTCTAATCTTCGCAATAATACTTGGTCCCCTATCTTTAACTAACAAGCAAGAGGACAAAAAGGCTGACCGTACCATACGTTAACTGACGACATGCCCAAAAGTGAACACATATGAGTTATTGTGCACAAACTCCACTAGTGGAAGGGACTGCTCTCGTCCTCCCCTGGGATTTAAGAGTACACATATAATTCATTCTCCAACATCTTACTAGTCCGCTTGTTCTTCCAATCCATCTGCGAATGATAGGTCGTACTCAATCACAACTCGGTACCCATGGCCTCCTGAACACTGTTTCAAAATCGAAAGACAAAGATCTTGTCCCAATTGGACACAATATCAAGCAGCACCCATATAATCTCACTATCTCGATTATAAAGATCTGTGCATACTGTCCCGTAGTATGACAAGTCTTAACTCGACATAACGTGAGCTACTTTGATTAACCGATCCATTATCACCCATATAGGATCGTAACCCCCTTCGCGATAAAATCCTTGGGAATACTCTCCCATTACTACTTCGAAATCCCTAACAATTGAAGAAACCCCTAATGGTTTCAGGTGGTCCACCCTTTTCCAACGGACAGGTGGCCATTGCAAAATGAATTTAGCAATATTTCTCTTCATTAAATCCCGTCACCACTATCATTTATAACATGATACATATTATATTCTCTCAAATGTACGTCTAACCGTGATCCATGCGACTTTATCTCAACGCGTGTTATAGGTCCTTCCCCCGCTCTAAAGTCAGTTTCTTGTGAAACTTAAGCCTCTGACAAATCTTACGGAATAAATTTCGACTCCCCTGGATATATTTTGTCGAATTCACATGACAATCATAATTCACCGCCTGATATAATATTGTCAATTGCCTGGCCGCCCATACACCCTATATCTCGCATATTATTGCACAAATGAAATATACTACGCTTAAATCTATCTTCGCGCACTTGACATGCTGATATGATAGGGGCGTACTCAACCACCCCACTAGTCATAACTTAATCACTCTTTTAGTGGCATAATTATTCTATTCATAATGATATCTGGACTAGGCATCTCTACCGGCCTTAAGTCATAATAAAATTATCAACTCTCAATTGTATTCTCATATATTTACAATAACCAAGGTACGAAACCCATGTACTATCGACCAAACTTTTCTCCAACTCTCGACGTTCTCCAGTTTCATGCATGGGATGTCTCGCAAAGCGAAATCCAAACAAGGAACCCCCCCGATACACTACTACCTAACATTGTCGGTTGTCAAGATCCGTAAGGTCCACAGTCCATAATATATACCTTTCCTCACTCTCCGTATGTTGACATATTAATCTATGTATGTCCTTAAAAATAACATGAAACATGGCGCCCTCACTATCCTAAGTTTCGGCGCTATATATATATATATATATAACGATCTATATCTCATTGCTCGATAAAGGACACAATGTATCCCAAGTCAAATTAGTAAATGAATCCCTACGCACCGAGATCACATATAACTAGAAACATACTCGCTGAGGTCTATGATACCATAAATTTTTTGTATGTACATATATATAGGCCCAACTCTATTTCAGGTGGCATTGCACAAAATTATTATTGCTTCCCCCGGAGTATTCTGCATGATCGTCTTATCACTCAATTTACTACCGTTCAAGGATTCAGTAATTAATCACTCCACCTTACCATAATAAACTCTACTATAAGTATGTAACTTGTAACAACAAAATATACTCTTAGGGCCCATCCGGCTCATTCAAAGGCGGCACAAAAAAGCTTCGCTATCAACGAGGAATACGTTTGTAACAAGACTGTTAAAACTAACGTTCCCACTAAACACGACTCACACACGAATTTTAGGTTTACAATTTATATAAAAGTTGTGACACACCCATCTCGCTTGAACTAATACTTTACTCATAAGGATGAAGCAAAACTTTACCAATTTCTCATAATCGTAGGTGATCAAGTGGAAAACCGAGCGTTCGTGTAAATACGCTAGTCGTTGTTATCGGCTTCCGGCCACAATACAAAAAAAAACTAAACTTTAACTACACTCTTGCGGAGCATAGTGGCGAGTCTGGGTATCGAATCCACAAGGAATGTTTGATAGATTTTAATTGATTTATTACTTCTAAAAATAAAGTGTAAAATATGATGATTGAGTGAGAAAGGAAAAAGTAAAAAATAAAGAAGTTAACTAAAACTCATTAGAAAATTAAGGTAGAGACACAATCCCCAAACCTTAGAGTATTGATGGTATAAAAGTAATCGTAAATTTAAGTGATTAATTAGACCCAGAATTTAGTACTCCCAAGCATTAAGTATATGAGGTCCAAGCCCGCACCATACTTAATCAGAGGACGAGTAAACCAGTATTGCAATAGTTACGCTCGAATTTTATTCTCAAGCATCCCGGTTACCCGAAAGCAAACGAGATCCAAAATCTACAATTATCGCGTTCCTACGCAATACGGTTGTAATTAAATCATTAAATTTAGAGGATTACTTTTATACACATACAACTACCATATATGGTTGGGTTCATGCATCCCGACCCTTAAAAGTCTAGCCTACCATGATGAAAGTAATGAAAACGATTTTGGAATTGCAGGAAGTCATGATTAAACTAAGCTTCAACGAGAAATTAGACAGGGGAAATTAATTACTAATCTTATCAAAGCACTCAAAGCATTAACTATAATTACTTGTAATCACAGAAATATGAACAATCTTCAATCTTGGAATTAAAATTATAAGCTATCTTCAAACTAGGATTTTTCTGAAAAGAATGGAAAATTAGGTAAATTCTCCGTTGTTAAAATGATAATAACTCGGGTTTAAATACCCTACAAAACTCCAAGAGTTTTAGTTGAACTAGGACTCTCCATTAGAGGAGGAGTAAAAAATAAAAATTCGACAGTCGAACCGAATCGGTCCGAATTTCCTTTGACTTTTTCTTCAGACTTTGACTGCTCATAACTTTCACACCGGGATTTCGATTGAGGTGCTGTTTCTTCCTACGTGCTCGTGAACTTGATATCTTTAACTTTTCTTTATATGCCTCATCCGAATTCTGGGTAAAAATTATGACTTTTCCCTTTTGACTTTTCTTTCTTTTCTTTCTCGATTCTTCCGATTTCTTTCTTTCTTTAATTGACATCAAATACCTGTAAAATCAGTACGAAATATGTGAAACTCGGGGTACTCATTAGAATAAGTCAGTATCAAGATAATGAGATAAAATCAAATCGATTATGTTGTTCGAGGTGCTAAAAGTAACTAAATTAAAGGGATAAATTAGGAAGAATTTATGCCTAATCAACGCCGTTGACGGGGAATCAGGTAGACTTAGGATTAGATCAAGTCAATCTCAAACTTTGACCAAAAAAAAATAAAAAAACAGAAATAAAAAAATAAAAATAAATAAATAAAGATATGAGTCTTGAGAATACCCCACGGGATAGTGACACAAGTGAATTACGTTTAGATATAAGCCTTGGAGATTTTGAGAAAGAATTCGGCCCAGTGGATAGGAACCTTACTCTTGAAGTTCAATAATTTTTGGACTCATTTGGTGACCTAGATGAGAGAGAGTGGAATGACATGATAGATAAATTCATTCTTTATGAATGTTCACCCGAGCCTTTTCAAAGTATGCTGAAACGTGAGATTTTATCTATTACTGATGAGATTGGTAAAATAATTCGAGCGTTTCCATCCGATGACACATGGTTTGTCATATCGCATTGTAACTTTCCACCACGTTCACACATGTCATTGGAGTTCTTAGATGAGATCGAGGACATAACTAAAGTATCATCCTATTTGAAGCCCAATTTATCCGTTCCTGAGTTAGAGAAAAATATAGGCTTAATGTGTCAGTCAGAATTTTAGCATGATAGAATCTTCAAGTGTGACCATTTATGTTATGACGTGGTGGTGCATGTCGATTTCACTCACTGCATTCATTATGTGCCTCCATATGTATACTTGTTCTATTGGGTTGACTTCTAATTGTTCAGACTTTTGATTTATGATTGGAGGGCCTCACACACGGAGTTGAGTAAGTTTTAGGACAAAGGTCGTCGCACCCTCGACGCATATGGGGTGATTTTTGTTGTATTTTTAAGTCATGCATGAGTGTCATATAATGTCTTGTTGTATTTTAATAATTTGTTTGTTTTATTTTCTCGCACTTTTAATTCGTTTTGAGTTAGATTTTAGTCCTTTTTGCTTGAGGACAATGTAAAAATCTAAGTTAGAGGGGGTGACAAGTGCGTCTTTATAAAACTTCACAAATTTTCAGAAATGCCCAGAAATTTCAAAAAAATCATAAGATTTTGAAAAATCCAAAAATATTTTTCTTCAAAATAAATAAAAATTGGAATTCAAAATTTTCAAAAATATCACCTTTATTCTATTTGAAGTCTCAAATTGTTAAATCTCTATTAACTAAGCCGAAATTGACCAAAGATGAAAATTGTGCGAAAATTGACGACTTAACGAATAAGTGTGGAGATTAACAAAACCCGGTGAGATTTCGAGCCTATCGATCCTTTTGAGTTTTTAAATCAATCCGAGTTAATGTTTAACTTATAGTTCTAATTCAGCGTTTTAAATAAGTCATTGATGATCTCAATTATTTGTTTTGATCGGTTATGAGAAATGGAATGTTGTTTCGAAAAGCGTGCTATAAATCTCTAAATTAAATTAATCTCGAGGCGCATATGGTAAATTAGTAAGTAATTCGGATAATGAAGTAGGCCATCGTTTGTTATCCAAAAATATTAGCCATAAAAAGTTGTGAAAAAAATCATCGCTTTTGTAACCCAAAATTTGAGCCGAATAATTTTTCCTTTCGTTTGACAACCCGAAAAACCCAAATAGCCCGAAATTGTGAAAGTTGATAATTCCAGAAATTAAGTCCGGAAAGTGCATAAAAAGGGGCAAGAAAAGTATAGTTATGCTCAATAAAAAATAGCAAGAAAAGAAAAGAAGTGAAAAAAAATTGAGAAAAGAATAAAAAATGAGCAAAAGCCCGAAAAAGCACCAACGGACATCATAAGATAAATTTTCCAATTCCCGATTTCCTTACCTTTCCCATTTTACCCAACACACATTTAACCCGAAAAAGTCCTAACCGAGTCCGGATTGATAAATTAATTATCGCGTGGAGAGCTAAAATACAAAAAGATAATAAAAGAGATTAAAGGTATGAATTAGAGGCAATGTTTTCATTTTCTTATATCTGTATTCCGATGATGAGATCTATTAACCATATATTTTCGTCTTTCAATTTGTGTGCGTGACTTTGCGTCCATTATATTTACTCTTTATAAATCACGCATATCGAGAGAATAGCCACAATCCGAGTGATTCGTTTGTGAGTGAATCCGTAAGAAGTTGAATCAAAATGAATTTTTGAAAAAGTAACGTAATGATCAATCGGTGGAAGTTAGCGGTTCGATTTTTAGCTTCGCACATACACACTATGACTTGAGACTTATAAATATGACTTTAAGGTGACTGTTTTTGGGAAGTTTAAATTGTACAATTTTTAAATATTTTGACTTTTCTTTGAGTCAATAAAGAATTTTGTGGGTATATTCACTGCAAACCCTCATGAGACACAACTCGTCCTAGTAGGGTAACCTAGGGGTTTAAAGGCTTATTACATACGCTAAATGCAATCGCTTGCCCGTAAAAAAGGAATTCTATCCCAATAAAGTTTTTGACGGGTCCTTAACTCATACTCTCATTCTTTTACATTGCTTGGGACGCGCAAAGTTCTAAGTTAGGGGAGTGTGATTAAGCATAAATTCTTCTCCCTTAATTTCGGTATTTTTATGATCCCGTGCTGTGTAAATAGCTTGAATTTGTCTCATATTTATGCTACTAACCCTTTTTGGCAATTATTTCGTATTTTGTGTATCTCTTACATGTTTTACAGGTATTTCATGCAAAAAAATGGAAAAGAGAACTCAAAATAGTGAAAGAAACCAAGAATCGGGGAGTTGAAGGGAATTTTTGTAATTTTTCAGCCTTAGTCCGGAGGTGGGTCCAAGTATAAAGTTTAATATATTTCAATTACAAGAACACTAGAAAAAATGACACCCAAATCCGAGCTACGGTGAAAAAATTATGATCCCTTGAAGTTGCGGAAAAATCAAAGAAGAAAGGCTAGGAAGGCAAGTTCAAGGGAATTTTTGTAATTCTTCAGCCCAATACCGAAGGTGGAGCCTTCTGAAAAGTTGAAGATCTCAGAACAATGAGAATACTAAAAAAAATGGTACCCAAATCCGAGCTACGGTGAAGGAGTTATGATCATTTTAAGTTGAGAAAAAATCCAAGGAAGAAAAGAAGAAAGTTGGAAAATATTCTAAGTGTTGAAAGAGGCCCAAAACCAGCGAATTACCCCGAACCGGTACATCGAGAACCTGAACCAATTCCCCCATTTGTCACGCTCCAGATCCATTACAAAATTATTCACGCTTTCTAAGTGTGACAAATTGCCAGATACGGGATTTTTATTTTGTCCTTATCTTTTAGCCAAAAAAAGTTGTATGTTTTGGGGACTCTTCTAACCGACCTCTAGCCTATATATTTAGTCATTAGGACTCTTTTTATGGGGATTTCATTGATGTAAAAGCTCCATAACAAGTAGGAACATCTAGGATAAGAATTTAGATATTTTGCACCTTTAATTCAAGAGCTTTTCCGGTTTTTCTTCAATCTTTGATTTCTTCTTGCATGTTCTTGTTCTTCAATCTTGGTAACTTTTATTTACAGCACTTTTATTATTATTTCTCATATTTTATCTCTCTTTCTAAGCAAATATGAGTTTATGCAATGTAGATAACGTAATTTTCATTAATTTCACCATGTTAGGCTAGGTTTTTAAAGGATGGGATGCATGAACTCAACCTGATATGGTAGTTGCATGTGTATAAAATTAATCCTCTACATTTAATGATTTAATTATGACCGTATTACATATAAATGTGATAATTGTAGATATTTGGATCTCGTTTGCTTCAGAGTAATCGAGATGCTTCATAATGCAATTCGAGTGTAACTATCGCAATACCGATTTACTCGTCCTCTGATTTTGTACGGTGCGGGCTTGAACCTCATATATGTAATGCTTGAGAGTACTAAATTCTGGGTCTAATTAATCACTTAAATTTACGATTAGTTTTATCCCAACAACACTCTAGGGTTGAGGGATTGTATTCCCGACTTGTTTTTCTCATCATATAATTCAAGTTTTAGTTTAATCATCTTCAGTCTTTTAAGTAATTTAGAGTTTGCATTTAGTTAATTAGTTATTTCCCATCTCAATCATATTTTTATTTATTTTTACAGTCAAGTTAGGGTTAACAGTCTTACCTTTTTCGTCACGTTCACTCGTCCTATTTCCCTGAGGATTCGATACCCAGACTAGCCACTATACTCCACAAGAGTGTAGTTATAAATTTCTATATTTCTACTTGTATTTAGTTACTTTTAGCACCTCGAACAACGTAATCGATTTGATTTTATCTCATAATCTTGCTACTGACTTATTCTAATGAGTACCCTGAGTTTATGGTATTTCGTACTAATTTTACAGGTATTTGATGTCAATTAAAGAAAGAAAGAAGCCGAAAGAATCGAGAAAGAAAAGAAAGAAAAGTCAAAAGGGCAAAGTCATAATTTTTATCCAGAATTCGGATGAGGCATCTAAAGAAAAGTTGAAGATATCAAGTTCATGAGCACGTAGGAAGAAACGACACCTCAATCGGAGTCCCGATGTGAAAGTTATGAGTAGTCAAAGTCTGAAGAAAAAGTCAAAGGAAATTCGGACCGATCTGAAATACAAAATTCCAGAGAACCCAGGACCGAAGACAGATCGAAGTTGGTGAAAATTAAACGAACCGACCCGGATATTTTGTCACGCTCAGAATTCGTTACAAAATTTGTCACGCTCCAGGTCCGCTACAAAATTAGTCACGCTTTCTAAGTGTGACAAATTTCCAGATATAGGAATTTTATTTTGTGGTTATCTTTTAGCCAAAAGAGTTTTATATTTTGGGGACTCTTCTAAACGACCTCTAGCCTATATATTTAGTCATTATGACTCTTTTTATTAAGATTTCATGGATGTAAAAACTCCATAATAAGGAGGAACATCTAGGAGAAGAATTTACATACTTTGCACCATTAATTCAAGAGCTTTTTCGATTTTTCTTCAATCTTTGATTTCTTCTTGCATGTTCTTGTCTTAAATCTTGGTAACTTTTATTTTCAGTTTTTTTATTATTATTTCTCATATTTCATCTCTCTTTCAAAGCAATTGAGTTCATGCAACGTAGATAACGTAGTTTTCTAAAGGTTGGGATGCATGAACCCAACCTGATGTGGTAGTTGTATGTGTATAAAATTAATCCTCTAAATTTAATGGGTTATTACGATCATATTGCATAGTAATGCGACAATTGTAGATCTTTGGATCTCGTTTGCTTCAGGGTAACCGGGATGCTTCTGAATGCAATTCGAGTGTCACTATCGCAATACCGAATTACTCGTCCTCTAATTAAGTATGGTGCGGGCTTGAACCTCATATACGTAATGCTTGGGAGTACTAAATTTGGGGTCTAATTAACCACTTAAATTTGCGATTAGTTTTATACCATCATTACTCTAGGGTTGGGGGATTGTGTCTCTACCTTATTTTTCTAATTAGTTTTAGTTAACTTCTTTATTTTTCACTTTTTCCTTTCTCACTCAATCATCATCTTTTACACTTTATTTTTTTGAAGTAATAAATCAATTAAAATCTATCAAACATTCCCTGTGGATTCGATACCCAAACTCGCCACTATACTCCGCAAGAGTGTAGTTAAAGTTTAGTTTTTTTTTGTATTATGGTCGGAAGCCGATAACAATGACTAGCGTATTTACACGAATGCTCGATTTTCTACCTCAATCAAAATGGCGCCGTTGCCAGGGAGTGTTTTGTTATATATTATAATTGATTTACTATTTAATAAGATATTTTTCTTCTTTTTTGTGTTTTAACCTTTTTGCAGGGTTGCACTATTGAGCGCCAAGAAACGTTGAATCCTCAACCGCACTCCTCCTTATGTGGATTGTCCATTTACAAATCATTTGGTAATCATGTCTTTTCATAGTGAGTTCGGTAATTATAATGGTTTATATGGGAATAGTTCTCAAACTTTTTATTTTTAAGAATCCGTGCCTCAAGCTATTACCATTGGCGAGGGCCTTCGAATTCTTGAGAATGAAAGGCTTGAGAATATATATCGGGAAGAAAATTGTTTTTGAGATTTTTATTTTCAAAAACCTCATCCTCGACCTATTACCATTGGTGAGGCCTATCTATGTATTGAGTATGAAGGGCTTGAAAATAAATATCGGGAAAAAAATCGTTTTTGGGAGCAAGATTTGGATGCATTATTCGAATCCAATGACGACTTTTGTCCCGAGGTTATAGAGCCAAGTAATCCTACTTTGGAAGAAAGAATGTTTTTTATAATTAAACAAATACTCAATTTTCTTTCCACCCAAAGCACGATGAATATCGATATTGGTTTTATTAAGAAAATTCTCGCACTTTGCGATGAGATGCGTTATGATTGGAAAAACAAAGAGGAGGTTGAGACTTGTGTGTCACCTCAAATTTTTGAAGAACATCTCATTGAATTGAGTCTTTTCCCCTTGAAATTCAATCTCCAAGTGATGATGAATCACTTGAGATTGAGTTTATCTCATCACCATTCCCGTTCACCATTATTGAACCATTTGAAGTACCGCTAGATTCCTATGAGTCGGTTGAAAATTATGAAACGTTTACACCTTTTACCGATAAAGACACTTTGCTAGAATTGTTTTCTAATATGGACTCTTGCTTTTTGTGTGCCCCTCTCCCCATACTACTTCAAAAATATTTGGGAGGTGATTATATTTTTCTTGGATCTTAATTGTACTTGTCCCTCTTAGCATCCAAACCCCCCATCATCCCGTTAATTTTTTTAATTGGTGATGGTTTATTTTTTCCATCTCACACATGCCTTCCGTTGTTCAAACGGAATCCTTATATTTCGGGAGGCATGCATCCTAGTGAGGGTACACCATTAATCCCTCAAAGTCATATTGTATTTTGGGTGGAACCTCAAATTTTTTGACTTCTAGTGTATAACTTATTAGAATTTGAAAATCATAGATTGTACAATAGTTAGCTCTTTTTTTTTAGTTTAGAGTTTTTGTTATTCTTTTTGCTATGCTTGGTTCTAACATGTTTTGTAGATTCAATGGACTCGTACTTTTAGGGGATCGCTCCATTTTTTGTAATATCTTTATGGCCATCCCCGTCCCCGCCGTGGAGGAAAAGGATCCTTCGGGTCCCGCGCGTCCCTCTTGGGAGCGCTTCGGCCGGCGTCATTTGAGATGTGATGTAAAAATGTAGAGAGATTCAGAGTCGCCAATCTATTTTACTCAAAACAGACAAAAGAAAAAGGGTAATCCACCCCGAAGGATGGCATCCAAAGACATACTAGTGCATGCGAAACCAAATGATTCGAGAAGGGTTCGGAGGCTTAGTTACGAAATGGGAAGGTGTTAGGCACCCATTCCGCCCTTTCGGTCTCTCATGGATATTTATTATTTTCCTTTATGTTTCCCCCCGTGATATGTGTGCATGTGTATATATAGAATGGAGGTAGGAATCCTCGACTTGTATCATGGAAAAGATAAAGCGAGTCATCGGTAGGAAGATATAAGAATAATATTAGAAAAGTAAGATTTACGCGATTACCCCTACGTTGATCGTTATAATGGAACGATAACGCATATGGAGTAATACGTCACTAAGAACAAATATATATATATATATATATATATATATATATATATAATATAAGAAAAATGAATTTATAGAAGATAGGAAATGAGAGAAAAAGTGAGAAAAAAGGACTCGAATCTCGAGTTTTACCCCGAGATGTCTACGTAGCCTATAAAGGCATCAAAGTCCACGTAGTTCACATACAAAATGAGGGGTGGGGTTTATCCCATAAATACAAATGGGGGATCTCTTTTTTGTGAGTGTGTGTGTGTGTGTACAAAAAGTGTTTTAGTTGTAAGAAAAGTGTGGAAAAAGTGTGAGAATCCCTATTTGGAATTTATGAGCATACCCTCTTTTTCTTGTTTTTTTGGGTTTTTATTTATATGAAAATATGAGATGTGCAATAATACTAAATAAAAAGTATATTTATGACGTGTGAGATGAGATACTAAAAGTGTTAAGTAAGAAAACAAGTTATTGGGAATTTGAGAGAATTTAAGAGAGAGTTTGAGAAAGTTGGACCTTCTTGAAGATCTTGCGCTTAATCTTGAATGTTGGAGAGCAACCCTTGCACTTGGATGATGATGGAGAGTGGCTAATTCACCAAGTTTGATGAAAAGGATGATGAAAAGTGGAAGTAAAAAAGGGATTTGAAAGTTGAAATCACGCTGCCTTCGAGAGAGGTTTTTGGGATTCGCTGAGAGAGATTTTTATCAGATATGGGCTCCTCTTGCAAATGAGGTGAAGGCATATTTTTTATAGGCCCAGGTAAGTGCCGATCGACATAGACCCCTTCCTGCCTATCGGCACCTCCTGCCGATAGGCAGGGTCTGGAACCTGCCATTTGGCAGTGCGCTTCTGGCTTTTTTGGAAAATCGGCCGCCGAGGGCAAACCGTTGGTCAGAATCGGGGCATACCGTTGGAAAGGTAATTTAGAGACCTTCGAAATTCCTTTGGACCACTCTCGGGTTCGGGAGTTGACTTTGGGTCAAATATGGCTCGAAAGCGTTTGTCGGTCCATTGGACGGGGAATCGTTCGGACGCAAACGGATCGTTCGGACGTATGGTAAGTCCGAATTGCACACTGGGTGGACTGTTGGAAAGGTTAGGAGATGTACTTCGAGATTCCAAAGAGTTTGGCCCAGTTTAGAGAGTTGACTTTGGTCAACCAGGCCCGAGAAGCATTCAGTGACCTCTCGGAGTCAAACAGTTCGTTCGTCTGCATGAAAAGTTAGAATTACGTATGGGACGGACCGTTGGAAAGGGTATTCAGTGCCCTTCAAAGATTCATTCAGCCTCGATTGAGCTGAAGAGTTGACTTAGGTCAAACAGAGCCTGGGAGCGCCCGGTGGCCTCTGGGTCAGGTTTCGGACGCAAACGGATCGTTCGTCCGCATGGTAAGTCAGAATCGCACACGAGGTTGTTCGCTAGAAAGCGTATTCAGTGCCCTTCGAAGATTCATTGAGTCTCGGTCGAGATGAAGAGTTTGACTTTTTGGTCAAACTGAGCTAAGGAGTGCCCGATGGCTTCTAGGTCAGTACTCGGGACATGACCTAGGTTTGTAGTGATGAGGGGAGGTAATAGGGACCTAAGGAGAGTTAGGCGGTAACAGAATGAGGTGTCTACAGAGCCCCTCGACGGGTGATTTTGGAACAAATGATGACCGTCGAATAGACACCATATGAAACTTTTGAGGGAGTATGACCGATTCAGAGGGTCGAGGCCAATTCTGAGGACCTAAGGAGTGTGCTGGGGATGATCAATTCTGCGGATCAAAGACAAATCTATGGGATTAAGCGATTAGGGTGACCAATTCTGCGAGTCAAAGACAATTCTGCGGGCTTAGGGTGAGGTCTAATAACCGAGGTCAATTTTGACCTAGAGAATGGTGACGATCGAGAATCGGGGTCAATTCTGACCCAACTTAGGTGACGATCCAAGATCGAGGTCAATTCTGACCTAAAGAGTGGTGACGACTGAGGACCGAGGTCAATTCTTACCCAACTCAGGTGACGATCCAAGACCGGGGTCAATTCTGACCCATGAGTGGTGACGACCGAGGACCGAGGTCAATTCTGACCTAACTCAGGTGACAATCCAAGACCGGGGCCAATTCTGACCCAAGAGTGGTGACGATCGAGGACCGAGGTCAATTTTGGCCTAACTCCGGTGACGATCCAAAATCGGGGCCAATTCTGACCCAAGAGTGGTGACGATCGAGGACCGAGGTCAATTCTGACCTAACTCAGGTGACGATCCAAGACCGGGGCCAATTCTGACCCAAGAGTGGTGACGACCGAGGACCGAGGTCAATTCTGACCTAAATCAGATGACGATCTATGACCGGGGCTAATTCTGACCCAAGAGTGGTGACGACCGAGGATCGAGGTCAATTCTGACCTAACTCAGGTGAAAATCCAAGACTGGGGCCAATTCTGACCCAAAAGTGGCGATGACCGAGAACCAAGGTTAGTTCTGACCTAACTCAGGTGACGATCCAAGACCGGGGCCAATTCTGACCTAAGAGTGGTGACGACCGAGAACCGAGGTCAATTCTGACCTAACTCTGGTGACGATCCAAGATCGGGGTCAATTCTGACCCAAGAGTGGTGACGACCGAGGACCGAGGTCAATTTTGACCTAACTCAGGTGATGATCCAAGATCGGGGCCAATTCTGACCCAATAGTGGTGAAGACCGAGGACCAATGTCAATTCTGACCTAACTCAGGTGACGATCCAAGACCGGGGCCAATTTTGACCCAAGAGTGGATAAAGATTGGATTTTGATTCTACTGGAGAAAGAGCTTTATGATTTTGATCTGAGCTGGGGAGCTGATAGCTGGGGAAGCTTTTAAGAGTCCTCGCAGGGGGGAACAACCTA
Organism: Sambucus nigra; assembly: GCA_949130495.1. Classification (NCBI taxonomy): domain Eukaryota; kingdom Viridiplantae; phylum Streptophyta; class Magnoliopsida; order Dipsacales; family Adoxaceae; genus Sambucus; species Sambucus nigra. The sequence goes on from OX422208.1 coordinate 299,908,823, forward strand.
TTTTGGTCCTGTAAGAGAATTTCGCTGGGGAAGTGATCAGGCGATCCTTAGAGGTCCTCTGGAGCTTTGTCGGGAGGAGTTTCACTTGGTTTTTGAGAATTACGCTGGGGAAATAAGGGGTTTTGCTAAAGGGAACGCGAAATTTTCTTGGTGAAAATGTTCAAAATCCATCCTGGGATTTTCAGGAATTTTTTGAGGATTTTTCGGGGCTTTCTGGTATTTTTTGGGAATTTCTGTACGAAATTTGAGGTGGGGTGCCAGTCGACATGGTATGAGGGGTGCCATTCGGCAGTGGCACGGAATTTTGGGCTGCCTCGGGAAGGGGAGGAGTTAGTGCCGATCGGTATGGTAGGGGGAGGTGCCGATCGGCATGGCGCTTGGCATCCTATAAAAAGGGGGCGAATCCCTTCATTTTTTCACAGCTTTTTTTGCTCTCTCTCTCTACGATTCTTCTACAAATCATTCTAGTGTTCCGATCTTTAAGAAATGGCCGCCTTTGTGAGCATTGCAGTCCACCGGGAGTGGTTGACCGTTGATGACTGGGCAAATGTGGATTGGAGGGACAGGGTCCCCCTTGCTTTGGGGAGTGAGAACTCCTTTGATGCATTTGAGCCTATTGCGGATGAGAGGACTTTGCTGCGGGAGCCATCACGTCATCGCTTTTCGAGAGTGATCCCCGGCTGTTATGTAAGTAACCTGACCTTTGGCATTCGTCTCTTTTTGGTGATTTTTCTTTCTTGACCTTTGATGAGACTTTTCTTTTTACCAGTCTGATATTTCTTTGAAGAACATGCATACCCGCGGGACGACGGGGCTCAAGGATGTCTGGGAGCATCTCCCACCTGTGGTGCGCTGGGTGGTCTCATCAGCAGGTTTTGGGAGGTTGGCATCGGTGCTGGATGAGATGCCTCGTTCGACAGCGGTCTTGTGCGCTCTCGGAGAGAGGTGGTGGGACACTACCCACACCTTTCATTTTGGCTTCGGGGAGATGACTGTGACTCCCATAGACGTGCAGCAGCTGCTGGGACTGAATTATGATGGAGAGCAGATAGAGGTGGATCGCTCTTTACGGGTGAGACCGGAGGCAGTGCATGCGACACTTGGTGATGTAAGGAGGATAGTTTCTGGAGATTATATCCGGCTGTCCCTGCTTAAGGACGTTCTGTTGGGTAGGGAGATTGATGTGGAGGACGGGCTGCAAGTGAGGCAGATGGCCTGATTATTTGTTTTGCTGGTGTTGGGAGGTTTCATGGTGGCGTCGAGCGGCGATGTCATTCATTTGTGGTTCCTGCCGTACTTGAGGATGTTTTTGAACATCCCTTTCTATGATTGGGGAGTCTGACTTTGGCGACCCTTTACTCCTCTCTGGATGCATTAAACCGGTGCTGCCGGCAGACCTTTACTGGGGGCACGTACCTTTTTGAGGTATTCTTTAATTTATGCATTTTCTTTTCATGTATTTGCATTTTGCCTTTCATGCATTCACATTTTCCTTATGCGTCTCTTTTTATTTGTGAATTCAGACGTGGTCTGATCTCTTTGAAGGACGACACCGTTGGGGACTTCTGCCGATTGTATCAATGGCGTAAGGCCAACCGGAAGTCGAAGGGATCTCTCTCCCTGGAGGCGATGCGTCAGGTCTTGAATGACCTGACCAGTGGTAGGGTAAGACTCTTTCCATTTCAGTCTTGGTTTTTGCACCTTCTGATCTTGTATTGATTTATGCTCGCTTGGAGATTTTCAGGTGACCTTTTATCCCTGGGGGATAGCCATTTAGGATGTGGGGGTGACCGGGGTGAATGCGGAGATGAGGCGCTTACTGGCGCATGAGTTCAGCCATTCCTGGTACCTCGGGGAGAGGGTGATTCGTCAGATTGCTGAGGAGGAGGTGGCGGTGCCACCTGCGTAGCCTCCTACGTCTATGAGGCGGGAGCGACTGCTGTCAGAGGATAAGAGGATCGCGGCGATGATTGGCGAGTCCTACCTGCTATACGTTGATACGACTGCACCGTATGGCTATATGGATTTCGTGACGAGCTGGTTGATGGCGCCCATCATATATGATGCGTTGCCCTTCTTTCCTGCGGGTTCGAGTCGGGCGGTGGGTTCTTCCCACAGTGGCGGTGGTCTATCGGCATCTGCGATGGCGACGACCTCGGAGGTCCCTTTTGTGCGGTTGCATACCCCTTCGTACAACATTCGGCGGGCTGATGGAGGGATGGTGCCTATGTTGCACCGTCCTCATGCGATGGATCCAGAGGAGTTGGGTTTGACAGAGGAGGTCCTTTGACCCGCGGTATACCTTTCCGTTCCTCTCTTTCTTTCTTTTTCTGTTATGGTCATTTCTGCTTTGATACTAATTTGTCCTTTTCTTACAGCAAGTCCGGGTGTCGACCACTTGGCTAAGGGATATTAGGGACTGGATATCTTTGGCGACTGCCCACATTCGGGACGCGGTTCATGTTCCTTCTTGCTTGGTTCCGTCTACTTGTCTGGAGAGGACTCTGGCTCGGGTAGTGGTGGTGTGTCATCTCGCCGTAGGGGGAAGAGAGCACGTCGTAAGGGTGGAAGCTCTTAGAGAGAGAGAGAGAGAGGATGTGGGTTCGGGCCGAGTCCCGTTGTTTTTGCCTTTTCTTTTTATTTCCTGCAAAATTGATGTAACACATAACACAAATATATACAATGCAATGGAGTTTTTTTATTATCTTTTATTTATGATGAAGGAATGCATGCACATTCGCTTTTTACTTTGCTGCTGAGGCATATTTTTAGAATTTTTTGAAGTTAAGATTTTAATCAAAAAGGAAATTATATAAGGAGAAAAGGGGATTCTTGAAATTATGTTGAGAATATCAATTTATTTTTATTGAGTTTTCTAATTTGACAAAAGAGGAAAAAGGGAAATTTCTAAAAATGGGGGGTTGCCGATTGGCAAGCACCCTGACCTGCCTATCGACAGTTAAGTCCTGTCCCATCAATTCAAAGCTTTGAATGGTACCCTCTTCAGCCTTTGGTACTTTGTGGGGTAGGATTCCCTCCGATTTCTGTAGGAATTATGTCCCTTGTGAGGGTTTTCAAGTATAAAAAGAGGTAAGTGTGGAGTGTTTTCATCACACCTTTGCATTCTTACCTACTTGTCCATTATCTCTTAGCCATGCAAGATGGCTCTCCCTGGTAGCACCGAGTTTGACAACTACCTCGAAGCCTTAGAAGCTATGTGCTCTTATAATGTCGACTATGATTCTTTCAACATGCATCGAGTCTCCTAGTGGCGCAAAACGTGCTGATGGTGGCGGTACAATTCTGGTACCCCAAAGACCATGTATTCCGCTTTGGGTTAGAAGAAGTTTGTCCAACCTACAAGGATTTTTCTGCCATGCTGTGTGTAAATCCCAGTGTTGCTGCGGATTTGCCCTAATTTTCTCGCTCTCCTAGGGATTTGTTGGCCGGGCTTCTTCGTATTTCGCCTTCGACAGCTAGATTATTGGTTGCTGGAGGAATGATCTCCCTCTCGGCGGAGCTGCGGTCCGTGCATTTGAGGGAAGTAGGTGATGCTGGCTATGCTGGAGCCGCTGTTCGGGGTCTGGTTTCCAAATTGCTGTTGGTGACTGGGGAGGTGCCAGTGGACCCACAACTTATAGCCACTACCTCATGGAAGTCATATCATCGCAATCCTGCAGCAGTGATACTGGCGGAGACCCTGAATGGCCTGGATGCCTGGAGAGAAGGCCGTTCTGACTTTTTGAGGGGTAACCCTATGATGCTGTTTATGTGGTTGTCTAAAAGATTCTGCTTGGCGACTCCTCTAGAGTATCCCTTGTCGGCCATACCCAACTTCTTTTCATGCTACTTCATCAGTGTTGGCCTGTATGATGAGAACTGGGAGAATTGGCTTGTGGAGCATGGGGCTCGTGGGCTGTATTGGTGAGTGCCTTAGTGGGGACAGTTACAGCCCATTCTGGAGCTAGGAGATTATTCATATGTGCGGCTAATTGGTCTTAGGCAAACCTTTTTTATTTCCCTTGGCAGCTTTTGCGCCAATTTGGTTGGGCGCAGGTCGTGCCCCCTCGGACCTCAAATTTCTTTTCGGTAGAAGATTTGACTGAGTGCCTGCGTCTGTTACTTGGATCTCTGTGGGAAAATCGGTGTTCATCGACCCGTCCCTCTCAGTCTGTCGGGGAGGTTTGGCATGTCCCCAAAGATTATATGAAGTGGTTGTGGAGGAAAGTAGTTAGCAAGATGTTGGAAGTGGAGACTGGACAAAGATTGTTTATTTTATCTAACAACATGGAAGGGGGTGTTGTGGTTTTTTCGAAGATGGTTAAGGCCCATCGGTCCATGGAATGTTTATGGTACTCTATTCAGCAGGGGAAACTTGGGGACCTCAGGATGAGGGTGCAGGCTCCTCTAATAGCTATGGGTAGGACTCTTGGAGAGTTTATTTGTGTAATGGATGACAATTATGGGGATTTTATTTGGCTTTTTATGGCAGTAGGGGAAGGGAGTTATCCGTTCCTTTTTCTTATGTAATCCGTGCTGAATTTTTTTATTAATGAAATAAACAAGTTTCTGATTATCCAGCTGTGCCTTTCGATGAATTTTGTATTTTGAATTATCTATACTGATCACTAAGGCATACATAATCCTTTTGTTCAAGTATTTTTAGAATGAACCGCCGTTCTCGGAGGTAAGAAAATAATAGTATTTTGTGAAAAAGAAGGGGCCGCACTCATGTGAGGTGTATGAGTTGCCTACGTACCTCTGGGTTTTTTGATAAGTTCTTTATCTGTTTAAAAATATTTTTTTGCAGAGGATCAGGCCCACGTAGTTCTGAGTATAGGGAAATGAAGAGTTTTTTTTTAAGAATAGAAGGGGGATGAGAAGAGTCGTAGCGCGCTAAGATTTCGGACTAGGGGTAGAATTTCTTGAGTCAGTCCAGATTGACTGGACGAGCCATCTCCTCCCCATCTAGATCAGTGAGCATGGCGACTGTTGATGCAAAAAACTGGACCGAATCCCATTTTTATGATCACAGATAAATAGATAAAAGCAATCCAATCAAGCACATGAGAGACAAAGATTTTTAAAGTGGTTCGGCTATAAGGAAAAGCCTACGTCCACTGTTATTTTATTCCCAGAGGTTTACAATAACACAATGTGGTGTAGAGAGAGAAAAAGGTATGGATCTTGTGTATGGTGTCTCTCGGTTCTTGGATCTCTTGGATCTCTTGGATCTCTCCCCTTTGGCTAAGGGAATACATGTATTTATAGTGATGGGAGATAAAGAGATTCATTGTATGTAGACATTTATACATTATGTCTACATTCAATGAATCTAGTTGTTGAATTGCTTGGTATGCTATGTGTTGTCATCTACAGTATAAATGTACATTAATGATCATTAAATGCGTAGTTATCCTTTGATCTTCCTGGTTGGTATGCCGACCAACTCTCCTCGGGTGCCAACTAATACTCCTCGGGTGCCGACCAACTTTCCTCGGGTGTCGACTAACTCTCCTCGGGTACCGACCAACTCTCCTCGGGTGCTGACTAACACTCCTCGGGTGCCTAATATTGCCACGTAGGATGACACGTGTCCTTTTCTGATTGGACCTCGTAGATGGAGAATTTTTGCGTTAACATAAGCCCCCAATGCTCCATGCTTGATGGTTTACTTGAAGGATGGATTATTTATTCTGCAGTGTTGCTCGGTGCTCGTGAAATTCTTGATCTACCTTCTTGATTTGTTCAACACAAAGTGCATTATCTCCTGGACGACATATGATGCAGGCTGATCGATGGTTGCTAATCTTTCTTTTGAGGAACTCCGTGTGCTATGTATCACCCCTGGGAATTTGGATGCAGCCATGCCATAGTATGAAACTTGTAGCTTGTCATAATCTTCAAGTATGTTGATTGGTTTGCCAGCCGACTAACTTCTTCCTGTGTCGAGCAACTGAGTGCTAACTTCACGTGCTTGATTTTTCTGATTTATGCTCCTCTGAATACTTTGTCGAGTAACATATTAGCTTTTGAACCCAACTCTTCAATTTGATTAGTACCAAGCTAGTGGTGGACTTCGAAACATTTTCACATAAATTCTTCTTCATTATTGGTCGAGACAGTATTAGCAAAGATCTCAGTGCTGTAGATGCTGATTTTGACTTCTACCTCTGCTCGGGGACGAGCAAGAGGTTCTCGGGGACGAGCAAGAGCTGCTCGGACAGACCATCTGTGATGAACATCAGAATGCTGAAAGATCTTAACTTCATGAACTCCCCTTATGCTTTGGATGATCCTCCTGCGGGCAAGGAACCTGTTTCAAAAGCAAAGGGAAAGAGACTAATAGAGTAGGAATCTCAATGTAATAGTTAGTATACATTTTCATTCTCAATGTATTTTGTTTTTGATTTTAATGAAAGACTTTCATTTTTGTTCGCAATCTTAATTGCTATTGTCTTGTAAATATCAAACACTTTACATTTATGCATATGTATCTGTTAAAAAGATAACAATATTGTGCTGTTCATCGACCAACTTAGTAATAAAAAAGTTACAAGTATTAGTAATGTTGCTCGATCACTTAATAATAAAGTAATGAGTATAAAAATGTTTAAATTTTTTCCAACCAACCAAGGTTGTTAAATTGTGCTCATCGACCAATTATGGTTAGTGAGAGTTTATCCTCGACTAACCATACTTGGTAAATTTTTGTCTTTTTCATAAAATGTGTCCGACCAACCAAGGTCGATAAATTCTCCTCGTCGACCAACTACAATTAGTGGGTTTTTATCCCCGACCAACCATACTTGGTTCAGTTTGGAATATTTTGTTCTTCGAGGAACTTTTATATTTTCTGTAATAATCTTACTTTCCGACCAACATAAGTTGGCATGTGAGAGCATATTTTGTTTTCAAACCAACCGAGATTGGCATTTTTAAGAATGTTGTTCTTGCCCTTTTACCAACCGGAGTTGGTCATGGGTTCGAACTATCAGGTTCTTTCGAACTATCGGGTTCTTTCGAACTATCTGGTTCTTTCGAACTATCTGTCCACTAGTTATCTTACCAACCGTAGTTGGTCACGCTAGTGTACGCCTCCTAACCAAAGGAGTATATTTTTTGGTTCTTTCGAACTATCTGGTTCTTTCGAACTATCTGGTTCTTTCGAACTATCTGGTTCTTTCGAACTATCTGGTTCTTTCGAACTATCTGTCCACTAGTTATCTTACCAACTGTAGTTGGTCACGCTAGTGTACGCCTCCTAACCAAAGGAGTATATTTTTTGGTTCTTTCGAACTATCTGGTTCTTTCGAACTATCTGTCCACTAGTTATCTTACCAACCGTAGTTGGTCATGCTAGTGTACGCCTCCTAACCAAAGGAGTATATTTTTTGGTTCTTTCGAACTATCTTACCAACCGAAGTTGATCGTGGGTTTGAACTGTCGGTGTTTGCTTTTATTGCTGGGCAGCGTAGTGTTGCACACAATACTGACTGTAGCTCATTAATCCAATTAGCCTTACATAGCCTCTTTTTCAAACCATTTAGTAATGTTCTACTCGTCACTTCAGTTTGTCCATTATTCTGAGGATGACCTGGTGCTGAATGAACCTTCAAAATGTTTGACTGATGACAATAAGCGGCAAACTCCTCGTTATCGAATTGTGTTCCGTAGTCTGTGATGATGGCAATGACGAGGTATTTGAATCTTCCTCGGGTCATCGGCAGTGGTCCAACCAAATCAATTCCCGCATGGAAAATGGCCAAGGAGAAGTGATGGGTGTCAACAATGTTTGTGGAGTTCTTCGGATGGAGGAAAAGCGTTGGCACTTGTCACATTTCTTGGCATAAGCTATACAATCGGCTCTCATCATCGGTCAGTAGTATCTCTGCGTCATCACCTTTTGCAAAAGTGTCCGACCTGCTACATGGGATCCACAGGACCCTTCATGGATCTCTTTAATCAATTCTTTCACCTCGGAGGGATGTACACATCTTTGCAAACCTGCCATAATTCCTCGTCTATAATTAATACTAGGGCTGTGCTTTTTTTCCGAACATTCCGATTTTTCCGATGTCCGATCCGATATTTTTCGATTTTGGAACATATATAAGGTTTCCGATTTCCGATTTTCCGATTTCCGATTTTTCCGAATTAAATTGGATAGGAAATTGGAACTATGTTTTAAATTCCGATTTTCCGATTTTTCCGATATTTTAGCCGATCCGATTTTCCGAAATAATTTCCGAATATTTTTTCCGATTAATATTCCAGATATTTTATATATATATTTTACCTTGGATTTCCCTTGTCTAATAATAAGAATGTGTACATTTACATTTCCCTTATTCTTTACCTTACCCATATATATATGCTGTTAGTTTTAGGGTTAGACATATCTTTCCTCTCTCTCTCTCAATACGGCGCATACCGTTGAGTCCCCTCTCTCTATTTCAACTCTTGTCCGTCTACTCACCTCTCTCTCTCTGGTTTCTACGCTTCTCAGATACAGATCTGTAACGATTAGAATGAATCTCTTCATATCCAAGTCGAACGAAGGATCAGTAAGCCCTTTTATCTGTAACGATCGAATCTGTGACGATCTGATCTGTTTATATTGTTATAGGATCTGATCTGTTTATATTGTTATAGGATGGGATATGTAACGATATGATTGTTATAGGATATGATCTGTTTATAATATAAAGTTTTGATCAGTAAGCTTTCATATCCTCGTTATGGGATAAACTTTATATTGTGTAACAAGCGGTTTATAGGATCTGTAAGATTATACATATTTTTTGTTTCTATAGGATTGTTATAGGATCTGTTTATACATGGTTTTTTGTTTCTATAAGATTATACATGTTTATAGGATCTGTAAGATTATATATTGAGTAACGATCGTTTAATTACATGTTTCTATACCTGTTTTATAGTTGTATTATATTGAGATCAAATATTAATTGCTGATTTATACTTGTTGTTTCTATACCTATTTTATACATGTTTCTATACCTATTTACATGTTGGGTTAATTGTAGAGTCTACACAAATGAAAAAATGGTTAAATCCTTACATATTTACATGTTGGGTTAAATCTTTTTTTCGATTTCTTTAAAATGAGAATTTCGAGTAATCGAAAATCCTATATTGATTTTTTTTAAAATTTTGGAATTTCCAAAATTTTTGATTTTTTAGTATATGTTTTGAATTTCTGATTTTTTCCGAATTTTTTCCGATTTTCCGATTTTTCCGATTTCGGAAACTTTTTTGATTTTTCGAAAAAATTGGATAGGAAATTGGAACAAATATTTTATTTCCGAAAAAATTGGAATTTTTCCCGAAAGGTCATTTTCCGATCCGATCCGGCCGAAACACAGCCCTACAAAATACCATTAATTAGTACATACCGAGCAGCTTTAAACTTCCATTTCTTGGCAGCGAGCTTATCCTCCGGTAATTGTTCCTCCTCAATATATGCTCTGATGGTATCCATCCAAGATGGTCCTAAATCAAGGGTAATAATATTCATCGTCAGGTCTTCATCTATGCTCCGACTTTCTAATACTTCAATTGGTATCGTTCTTCGCAGCTCGGTACGAGTAGCTGATGCTAATCGGACCAAGGCGTATGCTCTCACATTCTCCATTCTTGATATTCTTACCAGTTGAACAGCAACAAACTCTGATACCAACTCCATCACCTTTGCTTGATACTTGATCATCAATTCTCCTTTGGCTGCATATATTCCCAACATTTGGTTTACGATCAATTGAGAATCACTGAAGACAATAACCTGATGTGCCTCCATAGTATTTGACAAATTAAGACCTGCAATCATGGCCTCATACTCAACCTCATTATTAGAAGCTTTGAATTAGAAACGTAGGGCGTATTCCATGTCGACCTCGTCTGGGCTGTTCAAAACGATCCCTGCCCCACAGCCTGTAGTGCAAGATGAGCCATCTACATATAGCCTCCATATAGGCAACTTGTCTTCTAATTTCTGGTCTGACAGAGTTCCTCGGTGGAATACTTGTCGCTTTCTTTCATCATGTCCTGATACTTCTTAATACACCTCTTGAATTTCAATATACCTCATGAACTTCAATATTCCTCCTGAACTTCAATATACCTCCTGAACTTCAATATTAAAAGTAATTCCCGAGCAAGAAAAACAACTCCTGAATGATGATTAGTCGGGGCCCCGACCGTGTGAGTTTGTGGAGTTGAATTTGATGCTCGACTGCATGATGTTATAAGAATGTGCCACCAAATGAACAAATATATCTGTAATAGAAGCCCCCAACTGTGGAATGTGAACTTTGAATGAGATTTATCGACCAATACCAACCGGAGTTGGATTTTATCTACCAACTGGAGTTGGATTTTGTCTACCAACCGGAGTTGGATTTTATCTACCAATCGGAGTTGGTGGTAATTGATAATAAATGATGAAGACTTCCTCGGAGCTGACCAACGGATTGTTGGGAATAAGATAATATAAATGCTGGAGACCTCCTCGGCGCTGACCAACAGATTTGTTGGGAATAAGATAATATAAATGCAGGATACCTCCTCGGCGATGACCAACAGATTGTTGGGAATAAGATATAATAAATGCTGGAGACATCCTTGGAGCTGAATAAGATATAATAAATGCTGGAGACATCCTTGGAGCTGAATAAGATATAATAAATGCTGGAGACCTCCTCAACAGATTGTTGGGAATAAGATAATATAAATGTTGGAGATATCCTTGGAGCTGAATATATGATTATAAATATTTGTCGAGCTCCATGCTGAAATGAGAATAGAATATGCATCCAAATAGATATAAAGAATAATTAAAAATAATAAAGTGCCTCGCCGATCAGTCGAGGTAGAATCATATAATGCCGAACAAGAATAAGATCTTTCAGAACATAAGAATATGGCCGAGAACGTTGTCAGGCCTGAATATAAATAAGAATTATCCGAACGAATGTTGTAATTCTCCTTAAAGCTGAATAAGTATCTTGTAGAGGCATAATTGCAGAATGCCGAATAAGAATAATATTTTCCAGAACATAAGAATATGGCCGAGAACTTTGCTGGGCCTGCATATAAATAAGAATTACCCCGACCAACTATCCGTTGGGGGTGAAATATAACAAATGTTATAGTTCTCCTCAGAGCTGAATATGATAATAAGTATCTCGCCGTGCTCCATGTTGAGATGAATATAGAATATGAATCCCAATGGATATATAGAATCATTTGTGCTGGAGCAGATATCATAGCAATAATAAAATTAATAGTTCCTCGCTGAGGTGAAATTTCATACTGCCGAGCTATGATAATATTTTTCAGAAGAGTAAGATTATTTCCGAGCATTCGTTGGAGTTGAATCTTGTACCTGTAAAAATTAATATCTTGCTCTACCATTTGTGTAGGCTGAATTGATTAGTCATGAGAATAATTTACTCATCCAATCAATATATGATATGTATATGCTTGAGAAATAAAAATATTAATTTCAAAATATAAAATAATATGTTTTATGCCAAATGTGTGTGAGATGGACAAATTATTATCAAATATGCATCATAAATAAGACGTAAAGTTTTTTGTAAATTTATTTAATCTCCAACAACTAATCAGGTATAAGTTGCTTTTTGAAAATTATTTATCACTTGGTTTTAAAAATATGTTTGGGGTGATCATAAGTTAAAAAAGACTTAAGCCCCCTGCTTGTCCCCAAGCCGAACTCATGTTTAAAGAAATATCAGGGGTGCTTAGCATTTTTTAATACCCCAAGATTCTACTGCTGCCGACAAACAACATGGATGTTGCCGACCAACATTTAAGGATATCTCAAATTATAGAATATATGGTTGGATGACCAGAATATATCGAATCTTTAGATCAAAAAATAACATTCAATGTAAAATTTAAGCCTTAAGAATGTTAATTAAATGAATATATAACACACTAGATCGTGTGATTTCGACAAAGAAACCTTGTGATGTGATGAACGAGGGGCCAACATATCAAATTTGTGCCCAGAGTCTTGATATGGTCATGATTATTTTACTGATCCTATTTTACAAGAGGTGGGTAATGATTTTTCAGGTGAGAGAAAATTATTTTTTATATTGATCCCTTCCTATTCCCAATTTGGAGAGATAAAAATATGGTGAATGATTAAAGTTATTATCCAATTTATATCAAAAATCAATCAATGAGACTTTATTGACATAGATGGAAGATGAACCAAATTAAGTATATAGTTCATAAAAGTGAATGCAAAGAGACTCAAACTTGAAGAGAGAGAAAATAGATCTGGGTCATGATTTCCATGAGAAAACTTTTTATTGTCTTTAACCTTTTCCCATTCTTTTATTAAAAATATGATGGGAATTTGAATAGACATCAAAGATCTTACAAAATTTATTTCAAAATCAACAATGAAAATGATTAAATCTTATCATCGTCGTATATATTGGTATATGTAATCATTTAAAATATTTAATCCATGATATAAAATTGAAACTTGAGAATCAAGCAAAAATTTATGATTTATGAAATCCGTTTGAAGTTGCAGGATTATATGGTCTTAGTTTAATTCGTAGAATACACACACACACTTAATCCAATTTTATTATTTCTATGAAAGATGTATTCTTCTATCTCAATTTTAGATTTAGTTTCACACATTTTCAAGAACAAATTCCAATTAAATTCATTTTATCCTAAGCATGTATCTAGGTGATATGATAAAATGAAAGTGCGAAAATCCCAACCACAACACGCCGATGTACAAGGAAAACCCAAATGGGAAAAACCTCGGACGGCAGGGCCTAGACAAAATCCACTACAACAAAAAGGTTTTACAAGAGACTCAAAAGACTTACAGACATTGACTCACTCAAGACATGCTAATGTCGTCCTCGACCTCTGAAGTTGTAGTCCGCGAAACTCCAACGCGTTTGCTCAACACTCCTCGTGTTGCGGTATCCACCGAAGCCCAAAACCACCATCTCCTCGAAGCTTGAATGCAGAAATCCACCGCAATCTTGCTTGTTGAATGTGAATTGATGAAGGGGTTTTGTTTTGAAAAATTGATAAAAATGTTGGAGAGATTTTTATCAAAAAGGTTGGAAGTTATGGAAAGAGTCCCCTTTGAAAAATGATCTTCCTTAAGTTATAAAACTGAATTTTCGTCCATTAGAAAATAACTGAAAAAGTAGTGGGCAAAAAACAGTTGTAGGAAAAAACTGCATTAAAAAATAAGTTTAAAAAATCAATTCTGGCGAAACTCGTTCGAATGAGTTCGTTCGAACGATATGTCGTTCGAACGACTTATCTAACGGCGTGCCAGTTTAGGATGGTTAGATGTCGTTAGAAATCTCGTTCGAACGAGGTCGTTCGAACGACATTTCTAACGAACTACTAACGAGGCACCACTTCGTTAGAACCAGGTCGTTCGAACGACCTGGGTTAAACTTCGAACGAGAATCTGATTTTTGCCCAAAATTTTTTCAATTTAATTCAAGGACTTTTTCAAAATTAATATAGCTTATATATGAACATTTGCTTATTTGAAATTTCTTGATTAGTCAAAATACTCCAACTTATAAAATTGTATTTAGGTCATATACCTTCGTAGGATAAATAACACGACATGAATATTGATGATGCATGAACTTTGAATGCGATGCTTGAATCGTTGTGTTGAATGATCGTTGATGCAGTATGACCCAAAAATGTTTTGTCCAACGGAATTAAGCCAATATAACAAATGACTCGATTGAAAATTTGTCCTTACAAATCTCCCCCTTTGGCTATTCCGGGACAAAACAAAATAAGAAAAAAATAATTAAAAGATTGAATTTGCTAAGCCAGCCGTCAAGCCGTATTTAAGTCCCATCCCAAAACCCCAAAAAAATACAGACACAAAGACAAGACTGACGAGCTGCAAAGGAATAGGAGATGTATCCTACACACATGAAACAACAAATTCATAAACGCATGGGAAATAGAGAGATGTTATATATAAGACAATGCGATAGAATATTTTGTGCATGGTGCATAAATGTCTCAATATTCAATATGAACAGTTTAACTCCCCCTTAATTGTGCATAAGGTCAATATTAGAATCAATTTGGAAATTTAATTATAATAACTTAATTCAATTATAATTACCTTAAATAATTATTAATTGCAATGAATATGAAATGTCAATTAAATTACCCAAATTTATCAAACTCCCCCTAAATATAAAGTCATATGAATTAAAATTTTCTCCCCCTTTTTGCCCGGAAAAGACAAAGGGATAAGGGGGCCTGCAAAAGAAATGAGAATAAATAACAAGGCAGGAAATAGAAATAATGAATCATGACAATGAAAAGAGGGAGCATGCATTAAGTAAGGGGTAAAGGGGAAAAAGCTAAGAGTCAGACAATGAAATAACCAAGGGAAATAAATCCAAATACAACATAGTATGAAAGCACTCATCCTCACAAAACATAAAGAAACAGGAAATGAACAAAATAAATCAAGAGGCAGGATCAACAGGTGGAGTGTCATCAGGGAGTGAGTCGGTGCCGGAAGAGCCTGCCCCGCGGCGCAGCTCCATATGGCGGAGGGCAGCAAGATGCTCTAAGAGAAGAGAGTCCCGACGAGCCTGGGCTTCATCCCGACGTGCCTGAGCTTCATCCCGGGCGGCTTCTCGACGGGCGTGGGCCTCGCGGTCCTGCTGCATAGACATAAGAAGCTCCTGCATAAGTGCGCGGTCCTGGCGGCGGTCCGCCTGAAATTGGTCCACCTGTGAACGCAAAAACATAAAATCCTCCGACGCAACGGGTGCGTTAAGCTGGGAAGGGGCGGGGTGATGGACAGAGCGGGAGGGAGCTGGACGACTGGGAGCGGGGTGAGATGAGGTGGCGGAGTGGGAGGAGGCAGAGGGGGTGAGGTGAGGGGTATTCGGTGGCAAATGACCACGGGAGCGACTAATGGAGGTGATGTCAACGGTTTGGTATTTAGTGGTGGGGATATCGGTGGACACACGGGGGCAACCGGCGGCAAGACAAATACGGGTGATAAGGGCCGCAAATGGGAGGGCCTGGCGGGAAGAACCCTAACAGACCGGATTACGCTATAAAGATAGGAGGGAAGGTCAATGTGGGCCCTAATACTTATAGCAAACATGAGATCCACGTGCTGTTTTGTAATTTGGGTGGTGTTGGCACGAGGGAGAAGGCAGGCACAAACGATCCAATTAAGGACCATAAAATCGGGATGTAAATTTTTATGAAAAATAGTAACCGTGCCGGAAGGAAGAATCCTAAAAACGGTGTTAAAAACTAGAGTGGATCGGGGGTGGTCTCGGATGTCCATGGAAAAGAGGGATTATTTACCCGAGGGAGGGGAAGGATTTGAGCAATCGAGTCGGGAGTGACTAGAATCTCCCGACCTCGCACCCGAGTGTAAAGATGAGTATCCCTATTAATAAGGCTAAAATAAAATTCCCGTACTATGTCGGGAAAAACAACATCGGTGAGGGAGAAGAGTGGGTCCCACCCTAAATCAGATATCCATGAATGCACGTTTGTGCCGTGGAGGGAGGGGAGATTAATCACTTTCTCCCGTACAACAGAACGGGTTGCAAACCCTTGGGTGTGATAGCGGGTATGTTGGGAAAGGGTGCGCCAACGTAGTTTTAGGTCAGGAATACCCCGGGATTCCTCATCCGAGGACGTGGTGCGTTCCTCGGGGGAATCGCTAAGTCGGCGTTGGCGGCGATTACGAGCCATGGAAAGATGACAAAAGCTAGAACCTACCCGAAGACAATCCAACCGAACCACCAATTACACCAAAAAAAAATCCAACACCAATCAGCATAAGTCCCATCCTCCTTAAAAAATGCAGAGAAAAAAAATTAAATTTGATTAAAATAAATGCCATGAATAGTACTAAATTGGTATTTTGAGAAAAAATATTCATGGGAGGTATTTTAATCAGGGGCAATAGAAATAAATAACACAATAAAAGAGCCCCATTTAAATATATACACACATGCATATAGAGTAACGTGGGGAAAATGGTTGAGAATCAAGTTTGGAAAAAAATCCCCAACATTAGGTATATACATATATATATGTATATATATATATGCATATAGATATATATATAGCGGTAGAGAGAAAGAACAAAAATGATACCTGAAATGGAAGAGGAGGTAGGAGCAGCAGAAAACGGAGAGAAGAGAAATAAAGAAATGGAGGAAGGTGGGTAGGAGGAGGGAAATAGGGGAAGAGAGAGAGTGGGGAAAAATCGTGGGGGGTAGTGAAAGGAGAAGAGGGGAAATGGAAGAAAGATGGGAAAGAAAATCGTGGGAGAGAGAGATAAATGAAGAGGGGAAAGTGGAAGAGAGGGGTAAGGAAAATCTGGGAAATAGGGAAATGGGGGTATGGGAAATCGTGGAGGGAAGAAAATGGGAGAGGTGGCAGAATTTTGGGATGTCAAATATGACCGTTTTAACTGCAGCTCGTTCGAACGAGTGATGTCGTTCGAACTAGGGGTTCGAATGACGAGACAGCCTCGGGTCGAGAGATGCCTCGTTAGAAGGTGGTTCGAACAAAAATTGTCGTTCGAACTAGGAGTTCGAACGACGAGACAGCCTCGGGTCGTTAGATACCTCGTTAGAAGGTGGTTCGAACGAAAATTGTCGTTCGAACGATATTTCGAACGAGAGACAGTATGGGGTAGAAAAATGTCGTTAGAAAGCTCATTCGAACGAGAATTTCTAACGAAAATTGATAATTTTGAAAAAAATATATTATAAAATAGATTGAAAAATACCATAATATCAGGAATTGGGATGGCCAGATCATTGCCAAAAATGTGATTGTATTAATCCTAGCTCGGGCCAACATATCCAAATGGTGGGAGCGGAAATGTAGGGGTGTGAACAATACGCGTGAAAGTCTTTAGCCACAACATTTGTACAAGTGCGTAATGCCAAACAATATATACGAGCAATATTCACTCAGATTAGCCTTGTGTCAAAAATGAAATATTGTTGAACACTTAACCACGAATGTAACAAGCATACAAAATAGATGATTCTCTCGCCAATAAAGTCACAAGAAGAAAGCAATAAATTAATGAAATGTGCATGCCCGTTGATCTTCAACTTATATCTCCCAAAAATTACAAATAGATTGAGACGAATCTTTTGAAGACTCAATCAAGCCTATTATTTTGGCTTTGCATTGTATATATATTATTTTCAATGCTTCTATTTTAGTCACACATCTGAATATGAAAATGGAGGCTTTTCACGCAAAAACTTTGATGTTTTTCGCAGCTCGGTTCCATTGCTAGAAACGGAAATCAACCGGAAGAATATAGTCATTTTGTTTCAATCCGGGCAACGGATGATCATGCACACTTTCGATTGCTTATAATGGATGTGACAGGATTGAGAAGACAACACCAAATCTCACTTTGCAAGTACAATGTGAACAAGATATTCGAAATATTCCGTGTACGGTGTGTGCAAAAGGCAAATATGTGAGGAAATCACAACATTATATATCATAAAACAGAGCATTATTTAATGTGCACAAGATAAACCATGTATGGATTAACTATTCATCGCAGGCCACGTGAACATGGAAAAAGACAGGGATTTGAATACATCGACCACAAAGCCATATAAACAAAAGGTTTGATAGAATTATCTAACCATTCCCGTTTTCCTTGAAAATGAATAAAATAAACAAATAATTTTTTTTTAATTTTTGAATAAAACATATACAAAGGAAATCTAGTTCATAGGTAAAAAGATATGCAAGAGAAGCAACCTAAACTAGATGAACGACTTCGATCTCAATCAATGGAGCAAACCCCAATTGATTTCCTAAGGTTTTCAAACCTAAGGGCATCTAGAGGTTTAGTAAAGATATCGGCCAATTGTTGATCGGTAGGAACGAAGCTTAGAGAAACAATTTTCTCTTCAACCAAGTCACGAATGAAGTGTTCACGGATCTTAATATGCTTGGTTCGAGAATGTTGAACGGGATTACGGGAAATATGGATTGCACTAGTATTATCACAATATATAGTCATAGTGCCTTGGGAAATGCCGTAATCTTCCAACATTTGTTTCATCCAAATGAGTTGAGTGCAACAACTCCCAGCGGCAATGTATTCGGCCTCCGCCGTGGACAAGGAGATAGAATTTTGTTTCTTGCTCATCCATGAGACAAGTGCACTTCCAAAATAGAAACAACCGCTGGATGTACTTTTACATCCATCAACATCTCCTGCCCAATCGGCGTCTGAATATGCCGATAGACAATCATTGGTGTCAAAGGAGTACCAAATGCCAAAAGACAGGGTCCCACTAACATATTTGATGATACGTTTAATAGCAAGTAAGTGAGACTCTTTTGGTGCGGCTTGATAACGAGCACAAACTCCTACACTAAAGGAAATATCTGGACGACTCGCAGTTAGGTAAAGTAAACTACCTATCATACTTCTAAAGAGTGTATGCTCTACACCTTTTCCATCGGTGTCTTTACTAAGTTTAATAGAGGAGCTCATAGGAGTACGAGCATGTTTAGCGGATTCCATATTAAATTTCTTAACAAGGTTTTTAGCATACTTAGTTTGGGACAAAAACATCCCATTTTTGAGTTGACGAACTTGAAGACCTAGAAAGAAGGTAAGTTCACCTACCATACTCATTTCAAATTCATTGTGCATTTCTTTGGAAAAAATTTGAGTATGTTTATCACATGTAAACCCAAACACTATGTCGTCGACATAAACTTGAGCAACAAGAATACCTTTTTCATTACGCCGAACAAAAAGTGTCATATCTACTCCCCCTCTCAAAAAGCCACGAGAAAGGAGATAAGAAGTGAGTCTTTCATACCAAGCACGGGGGGCTTGTTTTAAGCCATATAAAGCTTTCTTTAAAAAGAAGACATGAGTAGGATGAGTTGGGTCCTCAAACCCTTTTGGTTGTTCAACATATACTTCCTCTTGGATAATACCATTTAAAAAAGCACTTTTGACATCCATTTGATATAATTTAAATTGAAGATGACATGCGATGGCAAGTAAGAGACGAACCGATTCTAACCTAGCAACAGGAGCAAAAGTTTCTTCAAAGTCAACACCTTCTATTTGAGTATACCCTTGAGCCACTAATCTAGCCTTGTTTCGAACAATGACACCATTTTCATCCATTTTGTTTTTAAAAATCCATTTAGTGCCAATGACATTGGTATTAGAAGGCCTAGGGACTAATTCCCAAACATCATTTTTCTTAAATTGAAACAATTCTCCTTGCATAGCATTAATCCAATGTTCATCTTTTAGGGCTTCTTTATAGTTTTTAGGTTCAATAGTAGAAGTATAACAGAGATAAGTAACTTCATTTTCTAATTGCGCCCTAGTCTTGACACCTACCTCGGGATCTCCTATAATTTGTGAAGTATCATGATTTTTACGCACCCAAGGAGTAACTTCCCTTTTATCGGTAGATGGAACACCCAAATCATTTTGAAAAACAATACTTTCATCATTTGACTCAACATCACACTCACATGATAAAACTTCCTCATTATTAATTTGTGTGGCCGGAGCATCATCTTTTATGACCACATTAATGGATTCCATTACTTTAGAGTTGCTTAAGTTAAAGACTCTAAAAGCTCTACTATTTTGAGAGTATCCTAGGAAAATACCCTCATCACTCCTCGAGTCAAATTTTCCTAGAAGTTCTCTATCTCTAAGAATATAGCATGGACTTCCGAACACTCTAAAATAGGACAAATTGGGTTTCTTACCCGTCCACAATTCATAAGGAGTTTTGTTAGTGTTAGGACGCAAATAAACTCTATTAACCGTGTGACAAGCAGTGTTAACCGCTTCGGCCCAAAACCTACGAGCCACATTTCTTCCAAGGAGCATGGATCTTGCCATTTCTTGGATCGTTCGATTTTTACGTTGAACTATACCATTTTGTTGAGGGGTTCGAACGGCCGAGAATTCATGTTTTATTCCTATTTCATCACAGAAGGCATTCACACCGGATTCCTTGAATTCGGTTCCATTATCACTCCTAAAGCGATTTATTGTAACACCGTGAAGATTTTGAAGAGCTCTACATTTAACAGTAAGAAAGTCAACTATTTCAGATTTCTCTCTGAAAAAGCCTACAATAGAGTATCTAGAGAAATCATCCACCATAACCAAGATGTATCTTTTTCCTCCTATACTCTCGGTACGAGTAGGACCCATAAGGTCCATGTGTATCAATTCTAGGACACGAGATGTTGTTATCGAGTTTATCTTTTTATGAGGACTTTTGATTTGTTTACCAAATTGACACGGTCCGCAAATGGTGGATGTTGGCTTTCCTAGTGGCGGTAAGCCACGAACAAGCTCTTTTCTCACAAGTCTGTCAAGATCTCTAAAGTTAACATGACCTAATCTTTGATGCCAAAGATCGATAGAAGAGGTTTTTACATTATTGCAGACTAAAGAAGATTTTGGAATGATGCCATAACAATTGTCACTGGTTCTAACACCATGTAAAATCGATTCACCTGATTGATCATAAATGATGCACTCCGATTGACTAAATTTCACATCAAGATTATCATCACACAGTTGGCTAATACTTAACAAATTAGCTTTTAGACCCTCAACATAAAGAACATTTTCAAGTTTAGGGAAGCCTGAGATTTCAATAGAACCTCTACCAATAATTCGGGACTTGCTACCATCCCCAAAAGTAACTTTACCATCTTTATGGTTTTCGAGAGTAGTAAAAAGAGATTTATCGCCCGTCATATGTCTAGAACAACCACTATCAAAGTACCATTGAGAGGTATTTTGTGCCTTAAGAGCAACGTGAGCGACGAAAGCTTTCTTGATTTGATTTTTCTTAACCCAAGTTTGAGTAGTTTTCTTCCCTTGATTGGCTCTAGTCTTATAATTAGAGTTATTTCTTTTGACATTAGAGAACCTAAGAAACTCTTCCATTAGATTTTTAGAAGTATTGATAAGGTACTCAACTTGACTCTTAAGATTAGCTAAGGAGCTATAAGGTTGTTTTGAATTTGTGAATTGAGGGTTCTTTCCAAGTTTGTAGCAAAACTCTTTAAGGTTACCCTGTTTGTGACAATATGAACATACATAAGGTTATTTTGGGCCAGCTTTTAAATGTTTCTTAGAGGGATTAACTTTAGGAACATTAGATTTGTTATCTTTAGGAACATTAGATTTTGTAACAAACTTAGCAACAGGTTCAGTTTTGACTTTTGAAGAATTTCCTTCTTCATATCCTATTCCCTTTCTTTCTTGATACCCTTTCTCCTTATATCCTAAAACAGGACCTAGAAACAGTTTTCCCATTCTTCCTGAATTGTCCTCGAGTGTGACTTTAACTTCACGAGAGGACTTGAGATCTTTTTCAAGTTGGACTATTTTAGTTTCTAGAGATGTTCTAATTTCATGAGACTCATTAAGTTCTTTGTTAGCACTTTCTAAGGAGATAATCAAGTCACATTTTTCTTTGCCAATCACGATAAGTTTTTCAGAAAGAGATATTTTAATAGCCTCGAGTTGACTGACTAAGGCCTCCTTCTCCTTCAGGCCTTTCAACTCTTTTTCTAAAGTTAAAACTTTCAAGGTTAATCTTTTGTTGACTTTTTGAATGCGAAGAGATTCATTGTAGAGTTCGGAATAGGCAGTTTGTAGTTCACTCTCATCTATATCACTATCACTCTCTTTTTCATCACTACTAGTAGAATGAGTAGAAACCACCTCTAGATTATGTTCAGAATTGTCAACATTAAGGTTTGACTCACACGAATTACTAGCAAGGCTCGCCATAAAGGCAGTGAAGTTATTTCTAGGTGAGTTAGAGTCATCAGAGCCTTCAGACTCATTATCACTGTCGCTTAAAGTAGCATTGTAAACGGCTTTCTCTTTGCCTTGTCTTTTATGTTTTGTGGGGCACTCGAAAGCTCTATGACCACGTCCCTCACATTCAAAACATCTTTCCGAATCATCCTTCTTAAAGTTGTCTTTATTGAACTTCTTAGTATCCTGATTAGTGAAGTTTTTATTTCCTCCTTTGTTTTTATTCTCAAATTTAGGTTTTTCAAATTTGGAGTTTTGTTTTTTAAACTTGAGAAATTTTTTAAACTTTTTGGAAAATAAGGCTATATCATCAGAATCAAAGCCAGACTCATCAGAATCAGACACATCAACTTTCTTAACTTTTAAAGCTACTCCTTTATCTTTCCCTTTGTTATCTTTAGGAAACATATCAAGTTCATACGTTTGCAGATCACCAACAAGTTCTTCAAGTTTTAAGGTATTTAGGTTTCCTAAAAAATTAAGTACAGTGACTTTGGGAATGAAACGCTTAGGAAGACATCTAAGTATTTTCTTAACCACACGATTTTCAGGTATTCTTTCACCTAAGTTAAAGCAAGAGTTGACTATGTCAGATAAACGAGCATAGAAATCATCAAAAGTTTCAGTTTCTTTCATGGTGATAGTTTCAAATTGTGTAGTTAAGTTTTGAAGTTTTGATGCTTTAACAACACTCGTTCCCTCATGAGTAACTTGGAGAATATTCCAAGCTTCCTTTGATGTTTCGCACGTCATTATACGCCGAAATTCATCGGGAGACACGGCACCAAATAAGGCATTTAATCCTTTTGAGTTAAAGTTACACCATTTTAAATCTTCCTCGCTCCACTGTTCAACAGGAGTCAAAATACGTTCATCATTAACAACCATTGTAGGAGGGGACCATCCTCTTTCAACAGTGACCCAAACACGTTCATCAATAGATTTAAGAGCGGATCTCATACGTGCTTTCCAATAGGTATAATTTGATCCATCAAATAAAGGTAGTATATTTGACGAAAAACTATCCATATAACCTCCAGGATTCATCTAAATAACTTATAGAAACAAGCTCTGATACCAGTTTGAAGTTGCAGGATTATATGGTCTTAGTTTAATTCGTAGAATACACACACACACTTAATCCAATTTTATTATTTCTATGAAAGATGTATTCTTCTATCTCAATTTTAGATTTAGTTTCACACATTTGCAAGAACAAATTCCAATTAAATTCATTTTATCCTAAGCATGTATCTAGGTGATATGATAAAATGAAAGTGCGAAAATCCCAACCACAACACGCCGATGTACGAGGAAAACCCAAATGGGAAAAACCTCGGACGGCAGGGCCTAGACAAAATCCACTACAACAAAAAGGTTTTACAAGAGACTCAAAAGACTTACAGACATTGACTCACTCAAGACATGCTTATGTCGTCCTCGACCTCTGAAGTTGTAGTCCGCGAAACTCCAACGCGTTTGCTCAACACTCCTCGTGTTGCGGTATCCACCGAAGCCCAAAACCACCGTCTCCTCGAAGTTTGAATGCAAAAATCCACCGCAATCTTGCTTGTTGAATGTGAATTGATGAAGGGGTTTTGTTTTGAAAAATTGATAAAAATGTTGGAGAGATTTTTATCAAAAAGGTTGGAAGTTATGGAAAGAGTCCCCTTTGAAAAATGATCTTCCTTAAGTTTTAAAACTGAATTTTCGTCCATTAGAAAATAACTGAAAAAGTAGTGGGCAAAAAATAGTTGTAGGAAAAAACTGCATTAAAAAATAAGTTTAAAAAATCAATTCTGGCGAAACTCGTTCGAACGAGTTCGTTAGAACGATATGTCGTTCGAACGACTTATCTAACGGCGTGCCAGTTTAGGATGGTTAGATGTCGTTAGAAATCTCGTTCGAACGAGGTCGTTCGATCGACATTTCTAACGAACTACTAACGAGGCACCACTTCGTTAGAACCAGGTCGTTCGAACGACCTGGGTTAAACTTCGAACGAGAATCTGATTTTTGCCCAAAATTTTTTCAATTTAATTCAAGGACTTTTTCAAAATTAATATAGCTTATATATGAACATTTGCTTATTTGAAATTTCTTGATTAGTCAAAATACTCCAACTTATAAAATTGTATTTGGGTCATATACCTTCGTAGGATAAATAGCACGACATGAATATTGATGATGCGTGAACTTTGAATGCGATGCTTGAATCCTTGTGTTGAATGATCGTTGATGCAGTATGACCCAAAAATGTTTTGTCCGACGGAATTAAGCCAATATAACAAATGACTCGATTGAAAATTTGTCCTTACACCATTATTTTTCAGATTTCTAAATAAGAATTAATCTAATAGTTATGATTTTAAAATCATGATATGCAATTTTTGCATATAAAAATTGGACAATTAATTTATGTATATAAACATAAAAATCATGATTGAATCAACAGATGTATGTATAATTGATTATACGTAGAGAAAATAAAAACTTAGCTTTTGATGGAGAACAATGCTTGTAACACGTTCCCACAGACGGCGCCAATCTGTTGATGCAAAAAACTGGACCGAATCCCATTTTTATGATCACAGATAAATAGATAAAAGCAATCCAATCAAGCACATGAGAGACAAAGATTTTTAAAGTGGTTCGACTATAAGGAAAAGCCTACGTCCACTGTTATTTTATTCCCAGGGGTTTACAATAGCACAATGTGGTGTAGAGAGAGAAAAAGGTATGGATCTTGTGTATGGTGTCTCTCGGTTCTTGGATCTATTGGATCTCTCCCCTTTGGCTAAGGGAATACATGTATTTATAGTGATGGGAGATAAAGAGATTCATTGTATGTAGACATTTATACATTATGTCTACATTCAACGAATCTAGTTGTTGAATTGCTTGGTATGCTATGTGTTGTCATCTACAGTATAAATGTACATTAATGATCATTAAATGCGTAGTTATCCTTTGATCTTCCTGGTTGGTATGCCGACCAACTCTCCTCGGGTGCCAACTAATACTCCTCGGGTGCCGACCAACTTTCCTCGGGTGTCGACTAACTCTCCTCGGGTACCGACCAACTCTCCTCGGGTGCCGACTAACACTTCTCGGGTGCCTAATATTGCCACGTAGGATGACACGTGTCCTTTTCTGATTGGACCTCGTAGATGGAGATTTTTTGCGTTAACAGCGACATCGCCAGATAAGATTTTCTTCACAATGTAGGGGTCGCTCCAATTGGGCTTGAATTTCCCTCCGGGGTCCCAGATGGGTTCTATTATCGCAGTCCTCATCAGATTCATCATTGGTAGTATTAAACTCAGGCTTAATCAATTTAGAAGAAAAGCTTAGATTGGAACTAGTCGTTTCTTAAATTCCAATTTCATTTCCACAGTTCTTAATTTACTACTGAGTAATTCAGGAGTGAGATTTATATCACACATTTCCTCAATAGGATATCTTTTGTTATCAAACTTCTGTGGCAACGATCTCATAATTTTAGATACAATTTCTTGTCTATCATAGGTTATCCCATTAGCATGCAGTTTGGTCACAATATCAGTCAGGTTTATATAGAAGTCATCAAATGATTCAGTCTCAGACATAATTAAGGAGTTATACTGCTGGATAAGCATTTGGGTTTTAGCAGCCTTAACTCTAGTGTCTCCTTCATGTACAGTGACTAAGGTGTCCCAAGCTTCCTTAGAAGTGGTACAGGATGAGATTCTTTTGAACTCATGTTCATTTATAGACATAAATATAGCATTCTTTCCTTTATTATTATTTCGAGAAACTTGTTTCTCTTCTTGAGTGAACTCACTTAGAGCTTTCTTAACCCTCTCATTACTTCCTTCGTTGGCTGGTTTAGTAGGAAAAGTATAACCATTTTCAACAATGTCCCAGACATCATCTCCCAAAGTTCCTTGAATGAAAGCAATCATCCTTACTTTCTAGTAAGCAAAATTGGTTCCATCAAAGATTGGAGGTCTGGTCAAGTTACCAAATCTTTCATTTTTCTCGTCCATATTTGATTTTCAGAAAACAATTTCAGAAACACAGGATCTCTTTAAAAGAAGTTTACAAAGCTCTGATACCAATTGAAAAATGCGTTACTAAAGCCGTTTATTGAAAATAAACTATTTAAGTAACTCCGAGTTGTTTTTTGAAGAAACTCTTTTCTTAAATAAAAAAGGATTAATCACAAGACGTGTTTAATAAAACAGTATGTACGAGATCTTATTCAAGATTTAGGCAAAAAGTTTAAAAGATAATTTAAACAAGTTTTAAACACAACACAACCAAGAATGAGATGAGAAAATGTAGAAGGCTTCTGTTCACAATTTTTACGTGGTAAAACCTCACCAATTGAGGAAACATCCACGACTCCCTCTACGGAGTAAAATGAAAAATCCACTAAAACAAATATATGAGTTACAAACTATATAACTAACATGCAAACAACTCAGACCTATATAAGTTTAGGAATGTACCCTCTGGTGTCCTTAAACTTCTCTGCAGTTCTGATTGTAGATGTAGTTCTCCCAGTTTGTCAACTTCTGATTTGTTCCAGCACTTTACGTCGACTTATGTTCTCAAGATCTTATCACCAACACTTTTCGTGTTGTAGGGTGTAAGTGTTTGTGAAGGTTCTTTCTAACACATGCATGCACACACACACACTTATTAAGTACAAACAGTCCTAACAAATTACAGTTACACTATATGCAGTGATCTTTTCTTTTTCTTTCTTCTTATAAAACTTTGAACCTTATTTGACCTTTCAAACTATCCCAGAATCCACGGATACCTTGCTAGGAAGACATACAAGGTCTTAATCAACCTCAGAATTTAAAACAAAAGCTTTTTGAGATTGAAAACCTCCAAGTGAGATTCCAAACTAGGTCAAGGGTTTAGTTTACAAGAACAAGAAACAGAAAGCATTTAACGTTGATTTTAAAGTAAGAAAACGTTTTAGACAAAAATAATCAACAATATATTTCTCAAGATGAGAAATAAAATGAAACTAAGTGTAATGTAACATGAATAACTCAGATCTGAGATTTCTATGGAAACAAAAACTAGATCTAAGTAGAAGTCTAAGTTGGAAACAAGATCTCACGAATATAAGGTTACAACAACCAATATAACTCAACTCAAACTCTCAAACACTCAAGAACACTGAGGATGGTGTTTTTGGCTATGGTGTTTTGAAGAAGTGTTTGGGTTAGGTTTTTAAGAGGATTTGGACGAAGTTAGGGTTTCTAACTTTTCTCTCTCTCTGGTTTCTCTCTTCTCTCTTCTCTCTCTTCTCTCTCAATTCTTTGAGGAAATGAAATGGCAAAAAGTCTTCGAAGGATGAGAATAGAGGCCTTTTTATAGTGAGAGAGGAAGGTTCGAGATATCTGATCAAAACCAAGGGCTGAGATCGAGTCAATTTAGATTGACTTGAATCTAATGGCTCACACAAGGCGGTGCTTAAACGAACGCTGATTGGCTTAAAAAATTACACAGGGATTCATCAAGGCAACATGCAGACCATTGATAAGAAATGATCCAAGGGCTGATAACACACGCGTCTATTGTCTCAGTAAAGAAACACACATCTAACCAATCAGGGGGCAACAGGTGTTGGCCAGTTAAGGGATATAAAACGCGCGTCAAAACTATTTACAAAGCATACCTTGAAGTCTCTGCCGCTTTTGGATTCTACCCAAGGTAACATTAGGCCATAAAATACAACAATTAATATTTGGAGATTGACCCCAAAACTTTTAAAACAAGTTTTAATTATTAAAACATGATTTAAAAATTATTTTTAAAAAATCCCAAAAAATTATTAAAAATCAAACTTAGGGATTTAAACACACTCAACACATGTATACACATAATTATGCAATATGACATGCAAAAAATGAATTCTACTGTGTGTAAGTGTTGGCAATATGTTCTTGATCAAAGCAAGAAAGAGAGATGAATAGGCAATCCAACTTCTGAGGCTCTTTGGTTTCTAGGAAGACACAATTTCGTCAAAATTTCCAAACTAGATGAGCACTTATACAATATAGACTCAAGTGAGTCAAATGTATAAGGGCTTCAATCTCCCCCTTTGGAAATATGAGACAAAATCTCCTTTGAGTCAACTAGGACTCGTAGGGCAACAAAAAAATAAGAAAAACTTATTCCTATCAAAATTCTATCTACCCAATACCTAGAAATCAAAAAGTACATAACTCAACTAAGTACATTTGAATACCCTATTACAACTGTTGAGAGTAACTGTACAAAAAGAACCTGCAATAATTCACTAAGATCAAGCTATTTAGAATATGTAAGAGTTGAATAGACTCAAATTTCTCCCCCATTTTGTCTCAAATGGACAAAGGGAAAAACTTGGATAAACAGCAAAAAGATTAGTCAGCATAAACCATACCAATAGATTTACGTAATGAAATGAATCTATTATAATCTAGAGGTTTGTTAAACATATCTGCGAGTTGTAGATCAGTAGGAAGATAATTGATTTCTAATTCCTTAGATTCAACTAATTCACATATAAAATGATGTCTTATTTTAATATGCTTTGTTCGTGAGTGTTGAACAGGATTTTTAGAAATATTAATCGCATTTTGATTATCACAATAGAGATGTAATTGGTTTTCTTTAATACCATAATCACTTAACATTTGTTTAAGCTACATTAATTGAGCACAACAGCTACCAGCGGCTATGTATTCAGATTCAGCTGTTGAGAGTGATGTGCAATTTTTTTTTACTACTCCATCCTACCAAGTTATTACCTATATAATAACATGCTCCTGAAGTGCTTTTACGATCATCTGTACACCCAGCCCCGTCAGCATCAGTGTACCCAATTATAGTGCTTGGTGTGTCATTAGTGTACCAAAGACCTAGATTTAGAGTGCCATTTACATATTTAATGATACGTTTAACAGCATTCAAGTGGCTCTCTTTAGGGTTACTTTGATATCGAGCACATACACAAACAACATACATAATATCAGGACGCGAGGCAGTAAGGTATAGTAAAGCGCCTATCATAGTACGATATAGAGTAGGATCTATAGATGTTCCATTTTCATCTTTAAAAAGTTTTAGTGTAGTACTCATGGGCATTTTAGCATTTTTAGCACTCTCAAGGACGAATTTCTTAACCATCTCTAAAGCGTACTTAGATTGAGAAACAAATAATCCTTCTGGATTTTGTTTGACTTGGAGACCTAGGAAGAACTGCAACTCCCCCATAAGGGACATCTGAAATTCCTTACTCATAATTTCAGAAAAGGATTTTACTTCTGAGGAAGAAGTTGATCCAAATATAATATCGTCTACATATACTTGAGCAATAGTAATGTGTTTGTCAAAATGTTTGACAAATAGAGTTTGGTCATTTCCACCTCTTTTGAAACCTTTATCTAAAAGAAAATTGGAAAGACGCTCATACCAAGCTCTAGGAGCCTGTTTAAGGCCATACAAAGCCTTTTTCAGACGAAATAGATGATTTGGATGCTTAGGGTCAATGAACCATTTAGGCTGTTCTACATAGGTTTCCTCAGCCAGTATACCATTAAGGAACGCAGTTTTGACATCCATTTGATATAATGTAAAACGCATGTGACAAGCTATAGCGAAAAGCAAACGAACTGATTCTAAACGAGTAACAGGGGCAAAGGTCTCGTTAAAATCAATTCCTTCTATTTGGGAGTATCCTTGAGCAACTAATCTAGCTTTATTTCTAATTATTATCCCATTTTCATCGGTTTTATTTTTGAAAATCCAACGAGTACCAACAACCTTTTTATGATTAGGACGTGGAATAAGATACCATACATCATGAATAACAAATTGTAAAAGTTCATCCTGCATTGCAGAAATCTAGTGAGAGTCATTCAATGCCTCATTTACATTCTTTGGTTCCACAAGGGAAATAAAACATGCATAATGTGCATAATTTCTAAGTTGGGATCTTGTACGCACTGGCTCACTAGGGTTGCCAACAATGTTATTTATGGGATGATCTTTAGAAACCCAGTTAGGTACTTCAGGTGTCTCAATAGGTAATGAATTATCTATTTCAGAAGGATCATTTTCTAAAATATTTGAAGACTCTTCTTCGACAGGTAATTCACCAGTCTTGCTTTCTACAGTAGTGTCACTAATAATTACATTTATGGATTCCATCATGATTTTAGTGCGAAGATTATACACTCGATAAGCTCTACTGTTAGGCGAGTATCCTAGAAATATGGCTTTATCTCCTCGGCTCTCAAATTTAGATAAATGTTCCCTATCTTTTCATACATAACAAGTACTGTCAAAGGTTCTAAGGTATTTGAGATTAGGCTTCTTATTGTACCAAAGTTCATAAGGGTTTTGTTTGGAATTCTTTCTAAGATAGACCCTATTAATGATGTGACACGCAGTACGAATAGATTCTACCCAAAAATATTTTGGTAAGTTCTTGGCATGTAACATGACACGTGCCATCTCTTGCAAGGTACGATTCTTTCTCTCGGCGATACCATTTTGTTGAGGAGTCTTGGGATCACTGAACTCGTGTTTGTAACCATTATAGTCACAGTATTCTACAATACCAGTGTCTTTGAATTCACCACCTCTATCACTACGAATTCGATTTACTTGAATGTCCATTTCATTTTCAATCCTAAGAAGAATTTTTAGGAAGGTTTGAAAAGTGTCAGACTTTTGTTTTAGAAAGGTTACCCAAGTAAATCTGGTGAAGTCATCAACCATAACTAGGATATAACTATGTCCACAAAGGCTAACAGTTTGGGAAGGATCCATTAGGTCCATATGGATGAGTTCTAAGGGATTAGAGGAGAGAATATATTTGACTTTCTTATGAGGGGTCTTAACAATTTTACCTTCTTGACAGGAACCACAAACAATATTATGAATGGGTTTAATTTTTGGAATTCCTCTTACTATGTATTGAGTAGACAATTTACTAAGATTATCGTAATTTATGTGACCCATTCTGTTATGCCATATCTCGTTGTCATCCATTCTGGCAACATTACAAGTTTCAGAATTGTTCTTGACAGTGTAGCAGTTGTCAGGAATTCTGAATCCAATAATTATGCATTCACCTTTTTCATTTAAAATCTTGCAATTGTTCTTTGAAAAGGTAACAGTATGGTCTGAGTCACAAAATTGCGAAATGCTAAGTAAGTTGGCCTTTAGATCTTTAACTAGAAGAACATCTTTAAGAATAGGAATCCCATCTTCTTGGAGAGTTCCTTTGCCTATGATTTGAGATGAAACTCCATCACCAAAAATAACTTTACCACCAGCAAATCTGGTTTTGTTTAAAAGTTTAGATTCATCTCCAGTCATGTGCTTAGAACATCCAGAGTCTAAATACTAACCAGATGATGTGTGTTCGGCTTTTAAAGCAGTAACCACAATATTACACTTCATCTGAGATAATAGATCATCTTTTCTAATCCAAATTGATCTAGTTTTCATCTTGCGCTTATTAGCTCTCAACTCATAGAATTTGCGAGCATTAGATTTTTGCTGAAAAATGTTTTGGACATGATTTTGAATTTTGTGAAAGACTTGAGCATTTGTTTTAGAAAAATGTTTAGGATTCCTTCTAGGAAATGTTCTTTTAGGTTTGGTCTTTCTCTTTCTATAGTTAGAGTTTTTATCTGGATGTCTAGGAAGTATATAATTATTTCGACTCCTCCTAGAATAGTTAAAGTTCTGGTAAGTACGAGGATTATAGATAGGTTTAACAAGTCTCCTAGCATAGCAACCATCGAAAGAGTGACCATATATGTCACAATAGGAGCAATAAAGATTGCTCAAGATGGGGGTCTCCTTAGGAAAGTCTCTAAACAAAGGTTTTATAGAGTTTTGAGGCTGAATTCTATTCCTAGGTATGACAGTCTTGAATGCAGACTCACTCTTTCTAATAGAAGGGCAAACATATTTAGCCTTAGGTGAACTTTCATGTCTAGAGAGACTAGATTCCCCAATGTTAAAACTTTGATTTTTTGAATCAAACTTAGTTTTTAGAGAATGAAAGTCTGGGCATGTTTCAATAGGTATTTTGCCTCATGACACAAACTTGATAGTTTCAAAAGATTTTGTTTGTGTTTTCAAATTGGGACAAAAACCTATACCAGTTCGATCATCAGAATTGGTTTTAGATTCAGCAATAAATTCATCAAAACAGGTAGAATTATTTTCAAATTTTGTAAATTTTTTGAAAATAGTTGCTGTCTTTTCTTTGGTTTGTTCCAATTTTAACAATGTCCCTTTGTACTTTTTCTCCAGAATTTCATTTGTTTCAGTCAAATTTTTCAGTTTTTCATCAAAAACTTTAATTTCACTTTCATGAGTTAAACATTGGGTAGTGTACTCTTCAGCATTCAGTTTAACCATCAGGCTTAAATCTTCCAATTTCTTGGTAAGATCTTTAACAGTCTTCTCTAGTCTAGCGCTTTTCTTGAGAGTCTTAGTGTAAAGTGTGTGAATGTTTGGGAGGTCTTCATTGTCCGAGTCACTAAGTGTGGTGTGTGGAGTGACCCCTAACGATTCATTTGTTAAACTCACACACCCATTGACATCGTCATTATCGCCATCCCTTTGACTCACACTCCCCGAGGTAGAACATGCAACATTCTCAGTAATCAAAGCATCTAAACCAGTAATAACCACATTCGAAGTATCAGTCATAGAGTTATTTGGTTCATCCTCATTAACAAACATAGGCATGCCATCATTATAAATAATCTTGGCAAAGAAAGACATGCAAGGATCAAAAGCATCTGATGACTCAGGTTCCTCATTTTCAGAGTCACTTGAATCATCCCATGTTTTGTAGATGTTAGCTCTAGTGTGTTTGTTTTGAGTATTCAAATTAACTCTACAGTCTTGTGCAATGTGCCCCAATTTACCACATCTATAGCATTCAGTCTTCTTAAGGTCTCTATTAGGTCTAGCCTGAGAGTCCTTATGATTTTTGTCATTGCTATTCTCATGAGGTCTGTGACTAGAAGGATTTGGATAATTTGACTTGCCTTGTTTATTTTCCACTTTGTTTCTAAACTTAATGATTTTCTTGAACTGTTTTGTCATTAAGGCAATATGATTGTCCAAACTATCTATATCGCAGTCCTCATCAGATTCATCATTGGTAGTATTAAACTCAGGCTTAATCAATTTAGAAGAAAAGCTTAGATTGGAACTAGTCTGTTTCCTATGGGATTGGGTTAATTGTTTCTTAAATTCTAGTTCCATTTCCACAGTTCTTAATTTACTACTGAGTAATTCAGGAGTGAGATTTATATCACACATTTCCTCAATAGCATATCTTTTGTTATCAAACTTCTGTGGCAAAGATCTCAGAATTTTAGATACAATTTCTTGTCTATCATAGGTTATCCCATTAGCATGCAGTTTGGTCACAATATCAGTCAGGTTCATATAGAAGTCATTAAGTGATTCAGTCTGAGACATACTTAAGGAGTTATACTGTTGGATAAGCATTTGGGTTTTAGCAGCCTTAACTCTAGTGTCTCCTTCATGTGCAGTGACTAAGGTGTCCCAAGCTTCCTTAGAAGTGGTACAGGATGAGATTCTTTTGAACTCATGTTCATTTATAGACATAAATATAGCGTTCTTTCCTTTATTATTATTTCGAGAAATTTGTTTCTCTTCTTGAGTGAACTCACTTAGAGCTTTCTTAACCCTCTCATTACTTCCTTCGTTGGCTGGTCTAGTAGGAAAAGTATAACCATTTTCAACAATGTCCCAGACAACATCTCCCAAAGTTCCTTGAATGAAAGCAATCATCCTTACTTTCCAGTAAGCAAAATTGGTTCCATCAAAGATTGGAGGTCTGGTCAAGTTACCAAATCTTTCATTTTTCTCGTCCATATTTGATTTTCAGAAAACAATTTCAGAAACACAGGATCTCTTTAAAAGCAGTTTACAAAGCTCTGATACCAATTGAAAAATGTGTTACTAAATCCGTTTATTGAAAATAAACTATTTAAGTAACTCCGAGTTGTTTTTTGAAGAAACTCTTTTCTTGAATAAAAAAGGATTAATCACAAGACGTGTTTAATAAAACAGTATGTACGAGATCTTATTCAAGATTTAGACAAAAAGTTTAAAAGATAATTTAAACAAGTTTTAAACACAGCACAACCAAGAATGAGATGAGAAAATGTAGAAGGCTTCTGTTCACAATTTTTACGTGGTAAAACCTCACCAATTGAGGAAACATCCACGACTCCCTCTACGGAGTAAAATGAAAAATCCACTAAAACATATATATGAGTTACAAACTATATAACTAACATGCAAACAACTCAGACCTATATAAGTTTAGGAATGTACCCTCTGGTGTCCTTAAACTTCTCTGCAGTTCTGATTGTAGATGTAGTTCTCCCAGTTTGTCAACTTCTGATTTGTTCCAGCACTTTACGTCGAGTTATGTTCTCAAGATCTTATCACCAACACTTTTCGTGTTGTAGGGTGTAAGTGTTTGTGAAGGTGCTTTCTAACACATGCATGCACACACACACACTTATTAAGTACAAACAGTCCTAACAAATTACAGTTACACTATATGCAGTGATCTTTTCTTTTTCTTTCTTCTTAGAAAACTTTGAACCTTATTTGATCTTTCAAACTATCCCAGAATCCACGGATACCTTGCTATGAAGACAGACAAGGTCTTAATCAATCTCAGAATTTAAAATAAAAACTTTTTGAGATTGAAAACCTCCAAGTGAGATTCCAAACTAGGTCAAGGGTTTAGTTTACAAGAACAAGAAACAGAAAGCATTTATTGTTGATTTTAAAGTAAGAAAACGTTTTAGACAAAAATAATCAACAATATATTTCTCAAGATGAGAAATAAAATGAAACTAAGTGTAATGTAACATGAATAACTCAGATCTGAGATTTCTATGGAAACAGAAACTAGATCTAAGTAGAAGTCTAAGTTGGAAACAAGATCTCACGAACATAAGGTTACAACAACCAAAATAACTCAACTCAAACTCCCAACACTCAAGAACACTCAGGATGGTGTTTTTGGCTATGGTGTTTTGAAGAAGTGTTTGGGTTAGGTTTTTAAGAGGATTTGGACGAAGTTAGGGTTTTTAACTTTTCTCTCTCTCTGGTTTCTCTCTTCTCTCTCTACTCTTTGAGGAAATGAAATGGCAAAAAGTCTTCGAAGGCTGAGAATAGAGGCCTTTTTATAGTGAGAGAGTAAGGTTCGAGATATCTGATCAAAACCAAGGGCTGAGATCGAGTCAATTTAGATTGACTTGAATCTAATGGCTCACACAAGGCGGTGCTTAAACGAACGCTGATTGGCTTAAAAAATTACACAGGGATTCATCAAGGCAACATGCATACCATTGATAAGAAATGATCCAAGGGCTGATAACACACGCGTCTATTGTCTCAGTAAAGAAACACACATCTAACCAATCAGGGGGCAACAGGTGTTGGCCAGTTAAGGGATATAAAACACACATCTAACCAATCAGGGGGCAACCGAGATTAATAATAATAGTTTCTTCTTCATTAACTTGAACGTGGTTATGTTGTTTATTATTAACCTTATTTAGATCAGTTAAGAATTGTTCATTTGCAAAATCATCATCATCATCAAAAGTTGGATTAGAATTCAAGCAGTTAATGTAAGGCACAACAAGATACTCAAAATCTTCGTTTATTTCATTGATAGGAAAAACAGCATTGAGAACCTCATCAAAAGAGGTTTCGATTACATTTGAGCAAGGATAGACAACAGAAGAAGAAATAGGGTAAACATTGGGGTTAGGGGAGATTTCAAGAGGTAGAACTGGCGCAACATACCAATTGAGGAGAGGTGTATCAGCAACTTTAATCAGACGGGATGTGTCCATTGATGTAGTGCGTGAATGAACCATGCAGAGTGACAACCCTAGTATCTGTAAGTTGAAGGATTATTCGGAATCACTTTCCTCAGTCTCTTCGGTATCTTTGATGAACGGTTGTACTCGGTGTGGAAAACTTTCAGCCCCTGGGTAGATATCTTAGAAAAAGATCTCCATTCTCGGCCTTATCTTCTTGTTTGTGTGGTCATACCATGGTTCTGGAAAACCGCAAAAGGGGAAGTCCTTGCCTTCTTTGATGAATCGTCCATTTAAGGAGTCTCCTAGTCTAATCTTCTCTTTGGTCGAGACTAGCGGATCATTCTGGGCTCTTGTTCTTATGGTTGATACCCCAAGCCACAAGGAGGAAAAGCTTTATTCAGTTCGATGGGATTAAGTATCCCTTGCTGCCTTTGCCCTAGCCCCATTCCGGGCATAAAATGCATGTTTCTAAACATCTGAATCACATTGACATTGCCATGAGGGTCATATTCTGGACAAACCCTTTCTTTGAAACCGTCCCCTACCGAGAGTAGGAGTGGCTTAACTCGGAATCCTGATAGGAGCATATCACTTGACCCGTGTTGTATCTCAAGAATTGGACTGCTGGTGCTTGCACCCTCGACATTTTCGTCGTCGCCCAAAATGGTGATGACTCGCCCGTCGGCGGAGAATTTAAATTTCTAATGGAGTGAGGAAGACACACCCTTGATATTGTGGATCCAGGGGCGTCCGAGCAACAGGTTAAAACAAGTTGGGATGCCTATGACTTGGAATTCAACGACATGGTTTATAGGGCCAACCCCAATTACAAGTTTTATGGATCCCATCACCTCTCGTCGGGTATTATCGTAGGCACGCACAACGACGGAGGTTGGAGCGAGGTCGCTTTCTTTCAGTCCTAAACACTTGAAGGTTCTCAGAGGGAAAACGTTCAAGGTGGATCCGTTATCGACAAGGGAGAGTGGCACAACCTTTCCCATAACTTTGACATATATGTTGAGTGCATGATTGTGGTTCAGCCCAATTCTGGGGATTTCTTCTTCAAAAAATGATTGCATTCGGGTAGAGGTCAGGGATCCGACCAGATTTACCGCTTCTTCTGGTGTGGTAGATGGAGGAACTATGGATCCAATGAGCAATTTGATTAAAGCATTTTTGTGCTGCAGGGAAGACATGAAAAGTCCCCATAGAGTGATGTTAGCTTGGGTTTTCTTCAGTTGATCGAGGATCTTGCTCTCCTCGATGGTCATCTCTGGCATAGGAAGATTCTCAACACCCTTTCCTTTGTCATTTGCTGGTAGTGAGCTAGGAACCTGGTAATGTCTCCCTGATGTGGTCATGTGATTTACTGAAGAAGGAAAGAACATGAATCCTGTTTCCTCGTCAATCTCAGGTTGTTCTGCCACTCTGTTTATTTCTCCGAGGAGTTATTTAAATGAGATCATCCCACATATGTTGGCTATCGGGCCAGTTCTTCCTAAATCTCATTTTTCACTCGAATCTTAGAATTCTTCCCCCCATCCGGTGGTAATAATTCTGTCTTTCCATGTAAAGTCGATGCATTCCACAACTTCAATGGCTTCTTCATACAAGTTCTCCCATTCCGTGGGGATATGTGTGATTGAAGGGACCAAGCGCCTTTGTAGCTTCAAAGTGTCAAGTAATCCGGTGATACTGCAAATGCTATTGGTTTGCCTGAATAATTCTGCCATAATCTGGATAACATCATCTAGGCTGACTTTGTCGATTGGTATACCCATTTGTCTGAATCTCGGGCCCATTTTTGTGCTTTCAAGAACAGTGTGCTGAATTTCTGGAAATCTATGATCATCTGTGAGGGCAATTTCAGCCCGAACTCTAGGAGTTGGTCTAACACCTCTGACAATTCCATACTTCCATCTTCAAAATGGGTACGGACAACGATGCATGCTCTGGTAAGGAGTGACCGTGCCTGATCAGCGAGTCTAATAGGGTGTAGGAGGAAATATGGGCAAATTTGAAAAGGTTTAGGAGAGTATATGGGTGTGATTTGAGTTAAGGGATCGAAATCTAGTTTTTCTTCTAAGAAGATGGCATTGGTGTGATTTGGGAGTGGGTTGTGAGTAGTGTTTGGCTTAGGATTGGCTGGTGGCGCGATGGTACCCCGGTCAATGAGATCTTGGATTATGTTCCTAAGGTGAAAGCATTGGTCGGTGGTATGGCCAGCAGTTTGGTGAAAGGCGCAATGAGCATCAGTCTTGAAGTTTCTTTGGAGTGGATTTGGCAATGGACGTGGATCCAAGGATTTGATGAGGTTTAGGCTTAACAGGGCTTGGTAAACTTTAGAGAGGGGAGCATGGAGCTCAGTGTATTCCCTTCGAATGGGGGCAAGGTGTCTTTCTGGTTCCCATGATGTGGTTGGTTGAGAGATGTTTTTGATGGTTGAAACGGTGGCACTGGCAGGCTTGTCATACTTTCTAACGGTGAAATGTCCTGACACCTTCTTCGGTTCAACCTATGTTTTAACGAGGCTTTCCTCGATTTCCACTCCAGCCTCTTTGAGAGCTCGGAAGTGGGGATAGTATTATCCTCCCATCGTCGCTCGAACATGGGACAAGAAGTTCTTCTTCACTATGTCGACCTGCTCTTCTTCAGATGGCCGATTGGTCATGGTAGCTGCTTGCTCCCTCCACCGGGTTATGAAGTTACTGACTGATTCTCCAGGATTTTGTTTGAGCAGCTCTAAATCACAATGGGTGACCTAAAGTTCTTCATTATATTTATACTGTGATATGAATTCTCGGGCTACATCCTCCCAGCTACGGATTCTGGATTCCTCGAGAGATAAAAACCATCGAAGGGCACTATCCTTCAAAGTTTTCTGAAACAATTGGGCCATCACTTCTTCAGAAGACCCTAGTAGAGTCACGGAACGATGATAACTGCGAAGATGAACAATTGGGGGTCCACTCCCTCCGAACTTCTCGATATTTGGCATCTTGAACTTCTCGGGTAACCTTGCTTTAGGATAAGGAGACATGTGGGTGTAGTCCATGTAATTTCCAGAGATCCTGACTTAGTCAAACTTCTTGGTGAGCATCTTGAGATCCTCTTTGACTTTATTCAACTCCTCCTCCTTTGGATCAACAACCATAGGCAGGTTAGCCATAGGCTGGGTAATGTTTAGCATTAGAACCTAGACATGCGATAACCCTTTGGCAGGAGGGGCACGTGGAGCGTGCTAATATTCTTCGGGAACCCAGATAGGCTCGGGTGGACCCATAGCACGAGGGAATAGGGCCTCGGGCTCTTGAGGAATAGGAACTTGGTTTTGTTGCATCTCTCGGACCACGGTTTGGAGGTTGTCGATCTTGGACACGAGCTGAGCTAGGACTGTCGTCAAATCCGACTGCATGACTGGTACTTGATCTGTATTGTCCATGGAAAATGGATGGATTCCGGACTCAGAAGAAGTAGTAGAGGAACTAATGAAACTCCGGGGTGTTTTGACTAAAGACCGAATCCCGTAGGGAGCCAGGCCAATGGCTTGTGATCGACCTGAGAAGGCGTAAGATGAGGTTTATTTTTGAGAAAGAAAGAAATAATTTTGGATTTTTGATAAAGAAGGGAGAAATATTTTTGGATTTTTAATAAAAAAAAGGAGAAATGTTTTAGGATACGGGACTTAGCATGATTATTATGTTCTCACTTGTATTTAATTCTCCTAAATGCAATGACGGACGGGACTCGAGCCTGGAAAAGTGGGGTTCTTAATATATGCAAAGCTACGGTTTGGACTTGTAACCAGGCTCATGAATAGGGTCCCATTTTAAAAATGTGAAAAAATTGGGAGGCCGATCGACCCGAAATTTTATCAGAGTTTCGGGTTGAAACCGACAATCTAAAGTGCGTGTCCTAGGTTTGACACCTATATGCGGGTATGCAATTGGTTGGGTGAATCGGCATGGGTTCCCCCCTTTGGCGTGACTTCCATGATATACGTCTTTCTCTTGCGGGAAATCGGTACGTGTGGACAAGCCATTTGATATACCTGAGTGTACGTGAATTGCCTCACCATATACCTCATGGGGACGGTACGTGTGAGAGCGAATTCGATATACTCAACGTACGTGAATGAATTCCCTGCGATATACCTCCCATCATGACTTCGGTCAAGCGGTACGATGCGGGGGAATCGTTCGATATACGTCGAAGGTACTTGGCCAATGGAGAGTGAGAGTTATATCGCTTAGGCTAACTGCGACCTGCCGGACCAGCGCCCATCACGAAGTGACCCTCTAGTTACTGGGTAAAATTTGGTCAATATCCATACTTTTTGGTGATGTTGTGTGAATCATGCATGATTCTCTTATTAGTATCTTATGATGAGAATGCCTTTATTGATTATGCCAAACTAGGAG
The DNA here is from genome assembly GCA_949130495.1 of Sambucus nigra. NCBI lineage: Eukaryota > Viridiplantae > Streptophyta > Magnoliopsida > Dipsacales > Adoxaceae > Sambucus > Sambucus nigra. The sequence continues at coordinate 299,949,094 of OX422208.1, forward strand.
CAAAGTACAAGTACCCCAAAAGGTACACCAAGTATGGATAGGTGATGCGTGCAACATGGGGATATATGTGATCCTAGGTGCACGTGGTGTGAATTGTACATGGAGAAATTTCTACAAGTGTGCGAATATAAGCATAAGCATGGGATAAACATGGAAAATGGGAACATGCAGATATGGGAGGGGGGCAACATAAACAAATATAACATCCATGCAAATAGAGTCAAGCCCACAAACAAACACACTTCCCCAACGGAGTCTCCACTGTGGCCATCCTCGATCCCCGCCGCGGAGGGAAAGGATCCTTCGGGTCCCGCGCGTCCCTCTCGGGAGCGCTTCGACTGACGTTGTTTGAGATGTGACGTAAAAATGTAGATAGATTCAGAGTCGCCAGTATATTTTACTCAAAATAGACAAAAGAAAAAGGGGAAGCCACCTCGAAGGATGGCATCCAAAGACATACTGGTGCGTGCGAAACCAAATGATTCGAGAAGGATTCGGAGGCTTAGTTACGAAATGGAAAGGTGTTAGGCACTCATTTCTCCCTTTTGGTCTCTCATGGATATTTGCTATTTTCCTTTATGTTTCCCCCCGTGATATGTGTGCATGTGTATATATAGAATGGAGGTAGGAATCCCCCAACCCTAGAGTATTGATGGTATAAAACTAATCCATCAGGTGGAGTTCATGCATCCCAACCTTTAAAAACCTAGACTAACATGGTGAAATTAATGAAAACTACGTTATCTACATTGCATGAACTCATAATTGCTTGGAAAGAGAGATGAAATACGAGAAATAATAATAAAAGGGCTGGAAATAAAAGTTAGCAAGATTGAAGAACAAGAACATGTAAGAAGAAATCAAAGATTGAAGAAAAACGAAAAAGCTCTTGAATTAATGGTGCAAAGTATGTAAATTCTTCTCCTAGATGTTCCTACTAGTTATGGAGCTTTTACATCAATGAAATCTTTATAAAAATAATCCTAATGACTAAATATATAGGTCAGAGGTTATTTAGAAGAGTCCCCAAAACATAAAACTCTTTTGGATAAAAGATAAAGCACAAAATAAAAATCTCGTATCCGGTAATTTGTCACACTTAAAAAGCATGACTAATTTTGTAACGGATCTGGAGCGTGAAAAATGGGCGAACCGGTTCATTTTTCTCAGGTTCGGTTCGGTTTGGGTGTGATAACTTTTTTTTTTGAATTTCTTTCTCAACTTCAAATGGGCATAACTTCTTCACCGTAGCTCGGATTGAGGTGTCGTTTTTTCCAGTGTTCTTGTAATTAAAAGATATTCAACTTTCCAGTTGGCCCCACCTCCGAACTAAGGCTGAAAAATTACAAAAATTCCCTTTAACTCCCCGTTCCTTGGTTTTATTTCATTGTTTTGAGTTCTCTTTGGCACTAACTTGCATGAAATACATGTAAAACACCTAAGAGATACGCAAAATATGAAATACTTGCCAAAAAGTATTAGTATCATAAATATGAGACAAATCCAAGCTATTTACACCGCACGAGATCATAAAAATACCGAAATAAAGTGGATAGATGTGAAGAATTTATGCCTAATCAATAGGGTCCCAACACATAGCTGCAACGCGACCCATGAGCATTTGCAACCGTTATACATCTAGGATTTCATCCAGTAGTTGGCCCCTCCTTGTTGTGGGAAAATTATTATGTTTTGTGGCTTACACACTCATCACTGAAATGTTGGCCTAACATCTCTTGGCCTCACTAATGGCTTTACTGGCCACCCTATTTCTTCCTGGGCCCGAATGACCCTAAGGATTAATATGCTATTGTTATTGAGGACTCCACTAGTCCTGCCTAAACCCACCATTATCGGGTTGTAACTTCTTGGGCCCAATTCTCTTGACCCAATTCCTCCTCTAAAAATTTCACTCCTCCAGTTGTTATGCCTAACTGGCATGGTTTACCATTCTCAATTCTTATCGGTTGCACTTCTCAACGCGGACAGATTCAACACTGGTGGTCCCACTCTCTACACATAGGGAAACTTCCCGATCCATTTCCTGTCACTGGTCCCACTGACCATTTTGGAATGTCCTTCCGTTGGACTGGCAGTCTTAGCTCCCAATTATTCTCCCGTTGTCCCTTTGGCTATGTGGGCCTTTCGAAACTATTATTGGCCTATACAACCCTGATTGACTTCATTGTCATTTTGTAGGAAGTTAATAAATATAGATTATCTAAATGAGTTCCCTATTGGTCATACTCTCATGTGGTGTTTCACTAACACCATTTAGTTCAGTTTTGCTTTTCGGCCAAATTCTCTAACCCTCCTGGCTCACTTCTTCTGGAAGTGCTGAAATAACTTGCAAACGTATAACCTTGACGACATCAAGATTAGTTATCCTAGCTAGGTTTCTCATCCATCCTCGTATTCTACACACGGTCCTTTATCAACTATAAACCCTTTTATATTCTATGCCCCTTTTCCAGGTACGAAGTTTGTTATACAATTCAACCTTTCTCTCACAATCAGTCTCTAGCTTACCCACTGTGATAAGTTTCAACATTTCACTTGCATCTCTGTTATAACATCGAATGGAAGACCTCACGGTTAAATCGTACCCAAATTTCTTTTTAAATTTCAAACACACTTCTTTATATGTGGTGATTGACTCTAATCACTTTATGTCGCTCCTAAGAGCTACAAATTTAACTCCATTGGCTGGTTACACTTTCTCTCTTTCTTCTCCACATCTTCACCTATGACTTTTCAAAAGAGTCTCTCTGATTTCCCCCTCGTCTACTATGCTAGGTAATCCTGAAATCGCTCAACCTTTACCTACGACTGTGCCTGGGGAACCCACTGTTCTCGAGTGATAATTCTATTATCACTTGCTTAAATATTATTCACGGTGACTTTTGTCACGATCGCCATTCCGTCTTCTGTCGGGCTTCTTATCCTGCAGTCCTTCTCATGGCCTTCGCTGGTCGTCCTATAATGTTTGGTGCTCGAAGTACAAATGATTTCGTATAATAAGTCACATCAATTATAATAATAATTGGAGAACGTAAGTCTCATAAGTAAGGGAAGACAACAATCCTTTAATCTATACATCAAAGAACGCTACGCTGAAATGGAGAAAGCCATACAAATCCTAAGGACACTAGAACCTGGTGCTCTGATGCCACTTGTGACACCCCGCCTAATTAAATACCGGGTGATCAGTCCTTTATTCAATTTAAAATAAAGTGTTCGGTTGGTTCATTCTCAGCATCACTGTCAAAAAACATTTAACATTAATAATCACCTAACAAACAATTAAGTTAGTGTAAAAACATTTTCCATTTTAAGTTATACCCAAAGAATCCATTAATAAATTAAGTATTAAGACATCAACTCTTTACAATTTACAGGAATATAATAAATAATGGGTATAACTCAACTGTTCAAATAAATAAGACTGGACAAAATATTCCATTTCAAAGTCTCAAATCATTAAACCATAGTAATACTCAATCCAACAGAAAAGAACTACAAAGTAAACTGAGTACAATCTCTCTGATAAAGTAAAACTGAGGATGGGCAATACATGCCCTAAATGAAATGTCTGAATAGAACTGAAATAAATGATAGAGGCGTCTAAATGCAAGGACCTGCAACTCCCACAACCGCTGTAGCTTGCTAAACAATCCAAGCGTCAGTCTGGTAACCCTGTGGCTGGGCACTTGATATAATACATATATATAGCAAAATAGAGAAGAATAGCAAGAGACGTGTCAGAGCCCGAGTTGTAACAATATTTTTTTTAGCAAGTATTTAAAGTCTGTAATTAAGCAAGTATTATGTGGATGCTAGCTTGTCTGACTCTCACATGAGATTCTCACGTCTCATCTATTGTGCATGCCTAACGTACATCTACACCATATTAGTTATGCTACCCAATCTAACTAGTTCGAAGTCATCATAACACCATCCATGTCACTAGTAGTATACCCGTATCGCCCATATAATACGCTATTGAAATAGTTTATCCCACATAACTAACTTTCATTATTCACCGTTCGAATGGTAAAACTTTTACCCACTAAGATTATTTTATTTCTCCTTATTACTATATGTACTAATTTCACACAGTAGAATTTTTCCAAGTATATTCAAATACATATATAGTCACATCATCCCTATATATATATACACTAATCTTGCACCCCTTGGTTAAGACCACTTGGCACAAAGCATTTTTTATTATTACCATATCTACTAGTTTCACACAATACACACACACACACACACACACACACACACACATATATAGTCATATCATCCCTATACATATATATACTAATCCTCCACCCTTAGGTTAAAACCACTCGACGCAATGCGTACTCTGCTATCATGTCCCGGTGCATCACTCACTGCAGAAAGGACTGCTGGTTCAATCTCCCACGTACCATAAAATTCAAATCACATATATTGGAGGCGAACGTAATCCCCAGCTAAATGGGTCACGCACATACCTACGCTCCCATTCATCCATCAAAACAACCCTACATCTCAAATAACACGTAACCAAGTTCATATGCTCTGGGTACAAGTCAAATATCCCCCCAATGGGCAACACATGATAAGACTGTCCACTACGCGAAAACCTCCTCCTGATAGCAAGCAACGTAGGTATGCTATACAGATAATAATAAACATATAATAAGCGTACACACATCCTATTAAAATCAATAGGTATTCATCCAACCCGTACATATATTTTCCATACATAGTATTTTCTCATTACTACTTATAATATAATTATTTCTATTACTCTCTCTCAAAATTTCCAAGGATAACTTATCGTTGTAACATTTAAAGTATTATTTCCCTAATACCTCCCAACAATTCTGCACTGTGCTAAATTCATCAAATAACAGTTTTCTTCACTCAAATTAACTGTGTAACTCGAATCGGGCTAAAATAGGATTTTCCAGATTTTTGGACCTGTCATTCGAACCAGGTGTCACGTCGTTTGATTGACATCTCATGAGATCAAGTCTCGTTCGAACCAGGCTCAATCTCGTTTGAACGAGATTGAGCAGTTCCCTTCCTAAACTGCACATGCTACGTTTTCCACCATTAACAACTCAAGAACCTCTATTGTTCATTCCCAATCACTAAAACAACAAATAGAATTGATATTCTAACAAGTTTAGATGATTTCTACCAACCTAGAGTCATTAAATCTTTACAATACATCAATTGAAAATCAAATCCCCAAATTACACATTAAAGCCCTAGTTCTTCAAGTTTCAATTCAATAACCATTAAAACCCAGATTTGTTTCTCAAATTCAACTTATAAATCCGGGATTCTTGTTCTACATGTATAGGGGTTCATTTCTTAATTCAAAATAACTCTTAACCTATGATTTAAATTCTCTAAATTCATCCAATTTAATTTTAAATTATATATTTGATTCCTATGCTAACATGGGCACAATTATTGCTAATAGGAAGCAAGTAATAAACACTTACCTTGATTATGATGTTCTGATCCGCTGATGAAATTGGTATATAGGCTTGTTCCACGTCTTCCGATCTATGCTTTGGTGGAATTTGTGGTGTGAGTTCCTGAGTTTTGCACTAAAAACACCTATGGATTTTCCTTCTTCCTCTGTGGTTCTCTCTCCCTCTCTCTTAGGTTTAGAAACTGACAAACTTCCTCTCACCCACGTACACTCCATTTTATTTTTCTAATTTTCGTCCATATTAATTCCCTAAAAATCCAAAAGATAAAAATACCGCTATGGGGTGTCGGTTATGCCTAAAAATATTTCGGAGTCCAAGTAAAATATCCAGGTAGAGTTTTCTGACTATCTCGATCCTTCCAGACTCAATGGCGCACTCGAAATGATCATACAAGTTACTTAAAAATAATTTACGTCTTTAATCCATTAAATTAGTCCCTTTATGACTCACACGCGCGTTCTGACTTAATCTACCAAACTATCGTATTTTCCACTCTCGACAATTTATAAAATTTCATAATTCCATATTACGTATTCACACAGTAATATTTGATAATTCCCAATAAGAAGTATTAACCGTTGGCACGCTAGTTAATATTTATTTTGATCCAGATTAATTAATAATTAATTTTTTAACTTTTAATTTAATTAATCCAACAATAATTATTAATCCCATAATTATTTTAAATCATCAAAAAAGACGGGGGGTTACATACTTCCCTCCTTACAACGGAATTTCATCCCAAAATTCAGAAAAAGTATAGTAGGTACAAACAACGTTGTATATAAGTTGCGCATCGCAATGTTGCTCTCCCAAGTAAACTACTCCGTACCACCCATATAGTACGCTATTGAATACCCTTAATAATGAACATCCCACATATGTTCGTTTTAAATTCTAGGTTACCCTATCACGTAGGTTCTTGCCCGTGCTGTATCATTTAAGTTGCACTACTAAACTTTATTTTAGATATTCTCTATCTAGCCTTCTATTATTCTCACCTTAGTAGATTAATCATTTTTAAGATACATACTATCTCGTCTCGTGACGATCGGACACAAGTAGGTTATTTGTGCAGTATATATTTATGCACATTATATCCTAAGTACCAACTCATCTCTAATCTTCGCAATAATACCTGGTCCCCTATCTTTAACTAAAAATCAAGAGGACAACAAGGCTTATCGTACCATACATCCACTGGTAACATGCCCAAAAGTGAACTCATATGAGTTATTGTGCACAAACTCCATTAGTGGAAGGGACTGCCCTCGTCCTCCCCTGGGATTTAAGGGTACACATATAATTTATATAAAGTTATGGTAAAGGTCATGTTTCTTCCTATATTTGAATTTTTAGGACAATGCTTTTTAAGTTTATAAATCTAGTCCCTTTAGTACAATATCATTTATTTTTGTGGTCCCTATAGAGTTAGGAGTTCATTTATTATGTGGAGTGTCCTATTTTTATACACTTTGAGAAATAGATCTTTCCCCAAAACCCCCTTTAATTTATTCTCCAACATCTGACTAGTCCACTTTTCTTCAGGCTTCATCTTAATCTGATTATAACCAGAATAAGTATTCATAAAACTGAGTAACTCATGACCTACATAGCATCGACCAATTGATCAATTCTTGGTAAAGGGAAATGATATTTTGGACATGCCTTATTATGATATGTGAAATCTACACACATGCACCATTTGTTATTTTTCTTCTTAGCCATTACCACATTAGCCAACTAGCTATGGTACTTGGCATATTCAATGAACTGTGCCCGCTGTAATTTCTTCACTTCCACCTAGATTGTCGTATTTTTCTCAGGGCTGAAAACTCTTCATTTTTGCTTGATTGACTTAAAATGTGGATAGACATTAAGCTCATGGAAAATGAAGTTTGGATCAATCCCTGTTATATCTTTATGGCTCAAGTGAACACATTTTTCCTTTCTTTAAAGAATGCAATTAATTCCAATCTGAGAAAGGGAGACAGTCTTGAACCAATTTGGGTAGTCCTTTCTGACTTCTCATTATCCAGTATAATAACTTATGTTTGTTCCATAACTTGTCCCTTTACCAGCTTTTCTTCTTCCCATGGATCTAGAGTGTCGATGTGGAGAGTGATTGTACCCTCTATTTGAATTTCCTGTTGGCCGACTGAGGTATAATAGCATTCCCTAGCCCATTTCTTGTTCCCATTTACTATGCCGACTACATAATTAGTTGGGAAGTTCATGCATATATTCACTATAGATGGCACAACTTCTAACTGCTTTATTACCATTCTTCCTAGGATGATATTTTAAGCTGATGGGTATTTTTATTTAACATAAAAGAGATGAATTCTTTCTCTCCTGCTTTCTGGCCAGGTGCCGACCAAAACTTCTAGCTTGATCGTTCGCAATGGTTATACTTTCTCTCTTACAAATCCAATGAGAGGTCTATGATATGGTTCTAGCTTACTATCCTTCAGCCCAAAGCTTTGAAAGCAGTTGTAGAACATTACATCAGCTGAACTCTCATTATCAAACAATATCCTTGCAACTCTGCCATGATGAACTCTGAAAGTAATAACTAACAGATCATCGTAAGGATAAAGAACCCCACTCAGATAATTTTAGAGAATCCAATCACCAACTTGTCTTGATTGACTTTCCTCGGCCGACTATCACTGGATTCAGCCATATCAATCTGTCTGACTATTGGGCAGGCTTTGCCTTCATTTAAGTTAGCTTTTCTTTCCTTAGTCTCATCTCCTCCGCCAACATTGTGACACCCCGCCTAATTAACCCGGGGTGATCAGTCCTAAATGAAATTAGAACAGTTTTCTCAGTTGGTTCATTCTTAGCATCATTGTCGCCTTTTTAATTACTAACCACCTAAATGAGAAAATTAGACTGGTGCCAAATTTTATCTTACTTTACTTCAAAGAAGATACTCATGCGAAAACATAATAATTCAAACAATCACAATTAACTGAAATCAACCAATCACATCTGAATAAACTGACTGAATAAACCATCGGCTCAAATCCAACAAATGTAAAAACAGATAATAAAAGTCTCCACAAGTCTGACATAAATTCTAAATAAAGCTGTGAGCGACATGCTCGAGTAACTGATTGGAATTTCTATACTAGAACTGAAAAGAAGGAGGCGCCTATAAAACTCCCCCAACATCTACATATGCTGCAGCAACGAATCCCTGGAATGAGTCAAGTCTGGCATCCCTGTGGCTGGACACCTAAAAGGTTTTAAAAATATTTATAGTAATGGTCAGAACCTAAAACATTGGGAAAATATTTGGCAAGTGTTTAACTTGCTGTAATAAATATGTATGCATGCTTTTCTTATTTTAGTTAGTGTCGCACTCCCTTGAGGATATCCTCACCCCTTCTCTAATATGTGCACTACTAACGCCTTAATTAATTTTCCAAGTTATTTATCCCAAAACTAGATAACCGATATAATCCCTTGCAACCACCCTACTCTAACCGAGTATGCAATAATTATGATTTCTAAGTTATTATCAACATTAACTTAATTAATCATTCCCTTCTTAAAATTCATATAACTTTCACACCCGTTATACATATAATACAATTCTCGGCCTGTATTAAATTACTCGTATATAGTTATTCATCCCATTATATACGTATAGTCATATTACAACAATCACACATATGTTAAAATAGTAATTAATACTGAACATCCTCCCGAGTAATAACTCACCGGATGTATATTCTCTAAAGTGCTATCCTACTAGGTGTGTTCACATAAGCTAGTTATCCCAAGTCAGAATTGCTCACTAACTTGGTTAATAACATAAATATTGGAGGCGGTCATATTCATTCCTTGAAAGTGAGATGCCCCTCACCCATATAATGGACGCTATGACCTGGGGATATACTCGCCGTACTCCTCAAGCTAAGGGATTCACCCTCTACGCGCAACCTCCCCTGATAGCACTAGAGTATATATAATAATAATATCTATCCACTGATATTAATGCACACACCATATATATATACTATCGCACACTGTATATATATATCCCGGCTATCCCGTGTACTAAGTCCGTAACACAATCCTATACAAATTATCATGAGTTTATGGTCCAACTCTGATTATTAATTAATTTGCACGTTAATGAATTACATTACTTTTGGTGTCGCCCAATCAATATATTCGGACTCGCTATCGTGGCCCGAAATAAAATAAAATCCGAGTCTATATCCCCGACTCCAAATTAATTAGTTTTACATCTAAATTAATTTAACACCTTGGTATCGCTCAACCAACATACCCGAACTTGCGCACTCGATCCGTATTTAATTATTTTGGAATATTTCTCCCCAAAATTTACCATAGCGTGTCACACATAAATTCTTCCCAACCCCAATTGCTTTCCTTCATATTTGTTAAGAATTAATGTTCCATACTTATTTCTCACTAACTAAAGTATGTGGGAGAGTTTTTTTCCCCTTATATATTAAAATTGGCGGAGCTGTAAAAAATCCCGGACCATCGATCGAACATGTCTTCTTCTTCTTCTTCTTCTTCTTCGCAGGTCTGTTTCTCCATGGACGAAACCTCAAAATCCAAACTCCTTCTACAGACTAACCCAAGTCCTCTCTTCAATATATCACCCCCAGAACATCATAAGGAACCCCCATAAAGTCCCCAAACCCCGTTTAATTTTTGTTCTCTACTGTTTTTCTAAATTGGGATAAAAAACCGAGTTATTCGTAAATCATTCACAACACTAGATTTCCAACTCAATTTCATTCATAATCCGTCTGGGTTTATCACAACTAAGGTGAATATCTGTTCAGAATCATGTAACACCATAAATTCATACAACAATTTCCATTTTATGTTCCAATTCCAAAAACTCCATTTTTGTACCCGTTTATCCCCAAAATGAATTTTAGGTATTCACATCACATAAATATGAATTGAAAAGACAAATAAATGCTACAACAAGTTAACCACTTGCCTTATTATTTCGTAGGGTCTGATCCGGAGTTGTGATTCTCAAGGCTGATGATGAAATCCCCCCTTTGGCTCTTTCCTCTATCCCCCAAATTGGTTCCTAGTGCCTTTAACTGCTCCTTAGGATTTTCTCTCCCACTATGTGTTTTCTAATCTCCAAACAGATGTTCCCCTTTTACTTTTAATGAATTAATTAGGCTTAATCCCGTTTTTAGCCTAATGGGTCAAGCCCAAGTGACCCAATTACCCTCGTGCGGGCCTGGCTATGCCTAAAAACGTCCCATGACCCGTTTACTACCCCCGGGTATACTTTTCCGACTATTTCGGCCCATCTGGACTCAACCGTACACTCAAAATTGGCATTCGAATTACTTTATAAAAATCCTTTTCTCACACCCAAATTAGTCTATACCGACTCCCGACTGAGATAAATAAAGGCCCCTTCACTAATACACGAAATGACGTAAGTAAATTATTACTATTCACTTAGTAATTTAAATCTCCCTAAATATTAACCATTCACTCTCCGATTAATATTTAAATAAATATTACCATAATTAATTCAATTAAAATTACGACACACAAGTAATTTGAAATTTCCCTAATTAATTAAATATTAAATGCATAAAATTATGGGGTGTTACAAATATCTCCTCCTACGAAGAAGTGGCATCCAAAGGATATCATTCTGACTTCTACCTAAGGTTCCTCAGGCTTCTTCGGCACGTCTAGTTCTTCTTTAAAATCGTTATTTATTGCTCTTTTATCGTCTTCCCTTGCTCGGGATTGAGATTCATACCTTCTCCAATCATATTGATTGTTGTTTCGATCAACAAAGTTACTCAGTTTTCCCCGCCGAATAAGATTTGCAATCTCATTGTTCAATGCAATGCAGCTGTTGGTGTTGTACCTATGGTCCCTATGAAAGTCACAATATTTGAACTTATCTCTCTTGTTGGGGGGGTGTCTTCAACTTTCTAAGCCAATTTAATTCTTGATTCCCTTTAATTTCCTCTAGGATGTGGTGAACACCCTTGTTGAGTGGGGTATACTCATCATACTTCTTGATCCAATCTAGCCTTTTGTATTTTTGATCCTTCTTGAAAGAATTAGAATTATTTTTCTATCCTTCAACTTTGGTCTCAGGAGCTTCTTTGGCTATCATAGCTTCCTCAACATTCATTTTCTTTTTAGATTTAGCCATTAATTCTGTCATGTTTTTTGGTGGATTCTTCGCTAAAGCATAGTAGAGATCTTTGGCGAGCAACCTACTCACAAGTGCTGTAATAATTGTCTTCTCCTCATAACCCACCACATTTAGTTTTTCATTATTAAAACGTGTAATATATTTCGTTGGTACTTTCTCCTGGATTTTGTAGCACGATCAAGAGATCAATGACACTCTTGATCGGCTTAAGCCCAAAATAAAAGTTATCTATGAATAATTCAGCTAATTGATGAACACTTGAGATTTTACCTCTTGGGAGATCATTATACCATATTTGGGTTAGCTCTGTGATAGAAGTGGAGAAATCTCTACACCTCATTATCACACCCCGCTAAATTCTGGCATTGGCCGCCACTAAAACTAAGCCGGGTGCGAGTTAATTAAATATCATCCTTAGCACGTGACATATATGAGACATATAATTTTAATCCATAAGATAAATTATTTTAATCAAATCAAAATATAAAATGACATTCAACTGATAAAACTCCAAAATACGATTAAAAGCCATCACACGTGATCTCCAAATATCTCAATAATTAAATAAAATCCAAATGAAATCTTAAAACAACTTTGGAACCGAAAAGGCCCAATAACTCCAAAAGTAGTCTAATAAATAAAACGACGGAATGGAAAGAGAAAATCCAACTACTAAAGCAATGAAAATAAAACCAGTTGCAACTCCAAATGATATAAAATGAATCCTATGCAGCAACTCCCAAATAAATCCTAAAAAAGATTAGTCAATGCATGTGTCAGAGCCAAAGCCCCGAGCATGTAAACCGGCTACTCCTCTCAATTGGGGTCCTTTAATCCAGACAATAGTGCTATATATATCGACTATAACAATAGAATCTTTTAATTACGAGATTATTAATCACCATAAATAAATTACTAATTACCCGCAAGGTTTATATAAAAGCCACACCAATATTATTTTAATTAACCCACCTTTCCAACAATGTTAAATTTAATTAATTTAACCGTGAAGAAAATTTTACCAACACACGTCCCCTTGTCAAGTCCACCGTCTGATCCGTTTTTATCCCGCCATCCTCGCGATATGACAAGGTTTCACACACACACATTGAAACACTCCACCCGCCCGGGGAGAGCGAAGGGAGCGCTAATGCGATAAAAAAATCCAAATCCACCAGTAACAAGGTATAGATCATCTAAATAAACCGACAATAATATAAATCCACTAATCTCAATCTCTTCAATTACAACAAGTCTCTCGTATAAAAAATACAACAACTAACTCGAAAATAAAATACAAATCTCCAAAGCTCTATACATCAAAATAATACAAATCTTTTCCAAACAATCCTCGCTAAAATCAATCTCCATAGTGCCCAAAAATCCGCGCTAACCTGCCACTAAAAGAAAATATGGGGAAGTACACAATACGACATGAATTATGCTCAACAAATACGGATTAGCAACGAATAAAACGTAACAACACGAGTAAGAATATTCAAGTCAAAATGTAAATCTCAAAGCATTTATCAATATAATTTCTCAACAACACTTTAACTGGGTCACCAGGCCTCACCACATCCATATATGCTTTAACAAGCCATAGCCCGGGAAACAAAAATTTTGGCGGGTGCCCAACATCCGTGCCATATTAAAATCTCATGACAACGTGTTCATCAACAATATAATGATACCACATGAATCAAAATAATTTCAACAATTATTTTTCATATTTCAATGAATTTATCAATTCAAATATGAGTTCAATTAACAAGAATTCAAAGAGAATGACACTCGCGAGATTTAAGGAGCATATTGTGTAAAATCCCATACCTCAAACCATGATGAGAAACCAACGATCACATCCTCAAGATCAACTCAAAAGATCTACAAAAGCTCCTCCAAGAACCTCCAACAAAATAGCCCCAAGAACACCTCTAATCTAAGGTTGGAACTCACAAATCTCAAGGGCCAATGTGTATATAAAAAGAAGAGGAATATAAAATATATTTGCTGCCAAAATTTGTGCCAAAAGTATGTTAAAAGGGTTTCCCACGACTTCTTTTTATAATGAAAAGAAATGAAAAGTTGGAATCCAAAAGACTCCTTCAAATAAGGCAAAGAAATAAAGAGTTGGAAGTCAAAACAACTCCAAGGGTTAAAAACATTTAAAAATCATTTTAAAATCCGTTTTAACTCCGTTTTCGAAACCGTTTGAAATTCTCGCGTTAAAAAATAATATTCAACATATTTGAGCAATAAAAATAATTTTATCAAAAACTTAGTTTTCCTCCATTTTCCAGAAATTAATTAAAATAGCCCAAAATTGCGCGGGTTATTACACTTCCTCACTAACAATGGAATTTCGCCCTCGAAATTCGCCGAATGCCTAACTCTCAAAATCAGGCCACTACACTAACTCCAAAAATAATTTCGTCTCCAAAAAAAAATTCCTCACATCTAATCTAGATGCCTATCACGAATATCACCTAAAATTTGCTATCTCCAAAAATTGCTAACCACGCAATGAAACCAAAACCCAAGCCCCGAGGGTTGCCGTATACCTAAGCTCCGATACCATTTGTAACACCCCACCCGCCCGGGGAGAGCGAAGGGAGCGCTAATGCGATAAAAAAAATCCAAATCCACTAGTGACAAAGTATAGATCATCTAAATAAACCCACAATAATATAAATCCACTAATCTCAATCTCTTCAATTACAACAAGTCTCTCGAATAAAAAATACAACAACTAACTCGAAAATAAAATACAAATCTCCAAATCTCTATACATCAAAATAATACAAATCTTTTCCAAACAATCCTCGCTAAAATCAATCTCCATAGTGCCCAAAAATCCGCGCTAACCTGCCACTAAAAGAAAATATGGGGAAGTACACAATACGACATGAATTATGCTCAACAAATACGGATTAGCAACGAATAAAACGTAACAACACGAGTACGAATATTCAAATCAAAATGCAAATCTCAAAGCATTTATCAATATAACTTCTCAACAACACTTTAATTGGGTCACCAGGCCTCACCACATCCGTATATACTTTAACAAGCCATAGCCCGGGAAACAAAAATTTTGGCGGGTGCCCAACATCCGTGCCATATTAAAATCTCATGACAACGTGTTCATCAACAATATAATGATACCACATGAATCAAAATAATTTCAACAATTATTTTTCATATTTCAATGAATTTATCAATTCAAATATGAGTTCAATTAACAAGAATTCAAAGAGAATGACACTCGCGAGATTTAAGGAGCATACTGTGTAAAACCCCATACCTCAAACCATGATGAGAAACCAACGATCACATCCTCAAGATCAACTCAAAAGATCTACAAAAGCTCCTCCAAGAACCTCCAACAAAATAGCTCCAAGAACACCTCTAATCTAAGGTTGAAACTCACAAATCTCAAGGGCCAATGTGTATATAAAAAGAAGAGGAATATAAAATATATTTGCTGCCAAAATTTGTGCCAAAAGTATGTCAAAAGGGTTTCCCACGACTTCTTTTTATAATGAAAAGAAATGAAAAGTTGGAATCCAAAAGACTCCTTTAAATAAGGCAAAGAAATAAAGAGTTGGAAGTCAAAACAACTCCAAGGGTTAAAAACATTTAAAAATCATTTTAAAATCCATTTTAACTCCGTTTTCGAAACCGTTTGAAATTCTCGCCTTAAAAAATAATATTCAACATATTTGAGCAATAAAAATAATTTTATCAAAAACTTTATTTTCCTCCATTTTCCAGAAATTAATTAAAATAGCCCAAAATTACGCGGGTTATTACACACATCCCCTTGTCAACTCCGCCGTCTGATCCATTTTTATCCTGCGATCCTCTCGATATGACAAGGTTCCACGCACAACACAACATAAATCGTCCTCTGACCCGTTCAAACTGTCGGCCCTAGACACATTATGCCGCCAATAAATTTTAATATCTGTTTTAGTCCTGCGATATTTATTTTCAAAATTCCTTATACTCATTAATCAAATTAATTTCCCCCACCCTTAAAAGCGATGTGAAAATCTTCAAAACACCCCTTAGTCCCAACTAAGGGTTCCCAAAACACAATTTCGTCATATCCTATGTAAAGGATGATTATAAAAATTTCACTCCACCTAGGTATCAATCTTAGGCTATCGTAACAATGGTATAATATAGAAAATCATCCCCCACCCCAAATTATATAACCCGCATAGACTCACACTAACTAGTCCCATACCTAATTATCATAAATTGCAACTAAGACCCACTTTCTAGTCAAAACCAATTACCTACAATACCCAACTTCCCCTAGATATCAAAAATTATAATACTTCCATAAAGTGGCACAATTAACAACTTATAACAATGTACATAACAACACTAAATTTCCAATTAATTAATTTTAATTTAAAAAGTGGAAATCAAGGACACATAAATATTGTGATTTTTAGAACTCTAGCTACATGCATGTCCTATCAAAGCTATTATTTTCTAACACAAATAATTAATTCTCTTAGGGTTCTCACATGAAATATCAAAATTTACTTAAAAAAAAGGGCTCCTCTACATGCACATGCCCATAGCAAAATCGACTACACCGACATAACCCAAAGAACAACAAAGTTATAAGTATTCGGTAACATTAATTTCTCATGCAAAACAGTCCCAAAATTTATCTCTCTAGTAATTATATTCATAACTTATTTTAGAAAACATGAGTTTAATGGAGGCTACAATCAAGACACATAACACTAATGGAAAAGAATAGGGTGAACATGCTTGTGAGGAGTTTGACAAAAATCTGATTATATGTATATATGTGTGTGTTACTCTCGAAAAATGGATAAAAAATCCTTCTTGAACCAACTTGGGACAGATTAGTTATGGCCTTCAAAATTGAGCTTGAAAAGTAATTTTAATGGTGGCTAGGGTTTTGAGGTAGAATATGTTGAAAAAGTAGAGGGTCTGCTGCTCTAGGGTTGGTAGAATGAGTATTTTAAAAACCTATCCCCATCACATTAATTATATATAAGTGGAAGAGTTTTAAAAGTAACCAAATTCGTCAAAGAAAAGGATTGTTGCGCACAAAACCTAAGGGGATCGATCGATCGACCCCTGGCGTCGATCGATCGATCGCCCAGGTATTATGGCAGTTCGGTCTGAAAATTTTATAAGGGGATAACTATATAAAAATCATTTAAAATCCGTTTTAATTTCGATTTCAATTTCAATTTCGCTTGAAGTTTTATTCTTCTAAAATCATAACCAACATATTTAACCAATAAAAATTTTAAAATTTTAAAATTTATTTTTCCCGAATTTTCT
Source organism: Sambucus nigra (assembly GCA_949130495.1). Taxonomy (NCBI): domain Eukaryota; kingdom Viridiplantae; phylum Streptophyta; class Magnoliopsida; order Dipsacales; family Adoxaceae; genus Sambucus; species Sambucus nigra. The sequence goes on from OX422208.1 coordinate 299,966,140, forward strand.
GATTAATTAATTAAATTGAGTAATAAAAATATGGGGTGTTACACTCATCTCACTGGACACTGAGTAGATGTCTGCAGTAGCTTGGTATTACTATATGTGCAGGACTGGATCAGTCTTTCCATCATACTTGGGAGTGACTACATGGGGATTGAACTTGGAAGGTGTGGGGTATTCCATAATAGCACTTATGAAAGGTGAACCTTTAGCAAAACTCTTTTTCAATGGATTTTTGGTTTTGGCCATTTCACCTAGCCAATCTTCCAATCGCTATATGGATCCCTTCCAGGGTTGTTCTTCCGGCTTAGATTTGACCGAGGTGGATTTAGCTTCTTTACTGTGCCTATGTGCTGAACTCTCCTTCTGATAGGTCTAATCGGCACGCATAGATCCCCTAATACTAGATCTTGATCTCACATAACCTTCTTTGCGCTCACGATGATGCTCCTGATCTTAATGATGACCTTTGGTTACTCGGGGACCTAAATGATCAAAAGCTGACTCCCTACTTAGCCTCTATAATACACTTAGCATTTTTTTAGAAAAAGATCTACCGTCATAGTAATCCATTGATCGGACTGAAGAAGTTATGTTAGGATGGTATGACCGATCATGAGAAGAATGAGAGTGATAACTCCTTTTATTTCTGGTCGGTGGAGGGGGCATATACCTCTTGGAATTGGAAGACTTGTCTTGCATGGTAAGAGCCAACTGTCTGACTGACTCTTGCATAGTCTCTTATCCCTTAGCCAAATTGAACATGATTCGTTGGAGGTTTGTCTCACTAGGGGGAGCAGATATTTCTTGATTATTTCTTATAGCCGACAGGCTGCTTTCAGGGGCGATATTCATTCTTTAAACTATAGAATGAAATATTCGAGGTAGAGAACAATGACTAACAGTCAAAGTTCCCACATGAGACACTAATTTGTTGATGTCTAAAAATGGACTTACTCCAAATTTATAATCACAGATAATAATATAATGAGTTAATCAAATCACACACACAAAAATAAGAGTTTTTTAGAGTGGTTCAACTATAAAATAACCTACGTCCACTATTGGTTTTATGTAGTTGGGTTTGCAATGGCTCAGTATGGTGTGCATTTGAGTCATTTGAGTTTTGCCTTCAGTTGAGGGAGTATTACCTATTTATAGTGGTGTAGAACCCTAATTGGAATGCCGTTATATTGCTTGGCATTTACATATGTATACAGTAAATAAAACTCTTGGAATTTAGTATGGGTGGGCATCCCATCCGAATAACTTTTGGTCATCTTGATGGTTGGCATTCTGGAGTTGGTTAACATTCCAGCCGACTAAGTGTCTCTGAAGCGAATCAAGGTGACTAGTCTGCCATGCAGGAGGACAAGTGTATATTTACCATTGGTCTATGTAGGAGGATAAATTTTACATACAATAGACCCTTAATCTTAGGCATAACCCCTAAAAATAGCCATTGCATTTTATACTAAGTTACCAATATAACTTTGGTCAATTATATTAATTTACAAATAGACCCATAAAATACAAATTAAATGAAAAAATATCGTAATTTCCCCACCGATCCTCCTTTAATATACCCTTCCCCCGAAATCTCTCTCTCTCTCTCTCTCTTACATATACTGAAAAAATAAAGATCTTTTATTTTTAATCTAATAAATTTTCTCTTTAACATCGCGAGTTTTTATCATTGACAGACTTTATTTTAGTGTCTTACTACATTATTCAAAAGGATAAATTACCAATTTGGTTCAAAATCAATTATTGAGTTCAAGCTGTACCAACTTCCTTCTTAGTTGGCTAAATCATTCAATTTGGTTGGACTTTTGGACTCACATGCATTATTGAGGTTAATCCTCATCATCTTCATAAATCCTTCCAAATCCCCTTTTCCTTTCCCCCCAATATCCCACACATCCTCACAGTTATTAATGTTTTTTCATCATAAAGACTTAGCCACTAAGATCCCATTTTGGTTGTAAATACCAAGAATTCTTCAACCTTGAAATGAAACTCTTTCTCCCCTTATAATCTCACAATAAGTGTCATATTCCTTTCATTGTTACACTCAAGGAATACCCATATAAATAAAAGGAAGTATGTGGATGTTTTTGCGTTCGTGTGTTGTAAGCTCAGTTTATAGCAATAAGCCATGGTTGAGCACCCCTTCTCAACTAACTCTAGTTGTTGGTTTTATGACCATGTATATATCTTCATTATAGTTTTTGATTTTATAGTCGTGTATATACATATTTGTGTGTTGTGTAACAAAAAATATAAACAAACGAAAATCAAAATAAAGAAGAAAAAATAAAATGTAGAGAAAAATAATAAAATCAAAGAAAGAATAAGTGGAGTTATGTTCATATGTATATACAACATATATGCCCTTTTTCTAGTCATTGCTGACCGCTTGAGGAACTTTTTAAACTTTAGGGAATATTCAATGGCTCGCTTCAAGGAAGTGACAGACTGTAGGATCAATTCCGACTAGTGTTGGAATTGCGAACCATGGATACACCGTTTAAATTTCTTCAGCGTACTTTCTCCATAATATAGAGAAGCTGAAACTGTTAAAACTAGTCAATATATATATATATATATATATACATGTGTGTGTGTGTGTGTGTAAATACACACACACGCATGCATATATAACAAGTTATGCGTGTGTGTGTGTTTTCATATCTATAATATATATAACAAGTTATGCGTGTGTGGGTGCTAATGTAGTTTTAGGCCATGACTTCCATCTATAATCGAAACCCCTTCCATTTCCCCTACTTATTTAACCCCCCCCCCCCCATATATATATATAGAATACTTTTAAACTCTCTCATTGTGGCATGTATATATATGTGTGTGTGCGCGTGTGTGTATGTGTGTTATTTATTTTTAATTATAGGTTTTAAATTAATTTTGACTCTTGGGATTTGGATTACATCTATATATTTTTTGTATAAAATGTCATTTTATATGCGATATAAAAGTAAAGGAATTTATATATTTTTTAAATAAAAACTTAAAACTGAGAATCAATCTGAATCAACTCACGAACCGTTCATTCAAAAAATTTCAAATCTAGAAAATCTTGATTCTAGTTCTAGTTCCAAACACATGGACCCTGTTAACCCCGATTTGGGTTCTAACCCATGGACCTTAGGCTTTAACATTTGAGGTCCCTCAGCTCTTTTGGCCCATGAACATTCAACTTCAACATTTTGAGGTCCCATGGCTTCTTCTTCTTCTTCTTCTTCTTCTTATATACTTCGTTTTCAATATTTTCAGGTCCTTCAGATCCTTCAGCCTATTGACCTTTGGCTCTAACAATTTGAGGTCCCTTAAGACCTTAGACTTCAAAATTTTGAGGTCCCTCGAAATATTTGTCATATGAACCTTAGGCTTCAATATTTTGATGTCCCTCGGCTCCTTCGACATATGGACCTTTATTTATAACATTTTCAGGTTCCTCAAGACCTTCGGCTTCAACATTTTGAGGCCCCTAATTACCTTCGGCCTATGTACATTTAACTTAAATAATTTTAAATTCCTCAAGGCTTTAGGCTTCAATATTTTGAGGTCCTTAAGTACTTTTTGCCTATGGACCTTTGGCTTCAACATTTTGAAGCCCCTCGTCTCCTTCCGCATATGGACCTTCGACTTTAACATTTTGGGGTCCCTCGAGTTCTTCGGTACTGTCGACCTTTGAACTTAATGTTTTTAAGTCCCTTAACTCCTCCAACCTATGGACCTTTGGATCCAACATTTTGAGATTCCTCGGAGCCTTCGGTCTACGAACATTCAGCATCAACATTTTGAGGTCCCTTGTCTCCATCAGTCTATGGACCTTTGGCTTTAACATTTTGAGGTTCCTTGGCTCCTTCGGTCTATGGAACTTTGGCTCCATAATTTTTAGGTCACTCTTGAACCTTCGACTATAATATGTTGAGGTCCTTCAAAACCTTCGCTTTAACATTTTGATGTCCCTCAAAACTGTCACATCAAGATTTTGATGTCCTTTAGCATTTTAGCCCTATGAACCTTCGAATTAAAACATTTTAAGGTTTCTCCGCTCCTTTGGTGTAATACCCCATATTTTTGGTAAGTCATTAAATGGTTAAATTTAAGAATAATAATGGAAAAGCGTATTTAAAATAATTAAATAAACTTTATTGTGTTTAATTGGATAATTAAATTGGACTAAGTAAAAAATAGATTGGTTAATTTAAAATTGGACTTAGTTTAATTGAATTGGGCGCCTCCTTAGTGCGGGACTTGGATTATTTATATTGGGTAAGTTTGATTAATGGTTGGGTTGGTGATACAATTTCGGACCCAAAGATAATTTAGTATTTTGGTAGTTACTTGGTGATCAAGTAGGGAAAGCTAAGGCTTGGGTTGTAAAGTCATGAGTTAGAATTAGTTAATAAGCATAAATAATTTTTGTGTAGTTAAAATAATTGAAAAAGAAACCAGAAAAGGGGGAAGCTGGCCTAGAGGCCACGCCCACGCCCAAAAGGGTTGTGACCACGGCTAGTTCGCTAGTCACTCGCGGGGTTCTCTGGCCAACGGATTTAAAAGATGAACTTTCACGTTTTTTCTACTATTTCACCTCACAAATATTCCCTCTCTAAACCTTAATCTCTCTACTTTCTCTACACACAAACCCTAGACATCCTAAAGTCTAAAATGCCATTAACAATAAAGAATTCAAGCTCAAGAAAAGAGGAATTAAGGTGAAGAAAATTAAGAAGAAGAAAGAAGAAAGAAGAACATAAATAGGTATTCAAGAACAAGCCTAACAAGGATCATCATTAAGTTTACATGTCTTCAACTTCAATCTAAGGCAATATAAAAACTACTCTCTCCTTTCATGTTTATAAATAATAATTTCTACCTAAACATCAATCTAAATTATAACATTCATTAGAGATAGTTTGGTTGCAATCTGTAACCAATAATTATCTTAAGGTAAAAATTCTTATGTGAAATTTATATACTAAATTTATGTTGTTTATATAAGTGGATTAAGGCAATTTATGAATTTGAATCAAGAAAGTTCATAACTCGACCTATTCTAAATTGGAAATTGAAATGGTAAATGTGATTTACACACATGATAGTGATTATGTGACTTAAAATGTTATCATGTCAATCCCTCTTGTAGTTGAATTTGAATGTACACCCTTGTTACTAAATTACGTGAATTAGAATATTGTTATGATAAACTATCTTGTAACTGAAATTTAACACTCTACAAATCAAATATGATGTTTAAAGCTTTAATTCACATCTTACTCATAAATTAGAAATAGTAAATATTCAACCCTCATATATAGTTGGGAAATTCTTATGGTAATTCCTTAAGAAAGTTAAGTATGTTGGTGATTAGTTAGAATGACTTATTGGGTAGTTCTTAGGATATTGAGTTGGAATTGAGCTATGATTATGACTTTCATATGATGATTATGCTTTCCATATATCATATCACTCAAAATGCCAAAATATATGATTTAACATTTGAACTTATTTTCCGTTTGCAATTTTAATTGGTGTTTCTCTGTTAACATATTGAAAATATATAAGATAAAGAGATGAAATCAAACATATAGACTAAAAGAAAGGAGATTTATAAAGTATTAATTATCCTTAGGATAATACGATATAAAGGACTGAGTATGGATAATTATGATTGTTGGTGTAGGTGGTAAAATCCTACTATTATTGATTGAACACAATTAAATCGAGTAGAAAACAAAAATTACAATCATACAACATGGTATATACGTCGTTTGACAATGTGCCTACGCCCACGATATTTTTTCTCTCTCTCTCTATTGATAAACTTTTTATAAAAGAGGTTACATGCTATTTTTCCAGGGGTGCGGGTTACATTTACAGAGAACGAAAAGAGAATAAGTCGTGTATGACTCCATGGCTTTAGATTATTGTTGTGATTTGGTCGAGCGAATTCAACCCTAAATTTTTTATTGATCGGCTTCTTTTTATTCCTATCCCAAGTTTTAATCTCTTATCTAACTTATCGGATGCATGTCAGATGTTCCTTCTAGGTCAGATAATTCTCCCATAATTGCCCCTCAAGCTTTGCAACCTCAATAGGGTGTAGAGGTTTGGTTGCCTCTCAATCTTGATGCTGGTCAATAATGAGATTTGACCACCCATAGAAGGTATGGTTAGAGAATATCAACACTTGGTGTTTTTAAGATGAAAACCAACTTTGTTCTATCCATTGATATTGGAGGGCACACTCATAATTTAACCTGATGTTTAATGAAATGGTGGTAGCTTGTGTACCATCATTTGGGGGGGGGGGGGGGGTGTCCTCCTAAAAATGACTTAGTTTTGAAAGTTATACCTCGCCAATTAATGACTTTCCCTACCGCTAGTTTGATACGTATTCGATTATTCAACCTTTTTAAAATCAACCTATAGCTTTTTTCCTTCTTCATTCATTATAAGTCTTCTTCTCTCCTATTTCTCATTTATCTGTAATTTTTTTCTCCATTTTCTTTCAGCGGTTTTTTTCTTCGAGTCATGAAAATGGTTTAGCCAATTAGTGAGAAATCTATAGGAGAGTTTAGGATACATTTCTCCATTCCAGAGTGGGTTGTGATAGAGTTTGGGGAAAACCCTACAGAGTATTACAACATAGAGGGAGGACATTAGTCGTCCTCCCAATATATGATTGATATCGACGTAATTTTTCCTCTGAATTAACTATTTTTAGAGTTTTGTGATTACTTTTATATAGTTCTTGCCCAGTGCTTTCCTAACACTTGGAGAATGGTTAATGGAGTGCATAGAATAAATGAGTTATATGAAACTCAGTTGGGAATTCCAGAGATCAAATACAGCTATATGTGGGTTAAAAAAATGATAATTACTTGAAATCAAGGAAGGCGGGGAGGGTATTAATTGTGAAATTGCTAGATTACCAAAAAAATATTGGAATCACTACTTTGTTGTGAAGGAGTGGGAGTACATTCGTACTCCCGAGGGTGGTGAACGGGGCATGAAATAGGTTGATCACTGATTTTGAGAGTTCTTATATGTTCGACTAATCTTACTTGAGTTATGCTAACATAGTTGCCTTTTTTTTTATAAAGAGGGATCTAAAAGTAAAGAACCTCGCAAGTCTCACATCAATTTTGAGGAATTAAGAAAAGTATGGAACCTTAAGAGACCTCTATCTACTGGTGTCAAACTCCCAAGGTCGGTATATTTATTAATGGAGTACACTAACACCACTACTTCCTTTATCGCTAAGCTGGTAGACAGATTACTCGAAATCTCAATTTCTTATGGTAGTGACTTCAAGCGAATACAGCTTAGGGTCTTTTGAGTTTGTAGATATTACTTCAGTTCCTGTTGTGGTTCTATCTGCTTCAAAAGAAGAGATGCTTCCAAGAATGATAATTCCCAACCTATTGGATGAATCCAACGTTCCCACTTCTCTAAAAGCGCAGTCTTCCAAAAGGAAGGAGGTCGGGGGTCCATCCGACCCTGTAAACTCCAGGGATTCCCAGATAAATTGCAAGCTCAGCTTGCGAAGAAGAGTAAGACTAGAACTAGTCTTTATCTTTCTACTTTGTCCACAAAGAAGGTGGATGCCCCGATAAGGGGAAGGGTCCTACTATGATGTCAATGGCCACGAATTTTGATTTGTCCCCTGTACTGCTGAAGGCGGCCTGCTTGCAGGCTAACAAAGAAGTGGTTGAAAAATATTGAACCGATTAGTTTGTCTCCCACACTGCCCAGGAATTATCTTTTATAAGCCTCTATATTTTGTTCGAAACTTTACTTTAGAATTTTTTCGTTGTACTAACTCTTTTATTCGACATTTATCTTACAGTTTCCTGGTAGACTTTCCCAATATCTTAGACAAAAGTGCCAACCAGGAAAAAGCCAACGTTAATATTAACAAAGCTTTAGTTGAGTACAATAATACTTTGAAGGCTTCCAATATGGCTTATGATATTGATAAGAAGGCTAAAGAGATGGAATTGGCCAAGCTGAAATCCACGAATGAGCAAATGGTTAAAATTGAAGAGGACTCTACTTAGACCTTGTCTGTGGCCTTAGCGACTAAGGAAAAGGCTTATTACCAAGGGTGCAAATATTATTTTATCTCATCCAAGACATATTTGGACTATATTAACAAGTCTTACATCAAGAAAAAAGGACGAGGCCCAAGTTAAGACAGAACCCCCACCTGACTCTGTACTTTTTAGTGAGCACCACCCAGGTTCTTTTCCAAAACTGGATGAAAAAGAGAGTGAGGCTTCAGGAAGCAGCTAAGAAAATGAGGTACCCGAGCAGGTGAAGGAGGACACAGACCCAAAAAAGGGTTTCGCCGACCAAGAATATGTGAAGGAGAAAGGAAGCCAAGCTAGTTAAATTAACACATGACTTCTATTCTTTGTATTTGTTATCTTTTGATGATTTACGTTGTAAGGGCTTGCCCATCCTTGTATTTTAATAAAGAAACTTATCAATTTTGGACTTATTGTATCTTGTTTAAGTATTAATTGCTAGTGTATGCTTGCTTTATCTTTAGTTTTTGGACGTTCCCTTTCTTTGATCATTATAGTATAATAACAACTTGCATTGGTGCCAATAAATCAAATGAATGAATATTTGGGTCTGGTCATTGGTTGGGATACCTCCGGGTGAGCACGCGAAGCATTTATATCCGTTCAGTAAGCACTTCAAAAAATGACAAGTGCTTATGGGGAGCAAACCCGTTTGGTGGCCTCTATTTGGGATGAGATTAAGGATGTCAGAGATAATGCGAGTATGCTCTAATATGAAAATTATTCTCCAAGAGAAAAGCTCGACAGAGAATAACTAACCTTTAATGAAGACTAAGTGATCAAGCAAAGCCTCTAACAGAAGGTAATGAGACTGAGATATCACTTTCTTCATAAACCTCGCGTAGTCTTCTCGGAGGTTATGATGAAAGTTGGATGAATATTCTACCCCACTTGGACGAAGCCAATCAAGTCGTATACAAGTATAGGTGGCTGAATGCCTTAGTAATTATGAGAGTTCCATGTGACTCCCAATTATGGCCTTGGTATGGGGTAGACTACCTGTTTGTTCAACTCCTCTATTAGAAGTGAGGAATCATGGATCCCCACAGATGCCATTCCATTTCAACTAATTATGAACTATCTCCTTGATTATGATGATGATCATAAGTTTCATCCTGATCCATACGATAGTCGTCGCGTCAGAATGACTATCGAGTTAGAGCAATGAAGATGGAGTATCTATTAATACTTTTTGTATTTTAATTTTTGTAACTTATCGACCTAGGTAATTGTAATTAACTGATTATGAATAAAATTATTTTGTCAAAATTCCATGTCTTGCATTTTTCCATTTTCTGTATCGAGCATGTTTTATTAGTTGCCTTAACTTTTAGGATAAGTGTTACCACACCATCTTAGGCGTAGGGTCAACTATGGTAAAAATGCACCTGCCGTAGGGCAATCCACCCATTCAAAATTTGAGCCGAACAAAGTCGGGACACTTAGTGCCTAGGGATCCCCTATACGTCTTTTCCTTCCCTGGGTAATTCTCGATGTTTTCATATTTGTTAGTGAAAATATATAACCTTAAGACTAGATTAATTATAATCTCACTAAGGCATTTAAACTGGCGATCAGAACTTGGTCGGACAAATTTGTAATGAAGTTAGATTCACCATAATGATAATTTATAATTAATGAATTTGGCCTTCCATTTGGAACAATAAGAAAGATAATTGCATCATTGAACTTTAAATTATCCAAGAATTAAAAATTTTAAATTTGAATTAAGCTAAAAAGTCTTAGAAATAAAATCTTCTAAAATTGGTCGCATTCTAGGTCCTAGGGATCTCCTTGCGCCCATTGTTTCCGGAAGGTAAGATCCTTGGAGGTCGTCTCTGATAACTTTGAAGGAACCTTTCCAGTTGGGACCCAATTTTCTATCTGATGGCTTCCTTATGTTACTAATGAACGTTATTAGTATATAATCTCCGACTCGAAACTTCCTTAGATTAACGCCTTTATTGTACTGCTTGACCAACTGTTGTTGGTAGGAATTCAGTTTGATCAAGACTTTCTCTCCCTTCTCTTCAGCCAGGTCAAACTTAGTCCTTATGATTTCTTCATTTAGACTTTGATCGATGACAGTTGTCTTTATGGTCGTCAAGCTAGCTTCTAGTGGATTTATGGCTTCCATTCCATAAGCTAAGGTAGATGTCATTTCCTCGGTCAACTGCCGCGTGGCATCCACATCCACCAGTCGTGAAATCTGGGTGGACTTTGGTTGTTCATTACTTTCCATGATTTGTTCCTCATAAGTATGATACCTCAAATTAGGAATGCTACGACTCCTGTTGGGGTGAACCTCATGCCTTAGCTTGGGTATTGGAGGTCCGTTATGGTCATTTTGATGGTCGTCGTTAAATGATAAATGTGGGCTATACGAGTGAGACACAACTTCTTGTTGGTTTTTCTTGGCTGAGAAAAGGAAATCGATTCCCACAGATGGTGCTAATTGTAGGTGGTAAAAATCTATTATGATTAATTCAACGCGATTATGTCGAGCAAAAAGTAAAAATTGTACTCACACAACACAACATATATGTGGTCTGACAATGTACCTATGTCCATGGTGTATCTTTCTCTCTCATTATTGATCAACTTTTGATAACAAAAGGTTACATGCCCTTTTTCCCAGGTTTATGGGTTGCATTTATAGAAAACAAGAAGATAAAGAGTCATGTGGGACTCCATGGCATTGGATTGCTATTTTGATTTGGTCAAGTGAATCCAACCTCGAGATTTTTATTGATCGGCTTATCTTAGTTCATATCCCTATTTGTGATCGCTTATCTAACTTATTGTACACATGTCAGATGTTTTTTCTAAGTAGAGTAATTATCCATTAATTGGCATGATTCGATATAAAGTTATGGTTATATTATGGTTTGGTTATTATTGTGGAGGTGGCGAAGAGGGTGATGCCAATTTATTTTAGTCCATTCCGTATAAAAATGATAGACTTTGCGCAAGTGACCTCAGTTGGTAGTGAGGGCTAGTTGTGGTATATTTTGTCCGCACAAAAAAATGGTAGACTTACGTGATAGTGACCCCGTAGATAGTGGAGGCTAGTCACGGGTTATTTGGTGTACTAGTGAGTGCATAGTTAGTGGGACTAGTCTCGATTTTATAGTTTGGTGTATTAGTTATCCGTAGTTAATTGGGGATAATCCCTGTGTTACTTATGACGATATTATCACAGGTATTGGTGTAATGGTGATCTCTTAATTAATGGGAACTAGTAGGATTTTATAAGACTTCATAAAATACTTTATGAAATGATAACGTTAGTAATGGTGTGACAATTTATTTAAATAGTTAAATCTAAAACTGTGGATTTATTATTTACATGCATGATTGTCAATTTTATTACTTGATTTGAGTACCTTTTTATCTTGTGGTGGGCCTGGCCCGTAGGTTTGTTCTAGGCACTCCAATGGCATGCCAGATTTTGCTTTCTCTCCCTTGAGCACTGAGTCATCTTTGTAGTCACCACCAGTCAGAGATGTAGGTGTTGGAGCTTATCTTTATTTTATTGGTTTTGAGTGATGTGAGGTTTACATTTTTCATCCTCACACATTGTACTCAGTTTATTTATATGGGAGATTTTGGAGATAGTAGTGGTAGCCTGTATGGTTTTGGATTATTATGTTGGATATTATTATCTCATGTTTTATAGTTAGCAATGGTGATTGAATCATATTCCATATTTATGTATATTGAAGATATTCATGTCACACTCTATTTTTCTTATCATTATTCATTGTTTCCATTTCATTTTAAGAACAATATTTAATTATTTTAATAACCTATGTCATTTAAAATATAGACTTGATCAACCTAAATATCAAAATATATGATGTGTCACATTTGGTATTAAAGCATGGTCCTTTGTAATGTAGGTTTCATAGATCTATTCTAGTTTTATGCGTAGTGTTCTTTGATACGTTCATTTTCTTTATATTCTTCTCGTATGTTCCTTATTACTAATAAGCGCTGTGTATTTTAGATGGAACTTAAGAGGAAGACCTGCACAACTCCATGTGTTGCCTAGATAGTTCCTGCAACACTAGTACCACCTGCACCACCAGCATCATCGGTATAGCCTATGCTAGTAGTCCTAGCACCTAATGATCAAGGACAACACCATTTTTGGGCTCGATAGCTCTCAAAGATAATTTCACAAGCAATACAGACATGGTTAGTTATAGGTAGACATGAGAGGTCTCTTGAGGTACCATAACCAGTGGCACCAACTCCCACAATGGATTGGGAGAAGATCATAGGTGCATTTATAAAGAATATTCCATCTATGTTATCTAGTTCCACGTACCCATTAGTGGCATATAAGTGACGCTGGGATATTTATCGCCACCTTAGGCTTTTTTCCCGCACCGATGTGCAAAAGGAGGTACTTGCCACTTTCTGCTTGACTGGAGATGTTTTCTAGTGGTGGGAGAGTGTGACCACACTAGAGCAGAGTGATCAGTTGACCTATGCAGAGTTCATGACGAGATTTAATAACAAGTACTTTCCAAAATATATTTGTACACATAAGAAGAACGAGTTTCTTCTACTCCAGTAGGGGACTCATATTGTCATGGAGTATGAGAATGAATTTACCAAGTTATCATTGTTTGCTCCAGATGAGGTAAATACAAAAATGAACAGGATTGGGTGTTTCGTGAAGGGTCTCATTTATCTTGTACGAAATACTCTAAGAGTGAACTCGGTATAAATTATATACACACATATAAAGGATGCTGAAGTTTTTCTTTGCCGATACCGTATAGAGCATAAGAAGAGGTTTAAAAAAGGGAGTCAACAAGTGGGTCCAAGACAAAAGAAGGATCCGGTGGGTTAGTGTGGGGGTTATTAGGGGTGTTAAAAAAAATGACTGGACAGACGGACCGAACCAAACCGAGCTGAGCGACTCTTTTTTTTCAATCTTTTTCTTAATCGGTCCGGTCGCAGTTTATTTTTTTGGCGGACCGACCTAATCGGTCCGATCCGCGATTTACAGTTTTAAAAACCCTGTAAGGACTGACCCGGACCGACTCTATATAAAATAATATATTTTTACATATATATGTATATATATAAGATAAATATATAGTGAAGATATATATTTTGATATTTTATTAGTTTAAATTATAGTTTAATCAAATACTTGGCTTGTTTTAATTGAAAATTTTGATATTTTTTAGTTTTTAATGTTTTGAAAAAATAGGCTCGGGTATATTTTTATTATTATAAATGATGTAATTCATTAATGTGAGGAGTGGCGGGTTACACCGAACTGACCCTATAAAAAAATTAACCGATGAGGGTCGGTTAACCGACATTATCGGTCCGATCTCGGTCCATTTTTTTAGAGGATCGACCAAGTCAGTCCGGTCCAAAAAAAATCTCAAAACAAAACCGGACCGGTCCAAGAACATTCCTCGGTGTTATGGTCGTGAACTGAACTCAGAGGGGAGCAGGATGTGAGTGAATGTGTGCAAGGGAGGCATGTTTTACCAATTAGCCTGCGGGTTTAATGTGTCTTCCCTACGAGGATGCGAGAGTGCTTGTCTCTTGATCTTCGTTTCCTCCTAAGGTCGGGTTTGTTTTAATTGTGCCCTGGAATCTGTTCGACACCATATCCAGTTTTTTTGCATGCCCCTATTTAGGCCTAAGCCTAATTCTTCTTGCGAGGGTTTGTCGGTTGCTCAGAGTCGCAAGTTTATTTTACATAAAAACAAATAAAATGGGTGGGGTATCCCATTCGGTTTGGTTAGACTATTTAGTCTTACCCTAAGGTAGTTTGAGTCATGCGAATGATCTAGAGATTCTTACTGTGGGTCCGAGAATCGGGTTACGAGTGGGGAAGGTATTAGTCACCTTGTTCTTACTTTTAGTTTATTTTAAAACATGTTGAGAGACCTTAGTTTAGGAATCCCTTAAAATATATATGTCTGCTTAGGTATAAAAATGGCATTGGTGAGAAATGTATGGACATCACTAAATCGGTATGGGTAAAAAATAGTGGTTGTATGAGAATATGTATTCGGTTAATGAGTGTCCTCTAGGATATACGTATACGGGTGTGATAAGACTCGACTTGTGTAATAGGAGGCGGCTAATGCATATATGTATATGTTCGAGAAGTCGCGGCTTGAGATAGTTTGATGTCTCACGCGAGATGTGAAAAAGGGACATATAGGTAAGGAATGAGAAATAAGAGCTAGTAGAAGTCCTATGAGGATGTAATATGGATGGTTTAAGAAATAAATACCCCAAATTTAATTATCAAATCAAATTAATAAAACAATTAATTAACCCAAATAAACTAAGCATTAATTTTAAACAATTGTTGTGTTCAAATAGATTAACCGATTTTATCTACCATAAATATGAATCTAGGAAAATGCATGATAAAATAAGTAAAGAAAAACACAACGACCGATGTACAAGGAAACCCCAAATGAGAAAGACTTGGGACAACCCGTCCAACTCAATTCTCTATGATAAGATATTACACAAGGCAAATAGTAGACTTACAACATAAACTTAATGCCCTCGCAAGCCTTGACACTCTTCAATCTTCAACCTCTCATCCACAGTGCATATAAGAGTACACTTATGCAATGCCATAATGTGTGAGTCCACACACACCTCTGATTCTACCAAACAGGCTCTGCAATCATCACACAGGAGTCCACCGTATGTATACAAACAAGGAATGAAATCCATCGCATGAAATAATTCTCAATAAGATGTAGAGAACAAACCAATGGTGACCACAAATAAGATCTCAAAGAATATATAACAATGAAACTTGGATCTTTAAATAGTTAGGTGTAAACAAGGTTTGGATTTGAAAAACTTAATCATGAATGATCATATGAACTCGGAGAGCTTTTTGAAAGAGTTAGGGAACACAAAAACTAGGTTAAATCCTCAAATAAAACTACTGCTCCGCACTCTTATTAATAGTAGGTTTTCCAAAAATGAGACAAGGATAAAAGGTTAAGAAAATATGAAAATTATAAAAAGTTCATTGGGTCGTTCTCGCGAGGTATGAAGTCTCATTCAAACGACTCCATGGAGTTTTTATGGAACCAAACATCAAACGATATTTTGAGCAAGAAACGAGGGAAAGCTAAACACCAGTCCTTTTGTTGGATCAGTTCCAACGAGAATCCAAGGTTTGTTTGAATGATATCATCAATGTCGTTCTAACGACTTAGCGAATTTTCAAAAGCATTTAAAAAATAGTTTAAAACATTTTAAAATAATATTTATAAAACCAGCACCCAATATTAAAATCTCCAAGGATCAAAATATTTACGCATTCATAACTGAGAGATCCTCAGAACATGAAGACGAAAACTCAGCAAAAAAATTGGCATGATAATGTGAATATGATATCTTTATCACTAGGTCTTCAATCAAACACATAAAAGTCTTGAAAGTTCAAACATACTCAATTCCTAACCCATGACTTAATGGGATTGTCCAAATATGGAATAAGCCAAAATACATACTAATTGACTGCAGTGAAAATTTGTCCTTACAAACATCCCCTTTTGGCTATTCCATGACAAAACTCAAAATAAAGACTTATGGGATGTCAAGATCATCTAAAAGACTCAATCACCAAAACCAAAAGTAAAGAGTACAACTTGACTGACACATAAACTGAGTAGCTTTGCTTGTTGCAAAAACTGTATCACATCATTGCAAACAGGAAAACTTAAACACACCATTAAATGGAAAGAGAATATATAGCAATATAAATCCACATAAGAATAAACCCTTTATCTTTGTCCAACAATCTCTACCTAGGTTATGACGTCTCTCTATAAGGCAAATATCTCCCGCATACTATAAAGATTGAGATACCATTTCTCCCATTTTTTGTTCAGGAGTAAACAAAGTTAAAGATGCATAATAAAACCTTTTCTCCCCAAGACAACTAAAATTCCCCCTAAATAAAACATGGGTAGGCATAAAGGAAAAATAAGTATATCGTGCAATAATGTGAAGTGCAACAAGCAAGAACAAACACAACTCGCCAACATAAGAACATATAATCCAAACATTGATTAATTAATACCAATATTGATGAAAAAATGATACCAAATTAAATACAAAATGAAGCATTAGATACCAATATAAACAAGCAAAATAAGATATGTAACACCTCATATTTTATAGCATTTTTAAAATTACACGTGTGCACGTAATTTAATTATATTGGGAAATAAAATGAATTAAATAAATATTAATTGGCAAATAAAAGAATTAATAATAACTTGTAATTATAGTTACTTATGTGATAAGTAAATTGAAACATGTTTAATTGTATTACGTCGTAAGTGAGAAAAATCGACGGGATTAATGGTATCTCATCCGGGACGCGCAGATAGAGCCATGTTGGGAATGAGATGGAAATTAATGTTAAATAACTTAGATGGAAATTTTGAGTGTGTCAATGGTCCGAAATGGGTCGAGATAGTCAGACATAGGTACCCCGGGATTGTAATTGGGTTTTGCGATTTTTTTACGCTAAACGAGAGTCGTAAAAGGGTATTCGGGTCACTTTACATATAAGGGCTGTCTTAATTTTGGGATTTGAGTGTTTAGATTTATATTTAAGTAAGTTGGATAAAAGGGACAGCTTTCCAACCATTCAAGAGAGTAGGGTTTTGAGAGACGAGAGAAGACAAAAGAAAATAAGAGAGAAAAGTGAAAAAAAGGGATCCGGGTTGGAGATCAAGTTCATTCGAGTTCAAGATCATTGCCAAGAGAGGAACTTAAGAAAAAAATATAATAAATTCATAGCTCTCAAAGAAAGTATTTAACTTCCTTTAATGTTATTTGTAGTTTCAAATATTCATGCAAAATTGGTGTAGGAAAACCCACAATTTTTGGGTTAGAAGAACCATGAAAAATTGGGTTTTGAATAAAGTAACTATTGAAGATAAATGTAATGATGATAATATGGTAAATCTTATGTGATTAGAATGAAAAACATAGGTTGTTGGCTTATTCAAAAGAGAAAAGGGTGAATCTTGAAACAAGAGTTTATAATTGAATGATGTATTGATTTAATTAATGAATCTGATAAAAAATTTGGCGTCACTTCAAACAAATGCCATTTTATTTTTACTTTGAATTATACTATTATCCATAGATATAAAGAAACTTAGGGATTTTTATATTTCCAATGATCTTTGAATGTCATTTTGACTTCGGTGGAGGGAGTAATAGTCATTTTAGTATATGATGTTTAATTTGTCAGAATATATAATTTTTATGAATTTTGACGTCACTTCAAATGCATGCCATTTTATTTTTTACTTTGAATTAGACTATTAGCCATAGATTTAAATAAGGGTATGGATCTTAGTTTTTCAATGAGCTTTGAATAAGGTCATTTAGATTTATGTGGAGGGAGTTATAGCTATTTTAGTAAAAGGTGTTTAATATGTCAGAATATTATATTTGTGAAAAATTGTGATTTTTAAGAGTTCTAACGGGATAAGGACTCTTATAATTTTTACCTATTTAACGTGAAGTCATGGGAGGACTTTCTAAAACTCATACTAACTTATTCTCAAGATTAGGAAGTGACTTAGGCTAACCGAGGATGAATTATGGGTAAGAGATTATGTATATAATAGGGTGAACGTAATCAGGTGAAAATTATGAAATCGGGTTAGGATTTCAGGATTGATTAGGCTAAGTTCTTAGGTACAATAACATGTTGGCTAGAAATATGAAGTTAGAGAGTTGATAATAATTAAGTGAATGTTTGATGAAAAATTGAGAAGTCGGGATAAACTCGGGGTTTTGTGGGCTAGTGCGACGAGTGACATTATGCACATTAGCCAATTATAATATATATATATATATATATATAGATGCTATCGTTGGAGATTGCGCATAGTGGAAGGTTCACCCTGGCTTAACCAACAGGTGTTGGGTTATTTTTTTAGGTCATAGGACTTGTTCATGACCACTGTAGGTGAGTTTAGAGTCCGGTGGAGTAATGTGGTATGGTTATGACCCACGAATTTATGTCTCTGACCGCCTCCAGTTTATGTGTTTACAATTTGGGATCGGTGGTGAGATTTTAACCCGGCTATCCAGGAGTGGTACGTGCAATACCTGGAGCCAGATAACATACTAGGGAATGCATCCGAGTGGAAAGCTCAGGGATGCTATTTATATACGTATAAAAGAGTGTTATATGTATATGTGAACTTAATGAATGTGTAAACATTAAATTATATCTACTGTAGAGTTATGTTGACTATGTAACGGTACGAATCTAATAGAGAATTACTGTGACATATCTTACGTGATAGCTAAATGACAAACAAAGTAAAGTGAAATACATGTATCACAAATGGGGCTAGAGGTGGTGTATTTCACTATATGAAGAATAGCTAGACTAATTAGGAGGGGTAGCATAACTAGGAAGTTAATTGGGTGCGCACAATAGATGAGGGGCGAGGATAATCTCATGTGAGTGTGACACAAGATGAACATGAATAATTTTGCTGCATATTCATTATTGCATTTTAAATACTTGAAAATATTTCTAAATGTTTTGGGCACTAACCCATATCAAAAATATTTTCAAAACCTTTTAAGTGCTCAGTCCCAAGGATGCCGGGTTAGCTTGTCATTCTAGTCAAATGATGCTGCAGCAGTTGTGGATGCATGTAGGATTTGCGTAGATGCCTCTTTCCATTTTATATAGTTAGCATGATTATTCTCAGGGCCGGTACTGAGATTGATAAAAATTGACAAGGCCCCATGCAGAAATTATAAAATAGTCCTCTTCGATGTGTATTGATATAAAAATGGACCCTCAACATATAAGTAATTACAAATTGACCGGCGGGGCCCATGTGCGAGCGCTCACTTGGCACATACGCAGGGACGCCCCTGATTAATCTAGTATTTCTTTTGGGTACGTTTCCCATAGTCAGACAACTCTTATTATCATCAGAATTTGTTTATATTACTTCATTTATCAGTTGGATTATTGTACTTGGGATTTTACCCAGAGTTTATTCGATTATTTATTTAATTATGCAGTCACTGCTCATTATATTCTATTATGAAGAATGTTTATTTATAAGTTTGAATGTTTTAATAAAGCATGTTAAAAAGTTTTTAAAATTTGACACCGGATTTAATAGGTTATTAGTAATTAGTTAGTTTTCGACAGTGATGCTAAAAATGAACTAGATTGAGATTCCTGTTTTATTTTAGTAGAGGATTGGCCACTCGTTTTTAGAATAGACATGGTGTCACAGATATATCATACCAATTAGAAACCACTTGAAATTAAAACAGAACATATGGTATACATGGATTAAATGCAACCGCAAAGACTCAATATAGAACGATACCATATATATAAATATGCAAAAGATATCAATTATACACAAGTACATATATATAGGTATAAACACCACAAAAGACACTAAATACAATAAGCTTTCTACACTATCATAGTATTGATGAGTCTAAACAAACATTTGGTAAACGAAATGAAGGGGAATGAACTAGAAATAAATGAATTATGACCCAATCACTGAAAAATGCCCTAGGAGTTTTATTTGACTGCATTAACTTTATCAAACAAAGAATTAACCTTATAGTGACAAATAAAGTGAGCTAATAAATGATCAAACAAGCACAATGTACACTAGCTTAGAAAATATTGATGATTCTCAAATCAATAGTATCAAACACGAATTGACTAGGACTCATTGTGCAAACCCATTGATCTTCAACTTATAACACCCTCAGAACTATAGATATATCAAATTTTCCACTCTCATATTTTGAAGACATCATAATTTTGAAGAATCAATGCTAAAAATTAGCCTTGGTAATATTATATTTTCTTTGCCTCTTAATTTTTTCAAGCTCTTGCCAACGACGGCCTTCATGCAAGGAAGATTTCTCCTTTCGTAGCCCTTTTCCTGTGCACACAAATATCTTTAATAAAAGAACAAACTCACGGGAAATGGTTCTTACATGCACAAATCCTTCATTAAAAACAAATAATATATATATGACAAGATTGTTAGGACAACATCTCACTTATTTCATGTAACATATGAAGTTAAAATCTAAAAAAGCTTATGGATGTGTGTGAGGAGGCATATACAAAGTGAATCCATTACGGAAGTCATTTTAAAAAACTCTATGTAAGCATGTCTAATAACAATCTAAGTATTGAAAATCATAATCAAATGTTATAGACACATGGAAACATGGAAGGAAGTGGATTCAAACACAACAATATGCCACACAAAATGTGTAAAACCAAACTACACATAAATATTATTTTTAGTTTTTAAATTTTTTTTAAAAGACAGCTCGTGAAAACAAAACTCAAAAGACAAGCAAAATCGTTTTTGTATTTTGTTCACAATAAGACCTTAAAAAGGAAAATCAAAATATAAAAGACTCAAACATCATACAACTAGCAAATATATGTAACATGAAGTACAAAAGCTAGTGTATGAAAACATTCAAACACAATCAACCATTGGATTTAGCATGAGAAGTAGCATGTACAATCATTCGAGAATTAATAATTCTAATATTTAAAGCCTCCAAATTTGATTTCCGATCCCACATAGGTGTTACATGACGTTCTTGGGTTTTGGGAACCTCGTTGACTCTAGACTTAGACTTCCTAGGACCATTTCTAAGATCAAAACAAAAATGCCTAAAGTGACCTTTCCTATCACAATGTGTGCACGTGTAGACACGAGGAGTATTACCATTGGGTTGACATTTTATAACGTTCCTAGCAACGGTTAAATCTCTCAAAATCATGATCTTGGATTTAGTAGAGGAAGCATTTGGATCATCGAAGACAACCCCAAAATTGCCATATTTAATTCTGGTGGTGACTAACATCTTATCAAACTTTTTTAACTTAGAAATCAAATTTGACATTAATCGAGTCTCTCAATATCTCTTTTAGCTCAACAACCCTAGACTCTAACAAATGACGAGACTAATAGAAAATAAGGGAGTTATTCTTCAAATTCTCCATTTATCCCCGAAGGTTGTCTCTCCCCCTTAGTAAACACAAGCTTTTCCCTAAGAGTACTCGCATGTGCCCTAAGATTCTCAATTAAAATACTCTCATCATTACGTACGACAATTTTTTAAACCTAACTTCCAACTTCAAGTTAGCCTTTTTCAATTTCATAATTTTCACAAGCAACTAATGAAGGAAACTTGAGTTCACTCTCTTCCTCCTCCTCTTCATCAACTTCTTCTTCTCCACTCTCTCCACCATCACTCATTTGGGAGACACAAACAATGGCTTTAGAATTGTTATGCTAAAAATTATCTTCATCAAAATATTTTTCATCAAGGATCACACGACTATTCATGAACATTTTATAGTTGCGTTCAATGGAGGAATCGGGTTTCTCTTATGGTTCACTATCACTAAGGGTGGAGTTATATGCAATTGGTTTCTCTCTTTCATTCCTTAGCTTAATGGGACACTCAGTTGCCTTATGGCTAAAACTCTCACACCCAAAGCAGATTTCTGACTCATCCCTCTTAAAATTATCATTACGATTTTATGGAATTTCACAACCTTATTAAACTTACACTTCTCAAATTTCTATTCATCATACTTAGAATTCTATTTATTAAACGTAAGAAATTTTCTGAACTTCTTAGCAAACATAACCATATGATCAGATTCAATGTCAGACTCATCATTCGAAACACGTGCTTCCTCCTTATGGGCTTTCAAAGTAATGAACATTTCTTTCATAATATTTTTGGAGGAAAACAAGTCGAGCTCATCACTTTGAAGATCACCTACAAGATCTTCAAGTTTCGTCGAGCCTAAAGTATCCAAAGAATTTAAAATTATCACTTTTAAATTAAATCTTTCAGGTAATGACCTTAAGATTTTCTTAACTACTCGGGTTTCGGGTATTCTCTCTCTCAAGTCAAAAAATGTGTTCACAATATCTATCAGTCTAGCATAGAACTCAATTAAGGTTTCACTCTCCACCATCCTAACGTTTCAAATTGAGTGGTGAGGTTTTAGAGTTTGAAAGCATTAACAACACCTAATGAGTGGGATGGAGTATGTCCTAAGCCTTTTTAGACACTTCACATATCATAATATGGTGGAACTCCTCCGGAATGACAACACAAAGCAAAGCATTCAGGCCACGTGAATTATAGTTAAACAATTTATGCTCGTCCTCATTCCAGATTTCAATGGGTTTCGGAATGATATAATCACCAACTAAGGACATTGGTGTGGACCATTTCTTAGCAACAACTAACCATACCCCCTCATCTATCGCTTTAAGTGCTGATTTTATAAACGTTTTCTAGTACACGTAGTTATACCCATGAAACAAAGATGGTCTTGAAAATGATTGACCCTCCATATAAAAAACGCTAGGATTCAAGCCTGAACCCAGATCTAACATGTTAACTTAGTGTTCCCACTTGAAAGTTCTATGAGTAATATGGATTGTTTAATAAACAAATACCCCAAATTTTATCTTTCAATTCATGCTAATTAAATAATTAATTAACCCATATAAACTAAGCACCAATTTTAAACAATTATTGTGTCCAAACAGATTAACCAATTTTAACCTACCCTAAACATGCATCTAGCTGAGTGAAGGATAAAATAAGTAAATTAAAATTCAATGCCCGATGTATGAGGAAAACCTAAATAGAAAAATCCTCGAGCGACCCAACCTACGCAATTCACTAAGATGAGGAATTGCACAAGACAGACAATAGACTTACAACACATAATCGACACCCTCGTAAGCTTTGACGCTCTTAAGTCTTGAATCTCTCATCCATAGTGCATGTAAGAATCCACTTATGTAGTGCCATAACGTGTGAGTCCATACATGCCTCGATATCCACGAACAAACTTAACAACAATTGCACACGAAGTCCAACGTATGTAAACAAACCAGGAATAAAATCCACTGCACTAAACAATTATCAACTGGATCAGAGAACAAACCAACGGTGCTCATAAAAATATCTCAAATCATATATGATAATAAAACTTGGATCTTTAAACACGCGGGGTAAAAAAAATTTAGGCTTGAAAAACTTGAACATGAATGATCACGTAAACTCGAATGTTTTTTTGAAAGAGTTTGGGAACTCCAAAAATAGGTTAAAGCCTCAAATAAAACTTCTTCTCTGCACTCCTATTTATATGAGGTTTTCCAAAAAAGTGATAAGGATGAAAAGTTAAGAATATCTCAAGATTATAAAAAGTTCGTCGGGTTGTTCGAATGAGGTCTGAAGGCTCGTTTGAACGACTCCATAGAGTTTGTTGGAACTAGACATCAAATGATATTTTGAATGATAAACTAGAGAAGGATAAAAATAATCGTTCAAAGTTCATTGGAACAGTTTTACGAGAACCCAAGGTTCGTTCAAGTGACTTCATGAATGTCATTCTGACGACTTATAGAATTTTTAGAAAAATAAAAAAAACAGTTTAAAACATTTTAAAACTTTTTTTATAAAACCAACACCCAATATTATAATCTCCAAGGATCAAAATATTTACGAATTCATACCTGAGAGATTCTTGGAGCATGAAGACGAAAATTACGCACGAAACTCTACACGATGATATGAACATGGTATCTTAGTTTCTACATCTTTAATCAAACACGTCATAGGCTTGAAAGGTGAAACATAGTCAAGTCCTAACCTATGACTTAAAGATTTTGTCCAAACACGGAATAAGAGAAAATATATACAAATTGAATTTATAAAAAAATTGTCCTTACAGATAGAACTATATCTATGGGGACAACATATCAAGAGATATATTCTTGAGGCTTGTGTCCACGAAAAGGACTCGACATTGCGCCTACATACCCGTATGGCCATGAGATCAAAGCCTACGTAGTTCATTTTTAATATGAGAAGCTTGAAAAGGTTCAACCTGATATGTGTGCAAGTTTGATAACTGAGCTTTGAGAGGGGGAGGATGTTTGGGAGTTAGGACGTTGACTCTAATATGGGTGCAGAATAGGAGTGGACCAAAAGTCATTGATAAAGACGTTCATATTTATTGGGTGCTCACTAACTCGAAGGTGTTATTGAACCTTCAGGTTGGTTTACATATATTAAATTGTAATGTTTTAGACATCCTTCACTGCCTACGGGCATATGGAAAGTGGGGAGGGGTTTCAATAAGGATCTCATGTTCTAGAGCCAAAATAGTGACTTTAACATGGCACTTTAGGATTGGAGTGGGTAAACCAGATGTCACTGACAGAGATTTTATATATCCTTTATTAAAATGATTAAAATTTAGGAGGTTTCGTAGGGCCTCAAGATGATTTAAAGGAGAGATAATCACTCCGTCTGAGAAATGGGGTTTGGATTAGAGATAGAGGAATCCCTAAAGATAATACATCGAGATACATATTGTGAGGTCTAGACTCACAAGTGTATCTCGTTATTGTGCCTACATACCTAAGAGGTTTCAAGTTCAAAGCCAAAATAGTTTCAATAAAGGGGGCATATTTAGGGGTGTATAAAATGGTATACCGAGCATAAACCATACAATATTATGGTATTTATGAAGCCTAGTCCTTTATATAACTTCTTCGTTATGAGATGGAGTGTTATATTCGTATGTTAAAAATACGTAATAAAGTATGGGTATTTGATAAGTATTCCAGGAAAGCACAATTTGTAGGTTCTGTCGTTGAGACAAGAATATTCCCTCAGAGAAGCGATGAAGAGTATTTCGATTTTAGATTTTGGTTTTAGTAAAAGTTTGGCATAACTTGGTTGACAGATACTTTCTTGATAATGATTTTGAACATCATGTTTTTGTGTTGTACTTAGTTGTAACAATTTTGATTATTATTATTTAACATATGAGTACGTTATTTAGCTCAACAAACAAAAATAATGGTAAAAATCGAGATTTAAAATATAAATGTTGTCAAATGCATGCATAGTCCCCTAACAGGGTCAGACTAAGTTGTTCAGGCACATATTTAGGCACGTATGTACATTTTTATAACATAATATTTATATATGATATTCACTCAAGTTTTGTAAAGAGTTTTTACACTTTTAGTGTCAGCCGAGTTGTTACCAGAGATTACCCTTGTAAGGTGACACTATCAGACAAAGCTTTGTTTGACCCTGTTTTTTGAGGAAGTGAATTTTCAGAAAGTCACAAATTTTATACGGATTTCGGATAAAACTTGATATTCTTAGATGATCAAGGTTAAAGAAAGTTTAAAATCGAATCAATATTGGGTTCTGGTGAACCATTTCCAATGGGGTGGGACCCCTTTTTATAGTTATCGGAGTGAGGATATCAACCATGGGGTTAATGCCTTGATCAATCGCGCGATTGATGTATCGAGACACTTGACGCTATGGATGTGTGTTAGTGTGACAATTGTTGCAACAGATGAACGTTTGGGGATAAGTATCACAATTTTATCAATCGTGCGATTGATGATTTCATATTGTAATCATTATATCGATAATTGTAATTGTGCGGTTGAAGTACTAGTCATGCGATTGAATGCAGATCCAATCGTGAGGTTGATGAACTAAATCGGGTTGATCTTTTAAAATTTTGTGTTTTATAGTTGATATTTTGTATATTTAGAGTTTTTCACCCATTTTATTTTGGCATATATATATATATATATATATATATACCCCATAGTTAAGGTATTTATACTTTTTATGCCTTTGTGATTTTAGGGTGTTTGTGGTTGAAGAGGTAAGCCTCAATTAAGGATCAAAGTGTTCACAAAGGTAGTCGACAGGGAGTGAGTGCTTGCAGGTACTCTTCATCAAAATGCTGGTTGATACGGGAGTAGCCATATACTTTATTAATAGTGTTTGTTTGGTTATATATATATATTTAGGGTAGAAAGTATGAAATTTTGAATTATTGTGAATTTTAGGCATCAATTGTATGACTAACTTAGAAGCCAAGGGTGAGAACAACAATCGGGCAATCAATCATGCTTCAAGCGTGCGGTTGATCGTGGCTTCAACCATGCGGTTGATTATCCCACAAAATGAAGCCTATAAAAGACAAGAATTATAATTTTTGAATGGACATTTTTTTAATGGATTTAGTGACACTTTCTTTTATCCAACGCTAGAGGCACTATTTTACAGTATTTTAATTTTTTTCTTCGAAAGATGGACACGAAAAGTGATGTTAGTTTTCCCATGCTTGATGCCCCTGTTATTCTTTTAGTAGAAGGAAACCTCCCCGTGGGTGAGAAAGCCTATAATTTGGTACCTTTTGTTTCGATAAATATGGGTGAAGTGATGTCTTTATATATTGGGAATTCTATGACATCTCCATTTTCCATTCGCATCTATTGATTTTTCCTTCCTTTGCTCCCATTGGCATTTATGGAAGTTATCCATGGTGAGGAACAAATTGTCTATATCCGCCAATATGAGTCTTCATTTAGGATATTGGTGTCGGTCCTCGAGTTCTATTTTTTCTCAAATGACGTGCATTTTTGAATAACTTTTATTTTTTGTGCGTTTTATAAATACTTATTTGGGTTTATTATATAAAAAATCATGTTAATTTTCATCAAGTGGTGGCCAATGCGGCTAATCTCAGGGAGGTCCTAACTCGTTAGTCATCCACCCATTTGACTTTGTGTTAGTTGGTTGCCAAGATCTCTACAGATAAGGACACGAATTACGTGGGGCACTTTTCGGGTCGGAGCATATGAGTTGTTGGTTCTTCCTATCTAATGGGTGTTACTGCATCTGGTAGGTGGGCGAGGATGACGGTGCTAGGGACTTCTAATGGTGCCTTGATGGGTGGTCATGCGGGAAAGAGGGCTCACATGTGATGAGATAGTGAAATGATGTATTTGGGTGGTTTTTTGGGGTGAATTTGATGCACTCTCCCCAAAAAAGTGTGTTTATAATCTATCCTAGATATTCAAGGGATGACCATGTTATTTTCTAGTATGTTCATTTGATAGGAACATGGGTAATTCTGCATACAATTTTGTTGTAAGAGGATTCCCGTTATTATCATGTTTTATAAATAAAATTTGTCTTTTCCTTTTTATGAAGGCTTTATGATGGTTTGTTCGAAAAGGGGCACGATAACGGATTTTTTGAGCCTTTATTTATTCGTAAAAGTTATGAAAACTTTGGATGATTGTGTTGATATGTTCCCAAAAGATGTACATATATAGAATAAGCCCAAGACCTTTTCATTTTATGAAAATTGAGAGGATATATACATACTTATGCAAATATAAAGGGGATATATACACATGAAATAAAAGTGTCCCGTATTTTTTAGACTTTTCTTTTAGGTAAAGGGAAGTCTTTATCTCTTATTAGCATGTTGTTGCTTTGCCTATATCTAGTAGGGGAGCAAGGCTTCCGTTCGTTGCTTGTAAAATGGCTGGAATTTTTTTACGTTACTCTGGAGTTGGACTCTTATTTTCCCAATAATATAAGGGGCCATTTGCGAGAAGCCCTTTGAGAGTCTACTTGTTCATTATTTTTGTCCCATGACGTGGGGTGTTTTTGGACTGGATAATTTATTTATTTATTTTTGGAAATAGGTGAGAGGTGTGGTGTCTTTCATGTTGGACTTCTTTTGATCACTTATTTTGAGGCATTAGCCTTTATGTGTTGTTTCTTAAACAAGGATAACTTTGCGGAGTTCCAAAATGCCTTAGGGAACTTCTTTATTGAAATTTAGATTACATAGATAATGTCGACTCTTTAGGAGGGAGGGCACAATCACCATAAATAGGGGTTTCCCGGGGGTGAGGGGATTTGGTGCTTGTTTAGACTGGGTTAAAAGTGTTATCTCGGGTTACCTATGTATCTCCGATTTAAAGACGATGGCATGTTTGTATTTAAATGTTTATGATAATATGTATAGCTGATCATCATGTCTATATTGTTTTGTCGAAAAAAAGCTGGGCACCCAAAGTTTTTAGTTAACTTCAAACGAGAGGTTGGTGGCTCAATTTGGAGTTTGATGTAAGGTTAGGAATATGTTTGGGTCCACGTGGTTTTCTCTTTATGCTACAAACGATTATTTTTGTTTTGAATCGTTTCCTTACCCTTTTCCACATGCATGATCAAGGAAAAATATTCTTCAACCGATCACGATTGAAAGGTTAGGAAAACGTAACTCCATCAAGATCAGCTACTTCCCCCTGGAGTTTATTTTGGTGATGTGTTAAGGTCCTCTCCAGTTGGGTGCCAATTTTCTTCTGGGAATGCGGGTAGATTTGAGATTTTCCTTTAGGACCAGGTCTTCTTGTTGTATATTTTGCTTCTTGACACTCTTATTAAATACCTCGATAATCCATTGTTAGTAACCCTGATTATGGTAAGTAGCCTTTAGAATCCTCTCGTCTAGGAGAGCTAGTTCATCGTAGAGGTTTTGTACCTAGTCAATTTTGGGTACTTGGGTTTTGAGCATGACCCTAAGTAAGGCCGTCTCGAATTTTATGGGTAGGACTGCTTCCATGTCATGAACCTGTGAGTAGGGGGTGACCCTTATCGAATTCCTTTCCATAGTGCAGTAACCCCATAGGGCGTACAAGAGTTTACCTGACCAGTCGTTTTAGGTCTCGATTATCTTGTTAAATGATATTTTTGAAGTTTTTAATAGCTTAGAATACTCCGTTAGTTTGAGGTTTGTATAGGGAGAAGTTATGTCTAGTGATCCCGTATTCGTGTAACAGATTAGAGACCTATTTCTCAAAATCAGAACCATTATCAGATACCACCTAATGGGGTATGCCAAAGCAACATATGAATTTTCTGCGTATGAATTTGGCTATTTTTTATGTTCAGAACTGAATAAGATTTAGTATATATTGACCCATTTTGTGAAGTAGTTGATGGATACTAAGATGAATTTGTTCTTGATGGAGCCCTTAAGGATCACGTTCCCTATGATATCTTTCCCCGAGGTGGATAAGGGCCATAGTGAGGTCATGCAATAATGATCTCGGGGAGGTAGATGTTGTTGTGGGGTATAAAGTTGTCATTTAAGGCATCTTTTGACATAATCCATGCAGTTCAATTGCATGGTTGTTAGGGGTGGTAAACGGACGGATACGGATCGGATACCATGTTTTCCATATCCGTATCCGCTATTTGGATGCACTATCCATATCCGTATCCGTATCCGCCCGGATAGTTAAAACGACTATCCATATCCGTATCCGCTCAGATACCTCGGATTCGGATAATATCCGTATCCGTTTATATTGTTTAGCCATCGCAAAAAATAACTATTAAAATATCCAATCCAACGAAATACAATCCAATCCAAATAAATATATAACAAAATTACTACCTCCTAACATCAACAATTATGGCTTCCATAATGATAGTAGCACTCTATAATGATAATATGGCATAAAGTCATCCATACTTTACAACCATATAAACTTAAAGCCATCCAAAAAAATAACACTAGCATTCCATAACAGTAAATATAAATATGCACCTTTTAGATTAAATCAAATTTATTGAGAATGATAATCTCGTGGACCTTTTAGTCTTCAAAACATACTAATATTTTTATTTTAATAAGTATAGATTTTTATTTTGTATATAATATACTGGTTGTTAACTTCAGTTCTTATCACAATCAAAACCATCTTTTTACTTTTTTGTTTCTCTCCTACATTTATTTATAATTAAGGAAACTAATGAACAGCCACATGAACAATGTATAAAAATACAGTTACATATTTTTATTTTTATTTTGTATGTACCTATTGTTGCTAACTTTCTGTTGCATGAGGAGGGGATGCGTAGCGACGGAGTTGATGCGCAGCGGAGGGATTGATGATAAGCGGTGGCGGGATTGATGAGCACCAGCGGGCTGATGTGGTAGAATGAGGGTTTTTTGTGGAGTGAAATGAGAGTTTCTTTTCTCTTGTTTCGTACGAAAGAGAAATGAAATGAAATGAAATTAGGGTTTTTTTGTTTTGAGTGGAGTATATGTGCTTTAGTGGTTGTATGTTATGTGTGATAGGGTGTATTGTAACTTTAGTGTAACTCCATGATAATATACCCAATAAAATAATAATGCATGACATTCTATAATATACTCAATAAAATAATAACTTTAGGGTGTTTTTTCTTTGAGTGGAGTATGTGTTTATTTTGTTTTAGGGAATAAACGATTAAAGTATTTTTTAATATTATATTATTAGCAATAGTAATACTAATATTATTAGTAATAGTTTAAACATATGTTTGACGGATACGGATATTCGGTAAAACAGATATCCGGTAAAATGGATACTCCGCATCGGATACGTATTATTCGTGTCAGATACTAGTACTATTCGTATCCGTATCCGTTTTCTTGGATATTTTTATAGAGTATCCATATTCGTATCCGTTTCCATTTTTTTGAATAAATATTCCCAAATTCGGATTCGAATATCGGACGGATGCGGATTTTTGAATATCCGTTTACGGCCCTAATGGTTGTTCAGTAGTATGACTGTCGAAGTATCTTACTATAGAGGGCATGTTCGCTCATATGTGAGACATATTCATTGCTATGTATTTTCTCCATAATGGTAAGGGTTTTATCCTTTATGACGCATATTAAGTGTACTTCGTCGAACCATCTCTAATAGAGTTAGCCCCATAAATAATGAATTGGGCTGCCAACCGCTTTAGGGAAAATCGATTAATTGGGGTGGAGTTTGGTGGGTAAAGGTTATTTTTAGCTAGTTTCATATGTCTAAGAATCATATCATGGGTTAAACAGTCATTTTATCATTACCATCGATCCCAGAACAGTATAATGTGATACTTCGGCATATGACGGTGAAGGTGATCTTGGTGGTTCCATTTGGCATGTCTATCATTGAGATTAGGGTGGAGAGTGCATCTGTAAAGTTTTTTTAATCCACGGGGAGAAAATCAAACTCAAGATTCTCAAATCATGAAGTCACATCTTCTAGGTAGGCATGGTAACGTTATAGTTTATCATCTCAGGTCCCCTATTTGATCACTTATGAAGAACAAGTACCAGCTACTAAGGATATATTATCTTTTTGATCACTTGGAGGGAGAATGTTTCTTTTCAAAGATTGATTTGTGATCCGATTATGATCAGTTGAGGGTACAAGAGGAGAATGAGCCTAAGACAAATTTCTTGACTCATTATGGGTCTTATGAGATATAGGTGATGCCGTTTGGGTTGGGTTGAAGAATGACCCAACAGTATTTAGGGACTTGATGAATAGGGTGTTTCGACCATATTTAGACAGTTCATCATAGTGTTTATTGATAATATTTTGATCTACTCACGAATAAAGGAAAAGCATGCCAGATATTTACGAGCTACATTGTAGACATTAATAGATCATAAATTGTATGCAAAGTTATAAAAGTGGGTATTTTAAAAGGAGTTTAATTTTTTGGGACATGTTGTGTTCGAGAAAGGACTTTTAGTAGATCCCAATAAGGTATCAGTCTTGTTAGATTGGGGACAACCCACGACACCTACTGAGGTCTGCAATTTTTTGGGCTTGACCGGTTATTATAGGAGATTCATTCGTGGTTTATCAAAGATAACAGGGTCGATGACTTAGTTGAAGAAGAAGAGTGTTCCATTATTTTGGAGTGAGAAGTGTCATCAGGCATTTGACACTCTTAAGGAGAAGTTGACCTCTGTGCCAGTTATTTCCTTACCTAGGCGTGGAGTGGAGTTCTTGGTTACACTAATGCTTATCCACTAGGATTAGGTGGGGTGTTGATGCTAAAGGAAAACCCAATTTCATATGCCTCTCGAAAGTTAAAACCACATGAGGCTTTTTATCCTACTCATGACTTAGAGCTGGCGGCTATTGTACTGGTATAGCATGCATGGAGGAATTATCTTTGTGGTGAAAAATTTAAACTCTTTACCGACCATAAGAGTCTGAAATAGTTATTCACACAGAACGATCGGCATATGAGGCAGAGGAGATGGGTTGAGTTTATAAAGAAGTATTAGTTCATAATCCAGTACCATCCGAGAAAGGAAAATGTAGTAACAAGTGCATTGAGCCGAATACACGGTGGTAGTCTAACATCCCTTCACTTAACAGAATGAGGTTTGATGGAGATGATAGGTGAGTTGACAGGGGATTTTATGGGATGATCAGAATAACTCTAGAGATTGTGATACGGGTAATAAAGATGAATTCACATGAGACAACATGTAAGGAGAAAGTGGTTGGACACGTCGTTATGGGGTGCCTTTATTTCCAGTGGAATCTGATGCGGGGTTCTGCTATAAAGGTAGATTGGTGGTACCCTCAAATAAGGAGTTGGTGGTACCCTTAGGACACTCATGGTTAATGGTTTGTGGTACATCTAGGGGTAATAAAATGTACCATGACATGAAAAGACAATATTAGTGGGTCGGTATGAAGAGAGATATGATCGAGTTTGTATCCAAGTGCACCACTTGTCAGATGGGGAAGGTGGATTATTAGAAGCCGTCTGGTATGCATTAACCTCTACCCATTATCGAGTAAAAGTGTAATATCATCTCGATGGATTTCATTACGGGGTTACCTTTTATGCCTCGTCAGCATGATTTCATTATTGATTTCATTATAGGGTTACCTTTTAGTCATACATAGTGATTATTCGATTGAGTAGCTAGCACAATTGTATGTTGTCGGGATTGTTCGATTATATGGGGTTTCGTTATCGATCATTTCAGATCGGGGCCCTATTTTATGGCACATTTTTTATAAAGTTTCAGCCATGCCATGGGGATTCAGCTGCACCTTATCACAGTTTACCATCCACAGACGGATGGATAAACAAAGAGGGCAAATCAAGTTTTGGAGGACATGCTAAGATCACTTATGATGGACTTAAAGGGGAGTTGGTAGGTGAACTTTCCATTAGTAGAATTGCCTATAGTAATATTTATTAAAAGTCCATTTCTATGGAACCTCACAAGGCATTTTATGGGCAACCAAATCGATCACCGGTACGTTGGTTGAACCTAGGTAAGAGCAGAGGTTTAACGCCATAATTTATCAAATAGATGACAATGACGATTAAGTTGATCAAAGAGTGAAATAAAACTGCCCAGGATAAACAGAAAATTCTTGCAAATTTGAAGAGGAAACCCATGCATTTTAAGGTAGGGGAGAAAGTCCTAGTTTGGATCCCCCCTATAAAAGGGGAAATGAGCTCTAGGAACAAAGGGAAATTGGCGCCATGTTATATTTGGCCTTTTATGATTATAGAAAAAGGTGGAGGATATTACGTATCATTTATAACTTCTAGATACAACTACCAATCAACATATTCATTTGAGCGAGATTGAGTTAGATTCATATGCTTCTTATAGTGAGAAGCCAGTGGATATACTTGATATGAGGATTCATAGGTTGTATTCTAAGAAGATATCCTTAGTACATGTGCAATAGATACACTATAATGACAAGGAATCCACGTAGGAATGCGATGACTTGATGACACAGAATTACCCATAGTTTTTTGAGGCAAGTATGTCTTTTATTTGTGAATTCTGAGGATAAAATTCTTTTTGTTATAGGGGAATATTGTAAAACCCTATATTTTTGGTAAACTTTTAAATAATTGAATTTAAGAATAACAGTGGAAAATGGATTTAAAATTAACTAAATAAACTTTATTATGTTTAATTAAATTATTAAATTGGATTGAGTAAAATATATGTTGGATAATTTAAATTGTACTTATTAATTTAATTGAATTGGGCCTTATTAGTGTGGGGGCTTGGATGGTTTATATTAGTTCTTGGATTATTTATATTGGGTAATTTTGATTAATGGTTGAGTTGGTACTACAATTTTGGACCCAAGGATAATTTAGTCTTTCGGTAGTTACTTGGTGATCAAGTAAGGAAAGCTAAGGTTAGGATTCTAAGGTTGATGATGCTAAGATTCAGCACCACCAGATAAGTGATGATGAGCTCAAACAGTAATAACTATGGCAACCATATATATATATATATATATGTGTGTAAGTGTATAGAAGGGGATAAGTATAAGAGGAATAAGACTGATGTATAGTGGTTCAGCCAATTAGGCTTACATCCACCGTGAGTGTGTGATCCACTAGATATGGGCACTAATGGCCTTGGATACAATGCACATAAGCTCACTCTCTCTACTGTGTGCACAAGCAGAGTTTTAGCTAGGGTTACAATTATCAATCCCTTTACAAGGTTGAAGGTGACAAGTATATATAGGGCTTGGGGGAGTAGTGTACCCCCAAGCATGCATGGTGCATGTGAATGATGATCTAGCCAATCCCCTGCTGACACCTGGATGTTCCACTTGCAATTAATGATGACAAAATATTCCCTCACGTGAGGGGGTGATATTGTTATAACGGTCTTGTCCATGTGCCATGTGAGTCCTATGCGCACTGTTCCATGCGTCTCCTAAATCACGCGCTATGATGACATCACCCTCAGCCTAAGATGCCAAGCCGAGGCTAAAGCTGATGCTGGCATCGAGTCCGGCTGAATGTGGCCTTGTACTGTCATCCCCTCGTACCGTCGTCCGGTTCATGATGAAGGGTTGGCCCCTTGAAGGGTCATCGGGGCCGTGATAATGGGTCGGCTCCTTGAAGGGTCTTCGATCCATGATGGGGGGTTGAAACCTTAAAGGGTCATTTGGGCCATGATGAGGGGTCATCCTAGTCGATCCTTCCTATAACAGAGCCGTAGTATTTGGACTCGTCTTGGGCCTGAGCCCTCGTATAGGTGGAGGACACCCTGGGCCTGGCCGAGGGTATATATGGGTATATCAATCACCCCCCAGTCCTTAGCCATCGATGTTGTTGAGATGGCTGAGGGGTAATATTGCCTTGGAATTCTCAAGTGTGTGGTCGGATGGATAAGTGACATCTTTCACGTTGCTTAGTCAGGTGTCCATTGTCATTTCAATTCCCCAGATGTGGCGGCTGCACACTCAGCTTGGGACTTTGTGCCCTAATGATGCCTCACCTCATGGGCTGTGCACAACCTTCGTTAATGGGCCCACTTAGTAGCAAGATATTTAAATGATTTTTCAAGTCATTTATTTTCTTCTTCTTCTTCTTCGCGGCTTAGCTTTCTCTCTCTAGTTCCCTTAACAACTTTAAACGACATTTCTGCCATTCTCTACCTTTCTTCGTGTTCCAAGCTTGGATGCGTCATCGTTCTTTCTCAGGTACTCTTTCTTCCTTAATTCCATCTTTATCTTCCATTTCTGTTTGCTTTCTTGCTTTAGGCTTGTTTTTTAGCTTTTCTTGGCTGTTTTATTCCCTTTCGGCGTGTGAACCCTCCCTCATGTGGCGATTGTAGGGTTGAACCTTTGGTTTTAGGCCTCTCAGGATTAATCCTCCACCATTTCGTGTCGGTTTAATGCCTCTTTACAGTTCTTCTTAAGTTTTTCGGTTGTTCTCCGATCTTCTTCTTCGGCGGACCTGTTTCCATTTGTTCATGGGTATTCTGGATCAAAGAAACCCTTTATTTCTTTGGTTTGATCCAGAAGTCAACTTGGTCAAATACCAAACTTGTTTGTAGTCATCTTAAAAGAATTCATCTAAGTGTAGGGTCATCCCTTTAATGCTTAAAAGACTTTATGACTTAGCCGAGGAGTTCCCAACCTTGAGGGATAAATTCTTTACTGAGATCAGATGTTTAAAGGAGGAGGATGAGAGAAGATGAGGGGCCGACCCTAACTGGGTATGACCCATCTTCCCCATCCCTTTAGCCACAATAATACCATCTGAGTCCTGTGGGTTATCTTGTCGTCCAGCCGATAGTCATACATGCGAGGGATATATGGATGAGAGAGCCTCGTCACCAACAGGCGTTGGGTCTTCTGGGAGGAGAGAGACGTCTAGTCTTAGCCCATACCGATGGGCCAGGGGGATAGATCATGCAGAGGCTGTCCCTACGATAGCCCTGTCCCCTCTTGCTTTTCAAGTAGCCTTTCCAGATAGCCCTCCGATAGGTGACGAGGCCGGGGGATCCAGAGATGAGAGGGTTGAGGACGATAATGACAGTTCTGATGATGATGGTCAAGTTAACATTTCTAGTGCCTTGACTTATGTATCGTTAGTTAAGGATTGTGATCTCTTAATATGGAGGCATTTCTTTGGTATACAATCCAATATAAGTATGAGGGTCCCAACTTAAAGTGAGAGAGTCTTCCAGGGGTACGGGGGAGAGATTGTTGTTTATGAGCAGATGCTGAGGGTAGGTGTTAGGTTCCCTCTGCACCCTATAATAGTTAACATACTATCTTCCCTTGGGGTTGCTCCTTATTAACTTCCTCCTAAATCGTATAGGACTATCCTCAGCTATATCTCGCTTTGGAAGAATACATTTACCGACGAGCCCTCGACCAACTTATTCATTGCCTGTTACAACATCACCTCATCGTCCAAACAGCCTGGGTATTTCTATTTAGGGGCTAGGAAGTTCGATAAGAAGCTTCTTCACGTGGCTCAAACTTCCAATCATGACTAGAAAAAAGGTTTTTCTTTATCTCTAGGGATTGGGAATTCCCCACCTAGGGAGAGCCCATGGAAGACAGTCCAAGGGTCCCAAGGGATGGTCCAACCCTTCATTGAAAGCGAGATCAGGCCCCAGACTTATCTTGGAGGAGAGGGTCATTGTTGACCACCTGAGGGAACGAGGAAAAGAGGGTGAACTTGCCAAATTTGAAGATTTGATGATCCCTCGCTTCCTCAAAGAAGTTGGTCTGAGGGTCGGCCCTCTGACAGAATTATGTGAGTGGTTTTTTGCTCAATTTTTGATTTTTTCCAAGTGTTTCATCTTTGCCACTGTATCTTTCTGATATATCGTCTCCTTTTCAGGTCATCCTGTAAATATATCTGATCAGCTCTGGGAGAAGACTGCTCCAAGTTTACTATCTGGCTTGGGAAAGAAAAAAGGCAAAGAGCCTCAGCAGGACCAGAAGAAGACAAAGGCCGTGAGGGTGACGAAAGTGGAGCCAATCTCAGACAGTTGCAAAAGGAAGGATCCGAAGTTCTTGAGGGCTCTCAGCCTGACTTACGGATGAGGGCGAGGGTGGAGGTGTCTCAGGCACACACTGAGGGGACCAACTCCTCTTCTAGCATGGGTGCCTATTGGTCTCAGAATCTGACGTTCCTTAAAGACGAACCCTCTTCCCTCATAGCCAACCTGAGGGTGGCCAAATCCTCAATGTTTTCTGCACCCTCGACTGCAGATTATGAATTCTTTTCAAAGATGCCCCCAGCCAAGGTCTATGACTACGGTCTTCATATGCTTGCTCAGGTATTTTTTCTGTATCGTCACCTTTGATTCACATATATTTTACGAAGTGTTCCTTCGACTTTTTAATGAGATTTATCATGTCTTATACAGACTATCTGCCTTCACCTCGGCCACCAAGTGGATGGCTAAGAATCAATAGAAGTTCTACGAGGCCGAGAGAGCTATTCAGCATGAGGCCTATCTGAAGACCGAGATGAAGACTGACCGGGCCGAGGTGGAGAGTGCAAGAACTGAGCATGCTAGGGTCCTAGATGAGATGGCGAAGCAGCACGAGGCCGACCTGGGGGTCAAGGACTCCCTCATCAAAGAAAAAGAGGAGGCCTTGACCAACCAGGGGGCCCAATTCAAGGCTGAACTTGAAGAGGCAGTGAATAAAGACGAGACTGATATAGTGGAGGATTACAAACTCTCAAACGAATTTCAAGGCTTTGGCCTTGAGTACTTGGAGAGGGGGATCAAATGGGTCATTTTTAAGTTTGTTGATGATGTATCGTCCGTCCTCCCCTCTCTGGAAGCAGTGGAGTTGGACGACCCACTTATTACTGAGGCTCTGGCCCATGTGGAGTCCCAAGTGAATGTTGAAGGCATAGACACCTCTGAGGATCGACCTGTTTTGACCACTGAAGAAACTCCTCTGATTGATGTTGAAACCTTGCCTACTGATACTGCCCAGTAGGGTGGCTGTCTGTAGCCCATACCCTCTTCAGGTAACAAATACTTTTGTATTTTATTTTTGTTGGACAAGCATTTATAACACTATTTATAATATAATGCCTCTTCCTGTCTTCTGTGCCTACCTCTTGCGTGATTTATCTTAACTCATGATATTTTGAATTAACCATCCCATTAACCCCTCCTCGTCTTTCTTGAGGGTAAATGGGGGGGGGGGGGTCCTCCCCACCATTTGCCCTCATCATAGCCGAGGGTGGTTATCACCAACTAAATGATATTTTAAATTTTAAGTCCCCCCTCGTCTTTCTTGAGGGTGAATGGGGGTCGTCTTCAGCATTTTCCCACATCATAGCCGAGGGTGGTTATCACCAACTACATGATGTTTTAAATTTTAATTCCTCCCCCGTCTTTCTTGAGGGTGAATGGGGGGTCGTCCTCACCATTTTCCCTCATCATAGCCGAGGGTGGTTTCCACCAACTGAATGATGTTTTATCTTTGAAGTCCCCCTTGTCTTTCTTGAGGGTGAATGGGGTTCGTCCCCACCATTTGCCCTCATTATAGCCGAGGGTGGTTATCACCAACTAAATGATGTTTTAAATTTTAAGTCCCCACTCGTCTTTCTTGAGGGTGAATGGAGGGTCGTCCCCACCATTTGCCCTCATTATAGCCGAGGGTGGTTATCACCAATTAAATGATGTTTTAAATTTTTAGTCCCCCCTCGTCTTTCTTGACTGTAAATGGGGGGTCGTCCCCACCATTTTCCCTCATTATATCCGAGGGTGGTTTCCACCAGCTAAATGATGTTTTTAACTTTGAAGTTCCCCTTGTCTTTCTTGAGGGTGAATGTGGGGTCGTCCCCACCATTTGCCCTCATTATAGCCGAAGGTGGTTTCCACCAACTAAATGATGTTTTAACTTTGAAGTCCCTCCTCGTCTTTCTTGAGGGTAAATGGGAGTTCATCCCCACCATTTGCCGTCATTATAGTCGAGGGTGGTTTCCACCAACTAAATGATGTTTTAACTTTAAAGTCCCTCCTCGTTTTTCTTGAGGGTGAATGGGGGGTCGTCCCCACCATTTGCCCTCATCACAGTCGAGGGTGGTTATCACCAACTAAATGATGTTTTAAATTTGAAGTCCCTCCTCATCTTTCTTGAGGGTAAATGGGGGGTCGTCCCCACCATTTGCCCTCATTATAGCCGAGGGTGGTTTAACGAGGATAACCCAAATCATACTAGAATTAACAAACACAAGATGAGGGGCCATTATAACATTATCATTAACATTCCAAGTGTTCTGTTGGAGCAACACATTCATTACAACTATGGTCTGATAGGACATTACATTATTGATAGTACTTCTTCAAATGATCTACATTCCAGGGGTTGGAAAAGGGTTACCCTTCAAGGTTTTCTAGTCTATAGGGTTCAAGGACAACTTCATCAATGACCATATATGGGCCATGCCAATTTGGGTGGAGCTTGTTAGGCTTTTGCCAAGTCTTTTTGAGGACTAGGTCCCCCATTGCGATAGGCCTTTGCTTCACCCTCTGGTTGTAAAACCTGGCAGTCCTCTGGTGGTAGGCAACTTGCCTTATCACAGAGTCTTCCCTTCTTTCCTCGATCAGGTCTAAATCAAGTCTCCTTTCTTCCATATTTCTCCGTGGGTCATACATTTGGACTCTGTGAGTAGGAAACCGAATCTCGATGGGGATGACAGCTTCTGATCCATACGCCAACATAAACGGGGTTTCTCCAGTGGGAGTCTTTGCCGTCGTCCTGTAGGCCCACAGTACAGTGTACAACTCCTCAACCCATCTTCCTTTTGCCTCCTCAAGTTTTTTCTTGATCCCGTCTAGGATTGTTCTATTTGTGACTTCAGTTTTCCCATTAGCCTGAGGTCGTCCTGGGGTAGAGAAGAACTATTTTACCCCCGTTCTTTCACAGTATTTCTCTAGGGATACATTCTTGAATTGAGTCCCATTATCTAAGATGAGGGTGTTGGGTAGACCATATCTTCATATAATGTTTTTTTAGATAAACTGGAAGGTCTTCTACTCGGTGATCGTTACTATCGGCTTCGCTTCCACCCATTTTGATAAATAGTCAATTGCTATGATCATGTATCGATAGTTATTGATGACCCTGGGAAAGGGTACTACTATATCAATTCCCCACACCGTGAATGGCCACGGGGATGTGATAAAGGTAAAAGGCTGATGGGGCTGGTAGGGGATGGTGGCAAACCTTTGACACTTATCGCACTTTTTTACGTATGCCGTGGAATCTTTCCCCAGGGTCGGCCACCAATATCCCTGTGTTACTATCCTCTTTGCTAATGACCTGCCCCCAATATGGCTTAAATATGACCCCTCATGCACATCTTGCAGAATACGTGGGACCTCAGATGGGTGCACATATCTGAGCAAGGGGAGGAAGAACCCCTTTTTATACAAGCTGTCTCCAATGACAGTAAATTTCGTAGCTCTGTATCTCAACTTCTTCCTTTCTTATTTTGCCTCTAGCATCTCCCCCTTTTTAATGTACCTGACAAGGGAGTCAATCCATGAAGGTTCCTTATCAATGTTTAAGCAAGAGCCAAGTGTTCCCTCTACATCCTCAATCGTTGGTCGAGGTAAGATTTCCACTGGGACTGTCCTCCTGATATCTGTCTTAGTCGCTGAGGCTAGCCTAGCAAGTGCATTAGCTCGACCATTATCCAGCCTAGGTATCCTATTCAACTTTACTTATTTAAATCTCTTTAATAACGCCTTTACACTGTCAAGATATTTGGCCATTCTCTCATCCTTAGCCTCGTAGGCTCCCTGTATCTGATTCACTACTAGCCTTGAATCACTATGGACCAAGATGTGGCCGATACTAAGAGACTTAGCTAAGGAGAGGCCTGCTATCAGGTCCTCATATTCAGACTTATTGTTGGAGCCTTTGAAGTTAAACCTCAGGGCGTACTAAATGTCTGCACCGTCTGGTGCTGATATTATTAATCCAGCCCCACTTTCGCTCTCACAAGAGGACCCGTTAATGAAGAGGTTCCACACAGCCTGTTATTCTGAGAAATTTCCCTCGTTGAGGGATCCCCATCTAAAAAGATATCTTCCCTTTTCATTTTCTGTAACTTTTCTCTGGCGGCGCTTGTCTTAGCCTTACATGCAGATGGGCCAACAATTCTGCCTTGCTAGGTATCTGTCTTCCCTAGGCTTTCCTCTTCAGCCTCATCATATTCCCAAGTAAATTCATCCATGAAATTAGCTAGCGCTTTCCCCTTATTGGCTATCCTTGGTTTATATACAATGTCAAACTATCCCATCTCTATAGCCCAGGCAATTAGCCTTCTCGATTTTTTTGGCTTGTGCAAGACCTGCTTAAGAGGAGAGTCAGTGAGGATGACCATTGTATGGGAATAGAAGTACGTCTTCATCTTTCTTGATGTATGGATCAAGTCATAGGCTAACTTTTCCATCCTAGGGTATCTTTGCTCTTCCCTCTGGAGTGCCTTATTGTTGAAAGACACGGGCTTCTGTACCCCATCCTCTTCTCTTACAATGGCTGCGCTGATGGCTGATTCTGAGACAACTAGGTACATATGTAGTCGTTCTCCCTGTACTGGTCGTGACAATAACAACGAAGACCCTAGGTACGACTTAAATTCTTTGAAATCCTGGTCACACTCATCGTTCCACTCAAAGGACTTTCTGAGAATGTTAAAGAACGATAAA
Organism: Sambucus nigra; assembly: GCA_949130495.1. Lineage (NCBI taxonomy): Eukaryota > Viridiplantae > Streptophyta > Magnoliopsida > Dipsacales > Adoxaceae > Sambucus > Sambucus nigra. Next base: position 300,008,059 of record OX422208.1, read on the forward strand.
CACTTATCTGTGGCTCTGGATACGAACCTATTCAAAGCAGCCACTCGCTCGGTGAGCCTCTGAAAGTCTTTAATGGTCCTAGGGGTCTTCATTTATAGGAGGGCCTTTATCTTCTTAGGATTGGACTCAATACCTCTTTGATTAACGATGAACCCCAAGAACTTCCCTGCTCCGACCCCGAAGGCACATTTGGCCGGGTTGAGCTTCATCCTGTACTTGTCCATTGTGTTGAAGGTCCTCTCGAGGTCAGACACATGGTCTTCGACCTTCAAACTCTTAGTCAACAGGTCATCTACATACACCTCCATAGACTTCCCAATTTGGTCTTCGAACATTTTATTCACTAGGCACTGATATGTTGCCCCCGCATTCTTTAAGCCAAAGGGCATGACCTTATAATAGTATGTCCCCTTATCGGTAATGGAAGCCATTTTTTTTGAGTCCTAAGGGGTCATGAGGATCTGGTTGTAACCTGAATAGGCATCCATGAAGCTCATTAGCTCATGGCCTGCGATAGCATCTACCATCTTATCAATGCGGGGGAGAGGGAAGCTATATTTGGGACAATGTTTATTGAGGTCGGTGAAGTCTACACATATCCTCCAATTCCCATTGGCCTTGGGGACTATGACTACGTTATACAACCATTCGGGATAAATAACCTCTGTGATAAACTCAGCATGTCCCAGCTTCTTAACCTCGTCCCTTATGACATCATATTTTTCTTGAGGATAAATTCTCCTCTTCTGCTTTATCGACTTTACACCCTCTACTACATTGAGCTTGTGGCACATAATTTTGGGGTTGATCCCCGACATATCTGCATGACTCCATGCGAAGACGCTATGTCTTCTCCTTAACAGCTTGATGAGGTCTTCTTTGATGTCTGTCCTTAGAGCTTTGCCTATTTGGATAGTTTTTTTGGCTCATCCTCATTACGGATGACGGATTCTACCTCTTTCGCGGCTTCTCCTTTCTTCAGCTTTGTCTCATCCCTGGGGTCGAGGGTGTCAATATTGTAAGTGGTCATTGCCTTCTTGTGTGCCTCCCTTTCTTCGGCTGAGTTGAAGTAATATAAGGGGTTAGGAATTTTATCATCTAATGAATCGTGGATGGCACAACCTCAAATTCCTTGAGGGTCACTCGCCCCAGTATAATGTTGTAGACTGAGAAGACGTGTTCATCCATTACGAAAAAGTTTACCTTCTTGGTAAGCCATCTCGATCACTCGTCCCCCATCCTAACATCTTCCTTATACACTCCTAGAGGATGAACTTTTTCCCCACTAAAACCAATCAAGGGGTGATGGTATGGGACGAGCCTGGCACGGCTGAGACCCAAGGCTTTAAAGCACGGCTAAAACATTACATCTGCAGAACTACCCCCATCTACCAGGATCCTCGGCACCTCGCACCCGTGTACCCTGGTAGTGATGACGAGAGGGTCATTATGTGGGGCTAAGAGGCCTTTGAAGTTCATTATTTAGAATCCCACTATCAGGTTGTCCATGTCAACTTTCTTTCTCTTTTCTGACTTTGCTTCCATGGAGGTTGAGTGTACAACTTTTGTCACTGCCTTGGCCTCAGCTACATGGGCCTTCCTGTCGACGACCTCTAACCCTCCTCCTGCTAGACTCCCAGAGATCATCCCAATACCGAGTGAGATTATATTAAGTCTTTTTATAGGGCCCTGGTCATCTCTCAACGGGAGATCAGGGTCATCTTCATCATCCGAAAGGTCGTCCCTTCTGTTTGGAGGATCTTCTCTGTATGTATTGCCTCTCTTCTTTCTGGGGTCGTCCCCTTTTAAAGGCACTCTTATCAATGTATTTCCTTAACTTCCCTTATTTTAACATTTTTTCAATTTCGTCTTTCAGAGCAAAACACTTGTCGATCACATGGCCATGGTATTGGTGAAATTCACACCACAGGTTTTTATTCCTCTTGTGAGGGGCTGCCCTCAACTTTTCAGGCCACTTCAAGGACTGATCGCTCTTTATCTTATTCAGAATGTGCTCGTAGATGACCGTCAGAGGGGTATAATAGGCAAACTTGTCATCTTCTAGCCTCTTCTTCCCCTCCTTATTCTTTTTCTGGTACTTACACCCACTAGTGCCTCTTTTTTCATCTTCGTATTTTACAGTCATCACCTTTCCCGCTGTCGACAACAATTCAACCATTATCTTCGGAGGGTCTTCAGCAAGCTTTCATAATAGCTTCCCCTTCTGGAGTCCTCCAATGAGGGCTGTCATGGCTATACTCTCCTTGTAATCTTCGACCTCTAACTTTTCTTTATTAAATCTGGCTATGTAGTTTCTTAGGCTCTCATTCTTTCCCTGCTTAACATAGAGCAGGTGTGTGGTCTTCTTCTGTGGCCTCACTCCAAAGAAAAAGTTATAGATAAATCGGTCTACTAACTGCTTAAATCTTTTAATGGAGTTATTTAGAAGAGACATATAACAGACATGTGCAGCCCTAGTCAGAGTGCCGGAGAAGGCACGACACCTCATCTCATCTGAGATATAATATATGTCTGCCACTGATTGGTACATCTCAATATAATGGACAGGATTGATACTCCCGCCATACCTTGGCGTGACCACATGTGGCTTAAACTTGGATGGCGTTGGGAAGTTGACTATCTTCGCCACAAAGGGTGAGCCTATGGAGTATCCTCTCTGAAAAGGGTCCCGGCTCTTCAGGATATCACCAATTTTATCCTCCAACCTTTGGATCGAGTCGTTCCAGGGCCTCGTAGGGTCGGGTTGGCCGATGATCCCTCGCTGCCTCTTTGAGGTGGACGGAGGGTTCTGCTGAGACAGGCCTGTGTTGGCTGTTTACTTCTCCCTGACCGTTGTCCCGTCCGTGGGGTTAGCCCCCATGGTTTCGGCCATCTGCTGCCTCTCTTATGGACCTCGCAGGTAATTTTTAGGTCCCAGTCTCTCAAAGGCCGACCCCCTGCTCAGACGATCGAAAGCAGAGCCCCTCGGATGATCTTCAAGATTTTTTCTTTCACACTTTCTTCTGCTCTCTTGGATAGGTCGCACAGTATTGTTGGGGACCTCATACGTCTCCTAACACTCTATGGGGGCTTCTTTCACCTCCAGATCATCATATCTGTCTTCTGGGAAAGGGTTTACTTGCCTCCCCAGACATAGACACCGGGGGTCAGCAACATCCCTCCGCCGCTGTGGAGGTGGCATGTCTTTACGTGGTTCCTGGGGTGGTCCCCTGGCCTCATGTTGCCCTGGAGCCGCTGTCGGAGTGATCATCTCCTGGTGGTCTTAGTATGTTTTGGCTGAGAGCTATAAATTTTTCTTGCATAATCTGCTGGCTTGCTACTAAAGACTTCAGGGTGATTGCCACATCAGCCATCTCAGACTGAGGTGGTGCATGACTGGAGCTAGGTCCTACTCCACTATCAGGTGGAGGAGGTGGTGGTGGAATATCTGGTGCCATGTGTTTGAGCTATGAAGAGTTGGACAGAAGAAAGTACTGGTGAGATTGAGAACCTTAGTGGACCTCTTTCAATGGTGAAACAACTCCACTCGAAGGGGGAGAACTGGTTCACCACCAGAGTCTCCAGTAAGGTCAACCTGTATAAAGGAAAAGATATCTTCTCGTTCCCACTGACGGCGCCAAACTGATGATGCTAAGATTCAGCACCACCAGATAAGTGACGATGAGCTCAAACAGTAATAACTATAGCAACCATATATATATATATATATATATATATATATATATATATATATATATATGTGTGTGTGTGTGTGTGTGTGTGTGTGTGTGTGTGTAAGTGTATAGAAGGGGATGAGTATAAGAGGAATAAGACTGATGTATAGTGGTTCAGCCAATTAGGCCTACATCCACTGTGAGTGTGTGATCCACTAGATATGGGCACTAATGGCCTTGGATACAATGCACATAAGCTCACTCTCTCTCTACTGTGTGCACAAGCAGAGTTTTAGCTAGGGTTACAATTATCGATCCCTTTACAAGGTTGAAGGTGACAAGTATATATAGGGCTTGGGGGAGTAGTGTACCCCCAAGCATGCATGGTGCATGTGAATGATGATCTAACCAATCCCCTGCTGACACCTGGATGTGCCACTTGAAATTAATGATGACATAATATTCCTTCACGTGAGGGGGTGATATTGTTATAACGGTTTTGTCCACATGCTATGTGAGACCCACGCGCACTGTTCCATGCGTCTCCCAAATCACAAGCCGTAATGATGTCACCCTCGGCCTAAGATGCCAAGTCGAGGCTAAAGTTGATGCTGGCATCGAGTCCGGCTGAATGTGGCCTCGTACTGTCATCCGGTCCATGATGAGGGATCGACCCTATGGGTCAGCTCCTTAAAGGGTCGTTCGGTCCATGATGGGGGGTCAGCCCCTTGAAGGGTCGTCTGGGCCATGATGAGGGGTCGACCCCTTGAAGGGTCATCTGGTCCATGTTGATGGGTCTAATCCTTGAAGGGTTGTCCGGTCCATGATGGGGGGTCGGCCCCTTGAAGGCTCATTTGGGCCATGATGATGGATAGTCCTGGCCGATCCTTCCTATAACGGAGCTGTAGTCTTTGGACTCGTTTTGGGCCTGAGCCCTCGTATAAGTGGAGGACACCCTCGGCCTGGCCGAGTGTATATATGGGTATATCAAAGGTTATGAGTTGGAATTAGTTAATAATCATAAATGATTTTTGTGAAATTAAAATAAATGAAAAAGGGGGTAAACCAGCCTAGAAGCCGCACCCGTTGGTCCTTAAGATACGACCGTGGTTGGGTCGAGTTCAACCGCGGGGTAATCTGGCCAACGGATTTTAAATAAAAACTTTTAGGCATTGTTGATACTATTTCACCTCACAACTTTCCCCTTTATAGATCCTAATCTCCTTAATTTCTCTACACATAAACCCTAGCCATCCTGAACTCTAAAACACCATTAAGAACTAAGAATTCAAGATTTAATAAAAGAGGAAAAATGGTGAAGAAAAGCAAGAAGAAAGAAATAAGAAAGATAAACATAAATAAGGATTCAAGAACAAGCCTAGCAAGGATCATCATCAACTTTACATATCTTCAATTACAATCTAAGGTAGGATAAAAAATATTCTCTCCTTTCAAGTTTAAAAATAATAATATTTACCTAAACACTAATTTAAATTGTAAAATTCAATAGATATAATTAGGTAAAAACCTCTAACCAATAATTCTTTTATGTTTAAAATTCTTATGGGATGTTTATGTACTAAATTCATGTGGTTTATATAAGTGGATTAAAGCAATTTATTAATTTGAATCGAGCATGTTTGTAACTCAACTTAATTTTACATTGGAAATTAAAATGGTAAATATGATTTACCCACATGGTAGTGATTATGTGACTTAAAATTTTATCATGTTAATTCATCTTGTAGTTGAATTTGAAGTTACACCTTTTTTAGTAAATTATGTGAAGTAATTTTTCAAAAAAAAAAGTAAATTATGTGAAATTAAATATTGTCATGATAACCACTCTTGTAATTGAATGACATTTCTACAAATCAAATATGATGTTGAGAACTTTAATTCACATCCTACTCATAAATTGAAAATCATAAAGATTCATCCATCATACATAATTGGTAAATTCTAATGGAAATTCCTTGAGAAAGTTAAGCATGTTAGTGATTAGTTAGAATGACTTATTGGGTAGTTTTTAATATATTGTTGGAATAACTTTTCATATGAGGATTATGTAAGGGCAAAAATTATAATTGATCATTATGTTTTTAGTTTGGCATATTCCATTACAACTCTACATCATCATGTACATTCTCAAGATCTTCAATAGAAGACAAGTTAGTGACCAAATGTGACAATCAAAGATCGAAAAGTTGATATTGACACTACAATCATCGGAGAAGGTATATGAGATTGATTTTGTGTAATCATTATGTTCAGGGATATTTTAAAAGTGTTTGAAATAAAAAAAATACTTTTCACAAGTTTTTAAAATAAAAATTCTTTTTATAGGGATCTTGTTAGAATGATATTTGAAGTTTTGTTCAAATGAGTTTCTTCAACTCGTTGGATATCTAATGTTTGAACAAAACTTCATGCGAGCCATTTTCCTCCTCTCGCTAATTGTCGTTTGATCTATCGTTCTATATTGTTCGACTGAGGTACTGTTCGTTCGAACGAACCTATGAGAAATTATTTTTTACTTGATTTAAAGTACAATCTTTCAAAGTCTATCCCTTGGAGATTTTTCTCTCTATTGAAAAACATGCGAATTTGCATTTCTTTGCAAGATTTTTTCCTCATATTTTGTGATCAAACGGTTTTCCAAATCCAAAACCCTTGGATATTTTGTGATCAGTTTATTAAACCTTTAATAACACATCATATGTTCATATTCATGTGGAGTTGATTCTTCACTGTTGAAGATAGGAAATGAGTTTCTTGAGGCTAATTAGAAGATTCCGAGTCAAGTGGAGCTTGCGGTGGGGTGTTGATGGATAGGCACTGATTTCTGTTATTAATGAGGAAGGAGACATAATTGTGATACAAAGTGGAGTTTAATTCTATAAGTCTATTTGTGTCATTTTATAATACCTTAGATGTAACATTGTTGAAAAAGGGTTTTTCTCAAAGTTTTTTTCCTCATATCCGATGTTCTTGTTTATTGTGCTCGATTTAGATTCAATATCTTGCATGTTTAGTTTCACCTAATTAATTAAGATAAAATTAAATTGAATTGAATTTGGATTGTTTGTGACCTAATCTACGGATTCTAAATTTAACCATATAATCACGTGACACCCCGCTTAATTAAATAGGGGGTGATCAGTCCCTTATTAAATTAAAAACAGAATATCCAGTTGGTCCATTCTTAGCATCATTGTCGAAACATATTTAATATTTACTAACCACCTAGTATTTGAAAAGATGGTGTCAAATTTTATCTTAATAATTAATAGGTGTGGCCATCCCGATCCGGAGTCTGGGGGCGGCTCAGAGAGGTCTCGTGTCCCGCTCGGGGCCCTTCGACCGTCATTAGTAAATGTAAGGAGATAGAGTCGACGATCTATTTTTCTCAAAATAGATAAAAGAACATGTCGCCGCCTCGAGATGACGGCATCAAAGAAAAACTGATGCATACGAAACCAATAGTTCGAAGGTTCGGGGGCTAAGTTATGGAATGGGAAGGTGTTAAGCACCCATCCCGCTTTTTAGGTCTCTCATGGGTTAGTGTTGTTGTTTTCCTTTATTTCTCCGTGAAGTGTGTGTGCGTGTATATATAATGGAGATCATAATCATTCAACTCACACCATGGGAAAGGTAGAGTGAGGTCATCCATAGGAATGTACCAAAAATATTATATATAGAAAATATAATTTGTGCCTTTATCGCGATATTGATCATTATTATAAAACGATAATATGTGTTGGATGAAACACACACACACACACACACACACACACACACACACACACACACACACATACACACACACACACACACATATATATATATATATATATATATGATAAGGATTTAGGAAAGTTAGAAAATTGGAAAATTGGACTCGAGTCTCGGATTTTAATCCGAAACGCCTACGAAACCTATAAAGGCATCAAAGTCCACGTAGTTTGGATGTGGCATGGGGGTGGGGTTTATCCCATAGATCCGAATAGTATTTTATTATATGTGTGTGTGTAGAAAAATATGTTTTAGTTTTGAAAAAGTGTAATGGATAATCCCGTTCGGAAGTTATGAGTGTATCCCACTTTTTGTGTATTTTTTTTTAGAAAATAAAGTATGTGCAATATACTAATAAAAATGTAGATATAAATGGGTATGAACAAAAGTAAGAACTAGATTATGAATCTAATGAAATTTATGGAAAAACAAGGAATTCAAAGAGAGAGGGAAGGAATTGGACCTTCTTTGAAGTTTGATTTTTGATCTTGTGTGAACTCCTTTGAATGTGAGATGGATGTTGGATGAGAGAGAATGTGATTTACTAAATTGGGTATGAAAAGGATGGGAATGTAAACTTGAAAATAACTCCACATGGAGGAACTTCGTTGATTTCGAGAGAACGTTGCTGAGATCAGTGATGCTGATGGATCTGAGTTGTTGGTCATGGGTGTGAGGTCAGACCCTCTATTTATAGGGTGAGAAGGGTGGTGTCGATTGGCATTGCCCTAGTCATGACCATCGACAGGTGACCCTAAACACACTACCGATAGGCAGGGAACTTGACCTACCAATTGGCAATCTCGTGAAGATTGTTCTAGAAAAACGGTCGTAGGATGTAATCAGTTGATCTGAATCGTACACGGGGCTTACTACGTAGAAGTCCTACAAAAATGTTGGGAAAAAAATACCAATACAAAGAAAATACTACGAAATACTAAATAAAATAAATTCTAATATAACAAGTCCCCGACAACGGTGCCATTTTGATTAAGGGTGAAAAGTAGCGTGTGTCAAACGCTGATTATTGTTTTCTGTTCACCGCCTTAATACAAAAACCTAAAATTATGACTACATTAAAAAAGGGAGTATAGAGGCCAAGTCCGGGTATCGAAAATCCACAGAGACGAGTTGTTAGAATTTAATTGGTTTAATACTTCTAAATAAAAGTGTAAAAGGTAATTTGGTGACTAAAAAGAAATAAAAGATAAACTAGGCATGAGTGTATTTAAACTAAATTAATAAAGGAATAAAAGCTATAGGTTGCGTCGAATATCCCTCACCCCGAGTTACTTAGTATAAAATGGTTACATGGGTTCACGGATTATTAAGATTGCGTCTCATTTCATGAATTAATTAAATCAAGAGTTATCACACCCCTAAATTTGCATAAAAGACTAATATGATTTTTGCGTAAACAAATATCCCGAAAATTATGCACGCAAGGTATTAAATATGGCGCATACATGATATAAATCGTTAAATATCCTAGACATAATAACTAGGACAACACACTCGAAATAAACCCATAAAACTCCATCATCAAAGCACAGCAACATGTCAACCCTAAGTGAGGTCAATCCGACCCAACCTAAACTAATTTAGCTAGGAAGCAGGGTAAATAACATGTATTGAAAGAAATCAAGTAAACCTAATTATGAAAGCAATAAATAAATGAAATACAAGTGTATTGAGGAAGAAGATAAATACTACAATAAAAGCTTACAAAGAAATGGAAAATGGAGAGTAGGGTAAATATCTCTTTACAAACCCTAAAATATAAGACAAAAATGTAGATATGTCTCTCAAATGAGAGAAAAGAGTATATATCAAAACCCCAAAATGGAAAACTTGTAAATAGAAAAGCAGAGAAAAATATGGGATCGATCGATCGACCTCCTTTCATCCCAGAGTGACAACTCTCTTATTGGTTTGAGGTTGGTATGGAGAGGATTCGTGTCTCTGAATCCCATACTCATCGACCACCTCTATAACTTTTGCCTTGAAGTGTAACTTGTTGTCTGATACTAGCTCGTGCGGGACCTCATATCGGCAGATAATGTTCTTTCGGATGAACTTGGCCACTTTCTTAGCATTCAGCACTGCATATGATTCGACTTCGACCCATTTGGTGAAGTAATCAATGACAACCAGAATGAATTCATGTCCATTGGAGGCTTTGGGGCATAACCTTCCCTATGATGTCGATGCCCCATGTGGAGAACTACTAGGAGAAGTCATATTGTATAATTCCTGTGGAGGCAAGTGTTGTAGGTTGGAATACTGTTGGCATTTGAGGCATCTCTGAACGTAGGTTGTGCAATCCTGAACCATAGTAGTCCAATAGTAACCTTATGGGATTATTTTCTTGGCGCATGGCCATTCATGTGGGGTCTACATTCCTCGTTGTGGATTTTCTACATCATCTCTCTAATATTAGCCCTACGATGCAGTGTTTCTCTTGAACAGTGCTTTATCACAAATAATATACTAGGCAGCCAATCTGCGAAGGGTTGCTCGGTTTTTCTTGGCAGAACCTTGGGGATACTTTCTATGCTTGAGGAGGAGTCAAATATCGTAGTAAAGGTAGTTGTCTATCTCGGGATCTTCTTCAGTGCTAAGATCAATGTGGTAGTAAAGGGTTGGTTTATCTTGCTTTTGGATAAGGAAATCGGCCATGGTTATTCCTTTGGGCATGTCGATCATGGAGGCTAAGGTAGTAAAGGCATCGTTTAAGTTGTTCTTTGCTCGAGGCAGATAATGGAAGGTAACATCTTGGAATTACTAGGCTATATCTTCTAGGTGGGCATGGAATGGTAAGAGTTTCTCGTCCTTGACTTTCCATTTTTTGAGAACTTGACCGATGATGAGGACTGAGTCCCCATAAACATCCAGGTATCGAATTCTTTTCTTGAGAGAGACTTTGAGGCCTACCTTGCACGCCTCGTATTCAGTCATGTTGTTGGGGCAAGGGAAATCCAGCTTGATGGCAATGGGAGTGTGAGAGTCATCAGGGGAAATTAGGAGAATCCCAATGCCATACCCCTTTTTTTGTGGCGCCGTCAAATGACATTTGCCATCGAAGGTCTTCTTGGGAGGTATAAAGGATATTCTCATCTGGTAATTCAAAAATCTAGACATCAGCTTCTTCTATAGAGTAGTCAACAAGGTAACGCTTCCTTTTATGGCTTTTCGTGTGACATATACGATATCAAACTCGGCTAAAGACATCAGCCAACGGGCTATTCAACTGAACAAAGAAAGTTTCTCAATTAAATACTTGATAGTATCCATTCGGGATACAAGTGTGATGGTAAAGGAGAGAATGTAGTGCCGTAGCTTTTGGGTGACCCAGATAAGGGCGATACATGCTTTCTCCAAGGCTGTGTAGTTAATTTTGTACCCTACCAACTTGTGAATGACGTAGTAGATGGCTCTTTCTTTACGGGTTTCTTCAAGGTATTGGGTTAGAAAAGCCCCAACTATGGTATCTATTACAGTTAGGTAAAAGAGTAGGGGAAGACCAGCGGTGGCATGAGTACCGAAGGTTAGGTTAGGTATTGCGTTATTTTATTAAAGGTTTCTTGGTAAGCTTCATTCCAGACTTTGGTCGAACACTTTAGGAGGAGTTTGAAGATGGTCCCACAGATGGAAGTCATTTGGCTCATGAACCGACTGATGTACAATAATTTTCTAAGGAATCCCTAGATTTCCTTCTCCATCCGGGGTGGTGGCATCTTGAGTATGGATTTCAGCTTGGCAGGACCTGGTTCTATTCCTTTCTCACTAACCATGAATCCCAAGAGTTTTCTTTTGGTAATGCCAAAGACACATCTTTGTGGGTTAAGTCGCATCTTGTACCGTCACAGTTGCTCGAAGAACATCCGAAGAGCGGGAACATGACCTTCCCTAGTCTTGGACTTGATAATCATATCATCCACATAGACCTCGACTTCCTTGTGTATCAGATCATTCAAAATGGTTGTGGTAGCCCTCTGGTAGGTAGACCCTGCATTTTTTAGATCGAATGGCATGACGGTGTAGCAAAAGGTTTCACAAGGGTGATGAATTCAATTTTCTCTTGATGATCCGGGTGCATCTTGATCTGATTATATCTAGTAAACTCATCAACGAATGACTTGAGAGTGTAACTGGACGTATTATCCACAATCATGTCGATATTAGGTAGCGGGTAATCATCCTTTGAAGAGGACTTATTCAATTCACGGTAGTCAACACACATGCGAACCTTTCCTCCCGATTTCGGTAGGATTATGATATTTATAGCCATGTGGGATATTCTATCTAATGAATGAAACCCACATTCAATTGTTTGACCACTTCTTCTTTAACTTTGCACGATCATTCGGTGCGTAGCTTTCGTAGTTTTTGTTTGACCGATTTGCATTCAAGGAGAGTGAGGATCGCATGCTGAGCTATCTCAAGGTCGATACCAGCATTTCATCGTAGGACCATACAAAGACATCCATAAATTCCTTTAGTAATTCCACGAGTTGCGTGCGCTCATGCTCGTCAAGGGTAGCCCCTATTCTAATTTCGTGTAGTTGGCTACTAGAGCCAAGATTAATAATAATAGTTTCATCTTTATTAACTTGAAGCGATTATGCTGTTTGTTATTAACCTTATTTAGATCAGTTAAGAATTGTTAATTTGCAAAATCATCATCATTAAGGGTATGATTAGAATCAAGACAATTAACGTAAGGTACAATAATATACTTAAAATCTTCGTTTATTTCATTAATATGAAAAACAACATTGAGAACCTCATCAAAGGAGGTTTTGATTACATCAGAGTTAGGAGGAACAACCAAAGAAGGATAAATGGGATAAACATCAGTTGAGGAGGGGGCATCAACAACTTTGATTAGATGGGATGGATTCTACGATGTAGCCCCTGAGTGGATCATGCAGGGTGTTAGCCCCCTGTCTGTAAGTTCAAAGAATCCTCAGAGTTACTTTCCTTAGAATTTTTGGTATCAGTTACGGTCTTCTCAATGAGTGGTTTCACTCGATGATGGGAACGCTCGACCCACGAGTATCTACCTTGGAAAAATATTTTTATTCCAGGTTTTATCTTATTGTCCGCATGATCATACCACGATTTAGGAAATCCACCGAAGGGGAAACCCTCACCTTTTATAGTTAATCTTCCATTCAAGGAATCTCTCGAGACAGTTTTGGCACTTTCTAGCCTTCTCCTCAGTTGAGGCTGACGAATCATTCCGAGTTCTTCTTTTGACAGTTGATAGCCCAAGTCACAGGCCTTCTTCAACACAACGGGTTTCAGTATCCCCTGTTACGTTGTCCTAGCCCCAGTCCGGGCATGAAGTGCATGTTCTTGAACATCTGGGTTATATTGATGTTGCCATGGGGGTTATATTCTAAGGAAACCCTATCTTTGAAATTTTCGCCTATTGGGATTAGAAATGGTTCAACCTGAAAACCTGATAAAATCACATCATTTGTCCCATGTTGTATCTCTAGTACTGGGTTACTAGTGCTTGCATTCTCGACATTATCGTCGTCACCCAAGATGGTGATGACCTGACCATTAGTAAAGAACTTCAGTTTATATTGAAGGGAAGAAGACACCCCTTTGATGATATGGAGCCCCGATCATCCGAGCAAGATATTGAAACAGGCTGGGATATCGATGACTTGGAATTAAACAATCAAATTTATAAGGCCAACCCCTATTACAAGATTTATAGATCCCATTACCTCTCGACGGGTATAATTATAGGCACGTATGGAGGCAGAGGTTGGAGCAAGGTCGCTCACGTTCAATCCCAAACAATTGAGGGCCCTTAACGGGGAATCATTAAGGGTTGATCCATTAGCGACAAGAGAGAGTTGGAAAGTTTTTCCCATGACTTTGACAGAGATGTTGAGGGCATAATTGTGGTCGAGACCAATCTTGGGGATTTCTTCTTCAGAGAAGGAGATCATTCTAGTAGAGGTCAGGGATCCGACTAGATTCACTCCTTCTTCTGGCATAGTTGAGGGAGGAACTGTGGGTCCTATAAGTAGATTGATCAGGGCATTTTGGTGTAACTGGGAAGACATAAAAAGTCCTCATAGAGTGATGTTAGCTTGGGTTTTCTTTCACTAATCGAGGATCTTGATTTCCTCGAGGGTCATTTATAGTATAGGAAGATTCTTAACACCCTTTACTTTGTCATTTCCCGATGGTTGCAGGCTTAGGGTTTGGTAGTGCCTTCCTGACCTGGCCATATGGATCACAGAATAGGGGAAAAATATAAACCCTGTTTCTTCTTCAATCTCGAGTTGTTCAACCACCTTGTTGATTTTCTCAGTATCTCCTCAAATGATATCACCCCGCACATGCGGACTATCAGACTAACCTTCTATGAATCATCGAAGTCATCCCCTCATCCGGTGGTAACGATATCATCTTTCCATGAAATGTCAATGCACTTCATAATTTCAACGGCCTCTTTATATAAGTCCTCCCATCCGGCGGGGAGATGTAAAAGCGAAGGGACTAGGCGGACTTGTAGTTTCAGAGCATTGAGTAACTCAGATATACTACAAATATTACCGGTCTATCAGAATAAATCAACCATGATATGGACCATATCATCTAAACTGACTTCATCGATCGATAACACCCAATTATTTGACTCTCAGGCCCATTTTGAGCTTGTAAGAACAACACACTGAATCTCTGACAGTTGATGGTCATCTGGGGGGAAATTTCAGCCCAAAATCTAGGAGTTGGTTCAACACTTCTGTCAATTCCATATCTTTACCTCTAGAACGGGTGCAGACAGTAATGCATGCTATGGTATGGAGTGATAGAGCCTGATTCGCAAAGATGGTAGGGTGTAGGAGGAAATATGGGCATGTTTGGAGAGGTTTAGGTGAGTATATGGGTATGATCGGTTACTTTCTTGGTATGATCCGGGTAGATGGGTTAAATTCTAGGTTTTATTACAGGAAGACGACATTTATATGATTCGAAAGGGGATTATGAGTAGTGTTTGGTTTATGATTGGCTAGTGGGCCGATGACACCCCGATCAATCAGGCCTTGTATCACAAGTCAGAGGTGGAAGCACTCGTCAGTGGTGTGGCCAGCAGTTTGGTGAAAGTCACAATGGGCATCTGGTTTGAAATTTCTGGAAAGTGGGTTTGGTCATGGACGAGGGTCCAATGGATTGATAAGGTTTCGACTCAAGAGGGCCTGAAAAACTTTGGAGAGAGGAGAATAAAGCTTAGTGTATTCCTTCTGTAATAGGTTAGGGCGTCTTTCTGGTTCCCATGAAGTGGTAGGCTAAGAGATGTTGTTGATGGTTGAGATGGTGGTACTGACTGTCTTTTCAAACTTTTTAGGAGCAAATTATCCAGATACTTTCTTTGGTTCAACTTCTATTTTGGCAAGGCCTTCTTCGATATCCACTCCCACTTCTCGAAAGGATCATAAATGAGGGTAGTACTATCCTCCCATCGTTGCTCGCATATGGGGTAAGAAGTTCTTCTTCACAATGTTGACTTGATCCTCTTCGGAAGGTCGGTTGGTCATGGTGGCTTCTTTTTCTCTCCACCTTGCTATGAAGTTATTGACTTACTCCCCAGGATTCTGCTTGAGCAACTCTAAATCATGGCAGGTAACCTCTAACTCCTCGTTGTACTTGTACTGTGACATGAACTCACTGGCAACATCTTCCTAACTACGAATTCCAGACTCTTCGAGAGATAAGAACCAATGGAGAGCGCTATCATTCAAGGTATATTGGAATATTTGGGCCTTTATTTACTTGGATACCCCTAGGAGAGTTATGGCTCGATGATAACTACGAAGATGAACAATTGGAGGTCCACTACCCCCGAATTTCTCGATATTGGTCATCTTAAACTTTTTCGGTAACCTGGATTTAGGATATGGAGACATGTGGGTGTAGTCCATGTAATTCCCAGAGAGTCTGACTTGGTCGAATTTCTTGGTCAACATCTTGAGGTCTTCCTTGACCTTGTTCAACTCTTCCTCCTTTGGATCAATGGTCACGGGTAAGTTAGCCCTTGGCTGGGTAAGATTCGGCATAGGAAGTTAGGCTAGCGGTGACCCATTAGTAGGAGGAGCACGTGGAGCATGTTGGTATTCCTCGAGAACTCAAATAGGCTCGAGTGCAGGAAGACCCATAGCTCGAGGAAATAGGACTCTGGGCTCTTTTAGAATAGGAACCCAGTTTTGTTGCATCTCATAAACCTCTGTTTGAGGGTTGTCAATCTTAGCAGTAAGTTGGGTTAGGACCGTCATCAAGTCTGGTTGCACATTCGGCATCTGGTCTATGTTCTCCATGGAAAGTGGATGAATTCTGAACTCGGAGGAAGTGAGGGGGTTGATGGAGATTTAGGGAGATTTGACTGAAGACCAAAGCTAATAGGGAGCCAGGCCAAGGGTATGTGATCGATCTGAGAAGGAGAAAATTGGGATTTATTTTTGAAATAAAAAAGGGAAAAACTGTTATTTTGAAAAATGAGGGAAAATGTTTTTGAAATTTTGGAAAAGTTGACGGCAAAATTTTTTGGACACAGGGGAGAAAAAATATTTTTGGTATATTTGATAAAAGAGGAAAAATATTTTTGGACACCTTTGGAAATGAAAAAAGGAAAGAAACAAGAGATGGGTCTCACCATGATTATTATTATGTTTATTAGGTTCTAACTTATTAGGTTTACCTAAATGCAAAAAGAGAACGGGACCCGAGCCTGGAAAAAACTATGGTTGTACTTGTTACCAGGCTCGTGCACATGGTCTCATTTTAAAAATTGCTCAAAAATTTGGGCGGCATGCTGACCCGGCATTTCGACAGAGTTTGGGGTTGAAATCGACAAACTAAATATGTGTGCCCTAGGTTTGACACCTATATGCAGGTATGCAGTTGTTGGGTTAATTGGAAGGTATTCCCCGTTTTGGCATGACTTTGACGATATACGTCTTAATTTTGAGGGAAATCAGTACGTGTGGACAAGCCATTTAATATACCCGAGTGTACGTGAATTGCTTCACTATATACCTCACGGGGACAATACGTGTGAGAAGGAATTAGATATACTGGACGTATGTGAACGATTTCCCTGTGATATTCCTCCCGCCATGACTTCGGTCAAGCAACACGATGCGGGGGGAACCGTTCGATATACGTCAAAGGTACTTGGCCAATGGAAGGTGAGAGTCATATCGTTTAGGCTAATTGCACCCTGCCGGACCAGCACCCATCATGAAGTGACTCGTTAGTTACGAGACAAAATTTGATCAATATCAATGCTCTTTGGTGATGTAGTGTGTAACATGCATGATTCTTGATTAGTATTTTATGGTGAGAGTTTTTTAATCACGCCAAGCTGGGGGATGATGTACAAGTAAGAAAATTTATACTAAGCATAGATATGTGAGAGTTAGTGGTGTGTAATTATCTACAAGTGAGTGTGTGGTAGTAAGCCTAAGCATGGCTCAATTACAAGGGATGTGTGATAAGTGTGAGTGAGCATGGATATATACAAGTGTGATAAGTGGAGGTGTGTGTTAGTGACACCTAATCACGGATTACTATGTGATGTGTGCAATATGGGGATATAAGGATCCTAGGTGCACCTAGTGTGAAGTGTACATGGAGAATTTCTACAAGTGTGTGAATGAGTAGTGATACAAGTATGAGGTATATGTGCAAGAAATAATGGAGGGGAGAAAGGGTACATCCAGGTAGGTTCATATGCTTACAAGAAAACAAAACACCCATGCAGATAGAGTCTAGCCCTCTTATAAAAAATTTCCCAGCAGAGTCGCCACTGTGGTCATCCCGATCTGGAGCCTGGTGGAGGCTCGGAGAGGTCTCGCGTCCCTCTCGGGGGCACTTCAACCATCTTCGGTGTGGGTAAATGTAAGGAGATAGAATCGCCAGTCTATTTTTCTTAAAACGGATAAAAGAACATGCCGCCGCCTCAAGAGGACGGCATCAAAGACAAAGTGATGCATACGAAACCAATAGTTAGAAGGCTCGGGGGGGGGGGGGGGAAGTTACGAAATGGGAAGGTGTTAGGCACCCATCCCTCCCTTTTGATCTCTCATGAGCTAGTGTTGTTGTTTTCCTTTATTTCTCTGTGAAGTGTGTGTGCGTGTATATATAATGGAGATCGGAATCGTTCAACTCACACCATGGGAAAGGTAGAGTGAATTCATCCATAGGAATGTACCCAAAATACTATATATAGAAAATATGATTTGTGCGTTTATCGTGATATTGATCGCTATTATAAAATGATAATATGTGTTGGATGAAATGCTAACAGACATATATATATTAATACAAGAATATGATAAGGATTTAGGACAGTTAGAAAATTGGAAAATTGGACTCGAGTCTCGGATTTTAATTCGAAACGCCTACGAAGCCTATAAACGCATCAAAGTCCACGTAGTTTGGATGCGACACGAGGGTGCGTTTATCCCATAGATCCGAACGGGATTTTATTATATGTGTGTGTGTAGAAAAATATATTTTAGTTTTGAAAAAGTGTAATGGATAATCCCGTTCGGAACTTATAGGTGTAACCCTCTTTTTATTTGTTTAGTTTTTTTTATAGAAAATAAAGTATGTGCAATGTACTAATAAAAATATAGATGTAAATGGGTATGAACAAAAGTAGGAACTAGATTATGAATCTAATTAAATTTATGCAAAAATAAGGAATTTAAAGAGAGAGGGAAGGAATTGGACCTTCTTTGAAGCTTGATCTTTGATCTTGTGTGAACTCCCTTGAATGTGAGATGGATATTGGATGAGAGAGAATGTGATTAACTAAATTGGGTATGAAAAGGATGGGAATGTAAACTTGAATGGAACTTTACATGGAGGAACTTCGCTGATTTCGAGAGAATATTGCTGAGATCAGTGATGCTGCTGGATCTGAGATGTTGGTCCCTAGAGTGAGGTCATGGCCTCTATTTATAGGGTGAGGTGTGGTGCCGATCGTCATTGCCCTAGTCCTGCCCATCGCCAGGTGACCCTAGACACACTACCGATAGGCAGGGAACTGAACCTACTAATTGGCAATCTCCTGCCGATTTTAGAAAACGGTCATAGGATGTAATCCGTTGATCCGAATTGTACACGGGACTTACCGTTAGAAAGGTCCTTTAGAGACATTCAAGAGTCCTTAGGACTGCTCCCAGGTCTGAGAGTTGACTTTGGCTCAAATGTTGCTCAGAAGCATATATCGGTCCTTTGGATGGGAAATCGTCAAACGGAAATGGATCGTTCATCCGCATGGTAAGTCAGAATCACTCATAGGGTGGACCGTTGGAGAGTTTAGGAGATGTACTTTGACATTTCAAAGAGTTTTGCTTGGGGAAAGTTGACCTTGGTCAATCGAGGCCGGGAAGCACCGGTGACCTCTCAGAATAAAATGGATCGTTCGTGCGCACAGTAAGTTAGAATTGTGCATGTGGTCGATCGTTGGAAATGGTATTCAGTGCCCTTTGGAGATTCATTCAGTATCATTCGAGCTGAAGAGTTGACTTTGGTAAAAAAAAGACCGGGAGGGCCCGATGGCCTCCGGATTGATTTTGGGGGAAAACTGATCGTTCGTCCGAACGATTATGCCATTTTGTGCATAGGGGAGACCGTTGGAAAGTTATTTTAGTGCCCTTCAAAGATTCAAAGAGCTTTCACTTTGACAATGAAGTTTCTTGGGGTCAAATTCGGGCCCGGGAGCGCCTGGTGGTCTTTGAATCGATTTTCAATAGTAAAATGGTCCGTTTGTCCAAATCGTTTTGCCGATTCGTGCATCGATCAAACCGTTGGAAAGGGGATTCAAAACCCTTCGAGGATTCAAAGAACTTTGGCTCTGGCGATAGATTTGACCAGAGTCAAACGGTGCTCGGGAGCGCTCGATATCCTCTAGATTGATACTCGGAGTGCGTCTAGGGTTTTTAGTGAAATGGGGAGGTGTTAGGAACCCAAGGAGAAACTGAAAGAGATTTTAGAATGTGGTGTCTATAACGGGTAAGGTTCTAATACAATTATATAAATGAACATCACATTCACCATTATAATTAATCAGCATCATAAATAATAAGATAACTGAATCAAATAAGATATGACTACAATAAACACCCCAGTCTGAAACTCTGATATAATAATCCATATCTCAAACTAAGTCCACAACTGAAATAATAAAGTACAATGTCTCTAGAAACAACTACTAATAGAAGATGGTCCACATGCCCGACTCGGATAAATGAAAGGATGCATCTGATATGAAAGATGGAGGCGTCTACCAAATAGGTCCTGCAATCGTCCACAACAACTGCAACAACGTCAAATGAGAATGAACTCCTATGCTGGGCCTCCCTGTGGTAAGGAACCCAAAATGGATTTTACAAAATATATTTGGAAAAATGGGTTAGAGCCCGAGTAAAACAATTTAAAAATATTTGCAAGTATTTAAAATGCATAATCAACAGATATTATATACATGTTAGTTTCACGTCTCTACGTGAGGTCCTCACCCCTCAACTAGTGTGTACGCTTGACGTATATTCCTATCCCGTCCTAGTTATGCTACTCCGTCTAACTAGTTCGAGCTAAATATTTTACCACACCTTATAACTCTTGGTGCTCACCCGTATTACCCATACAACAACTATTGAAGCTCTATGTCTATTAGACAATTATGAATTTCTCATTTAGGGTTAACTTCCCACATATTTAGATTAATTTAGATATCACTATCTTTCTCATCTACTAAGCACACACAGTAGAATTAAATCACAAGTATAATATATATATATATATATATAGCATCCCTAAGCTGAGCTGCAGTGCATGGATACTCTGCTATCAAGTCTTGGTACATCACGTATAAATAAAGGTCTAATGGTCCAGGATCACTCTCAAACCATAAATACAAATCACACATATTGGAGGCGAACATAGTCCTAGGCCTTTGGGCTACGTACATACATACGCACCCAAATGACCTAGCACACCCTCATTCACACAAGTGGTGCTCATCCCCAAGCTTATGTTTTTAGGCATAAGTCAAAATCCCACGAGAGGGCTCATCAAGATAATACTGTCCCCTTTCCGAACCTCCCACGATAGCAAGCAACATAGGTATGTCGTACACATAATAAGCCACAAATTAGGTATTCACACAACCTATGTATATACATTCAATTAAGGAAATCTTGTATCCTATCATATAGTCTGTACATAGTCTACATACTCTCGCATTGCCTACGTATTACTAGCACACAATTAAACTTTTTATTCGCATAAGCCCGAGTGTTTCCCATCACTTGGCAAGCTACCAATTATTCCTTAAGTATATTCAGTAGCTATCTCATTCATTCCCTACTGGTCTAGGTCATCGTTCCAACCGAATTCCTGTTACACGATATCATTCTTCGAAATAGTTTTTTTATTCCTCAATTAGGTCTAATAAATCTCAGCCCTTAAGTTCTTCTCATGTAACTAAGTCTCACACCCAATATTGACCTACTGGTATCTTAAATAACTCTCTTTCTATTTAAAACTTATCTCAAGGGTTAATTCGATCATCTCCCATGAGTTCTAAACAAAAGGGAGAAAATTTGTCAAAATATGGGCAGCCGAATCAATTTGGCCTTGACCGGAATCGAGTCGCCTACCGAATCGATTTGGCCAAGGAGCTGAATCGATTCGCTTATACATGTCTTGTCTTCTTCCTTAAACAGTTACGGGTTTCTTCATTTTTATTCAACCAAGTCTCCATTACATGATCCCATAATCCCAAACAAACCTACCAAACATCATCCCTACCTATACACATGATTTCTAACATTTCATAATCATCAAATCATTAAGAAACATCATTTACTTGAAATTGATTCAATAATTTTCTCTAAAAACCCTAGTTCATAATTATTCATCAAGAATCACTATAAAATCCAAATTTCTTCATATTTGATTTTCAGAAATTTATAAAAATTGTCATATTACAAAAAGGGATTCCATCTTAACATTAATTCAACCCAAAGCATGATTTAATTTCTCCATTTAGTCATCAAAACACATGAAATCAAGATTATAAACATCCTATTCTAACATGGATGATAAATCCTTCATAAATTAAGAAAGATGAATACTTGTCTTTGTGTAGATGTTTGATTTCCATGTAATTGATGATATGGTTGTGTTCCTCTCCTTTCGATCTACGCAACAGTGGAGTTTTTGGTTCAAAAGGTGCAACAATGGTGGTTCTAGCCTTGGGGAGTATTTCTCCTTTCACCTCTAATGGCCTCTGTGATTTTTGCAGATTCTAAACCTAATGAACTTAACCTAACGTTGATATACACTCAAAAAATTTCGTAGGTTTAATTCCCTCAAAATTTCAAAAGACTAAAATACCCCTTCAGGGTTTCGATTTGGCCTAAAAATACTCCGGAACCCAAACTAAACCCCCGACTACACTTTTCTGACTATCTCAACCCTTCCAGACGCATTGGAGCACTCTAAATGACCATATGGAATATAAAAAATAAACTTCTACTTTATTTCCCAAACAAAGTCCCGACGCAACTGATCCGCACGTTCCGACTACATTTATCGCAACTGCCATATTTTTCACTCTTGACAATTATAATCATTTCATATCATTATTATTACTCATTCACTAAGTAATATTCAATATAAATAGATATTAACCATTATCTCGCTAATTAATATTTATTATTCTGGATTAATTATTCCAATTTAATTTAATTAATCCCAATTTAATTCATAATTAATCCAAATATATAAATCATTAAAAATACGGGGTGTTACATACTTCCCCCCTTACAACGAAATTTCATCCCGAAATTCAGAAAAAGAAAAATACCTGGTATGAGCAACTCTGGATATCTCTTGCGCATCTCATCCTCGCACTTCCAAGTAGACTCATTGGCATTATGATGCCCCTACTGAACACGTATAAGCCACACTACCTTCAACCTCAATCTCCTCTCACTATGGTATAAGATAACGACTGGTCTCTCCTTGTACGAAATATCAGGTTATAAGTCTATCTCCTCCAGTGCAATGTGAGTGTAAGCCAACTCATCCCGTAGGTATCGCCGTAACGAAGAATATGGAACACATCATGAATACGGTGCAAGTGCTCCGACAATCTGAGTCTATACACCACTGGTCCAATTCGCTCAATGATAGGAAATGGCCCAACGTACCTTGGAGCCAATTTCCATTTCTTCCCAAATCTTATTTTCCACTTTATAGCAGATACACGCAGTAGCACCTGATCCCCCATATCAAACTCCAAAAAGGACCGTTTAGCATCGGCATGAGTCTTCTGTATGTCCTTAGCTATTCGTATTTGACTCCGAATCATCTCTATCCTATCCGAAGTATCCTGGATCAACTCTATCCCAAGTAGCTTGTTGTCTCCCACCTCCAACCAACAAGCGGGCGAACGACACGGTCTCTCGTACGGCACCTCGAATGGAGCCATGTCAATAGTGAACTGATAAGAGTTATTAGAGGCAAACTCCACCAGTGGAAGGTATGGCTCCCAACCTCCCCTAAAGTCCAGGATGCACATTCGTAGCATGCCCTCTAACATCTGATTAATCCGCTCAGTCTGCCCATCCGTCTGTGGGTGATAGGTCATACTCAACCGTAACTCCGTGCCCATGGCCTCCTGGAAGCTCTCTCAAAAGTGAGACACAAAAATCTTATCCTTGTCGGACACAATAACGAAGGGCACCCCGTGTAATCGTATTATCTCAGCAATGGAAATCTGTGCATACTAAGCTATAGTATAAACTATCCGGACTAGAAGGAAGTGGATACCTTGGTCAATCAATCCACTATCACCCATATATAATCATGACCCCTCTACAAAGTAGGCAACCCAGTAATAAAGCCCATGAAAAT
The DNA here is from genome assembly GCA_949130495.1 of Sambucus nigra. NCBI lineage: Eukaryota > Viridiplantae > Streptophyta > Magnoliopsida > Dipsacales > Adoxaceae > Sambucus > Sambucus nigra. The sequence continues at coordinate 300,031,491 of OX422208.1, forward strand.
GCTCTCCCATTTCCATACAGGAATCTCTAACGGATGTAGAACTCTTGCTGGTCTCTGATGGCCCACCTTTACTAGTAGACAGGTCATACGCCTCGAGACGAACTCATCGATGTCTCTGTTCATCCCACTCCACCAGTATTGTCGTCTCATGTCCTGGTACATCTTATCCCCTTCAGGATGTACCATAAATAGGGACCCATGTGCCTATGACATCACATCATGTCATAAATCCTCCCCCTTGGACACTATCAACCTCCCGTTGAATCGCAAACATCCCTCTGAACTAATGGAGTACGATTCGGCTCTCCTAACTAATAGTTGTTTACTTTGCTCTTGACAAAACGAATCCGCTGCCTATGCCTGTACCACCCTCATGACAATATGGGGTGTAACGGTCATAACTGACATAAACGATCAGACAACTGTATCCTGATGTCCCAGTTCCTTCCATTTTGCCTTCCATACCTCGATCACCTCCCCCACTGGTCTACGGTTCAACGCATCGGCCACCACATTGGCCTTTCCCGGGTGATATCGGATATTGAACTGATAGTCCTTCACAAATTCAAGCCACTTGTGCTGACGTATATTCAGATCCCTATGAGTGAACAAGTATTGTAACGATTTGTGATTTGTGAATAGGAAAAATTTCTCCCCCAGTAAATCGTGTTTCCAGATCCGTAATGCAAAAACGACTGCCGCTAGCTCCAAGTTGTGGATGGGTTAATTCTTTTCATGAGGCTTAAAATTGTGGAAAGTATACGCTATTGCCTGATCCTCCTGCTATAACACACCCCCAAGTCCCTATAGAGATGCGTTAGTGAAGATAGATATCTACTCCTGCCCTGGGAAGTGCGAGTACGGGTGCTGAAGTCAACTTGTCCTTCGGCTCATCAAAATTTAACTGACAAGCGTCATCCAAAACAAACGGTATACCTTTACGAGTCAAGTTAACCAGAGGACCCGCAATCTTCAAAAACCCTTAAATAAATTGCCTGTAATATCTCGCCAAACCCAAGAAACTATGTACTTCCATCGGTGTCGTGGGCTATCCCCACTCCCTCACCGCTGACACCTTACTAAAGTCCACCGATATTCCCTTTTTCGAAACGATATGCCCCCAAAACTGCACCTCGCGTAACCAGAACCAACATTTTTTAAACTTTGCATACAGATGATGCTTACGCAGTGCCTATAAGACACGACGCAAATGCTCGGCATGCTCCTCCTCGGTCTGAGAATAAATCAGAATGTCATCAATGAGGACGATAACAAACTGAACCAAGAAATATCTGAATACCCTATTAATCAAGTCCATAAATACGGCCGGTGCAATATAGCCCAAGTGGCATAACTCTAAACTTGTAGGACCCATATCTCATAAATAAGGCAGTCTTAGACACGTCCTACTCCCAGATATGCAATTGGTGATAACTGAATCTCAAAAATATCTTCGAGAAGTAGGAGGCTCCCCTAAACTGATCGAATAAGTCATCGATTCGGGTCAATGGATACTTATTCCATATTGTGACTTTATTCAGCTCTTAGTTGTCCATGCACAAATGTAACGATCCATCTCTTTTCTTTATAAACAATACTGGGGCTCCCTATAGCGATGTAATACGACGTATAAAACCCTGTCCCGATAGTTGCTCAATTTTATCTCATAGCTCCCTCATCTCCATAGTATCCATACAATACGGTGTATGAGCTATTGGCCGGGTGCCAAATAAATGACAAACTCAATCTCTCTATTAGGGGCAGTATCGGTATCTCATGAAATACATCGGTAAACTCACATATGACTAGGACAGAATCAAGGGAAATCATCACCCCCTAAGAGGTCTCCTCCTCTATGTAATGCAGATGAGTGAACAATCCTCCCTTAGGAGGAGGCATCACCACCAAAAACATCTCCTAGTCGGGAGTCGTAAAAATTATGCTCCTACTATAGTAGTCAATCATGGCCCTATACTCAGCTAGAAAATTCATACCTATGATGGCGTCGTACTTTGACATATCTAATAAAAGCATATCGCCAGGAAAAACTAATCTCCCCATATCTATACTTACCCCCTGACAAATAAAGAAAATCAACGTCCCATTACCCAATGGCGAATCTATATATGTAACAGTATTATCTGCTGTATCTAATAACCTTGTTGCCCATGCAAATATAGTAGATATGAATGTATGAGAAGACCCAGTGTCAAATAAAATTTGTCCAGAAATGCCATGGATAAGAAACGTACCCTCAACAGTGAGTGGAGCCTATGGAGATGCAACCTGGTGGACGTGATACACGTGCCCATACTGTAGCTTCCCCTATTGAGGTGGGGCTACTGAAATGAATGGTGCTGCAAGTAATGCTGGTACAGGTGCTGGTGTTGGGAGGGCGATGGGGAAGATAGGATTCCGAGGTTCCTGGAGGCCTCCTTGCTACTGTTGAGCCTGACCCTTATCGAGAAATCCTATCGCTTGTGGCCAGTCCTACCAAAAATGAAACACCTTCCCGCTAAATGACCTCCCCTCTGGCCCTACTATCCTCGACCTTGCTATCCATTACTACCCCTACACTGGCCCTGATGAAATCGCTGCTGGCTCGGCTGGCCTTGGTATCCCTTATTATATCCACCTTATCCCTATCGAAAATCCCCAAAATGGAACCTCTTAGCAGTGTCCCCCTGATGGGGACCCTGCTCGCCCTGCCTCTGCTAACTCTACGCCAGATATGCCCCGCCGACACTATGGCCCCTAATTCCACCCTGTTGGCTAGACTCTCCTACTTGATTGCTCCCATTAATATGTAAGCGGTGGTCTCGACAATATAACATAGCATCATTCAACACCTCAGTGTAAGTCTTCAGAGACAGATTACCCAACAAGTGCTGTCGGATCCTCCAAGTAAGGCCATCTGTAAACAACTGTATCTTCTTCTCTTCAGTAGGTACCTATCCTGGAACGAAGTTAGTCAACTTCGTGAATTCTTCCTCATACTCAGCAACAGTCTTCCCCTCTTGGGTTAGATCTAGTAGTTTTTGCCTTATCTTTGTCTGGAGGGCGTATGGAAAATATTTGCGATCAAACCGCACCCAAAACTCCTGTATCGGCATACTGTCTCTCTCCTCCGTGGTGGTAATAAACTCCAACCTCTGTAGTGCCACCCTGACTAGATTAAACGTAGCTAGAATATGAAACTAAACGTATGTGCTCTCGTACATCCTCAAATGCCTCTTGAATCTCGCAACTACCACATCTGAACTCCCCTGAAACTCAGGAGGGTGTGACTTCTGGAAGGCATCTCTAACTTGCTCCCAAGCAGAAGGGAATGACTGCATCTGAACTAGTGCCACCACCTATTCCTAGGGTAGGGCCTGCTATGCAACTATGGATAATGCTGCATTAACCGCCTGAGAAATTATAGCGGCAACCTCTGCGATGTTCATAGAACCCCGGGCTACAGATGACTAAGGCTCTGGCTATGCCTCTGGGTTGACTCGTGTGGTATGTCGAGGAGGTATTTGAAAGGAGAAAGAATATTCCATCAGTCCGTAATTCAATATGTCTTAACAAAAGAAGAAGACGTAAATGCGTATTAAAGAATACAACAATCCTAATAATAGGGCTCTACATCAAAGAAGGCTACACTGAAACACAATAAGCCGCACAGATCCTAAAGATGCTAGAACTTGATGCTCTAATACCATTTGTGACACCCCGTCTAATTAAATACTGGGTGATCAGTCCTTTATTAAATTAAAATAGAATATCCAGTTGGTTCATTCTTAGCATCACTGTCGAAAAATCTTTATTATTTACTAGCCACCTAGTATTTGAAAAGATGGTGTAAAATTTTATCTTTATAATTAACAGGTAATGATCTAATAAAATTTAATAAATGAACATCACATTCACCATTCTAATTAACCAACATCATAAATAATAAAATAACGGAATCAAATAAAATATGACTGGAATAAACACCCCAGTCTGAAACTCCAATACAATAATCCATATCTTGAACTAAGTCCACAACTGAAATAAATGAAATACAATGTCTCTAGAAACAACTACTAATAGAAGATGGGCGACATGACCGACTGAGATAAATGAAAGGATGCATTTGATATGAAAGAAATGGAGGCGTCTACCAAATAGGTCGTGCAATCGTCCACAACAACTGCAGCAACGTCAAATCAAAATGAACTCCTAAACTGGGCCTCCCTATGGGTAAGCACCTAAAATGGTTCTTACAAAATAGATTTGGAAAAATGGGTTAGAGCCCGAGTAAAATAGTTTAAATATATTTTCAAGTATTTAAAATGCATAATGAGCATATATTATATGCATGTTAGTTTTGCTGCTCTCACTTGAGGTCCTCACCCCTCAACTAGTATGCACGCCTAACATATATTCCTAGCCCATCGTAGTTATGCTACCCCATCTAACTAGTTCGAGTTAAATATATTACCACACCTTATAACTCTTTGTGATCACCTGTACTACCCATACAACAACTATTGAAGCTCTATGTCTATTATACAATTATCAATTTCTCATTTAGGGTTAAGTTCCCACATATTTAGATTAATTTAGATATCACTATCTTTCTCACCTACTAAGCACACACAGTAGAATTAAATCACAAGTATATATATACATGTCACTCTAATTATATATATATATATATATATATATAGCACCCCTAGGCTGAGTTGTGGTGCATGCATACTCTGCCATCAAGTCTCGGTACATCACGTACAAATAGAGGTCTAATGGTCCAGGATCACTCTCAAACTAGAAGTACAAATCACACATATTAGAGGCGAACATAGTCCTAGGCCTTTGGGATACCTATATACCTACGCACCAAAATAACCGAGCATACCCTCATTCACATAAGTGGTGCTCACCCCTAAGTTTTATGTTTTGAGGCATAAGTCAAAATCCGACAAGATGGCTCATCAAGATAAGACTATCCCCTTTCCGAACCTCCCATGAGAGTAAGCAGCGTAGGTATGCCGTACACATAATAAGACGCACATTAGGTATTCACACAAAATATGTATATACATTCAATTAAGGAAATATCGTGTCCCATAATATAGTCTATATATAGTCTACATACTCTCGCATAGCCTACGTATTATTTGCACACCCTTAAACTTCTTTTTCGCATAAACCCGAGTGTTTCCCATAACTTGGAAGGCAACCAATTATCCCTTAAGTCTATTCAGTAGCTATCTCATTCATTCCCTACTGGTCTAGGTCATCGTTCCCACTGAATTCTCGTGACACGATATCATTCCCCGAATTAGTTTTTTTTATTCCTCAATGAAGCCTAATAAAATTTAGCCCTTAAGTTCTTCTCATATGACTAAGTCTTACACCCACTATTAACATAATGGTATCTTGAAATAGCTCTCTATCTTTTTAAAAATTATCTCAAGGATTAATTCAATCGTCCCCCATGAGTTCTAAAGAAAAGGGAGAAAATTTGTCAAAATCTAGGCAATCGAATCGATTCGGCCTTGACCCGAATTGATTTGCCTACCGAATTAATTCTTCTAAGGATTTGAATCGATTCTCTTGTAAAAGTCTCGTATTCTTCCTTAAACAGTTACGGGTTTCTTCATTTTTATTCCACTAAACCTCCATTACTTGATACCATACTCCAAACCAAACCTACCAAACATCGTCCCTGCCTATATACATGATTTCTAACGTTTCATAATCATAAAATCATCAAGAAAAATTATTTACTTCGAATTAATTAAATAATTTTCTGTAAAAACCTTAGTTAATAATTTTCCACCAAGAACCACTATAAAACCCAGATTTCTTCATGTTTGATTTTCAAAAATTTATCAAAATCGTCATATTCAATAAAGGGATTCCATTTTAACATTAATTCAACCCAAAACATGATTTAATATCTCAATTTTGTCATCAAAACACATGGAATCAATATTATAAACATCCTATTCTAGCATGGATGATATATCCTTCATAAATTAAGCAGGATAAATACTTGCCTTTGTGTGTGATAAGTCACTTTTATTGTATTTATAACCCCGTTAATTTGTACATTCTATCATTCCCGTACATGTTATTCTCGGTTCTTATGCTCATATATTGACTAACCTCCATTTTGGTCACACACACACACACACGGTTCTTATGCTCATATATTGACTAACCTCCATTTTGGTCACACACACACACACACACACACACACACACACACACACACACACACATATATATATATATATATATATATATATATATATATATATATATATATATTGTGTGTGTGTGTGTTCCTTAATTGATATTTTATAGGTTTCGGGAATGAAAGTTGTGAAGTTTGGATAAGTTTCGAAAAAGTTCTGGTGACAGTTGCAGCTTCGGGGGAGTTTTAGTAAATTCAGCATTCGAGTTTTGGTCCTAATCTCTTCACGGAAGTTGTAGCCCCTCCTTCTCATCTTCGCGTGGCCACTAACGGTGCATGAATCAGATCTAGAATGACGACGTTACGGATGATTCAGTGAAATTTGGGGAAAATAAAGCCAAAGCAAAGCATTTCCATTTTTTAGAGCAGTTCCGAATCAATTCGGACTCTGCCGATTCGATTCGACAGCAGACAGTGCACCTCCTTCCTATTTGCGAATCGACTTGGACTCTACCGAATCGATTCTGTTTTGTAGTCTCTTCTTTTTCCTATTTACTTGTTTGCCATTTTGGATAGAATTTTGGGGATTTATCCTTTGTTTTCCTTCATTTGAAGATATAGATTATTTTTGTTAAAAATTGGATCAATAGAAACTCTCTCTTCTCTCTGATAGGTCAAGCATATTTATTGCTCTTCCTACTTGTAATGCTTTGAATTCTCATAAGTTAGTTGTTTATTAATGTAAGCTTTGTTCATTCAATCCACATCTACTTGTGTTCTTTAGCTTTAAATTACATTTATTACAATAACTTTAATTGTTTTGTGTTTACACTTGATGCCTTGTTTAAGTATGTTATTTATTTGCATGAATAACTTAGTTTCCATTATGAGTAGCTAGATTTATGGTTGGGGATCATAATCCCACCTCGGATGCTTGAACTGTATATTTAGGGTTGGGTTTAGAATTGTTCTAATTGCACTTAATGTGTTGCTATTGGAGTATCCTAGTCTCTTAACTTCCCTTGTCATGCAAGGGTAGTGTTTGATGCTTCACTACAAACCCAACTCATCTAGAAATAACTAATTAATCCTTAATCCTCTATTGACGAGTTAAGTCTCTACATGTTTCATGTTCAGACTTAATTAGTTATGATTGATTAGAATAATTTCAACCCAGTCCTATCATCTTTTTAGAAAATCCAAGGTGGGAGAATAATACTCAATCCCTTTAATATCTTGAACTTAAGATTAACTTAGTTCATTTTGGTATCTCTTTATTGTTGACTAGTTCGTTGTCAATTTTACGCATGTTAGTTTAGTGGTTAATCTCTATCACCATTTCAAACAATCAAATCATCTTTGACACTTTAATTTTGTGACGTTTAGGGAATATCCTTTATCTTAATCTTGTTCTCCTAGGAGAGTCCAATCCCTGAGGAATACGATCTCGGTCTTTCTCGATTACTACTTATTGTGAAAGATTTTCACTTGAATCAAACACTCTTTAGAGAACAATCAACTTTTTGGCGCCGTTTATGGGGATTGGCAAAAATTTTAGTTTAGAAGACGTTATCTTTACACTATTACGTTCCCTGTGGCCACCGTGACAACACAGTTTAGAAAATCAATCCAAATCCCATAGATGCAAGACGCGAGCGATAATACATCAAATCCTATAGTTGAATCCTCGTCGTCCAACGAACATCAGACTTTTGGAGACCATCTCCAACTCCTTTCATTTCGATCTCAACTTATATCGGACCCCACTCTGAGGCCACGACCATGGCCCACAATCAAAGTGAGGACCACCTCTCCTTCGTGTATCATCTTTCCGTACATTGTCGCGCAGTTCCATTTTAACAATGGAATGATTCAATTACTTCCTACTTTCCATGGCATGGAAAGTGAGTAACCTTATCTTCATATTCGAGAGTTTGAGGAGGTTTGCGCTACGTTTAGTGACCAAAATTGTCCTATTGATGTAACCCCACTCAAACTCTTCCCTTTCTTCTTAAAGGACAAAGCCAAAACTTGGCTTTGGTCCTTAGATCCTAATTCCATCGGTAGTTGGCGAGATATGCATGCATAATTTTAAAGAAGTTTTTCCCACCCCATCAAACCAACTCTGTCAAAGGTCAAATCCAAACCTTTGCTCAAGATGAGGGTGAGACTTTCGAGCGTTGTTGGGAAAGATTTAATGAGCTACTTCATAAATGCCCACATCATGGCTTTGAGAAATGGAGATTAATCTCTTTTTTCCATAACGAGCTTTCCCTAAATGGGAAAAAAATGGTAGAGACAATGTGTTACGGGGAGTTCTTTGGGCTAGACCCGGATGACACGTGGTCAAACTTTAAATATTGTGCCGAGACTACCCAAGCTTGGGACACCATGGACCCTATAAAAGCCAAATCGCGTTCATCCATTCCTCCCTCCTCAAGTCAAGGGATATATCACCTCGCCGATGGGGATGATATGTCCTTGAGCGTAGCTCAACTTACCGAGCATATTGAGGCCATTGACCAAAAGAATCAGGATCCTGCCAATCCTTCTCCTTCGCACATTAAAGAGTCCTGTTCCATTTGTGATGTGGAAGATCACTCTACGCGGGATTGTCCTACAATCCCAGCGTTCAAAGTGATGCTTCATGACCAAGAAAATGTAATAGCCACGTATAAGAAATAATTTATGACTCCTTTAGGAGAAGGGTATAATCCTTCGTGGAGAAACCACCCCGATTTCTCTTACGAGCAATCCCAACAAGACCAAAGTCCCCCTCACCTAAATTATCAAAATCCTCCTCCACCTCAAAATTACAAATAACCATAAAATCAAATTCCTCCTCCTCAAGTACAAATGCAAGGTCCCCCTCCGGGACCTACTCCTCCGGCTATACCCCCGTATTCTCACCCGAAAAAAAAAATCTTGACGATGCTCTTCAAGATTTCATGACTTCTCAACAAGCCACCTATGCTTGAATTGAAGCTCAAATATCTAAGTTGACCTCATCCTTAAGCATTCAAAAAAAGGGAAAGTTCCCTTAATAACCCCAAAGGCCCATTGGGCAAAATAGCGTGAATTCCAACGTCTCTACTCCCCCTTCCGCTCAAATCCGATCAATGGAACAAGCCAATTCCATCACTACTCTTAGGAGTGGGAAGGTGATTCAAAATCCTATCCCACTTTCCTCGAAAGAATCCGATGAGATCACACTAACTCCCTGAGAGAGTGAAGTGAATCCGATTAAGAGGAGTGATAAGTTTCTGACCAAGGAGTCAAAAGTTTCAGTCCCTTATCCATTTCCCGCACCCTACCCTCAAAGGCTCCTTCCCGTACCTAGACCCAAAAAAGATCAAGAAATCATGGATACGTTTAAACAAGTTAAAATCAATCTCCCTCTCCTTGACGTAATTAAGCAAATACCATCCTACGATAAGTTTTTGAAAGGTTTGTGCACTTTTAAGAGAAATCACATTTCTCGAAAAAAGGTAGAGTTAACTCAATAGGTGAGCTCCATTTTCCAACACAAAATGATTCCAAAATTTAAGGACCCAGGGTGTCCAACTATTTTGTGTGTGATTGGAAACGTTTCCATTAATCGCACCCTTCTTGACCTTGGACATAGTGTGAACCTCTTGTCGTATTCGGTCTACCTCCAATTGGGCCTCGAAGATCTTAGCCCTACCAAAACTAGAACCCAATTAGCCGATGGCTCCACTAAAATTCCATTGGGTGTTTTAGAATATATCCTCATCCAAATTGACACCTTCGTGTTCCCGGTCTACTTTATTATTCTTGATATTCATCCTGTTTCAAGCCCCAACACTCAACCTCCTGTCATCTTAGGATGACCATTCCTCGCGATCGCGAATGCATCGATTAATTGTAGGAATGGTGAGATGAACCTATCCTTTAGAAATACGACATTAGATGTCAATATTTTCAATGTGTCGTACATCTTGAGTGATGAGGATGAGTGTTTTAATGAAGTGAACTTTGTAGGAGAGGTATTTATTGAAGATGATCAAGTTGCGAGGGATGAAATTGAATGGAGTGTGTTGGATGCTTGTTTTGACATGCTAGGAGAATCTAGCGTAGGTGAAATACAAGAATTAGGGAAGGAATCGAGGGTTTATGATTTCACTCCGATTGGCGACTTTATTATGTCTGAAAATATAATTTACCTAAAGTCGTTAATCCCATGCGAGGAGAGTTGCCCAAAGGAAAATAGGGTTGATGATGTAGCTATCGAATTGTTCACCAAACCACCGAGCATTCACTTTAATAACCCATGGCCCCCACTTTTAAATATTAATCCAGTTTCCATAATCAAACACGGGTCAATTGTCCGGGGTTGTGCATTTTTGATAGGCCTCACATCTTCAAATCTAGAACCCGATATACTTGTTAAGTGGTTGAAATTAAAGCGGAACGAGGTCAGAAGAATTACAAAAATGGGAGTTCGAATAGGAAATTATGTTCTTATAATATCCGCGGATTTACCGCCAGACATTATGCTCTGTAGCCTCGTTTACGGGGTTGATTAGGTTCGGAATAATCTCAATTTTCGTTCCGAGCAACACCCGACATGTGTGGGGTTGCAAATTTTTTGTCTCGGACCATGTATACGTCTTCGCTATATCCATAGGGTCCTTAGAACTAAGGAATTACAGCCTAATTCATTAATTCCTTGAAATTTGATCAAACAATGAAGCAGAAAGTTGGAAATCGATGTGGGAATCGATTCGTAGCTCTCCAACTCGATTAAGGGTTAGGCAATGCATTGGGTCCCCATTTGTGAATCGATTTATAATCCTCCAAATTGATTTTCTTGTCAACAGTAAAAAAGTAGAACCATTTTGAATCGATTCGCTCCAAGGCAGTACCTAAATTCGATATGTGCGAATCAATTCGGCTATTCAGCCTTTCAAAATCTGCCTTCATTCACTTAACCTCTTTTATGCCACTTCATCTCCTCACCCTTTTAAAAAACCCATCGATCCCTCTCATTTTCCAACACTTCTCCAACATCAAATTCTCTCCTTCTCTCAGTGACCACTCATTCATGGTATTAATCCAAACATTTTAATGTTGATTTCTAGTTATAATTTGTATAAATTGTGTTCAAAATAGGTAATTGTTCTTCCATGCTCATAGATTGTGTTTGATTCATTTAAATGCTCAAACTTCTTTACTGATTTCCTTATTTATCTAACAAATACAACTTGTGATTGTTGTTTTACTGATTGAGTTGTATTTGTTTGGGGATTTCGATGAATCAAATACACTTTTCTTCCTAGTGTGAGTACAGTGCATACAAGATGTTCGATAAAATTCCCTAATGGGCAGATTGTGCATACTTATTCCATTTTTGCACCGTCTATTGAACATTTAGAATGTTTATCCCTTGTTTGAGTGTGGAGCATGTTGGATATGCATATCCGCCTATTTTCTTCCGAGATGTACCCTTTGTTCCTTTTCGAAACCTTTCATGCTTAGTTTGATTTTATGCATTACACTAATTGTGTATGTATTGAATTGAAATTTTTTATAGGTTCGAAATGGCTCAAAAACCATCCCCCAACGCCATAACTGGTCGCACTAGCTTTGAAACATTTCGTTCAAAGGAAGAGAGGGACTGGTATAGGGAGAAATTTCCATCAAATCGGGCGATAGCTAGAGACTTTCCTAACAAAGTTAGGAGGTATTTTCAAAAATTCCATTGGGAGGCCAACCTTTCTATAGAGGGTGCGGTAAACGAGGAGCACGCGAGGAGGTTTTATGCATCGCTTGTCTTAATAGGAGACGGGTCTTATGAGGCATTTGTTCGGGGCAAAAAAATTCTAATTTCAAAGATAATTTTTTCTAGACTGTTGGGGGGTGATGATAATCCATAAGTGTATGTCTATCCATTTCGAAATCCTCTTGCCTTACTTCCCAATGACATCCTTATCGCGCGTCTGCTGCCGGGTCATGTTTGGGCGGGTGATTCTTTCCCTATGAAGCACATGCCAGACTCTCACCGCCTTATCTATTTGGTAGCTGGCAACTCTATTATTCCGACCCAAACCAAGTCGGTCCTAAGTTCTAAATAAGCCCATTTCCACTATTATATTCTAGATGCCAACACCGTCATTAGCCTTCCAGCTTTAGTGCTTCAACAAATGTCGAATGCCGCTTATAGTGATAAGGTAACCACTACTCTCCCTTATGCACAGTTGGTTTCTAGGACATGTAGAGATGTTAGATGTGAGGGGGTCGCCTCCGATAAAATACCTAGGCTTCCCTCCTTGCTTAATGACGATGCCATTGAGAAAACCTTAGGTAAGGCGTATTGGGATAGGAAGAAACAGTTGATGTTAGATCACGTGGCTGTTGGGATCGCCTTCGATTTTGATGCACCGATGCCAAATGTTCCGGAGGGCCCTCCCCCTGTTCCACAACCATTGGTCCCCGTTAGAGAGTTGGCTGCAAGGATGGATTCATTACAGATGAACTTTGCTGCTTTTCGGGATAGCTATGATAGGGGCTTTACTAATTTTTAGGGTGCTTACGAGCTGGATATTTCTATGTTAGCACGAGCCCAGATGGACCTTGATGATGCTAAGAATCAACACCACCAGATAAGGTGTTTCCAAGCTCAATATATGAATAATAATGGCAGCACAACTATATAAAGAGAAGAGAAGGAGATGAGAATATGAGGAATCAACACCGAAATATAGGTGGTTTAGCCAATCTGGCCTACGTCCACTGTGAGTGTGTGAGTAATATCACTGAATGAAGGCAGTAATGGCCATGGATACAATTCTCTCAAGCTTTCTCTCTCAACTGTGAATTTAGACAGAGTTTCAGCTAGGGTTTAATAACTGGGATCCCTTTGTAAGGTAGGGGATGATCCCTATATATAGTGCCTAGGGGGTGTAATGTACCCCCTATGCATGTAATGTGCATGTGTGTGGTAGCCTCACCAAAGGGGGAATGCCATCTGTCACTGCCACATGTAAGTAATGATGATGAAATATTCTCCCCACATATGGAGAATAATCTTGTTATAACTGATTTGTGCCCATGTGTCCTTATCCAAATGTTCAACAGATGCTCGGCCGCCATGTTAGTGGATAACCTCGGCCTAGGAGAGGCCGAGCTGTAAAGGCTTGATAGTCGTTCAATCCGAGATGTGCCATAGGGAGTCTCGGCCTGGTCTCAGCCGAGACATTATGCTGGGGCCGAGGTAGGAATGATTCCATGCTGACGATTACTAAGGCTTCTTGTGACCTCGGCCCAAGCCGAGGTTGAACTGGTTCCATATTGAAAGTTATCAAGGCTCCCTGTCACCTCGGCCTGCCCTCGGTCGAGGTTGCCATACCCAGGTATATGAGAATGCTGTCGATGCCTGTGATGCGCACAGTGCCCATTGGAAGTGTAGATGGTAGTGTCGGCCTGGGCCGACCCTAGTCTGGTCGAGGGATGACATTGTGGGCCCATAGCCTATCTTGGGTCGATCAATATCTCGGCCATCATCTCGGCCGAGGTTGGTGTCTCTGGGCCGAGGTAACACTTGGGGCATATCAATCACCCCCCAGCCTTTAGTCATATGCGTGAGCAAGTGGCTAGGGGATTGCTTCACCTCCGAGGCCTGTCCGTCCCAAGTTAATACCTGTATGACATTTGTCCCAAGCTAGAGCGTGAAAATTTGGCTGGCGTGTGCTGTCAGTTATCCCTTGGGCTTCCCAAGGCAATGATGGGCCTTGGGAAGTGTGCCCAAGTACTTAAGGGTTTAAACCCTTCCTTTCTCTTTCTTCTTCTTCATTTCGTTCCCGCGCACACTGTTCTTGCGAATTTTCTCTCTCTAAGCTCCTCCACTCAATCGTTCTTCTGCAGAGGATTTCGTCGATTTTCTTGCGAGTTTCCTTCATTTCACTCATCGATTCATTCTCCAGGTACTTCTTACTTTATATTTCCTTTGTTTCTGGTATTTGGTTTGCATTTTTCGGCGTGTTTTTGTGTTTTCCGGTGAGCTTCATTAACTCAGGCGACCTGCGTTTTCTTGAAACTTCTAAGTTTGATCTTTAAACTTCTTTGTTTTATAAGTCAATCGTGTTTGTAGTTTTAAGAGTTTTCCTCAAAGTTTAGGGTCGTCCTCTGATGCTCAGACCCCTATACCAGCTTCTTGAGGATTTACCTTCTCTTAGAGAGAAGACCCTAGAAAAGATTGGGCAAATAGAGAGAGCTCAAGAGGAAGCTCGTAGGTCACAAGAATTTCCTGTCAGACCCATCTTTCCCCCACCTCTCAAGGTGGTATATCCTGATCCTCCTGAGAACTTCTATCAGACAGATGTCTCTGCCAACCCATTGCCGATGTCTGAGTCTGAGTCTTCCACCTCAGACCCCATGTCTGTGGACTCCTTCCAAGAAGCCATGGATTTTACACCTCGGACTGGTCAGGACCCTGACCAGGCCGAGGTCTCCAGCCGAGCTTCGTCCCAAAATGGCTCAAGCACCTCGGATTATTCTTCAGAGGTTGAACTTGTTGAGCCGAGTGTGGGTGTGCCACCCATTCTTGATGCCATCCCTCTGTCGGCCGTTACAGGGGCTGAGTTCGCTCATATATTCCCTGGTCACCCAACTACGTCTGCTCCAGCCCACATTGAGCTTGGCAATGATGAGGATGCTGAAAGTGATGTTGACATCTCTGAAGCAGCCGAGTTCGAGGGCACAGTCACTGAAGTGGATCTTTTGCACTTCAAATATTTATACTCCATCAGTCCCTCAATCAAATTAAGGAGACCTTTAAGGGAAGAGAGGGCCTACCATGGCCGAGATGGAGAAATCTTCTTGTACGAGAAGATGTTTTAGTTAGGGTTTCGTCTACCCGTTCATCCTATCATCAGATCCATTCTCTCTTTTATCAACTTGTCCCCCTTGCAGCTCTCTCCCAATGCCTGGAGAGTCATTATAGGAGCCATTATCTTGTGGAGGGCAGTCCACCACTCTGACCTCCCAATTCAGGTCTTTGCTGGTCGCTATGTCCCAACCTCGACCAAGAACCATCCGAGCTACTATCATTTCGTGGCCCGGAGGCCTGAGAAGAAGATGCTCCAGGTGACTTAGGCCTCAAATCACAATTGGAAGCCCCGATATTTTTTCGCCTTAGGGCCATGGGAATTCGATTCATCTGTTCCCTCTTCCACTCTTGGGCCGAGGATACCCCTCAGACGGGGTAAGGTCACCATGTCTGCAAGGGCCGATCCCGGTCTAAGTCTTCATAATATCAAAAAGGTGAAGGCCCTGCAAGACCAAGGGGCACATGGTCTGTTTGTCAAGTTCGAACATCTGCTGACCCCCCAGTATCTCTAGGGGAAGAGCCTGGGTGGAAGTCCCCTTGTTGACTTTGGTAAGGATTTTTCTTTTGAAGTCTAACCTCTGACTTCATTCATATCTGATCTCTAACCCTTATCTTTTAACTTTTACAGAGAGACCACCAGGTATCCCCGACGAACTGTGGGGGATGGCAGCTCCCAGCCTGGCAAGGCTTGCAAAGAAGGCTGGTCTGAATGCTCCTCCTCTACCTCCCACTACATCCAAATCTCAAGCCTCCAAGAAGAGGGCCCCTGAGGTCCCAGCCTCTGAGGATCAGAGGCCGACCTCGAGACAAAAGAAAACTTCTGAGGCTGCGATCCCAATTTCTTCGGCAGACATCCTGACGGCTCGTCTGGAGCAGTTGAAGTTAACTGACAGCGTGGTCGGCAACAGCAGACAGGACATAGACGCACTTGCCGCTGTAATGACTGAGGCAGACAAGCATTTCTATAAAGCCATGGACACCCCTGTGATGATTGAGTTCGGCCTTCACCGAGTCGTCCAGGTATGGCTTGTTCCTTTGTCAAAGTTTTATAAGTGCAACATCTGATTTTTCTCACTTAACCTCTTCATTAAATGTGCAGGGGGTGACTGCCATGTATCAATTGTCTAACTGGGCTATGAGGAAATTGCCCCTCATCCAGAAGGGGCAAGATGCAGAGAAGGTTGAGAGTTCCTTGAATGCCGAGGTAGACCATCTGAAGTCAGAGCTACAGACCTCTGAGAATAAGGTCAAGGGCTTGGAGAAAGATGTCTCTCTTCACGCTAAATCCCTGAAGGCCAAAGATGACGCTCTACAACAGAAGTTCATCACGGCAGTTAAAGATTCCCTTGAAGATGCCACCCCCAAAATAATTTATGGGTACAAAGGCTCAGACGAGTTCATGGGTTATGGCTTTGAATATCTTGAAAGAGGTGTCAAAGCAGTACCAAATGGGCTGGGGTCAGAGAGAAGGAGGTCGACACTCTGAAGGCCTCTGACTTTGTGGGTCTCAGCTTTGCCGACCCTCAGTTCACACAGGCCCTTCAAGAGGTAGAAGACGAGGTTGCTGCTCCAGCCGAGACTGCAACTCTGGGAGGGACTGAGCTCGAAAGGACTGACCCTGATGATTATGTGGCCGAGGTGACCAATGCTGATCAAGTCAACCCAGCCGAGACTGTCAATGCTCCCCCCTCAGACCTTTAACTTGTAACAAATTTGTATTTTGTAACCTGTAATTTTCAACTTGTAGCTTGTACCTGAACTTTTAATTTGTAACACCTCAGAATGTTATATTATCTTCTCATACTGAATGCCAATCTCTTCTCTTATTTTGATCTCTGAATGCTATTAAGCTCTGAAGTCATTACCTAATATGATGTTCTCATAATATACTTCACCAAATTAATGATGTTAAGGGTCTGAGGTCATCTAGGAAGGTGTCTGAGCTCAGACCTCGTCACCACCGAGTGATGTTATGAGGGTCTGAGGTCATCACTTCTGATGTTAGCCTCATAATATTTTTCACCAAATTAATGATATTAAGGGTCTGAGGTCATCTAGGAAGGTGTCTGAGCTCAGACCTCGTCACCACCGAGTGATGTTATGAGGGTCTGAGGTCATCACTTCTGATGTTAGCCTCGTAATATTTTTCACCAAATTAATGATGTTAAGGGTCTGAGGTCATCTAGGAAGGTGTCTGAGCTCAGACATCGTCACCACCGAGTGATGTTATGAGGGTCTGAGGTCATCACTTCTGATGTTAGCCTCATAATATTTTTCACCAAATTAATGATGTTAAGGGTCTGAGGTCATCTAGGAAGGTGTCTGAGCTCAGACCTCGTCACCACCGAGTGATGTTATGAGGGTCTAAGGTCATCACTTCTGATGTTATCCCCATATAATATCTCTGATCTAAGAATGAAGCAAGAACTTATCATGGAACTGATCTTTATTAATAACCTCTTCTCAATAAGATGGTACATTTACAAATTACAAATTCTATGCAACGTTATATGTAATATCTCTTCAGGTGGTCAGCATTCCATGGGTTAGTGAAAGGTTCTCCTTCTAGGTTTTCTAGTCTGTAAGTGCCGGGCACAACCTCTTCTGTTACTTTGTAGGGGCCATGCCAGTTTGGGTATAGCTTATTTGCCTTTTGTAGGGTCTTCTTTAGCATTAAGTCTCCCACTGCAATGGGTCTTGACTTCACCCTCTGGTTGTAGAATCTTACTGCCCTCTGCTGGTAGGCTGCTTTCCTGACCTCTGTGTCTTCTCTTCTCTATTCGATAAGATCCAGGTCTAGCCTCCTCTTTTCCCCATTGCTGTCAGGGTCGTAGGTCTGAATCCGATGAGTTGGTAGTCCTACTTCCGTTGGTATGACAGCCTCTGAGCCATGTGCTAGCATGAATGGGGTTTCTCCTGTTGGTGTCCTGGCCGTAGTTCTGTAGGCCCACAACACTGCGTAGACCTCTTCTGTCCATCTCCCCTTCGCGTCTTCTAACCTCTTCTTGATTCCATCCAAGATGGTTCTGTTTGTGACCTCAGTTTGGCCATTGGCCTGAGGTCGACCAAGAGATGAGAAGAACTGTTTAATCCCCACACTTTGGTAATATTTCTCTAAGGAGGAGTTCTTAAACTGGGTCCCATTATCCGAGATGAGCGTGTTTGGGAGGCTATATCTATATATGATGCTTTTCCAGATGAACTGGAAGGTCTTCTGCTCTGTAATTGTTATCATTAGTTCTGCCTCCACCCACTTTGAAAAGTAGTCAATGGCAACTATCAAGAACCTATAATTGTTGACAGCTCTTGGCAAAGGTCCTACCAAGTCAATTCCCCATACCACAAATGGCCATGGAGAAGAGATTGACGTCATAGGCTGATGGGGTTGATGAGGGATAGTGGCGAACCTTTGGCATTTGTCGCACCTCTTCACATAGTCTGCAGCATCCTTAGACAAGGTAGGCTACCAGTATCCCTGAGTGATGATCCTCTTGGCTAAGGGCCTCCCCCGAATGTAGCTAGAGCAAGAACCCTCATGAACCTCCTGTAGGACCCGGGGTACCTCCATGGGATGCACACATATGAGGAGGGGCAAGAGAAACCCTTTTTTATACAAGACATCTCCTACCAATGAGAACTTTGCAACCCTGTATCTTAACTTTCTCCTTTCCAGCTTGGACTCAGGTAGCTCTTCGTCTCTTAGGTACCTGACGATAGGGTCGATCCATGAGTCTCCTAGGTTCACATTATGACAAGGACTACATGCCTCGTCCTCCTCGATGCTTGCTTTTCCCAAGACCTCGATTGGGATGGTCCTTCCCAAATCTGTCTTCATTGCCGAGGCCAGCCTTGCCAATGCATCAGCGTGATTGTGGCCCAGTCTAGGCACTCTCTTCAGTTTTGCTTCTTCGAAATATTCTAGCAATCCTCTTACCTTCTTTAAGTACTTGGCCATCCTTTCATCTTTGGACTCGTATACCCCAACACCTGATTGACAACCAACCTTGAGTCGCTATGGAGTAGGAGCCGCTTTACTCGAAGAGTTGTTGCCAATAAGAGACCCGCTATCATGGCCTCATACTCTGACTCGTTATTTGACGCTGGGAAGTTGAATCTCAAGGCGTATTAAATGTTGGCGCCATCTGGAGCCTAGAGTATTAGCCCCGCGTTGCTTCCACTGTCACAGGAAGAGCCATCAACGAAGAGGCTCCAGACATCTGCATCCGATGAGAAGACCCCTTCTCTCATAATCCCCTTCTCGAAGAGGTATCGATCCTCTTCGTTTTCTTCTACTCTGCTTCGAGTTTTGCTTGGGACAACCTCTTCTCGACCTCGGAAGACATTCGGGGAAGTTTCTTCCGAATCTCAGAAGACACTACGATTCGTCTCTTCGCCGCTATCCAAGCCCTTCTCTATCTCGGCCTCTTCCCAAGTGAACTCTGCGACAAAGTCTGTGAGGGTCTGCCCCTTGATGGCAGTCCTGGGCTGGTAGGTAAGATCATACTCTCCTAGCTCTATGGCCCAGGTCATCAGTCACCCGGACTTCTTAGGTTTGTGCAGAACCTGTCTTAGTGGGGAGTCTGTAAGGACTACTATGGAGTGAGATTGAAAGTAAGGCTTCATTTTCCTTGAAGTATGTATAAGGGCATAAGCCAACTTCTCCATTCGGGGATAGTTTTGTTCAGACCCTTGAAGGGCCTTACTGTTGAAGTATACAGGCCTCTGGATTCCATCCTCTTCCCGTATGATGGCTGCGCTGATGGCCGATTCAGAGACTGCCAGATACAAAAATAACCTCTCCCCCGTGATGGGCCGAGACAGCAACAAGGGAGACCCCAAGTAGGACTTGAGTTGGTCAAAGGCTTTTTCACACTCTTCGTCCCACTGGAAGGCCTTTCTCAGAACTTTAAAGAACGGAAGACACTTGTCCGTTGCCCTGGAAACAAACTTATTAAGGGCAGCCACTCTTCCCGTGAGTCTCTGGACATCTTTGATACTCCTAGGAGTCTTTATGTCGAGTAATGCCTTGATTTTCTCAGGGTTTGCTTCAATCCCCATCTGATTAACGATGAACCCCAGGAACTTCCCGGCTCCTACCCCGAAGACACACTTCGCTGGGTTGAGCTTCATTCTGTATGAGTCCATGACATCAAAGGTCCTCTCCAGGTCTGCTACGTGAGTACAGGCTTTCAGGCTCTTCGTTAGCATATCGTCCACATACACCTCTATGGTCTTACCTATCTTCTCCTCAAACATCTTATTGACAAGTCATTGATATGTTGCCCCCGCATTTTTCAGACCAAAGGGCATCACCTTGTAACAGTATGTCCCCTTGTCAGTAATGAAGTCTGTCTTCTCAGAGTCTTCGGCATCCATGAAGATTTAGTTATAACCTGAATAAGCATCCATGAAACTCATGAGCTCGTGCCCTGCCATTGCATCCACCATCTGGTCTATCCTGGGTAAGGGATAGTTGTCCTTCGGGCAAGAGTTGTTTAGGTCTGTGAAATCTACACACATTCGCCACTTTCCATTGGCCTTAGGCACAATGACTGCATTTGAGAGCCACTCCGGATAGGTAACCTCTCTTATGAACTTGGCCTCTTCCAACTTTTTCACCTCTTCCCGGATGACCTCATACTTCTCCCTGGAGTAGACTCTTCGCCTCTGCTTGATAGGCCTGGCATCTTTGTCCACGTTAAGCTTGTGGGTCATGATCTCAGGGTCGATACCAGGCATGTCTGCATGACTCCATGCGAAGACACTATGACTCCTCCTGAGGAAGTTTATCAGCTCTTCCTTGATCGTTGGCTCTAGGGCTTTGCCGACCTGGATGGTTTTTTTCGGCTCGTCCTCATTAAAGACAATGGATTCTACCTCTTCCGCGACCTCGCCCTTCTTCAATTTTGTTTCATCTCTTGGGTCAAGAGTGTCAATGTTGTAAGTGATGGTTGCTCTCTTATGGGCCTCTCTCTCTTCGGCCGAGTTGAAGTAACACTCCCGCGTCGTGGTTTGGTCCCCTTGCACTTCCCCTACTCCATAAGGAGTCGAGAATTTTAGCATCTGATGGACCGTTGACGGCACGGTCTCAAACTCTTTGAGGGCCACTCTTCCGATGATGAGGTTGTAGGCCGAGAAGACATTTTTGTCCATAACAAAAAAGTTTATCATCTTGGTTAACCTCTTAGGCCACTCATCCCCCATCCGTACATCCATTTCATACATGCCCAATGGGTGCACCTTCTCACCACTGAAGCCTATCAACGGGTGATGGTAGGGCACCAGCCTTGCCCTGCTAAGACCCAAGCTCTTGAAACAAGGCTAGAACATCACATCTGCTGAGCTTCCCCCATCTATGAGGATTCTCCCTACATCGCACCCATGCACCCTTGTTGTTATGACTAAAGGGTCATTATGGGGGGCTAAGATGCCCTTGAAGTCGAGTATGGAGAGCCCCACCACGAGGGTGTCCATGTCTACCTTCTTCCTCTTCTGCACTGCGTCAGAAGACATCAGATTCACAACCTCAGGCTTGGCCACTGACTTGGCCTCCACTACATGAGCCTTCCTATCGGCTACCTTAGATCCACCTCTTGCGAATCCCCCACATATGGTGCTAACACCAAAGGAGATCATTCCTACCCTCTTCATCGGGGTATTATCATCCTTTGGCGGGAGATCTGGGTCATCTCCATCATCTCCCTCTGAGTCATCATCCCTTTCGGCTGGGACATCGCCACGGCATCTGTCATTTCTTCTCTTCTTAGGGTCTTCTCTTCCACCCTTTGGAGCCTTGCCATCCACATACCTTCTCAGCTTCCCAGATTTCAGCATCTTCTCAATCTCATCCTTTAAAGCGAAGCATCTATCTGTGATATGGCCGTGATCCTGATGGAACTCGCACCAGAGGTTTTTATTCCTCTTATGTGGTGGGGCCTTCAGCTTCTCTGGCCACCTCAGAGTTCGGTCAGTCTTAATCTCATTAAGGATGTGTTCACAGCTCACAGTCAGAGGAGTGTAATGAGCGAATTTGACATCACCTGACCTCTTCTTCCCCTCTTTCTTACTTTGGGACCTCCCAGCGCTACCGCGGTTTTCCTCCTCATATTTGGCGGCCATTGCCTCTTCCGCATTCATCACATTCCCTGCGGTTGCCAGCAACTCCGCCATAGACCTAGGAGGGTCTTCCGCCAGTTTCGATAGTAGCTTCCCCTTCTGGAGGCCTCCTATAAGGGCTGTCATAGCTATGCTTTCTTCATAGTCTTCCACCTCCAACTTCTCTTTGTTGAATCTTTCTATGTAGTCTCTTAGGCTTTCACCCTTAGCCCGTTTGACATATAGCAGGTGGGTAGTCTTATTTTGAGGTCTTACCCCAAAGCAGAAGTTGTGGATGAACTTCTTTGCCAAGCCTTTGAAGTTCTCGATTGAGTTCTTTGGAAGAGAGGTGAACCAGTAGTGCACTGCCCCTGTCAAGGTTCTAGAGAAGGCCCTGCACTTCATCTCATCGGGTATCGAGTAAATATCTACCGCCGACTGATACATCTCGATATGGTGCACAGGGTTAGTGCTGCCATCATATTTGGGAGTCACTGTAGGAGGCTTGAACTTAGCTGGGGTTGGGAACCCCACTATCCTAGCCACAAACGAGGAGCCCTCCGAGTAGCCCCTCTGTAATGGGTCCCTGTTCTTTATGAGGTCCCCTATCTTCTCCTCAAGTCATTGGATTGAATCATTCCAGGGTCTTCTGTCATCGACTTGGCCGAGGTTATCCCCTGCCACCTCCCTGCGATGGACAGAGGGTTCCCCAGCCACGACCGGTTGGCTGTTGACCTCTTCCTGCTCCCTGGCTCTTCTCTCACAGGGTCGGCCTTGGTCTGGCCGAGCCTGCCTATCCCCTCTTTGGGAGCCTGCCGCACTCCTTAACCTCGATAGCCTCTGTCTCAGGTCATTAACTGGGCCCAGCCTCTCGAAGACCGACCCTCTACTCAACCTGTCAAAGGCCGACCCTCTTTGTTGGGCCTCTTCTCTTCTTCGACCGACACATCCCTGACTCTGCCTAAGAGGTCGTATGGTGTTATCTGACACCTCATACGGCTCCCAGCAGTCTTCTGGGGCCTCTTCAGCTCCTAGGTCATCATACCTGCCCTCTGGGCAAGGGTTTCCTTGCCTCCCCAGGCGCAAGCGCCTAGGGTCTGCAACGTCCCTCCTCCGCTGGGGTGCAGGTTGGTCCTTCATGGGCGCCTGGGGTGGTCCCCTGGCGTTAGGATGAGGCTGAACTGCCGCCGGAGTTATCATGTCCAGTGAGATTCCAGGTGGCCTCATCATCATGGTTTGACTGAGCTGGGCAAATTGCTCCTTCATGGCTTGTTGTGTTACAGCCAAAGATTTTAAGGCTGCTGCTACCTCCGCAATTTTGGACTGGGGAGGAGCCTGACTGGAGCTAGCCCCTCCACCTCCGGGCGGCGGAAGAGGCGGTGGTAATTCTGGTGCCATATGTTAACTGTATAAATCTTGAGTAGTGAGTGAGCTTAATACCTTAAAGGACCTCTTTCAATGGTGAAACAGCTTCACGCAAGGGGTGGTTCCTGGTTCACCACCAGAGTCTCCGATGAGGTTAAGAAGAAAAGGAGGAAGAGATAGCTTCTCGTTCCCACAGACGGCGCCAAAATGATGTTGCTAAGAATCAAGGCAGCACAGCTATATAAAGAGAAGAGAAGGAGATGAGAATATGAGGAATCAACACCGGAATATAGGTGGTTCAGCCAATCTGACCTACGTCCACTGTGAGTGTGTGAGTAATATCACTGAATGAAGGCACTAATGGCCATGGATACAATTCTCTCAAGCTTTCTCTCTCTACTGTGAATTTAGACAGAGTTTCAGCTAGGGTTTAATAACTGGGATCCCTTTACAAGGTAGGGGATGATCCCTATATATAGTTCCTAGGGGGTGTAATGTACCCCCTATGCATGTAATGTGCATGTGTGTGGTAGCCTCACCAATGGGGGAGTGACATACGTCACTTCCACATGTAAGTAATGATGATGAAATATTCTCCTCACATGTGGAGAATAATATTGTTATAACTGATTTGTGCCCATGTGTCCTTATCCAAATGTTCAACAGATGCTCGGCCGCCATGTTGGTGGATGACCTCGGCCTAAGAGAGGCCGAGCTGTAAAGGCTTGATAGTCGTTCAATCCGAGATGTGCCATAGGGAGTCTCGGCCTGGTCTCAGCCGAGACATTACGCTGGGGTCGGCTGGGGCCGAGGTAGGAATGATTCCATGTTGACGATTACTAAGGCTTCTTGTGACCTCGGCCCAAGCCGAGGTTGAACTGGTTCCATATTGAAAGTTATCAAGGCTCCCTGTCACCTCGGCCTGCCCTCGGCCGAGGTTGCCATACCCCGGTATATGAGAATGCTGTCGATGCCTGTGATGCGCGCAGTGCCCATTGGAAGTGTATATGGTAGTGTCGGCCTGGGCCGACCCTGGTCTGGCCGAGGGATGACATCGTGGGCCCATGGGCTATCTTAGGTCGATCAATATCTCGGCCATCATCTCGGCCGAGGTTGGTGTCTATGGGCCGAGGTAACACTTGGGGCATATCAATTACCCCCCATCCCTTAGTCATATGCGTGAGCAAGTGGCTAGGGTATTGCTTCACCTCCGAAGCCTGTCCGTCCCAAGTTAATACCTATATGACATCTGTCCCAAGCTAGAGAATGCAAATTTGGCTGGCGTGTGCTGTCAGTTGTCCCTTGGGTTTCCCAAGGCAATGATGGGCCTTGGGAAGTGTGCCCAAGTACTTAAGGGTTTAAACCCTTCCTTTCTCTTTCTTCTTCTTCATTTCGTTCCCACACACACTGTTCTTGCGAATTTTTCTCTCTAAGCTCCTCCACTCAATCGTTCTTCTGTAGAGGATTTCGTCGATTTTCTTGCGAGTTTCCTTCATTTCACTCATCGATTAATTCTCTAGGTACTTCTTCCTTTATATTTCCTTTGTTTTTGGTATTTGGTTTGCATTTTCCGGCTTGTTTTTGTGTTTTCCGATGAGCTTCATTAACTCAGGCGACCTGCGTTTTCTTGAAACTTCTAAGTTTGATCTTTAAACTTCTTTGTTTTATAAGTCAATCGTGTTTGTAGTTTTAGGAGTTTTCCTCAAAGTTTAGGGTCGTCCTCTGATGCTCAGACCCCTATACCAGCTTCTTGAGGATTTCCCTTCTGTTAGAGAGAAGACCCTAGAAAAGATTAGGCAAATAGAGAGATCTCAAGAGGAAGCTCGTAGGTCACAAGAATTTCCTGTCAGACCCATCTTTCCCCCACCTCTCAAGGTGGTATATCCCGATCCTCCTAAGAACTTGTATCAGACAAACGTCTCTGCCAACCCATTTCCGATGTCTGAGTCTGAGTCTTCCACCTCAGACCCCATGTATGTGGACTCCTTCCAAGAAGCCATGGATTTTACACCTCGGACTGGTCAGGACCCTGACCAGGCCGAGGTCTCCAGCCGAGCTTCGTCCCAAAATGGCTCAAGCACCTCGGATTATTCTTCAGAGGTTGAACCTGTTGAGCCGAGTGTGGCTGTGCCACCCATTCTTGATGCCATCCCTCTGTCGGCCGTTACAGAGGCTGAGTTCGCTCAGAGATTCCCTAGTCACCCATCTACGTCTGCGCCAACCGACGTTGAGCTTGACGATGATGAGGATGCTGAAAGTGATGTTGACATCTCTGAAGGAGCCGAGTTCGAGAGCACAGTCACTGAAGTGGATCTTTTGCACTTCAGATATTTATACTCCATCAGTCCCTCAATCAAGTTAAGGAGACCTTTGAGGGAAGAGAGGGCCTACCATGGCCGAGATGGAGAAATCTGCTTGTACGAGCAGATGTTTAATTTAGGGTTTCGTCTACCCATTCATCCTATCATCAGATCCATTCTCTCTTTTATCAACTTGTCCCCCTCGCAGCTCTCTCCCAATGCCTGGAGAGTCATTATAGGAGCCATTATCTTGTGGAGGCCAGTCCACCACTCTGACCTCCCAATTCAGGTCTTTGCTGTTTGCTATGTCCCGACCTCAGCCAAGAACCATCCGAGCTACTATCATTTTGTGGCTCGGAGGCCTGAGAAGAAGATGCTCCAGGTGACTCAGACCTCAAATCACAATTGGAAGCCCCGATATTTTTTCGCCTCAGGGCCATGGGAATTCGGCTCATCTGTTCCCTCTTCCACTCTTGGGCCGAGGATACCCCTCAGATGGGGTAAGGTCACCATGTCTGCAAGGGCCGATCCCGGTCTAAGTCTTCAGAATATCAAAAAGGTGAAGGCCCTGCAAGACCAAGGGGCACATGGCCTGTTTATCAAGTCCGAACATCTGCTGACCCCCCTGTATCTCTCGGGGACGAGCCTGGGTGGAAGTCCCCTTGTTGACTTTGGTAAGGATTTTTTTTTGAAGTCTAACCTCTTACCTCATTCATATTTGATCTCTAACCCTTATCTATTAACTTTTGCAGAGAGACCACCAGGTATCCCCGACGAACTGTGGGGGATGGCAGCTCCGAGCCTGGCAAGGCTTGCAAAGAAGGCTGGTCTGAACGCTCCTCCTCTACCTCCCACTACATCCAAATCCCAGGCCTCTAAGAAGAGGGCCCCTGAGGTCCCGGCCTCTGAGGATCAGAGGCCGACCTCGAGACGAAAGAAGACTTCTGAGGCTGCGATCCCAATTTCTTCGGCTGACATCCTGACGGCTCGTCTGGAGCAGTTGAAGTTAACTGACAGCGTGGTCGGCAATAGCAGACAGGCCATGGATGCACTTGCCGCTGTAATGACTGAGGCAGACAAGCGTTTCTATAGAGCCATGGACACCCCTGTGATGTTTGAGTTCGGCCTTCACCGAGTCGTCCAGGTATGACTTGTTCCTTTGTCCAGGTATGACTTGGTCTGGCCGAGGGATGACATCGTGGGCCCATGGCCTATCTTGGGTCGATCAATATCTCGACCATCATCTCGGCCGAGGTTGGTGTCTCTGGGCCGAGGTAACACTTGGGGCATATCAGACCTGTTTGCTCATTTACGCGGGGGTGAGGTTACTGTGCCTCCTTACCTATATGATCCATATGCCCCGCATGACCCAGACGCACCTAGTTCTTCTAGCTGCCACCCTGATTCTCCTTATGGACCTGCCCTATATCTTCTGCTGTTTTTGCTCTTTCTCCATATTATATATGCTGGTTTTTGCTATTATAGTTGTGTATGTTGTGGTCGAGAGAGTTCAATATTGTATTTTCTCATTTTTGGTTTTTAATCCACATGTACGCAACTCGATATTGTATTAATGAAATTACTCACTTTCATTTTCTTTTATCTCTCTTTTATATATTTCTCTTTTGTACATATTGTTGTTGTTAGTATTAACATGTAACAGGTATGCCGTTGCGTGATTTCTGATTTACTCCTTACGGAATAACTATTTCTAACCCCCTTTCCCTTTTTATCCCTACTAACATTGGGGATAATGTTCATTTCAGGTTAGGGGGTATGGATTACATTTTTGATACCTGTTATGATGTTAGTATTTATTTATTTATATTAAAAAAATTCAAATTCTTATTTTTCTCCCTTGTCTCCTATTATTACGTATATGATCGCCTTATCCTTTTGTATAGCGATGATGCATGCTTAGAGTTTATGGTTTATTAGCCTTTAGCCCGTTATTATTTTCATTGTGAATAACCTCATAAAATTAAACTGTGAAACTTTGAGCACAATATACAAATAATTGTTTATGAATTGGTTTAAAACTATTCCAATTCGTGATCATATGGCGCATGCTATACCCTTACATAAGTGAGATTCAAGATTTATCTTCAATTGTGAGCGTATACATATACTCTATCTCTTTCTTGAAAAATGATCTTATTGACGATCTCATTTTCTTTTCATTGATTGCATATTAATTGAATTATCACTTGAGCATGATTTTCAATGGTGTTGAGTCCCGAGAATCACATGAAACTTTAAGAAAAGATCCTAGGCCCTCTTTGTTGTTAAATCCCATACGACCTTAACCTTACCCTTATACATGTTCCTAGTCAAACCCGTTGAGCCTTATTATGACCTTTCATTTCATACCCAAAAATCCCCTAACCAACTTCACATTGGAGTTATAAATCCTTATACACCTTCCGTCCTCAGTTTGGGATTATTCTCGGGGTTGAATGATGTTTGACTTATGTGGATTGCAATCAAGCTATAAGTGAACTAAAAATGAAAGAAAAGAAAAAGAAAAGAAAAGAAAAGAAAAGAAAAAGAAAAAAATAGAATAAATGGTTCCAATATACATGGAAATAAAAGTCTTACTCTCATGAATATCTTGCTTTTGGAATTTGAATTCAATTCCTTAATATTACCCATTAATTCAGTTATCCCGCGTGTTATTCCCTAATTCCTTTTTCTACCGTACAAAGAATTTCGTTTGCAACCCCCAGCCTACCCCAAATTGTAACCCGAAAAGTCCTATTTGATCCTAGGGTAATGTGATTCAAAGGTCGAACATTAGCGATAATATGTTTACGTGCATTTTACATTGGTTAATATGCTATATCCTTTCATGAGTTTGTATTTTTTCTCTTTTATATATCGTTCTTCATTGATGACGCATGTCCCGTGTGTGTTACATCCTATTTTTGAGCGTTTTCATTTGTTGAGTGTAACATCCGGAGAGAACTTGAGTTATGCATGCTTTAGCGTTTACATGGATTATGAAAGTTTTGCCAAATCTAAATTACCACATGTGTCCGCTTATTTTGCATTTCCATGGTTTCAATTTCTATTGAAGTTACTTGTTTAATGTCAATAATTGTTGTCTTTTCTATGAGCTTTGTTCACTTTGTTAATAGATTATGCTTCTTTGATAATTGTTGAGATATACATTGGTTTTTGCCATATCATTGTACGAGTTGACTTGATGATTGTGGGTATCATCCCTAGAAACCCTCATGAGACGACACTCGTCCCCTAGGGCCACCTAGGGGTTTAATAACTTATTGCATATGCTAAAGGCAATCGTTTGCTCACAAAAGTGGCATTTTATTTCTTTCTACATATTTCTCCTATTTTGGTTTTATTGATGGCCCTTTTCTCTTCATACTTCATTGCCTGGGTCTAGCAATGTATAAGTTAGGGGGTGTGATGAGTCACTTTTATTGTATTTATAACACCGTTAATTTATACATTCTAGCATTCCCGTAAATGTTATTCCCGGTTCTTATGCTCATTTATTGGCTAACCCCCATTTTGGTCACATATATATGGAGTGTGACTTAATTGAGATTTTATAGGTCTCGGGAATGCAAGTTGTGAAGTTTGGATAAGTTCCCAAAAGGTTTCTTTGACAGTTGCAGCTTCGGGGGTATTTTAGTAAATTTAGCATTCGGGTTTTGGTCCCGATCTCTTCACGAAAGTTGTATCCCTCCTTCTCATATTTTAATGGCCTCCAGCGGTGCATGAATCCAATTAAGAACCAAGAATTTACGGATGATTCGGTGAAACTTGGGGAAAATAAAGCCAAAGCAAATCATTTCCATTTTTTAGAGCAGGTCCGAATTGATTCGGACTATGCCGAATCGATTCGGCAGCAGACAATGCACATCCTTCCTATTTGCGAATCGATTTAGACTCTGCCGAATTGATTCGGGTATGCAGTCTCTTCTTTTTCCTATTTACTAGTTTTCCATTTTGGATAGAATTTTGGGGATTTATCCCTTGTTTTCTTGCATTTGAAGATATAGATTATTTTTGTTAAAAATTGGATAGATATAAATACTCTCTTCTCTCTCCTAGGTTAAGTGTATTTATTGCTCTTCCTACTTTTAATGCTTTCAATTCTCACAAGTTGGTTGTTAATTAATGCAAGCTTTGTTCATTTAATCCATATTTACTTGTGCTCTTTTGCTTTAAATTGCATTTATTACCATAGATTTAATTGTTTTGTGTTTACACTTGATGCCTTGCTTAAGTATGTTGTTTCTTTGCGTGAATAACTTAGTTTCCATTATGAGTAGCTAGACTTATGGTTGGGGATCATAATCCCACCTCGGATGCTTGAACTTTATAGTTAGGGTTTGGTTTAGAATTTTTCTGATTGAACTTCATGTGTTGGTGTTGGAGTATCCTAGTCTCTTAACTTCCCTTGTCATGCAAGGGTAGTGTTTGATGCTTTACTACAAACCCAACCAATCTATCAATAACTAATTAACACCTAATCCTCTATTGATGAGTTAAGTCTCTATATGATTGATGTTCGAACTTAATAAGTTATACTCGATTAGAATTAATTTCAACCCAGTCCTATAATCTTTTTAGCGAATCCAAGGTGGGATAATGATCCTCAATCCCTTTAATATCTTGAACTTAAGATTAACTTAGTTTGTTTTGTTATATCTTTATTGTTGACTAGTTCGTTGTCAATTTTACGCATGATAGTTTAGTGGTTAATCACTATCACCTTTTCAAACAATCAAATCATCTTTTACACTTTAATTTTGTGACCTTTAGGGAATATCCTTTATCCTAATCCTTTTCTCCTAGGAGCATTCAATCCCTGAGGAATACGATCCCGGTCTTGCCCGGTTGCTACTTGTTAAAAAAAATTTGCACTTGAATCAAACACTCTTTAGAGAGCAAATAGTGTGTACGCCTGATTTCCACGAAATTGATGATATGGTTGTGTTCTTCTCCATCCGATCTACGCAACGGTGGTGTTTTTGGTTCAGAAGGTGCAATAATGGTGGTTCTAGCCTTAGGGAGTATCTCCCCTTCCTCCTCTAATGGCCTCCGTGAGTTTTGCAGATTCTAAACCTAATGGCCTTAACCTAACATTGATATACACTTAGCAAATTTTGTAGGTTTAATTCCGTCAAAATTTCAAAAGATTAAAATACCCCTCGGGGGTGCCGGTTTGGCCTTAACCTATCATGACTTGTACTACGTCTAAAGAAGCTTGGGATATCCTCCCGCTCATACACAAGGGTACCAATTATTCGAAACTTCTAAGCTTCAAAACCTCACTACACAATTTCACACTATACGCATGCTTAAAATTGAAACTTTTGATGAATTTTATGCTCATATGTTTGATATGGTAAATTCATGTTTTAGTTTGGGTGAGAAAATTCCAAAAATGAGAGTTATAATGAAAATTCTGAGGTTTCTCCTATCTCATTTGAGTGCGAAAGTTACCATACTTAACTCTTTGAGAATTCTAGACAGAATTAGGCTAGAAGAACTTGTAGGTGATCTCCATGCTTACGAATTAGACATGTTCCCCAAAACCCAAAAGAAAAAAGAAAAAGGAAGAGATTTAAAAGCTAAATAAAAAAGATGAGGTTTCTAACTCTGATCTGAATTTTATCAAGATGATCTCTCCCTATTTCAAAACAAATCAAAAAGTTTCTCAAATTCAAAAATCAATATTCATCCAAATTGGAAAATAAAAGTCTTGAGAAAAATAAAAATTATAAAGCGGGTAAGAATTTTTTTGAGAATGATCAAAAGAAATCTAAAGGTGTGTATCCTAAGAAAGATGAATTGGAGAGGTGTTATAAGTGTGAGGGGAAAAGTCAAAAAGCCCATGAGTGTCTCACTAGGCTTAAGAGACAGGAAAAGGCAAAGCTGCCTATAATGCCACTCTACGCGATAATAATGTAGAGCCAGTAGATTTCGGGGATGAATCACCATATGGGCGTAACTTCATCACGTTCATGTCTAGTCACGCTAGCACTTCAAGTAAGTCTCACACCAATAAGGATGTTTTCAAATGTGAAACCTAGAAAATGATTTAAGTCATTTTGGAGAGTTTTAGGGTGATGATTTGAGTGAGGAAAAATATGGTCTCCAATACGCATACTCTGAACTTTACACAGAGTAGTTAAAAATAAAAAGCAAAATAAAATTTAACTTGTATGGTGTTGTCTTTAAAGTGAGAGTTGAAAGTTTTGAGAAAGGGTGAGACCTCAGTGATAATATCTTTGAATGTGAAACTTATTTCTGTGGGTAGGAAAAAGATCGACTTGGCCAATAAAGTGTCTAGTCTTAAGAAAGATCTTTAAACATCATTGGTGACTCGTGAAAAAATAAAGACCATGTTTCCTCACTTGAGAAATATCTCGAACGTGCTCAGGAGGTCAAAGTCACCTCAGAGAACACAACCAAGAAACTTGAAAAGATATTTCTAGGTCTTGCTTTAGATTTTAAAGAGAGGCGTGGCATAGATTACGAGGGTGCATCGACTTCCAATATCTCACCTGAATCGATTTCCATGTTTGTGTTAGATCCTTACGGGCTTCGACCTAACCCACCCGTCCTGGGCATTTTCACCATGGTCAATCCAAATAAATATATGTTTATACCCATTGCAATCTAAGAGGTCACCTTAGGGAGTTTTGATACAAGCTAATAAGAGTCCCTCACAGACATGCTCCCACACACCACTATAGTAACTTTGCTAGTCTTAGAGAGTAAGTTGAGTTTCCAGTCACTACTTATAATCATTTAATGAAAAAATTTCACAGCATGTCTACGCCTCATGATAACACTTCCAACACCATGACTAGTGCCAGCAATGATAAGCACAAGAAAAAGGTTACCAACACTTGGGTACCTAAAAATAACGAAAAACCCTTATTGTTCACGTTTCTATTAAGGTTCAAGATACTTCGCAATGATCTTTTGATAGTGGGTGCTCTGGGCACATGACTAGTGATAAGTCTCATTTTTCCAACCTTATGGGTCACAAGGAAGGAAAAGTCACCTTTTTGGATGGGAGTAGGTATAGCATATTAGGATAAGGATGTATGGAGATTTTCGTCTTTCCCAAACTAGACAATATGTTGTATATTGAAGGGTTAAAGGAAAACTTATTAACCATAAGCCAACTTTGTGATGCTAACTTTATGGTAAAGTTTGACCAGTGAGAATGTAATGTTTTTGATCAATCTGGTTAACTTTTTCTATAAGGTATGAGGACTACTGATAATTGCTACAATATCATTCCTAAGTCCTCTTGGGTGTGAAATAGTGCTAAGGTCTCTATTATGGACCTTTGGCATCAACGACTAGGTCACATCAATTTTAGAGATCTTACGAGATTACTTAAGAAAGACCTACTTCATGGCTTACCATCTCTTAGTAAACCAACTCCCTCGGTTTTTGGTCCTTACCAACATGGAAAACAAATCAATAATCGTCATAGGAAGTTGCATACTATTACCACCTCGCGTGTGTTAGAGTTGATACATATGTATCTTGTGGATCCAATGCGCACCAAGACCATTGGTTATAAGAAGTACATTTTGGTGACGGCTAATGAATTTTATAGATACTCCATTATTGGATATCTTAGGGAAAAGTTCGATGCTTGTGAGTTACTTACAACTAATTGTCGCTTACTTTGAAATTAAGACAATGTTTCCATCAATAGATTGAGAAGAGACAATGGCACGGAGTTTATCAATGTCGGTGTTGGTGCATATTGCGGTAGTGTATGCATCAAACACAAGTTTTCGGTGGTAGGCAAGCCTCAATAAATGGAATTGGTGAGAGGAAAAATAGGACTATCCAAGAGATGGGGAGATCCATGTTACTTGGTAGAAATGTGCTTAAACAATTTTGGGTCGAGGTGGTTAAAACTGCATACCACATGGTGAATATGGTTTATCTACGTCCACATACGCTTCACACTCCATATAAGACGTGGAACGGTAAGAAACCTAACCTATAGTATTTTTGAGTTTTGAGGAGTCCTTACTATATCCTTAGAAATAGAGGGGACTTAGGGAAATTCAACTCTAGAAGCGATGATGGAATATTTTTAGGATAATCATTGACTAGTAGATCATATAGGGTGTATAACGTCATGATTAGAGATGATAAACCTACTTCATTTATCGATCAAGATCTTGTGCATGAGAATAATGCACCCCCCTATGACCATCCTATTATTCCCCACACCACCACGGTATACCCCCCTCTTAAAAAAGAGGATACACCATCTTGGGTTTGAAGAGTCATGATCTTGCCGACATACTTGGTGATCCCACAATAGATGTCAAGACTTGTGCTCAACTAGATAATGTGATTAGATACTTTAGCTACACTGTGACACCCCGCCTATTCTAATAATGGGTGGCCAATCCTTTATTAAAATAAAACAAGAATCTCAGTCGGGTTCAGTCTTAGCATCACTGTCGAAAACCAATTAATTACTAATAACTTATTAAGCCCGGTGTCAAATTTTAAAACTTATAATCATGTTTTTATAGAACATTCGACCATATAAAATAAACATTCACCACAACAGAATAACGAGTACCGATAGCATAAATAAATAAAATAACTAAACAACTCTCACTAAATCCCGAGTACAATCATCCAACTGATAAATAAAATAAAGTAACAAAGCCTGAATATGCAATTTGTCCAACTATGGGCGATATGCCCAAAAATAAAATAATTGAATAACATCTTAACTAGATAGAATGGATAGAAGCATCTAAGCAAATCCTCCAGGAATCCACAACTGCTGCAGCATCGTCTTACTAGAAGCGCAAGCTAATCCTGGCATACCTGTGGCTGAACATCTAAAAGATTTTGAAAATATTTTTGATATGGGTCAGCACCCAAAAGTTATTAAAATTATTTGCAATTATTTAAAATGCAATAATGAATATGGACCAAAATTATTCATGGTCATCTGGTGTCGCACTCACATGAGATTATCCTCGCCCTTCATCTATAGTGCGTACCTAACGCATGTATTTTAATTTCCTAGTTATGTTATCTCTTCTAACTAGTATAGTCATTCTTCACATAGTCCAATTCGCTAAACCTCGATCACAATTGTGCTACACGTCTTTTACTTTACTTTGTTTATCACATGGCTATCACCTAAGCTATAACATAATATTTCTCAATTATACTCATGCCGTTAAAAAATCAACGTAACTGAATAATTTAATGTTCACACATTCATTGAGTACATATATACATATAACACTATTTTATATGTATATATTTAACATCCCCAAGCTATACTCTCGGTTGCATTCCCTAGTATGTTATGAGGCTCCAGGTACGTCATATACTACTCTTAGGCCACCGGGTCGGAATCTCACCACCGATCCCAAATCATTAACACATAAACTAGAGGCGGTCATAAACATACATCCTTGGGTCATAACCATAACACATTATCCCACCGGACTCGAAACTTACCTACAGCAGCCATGCAACAATCCTATAACCAAGGCAAATGACACAACACCTATTCGTCACGCCAGGGTGAACCACCCATTCTGCGTAAGCTCCAACTATAGTATAACTAGAGTAAGCATGTTTACATATAAATCAGTCACACACACACCTCTCTCTCTCTCTCTCTCTCTCTCTCTATATATATATATATATATATATATATATATATATATACACACACTATTTCACTCGGTATGTATATATAAATAAAACCGGCTAACGTGCATAATGTCTCTCGTAGCACTAACCTACCAATCCCGAAGTCTATCTTGAGTTCCCAATTTTAGCTACATATTCACTTATTGTTGAACTGAATGATTATATGCTTCTGGCCAACATGCTAATCAAACCAAGCACTAGCTTAGCAATCCCGAAATCCTAAATCGATTTCTCGATTTCCACCCATGATTATTTACTCGCTTTGACACATATTTCTTTATAGGAAATCCATCCCTGGCTAGCCTACGAAACTACCTAAGTTTCATGGGAATAAGTTAATATGAGTTTTGAAAAGTCCTACCACAAGATCCCTTTTAATAGATAGAAATATAAGAGTTTTTATCCCATTAGAACTATTAAAAATCATAAATTTGCACAAATTTAATATTATGATAAATTAAACACTTTTTACGAAGATGACTATTACTCCCTCCACAAAAGTCCAAATCACCCAATTCAAAGATCATTGGAAAGCTAAAATTCATACCTTTCTTTACATATATGGATAATAGTATAACTTAAAGCACAAATAAAATGGCATGCATATGAATTGACATAAAAATTTGTAAAAATAAGATATTCTCACAGATTAAACACCTTTTACTAAAACGACTATTACCCCTCCACAAAAGTACAAATGACGAGATTCAAAGATAATTGGAAAGATAAGATAAATACATTTCTTTACATCTATATCCCATAGTCTAATTCAAAATGAAAATAAATGGCATGGGTTTGAAGT
This sequence comes from Sambucus nigra, assembly GCA_949130495.1. NCBI lineage: Eukaryota > Viridiplantae > Streptophyta > Magnoliopsida > Dipsacales > Adoxaceae > Sambucus > Sambucus nigra. Next base: position 300,067,784 of record OX422208.1, read on the forward strand.
GACGTTAAAATTTATGACAAATTTATCAGTTAAATTAATAAATCACTTAATACTAAACCCTGATTTTAAGATTCACCCTTTTCACTATTAAATCAATCAAGAACCAATATTTTTAATTATAATCACATCAGATTTATCATATTATCATAATTAGATTCATCTTTAATAGTTACTTTGTTTAAAACCCAATTTTGCATGGTTTTCCCAACCCAAAAATTGTGTGTTTTCCTACACCAATTATGCATGAATATTTGAAACTAAAATTAATATTAAATCAAGTTAAATACTTGAATTGAGATCTATGTATTTATGATACTTTCTTATTGAGTTCCTCTCCTGACAATGATCTCAAAACCGGATGAACTTGATCTCCAACTCGGATCCCTTTTTCTTCATTTTTCTCTATTTTCTTCTTCTCTTTTACCTCTTTTATAAAATATCTAGCCTCTTTAAAATAACTTAAATATAATACTAAACACTCCAAATCTAGAAATTAAGTTAGCCCTTATATCTAAAATGACCCAAATACCCTTTTACGGCTCCCATATAGCCTAAAAAACCCCCGAAACTCAATTATAAACCACCAGTACCTATTTATGATAATTTAGACCCACAATGGACCATTGGTGCACCCAAAATTGGCATTTGAGTTATTTAACATAGATTTCCATTTGATTCCCAACATGACTCTATTCGCATGTCCCACATGCGATATCGTTAAACCCGTCGCTTTTACTCAATTACGGTGTAATATAATATATCATTTTTATTTACTTATCACACAAGTAAATATAAATACACATAAATATTCATCCTTTTACACGCTTATTAATATTTATCTAAGTGAATTTTTTCCCAATATAATTAAATTACGTGCACTCGTGTAATTTAAAATGCTTTAAAAATACGGGGTGTTACATACTTCCCTCCTAACAACGGAATTTCATCCCCCAAATTCGGACATACCTGGCATAAATCTCTCTAGATACTTTTCCTGCATAGCATCGTCATGCACCCACGTCGACTCATTGGCATTATGATGCCCCACTGGACACAAGATAACGGTACCACAATGACCAAAGTCCTACTCAATACGGTCCAAAATGTCGAAAGTTCTCTCTTCATAAAGATGATCAATTACATGCCAATCTCATCTAAGGTTATACGCCTGTATACCACATCATCCTTAGTTACCTCCATGTTTAAGACACATGAAACACATCGTAAATTCACTGCAAATGCCCAGTGAGATGAGCCTATATACAACCAGACCCACCCTCTCGATAATGGGGAAAGACCCCACACACTTAGGCGCTAACTTCCCTTCTTCGCAAACCGCATCATTCCTGTCCTGGGAGATATCCACAGTAACATTTGAACACTTACATCAAACTTTCATAATCTTTGGTTACTATCCTTAAAGTCCAGAATGTATATCCTCAGCATATCCTCTAACATCTTCGTTACCCTTTTCATCTATCCATTGGTTTGCGGGTGATACGCCTTACTCAAGCTCAATGCCATCCCCATAGTTTCCTGGAAACTCTGCCAAAAGTAGGGCATAAAGATATTATCTTGATCAAAAATAATGTTGGGTGTCACCTCGTGCTGGCTCATTCTCTTTTTATAATGAAATGTGGCACACTGTCCAATCATGTAATTCACCCAAATTAGTAAGAATTTCTCCACCTCGGTCAATCGATCCCAATAACCCATAGGAAATCCTGCACCCTTCGCAATGTTGGTAACCCAAAATAAAATCCATCGGTATACATTCTTATTCCCTCACGGGAACCTCTAATCGTTACAAAACTCTATTTGATCGCTTAGGTTCAACCTTCTCCATCTAACAAGTCGTGCATCTGGAGATAAACTTCGCTATGTATCACTCCACACCAACCCACATGTACTATATCCAAAATTATATAATACATATTGTCCCCCTACTGAGGTATACCAAAAATTATGACCCATGCATCCGTTCCATACCCATGTGCTTTGTGGGTCCTTCCTGTTTAGGATAATCAACCTCCTATTAATGCGCAATCCACCCTTAGAACTGTCTGAGTACTACTTTTCTCTATTTTTTAAAAATGTTGGACCCTCCCTTGGCAAGAATGATCCGTCTCCCGTGTCTTTACAATCCTTTCACCCATCTAGAGTATAATGTTTCTCCCTGCTATAAATGTTCGAGCTATCTTCTTCCTCTAACAAAGTTCAGTCTACCTCTAATTTTTGCTATTAACTTCCCTATAAGCATATGGCTCAAATAATACACCTCCACATTATCCTATCTCGTATAACACTAAATATTGAACAAAATAGGGTGCCCATACACCCTATACCCCGTGCATGAATGCACAAATATCACAGATGCAATCTACATATATCAAAATCGATCGCACATAATCTGCATGACTATACAATAAGGGTAAATTCAATTAACCTACTAATTGCGACTCAATTCTTCTGAGATTGCACCACTTATAGACTAGTGGTGCAAATATTCTCCAGTGCTTTCTACATAACACTACCTAGTTCCGCAAGCCTTAAATCATATAATAGCTCTTTGCCCAAGGTGTTATCTACACAGGTATAATGAATAACGTACTAAACCAGTGACCTAGGGCTCAAACATCTTTCAACTCCCAACTCCCAACACTTACCAAGTTTTATGTGTGGGGCGTCTCGCAAGATAATTCCAAACAAGGAACACCCCGATACACTACTACCTAGCTTTATCGGTTATTGAGGCTCATAGGCCTAAGACACATTACCGGAACACTCAAAAATCCTTCCCCCAAAAGTGCTAAATCATATTCCCAACTTCCACATATCTAAAGGATCCATACAATACGACACTTGCACTATCACTAAGTCCTCAGCGTTATGTCAATTACAACTTGATCTCTCAACTCGATTGTAACTACGGTATCCCATGAATCACATTAGTAAAGCCCCTATACATAAGGATCGGATATAATGAGATAATTATACTATCTGAAGTCTCCATTCCAATGTAATATAAATGCAGACTTGACCCGTACTCAGGATGAGGCATCAAAAAAAGAAACACATCATGCCCTGGAATAACTAACACGATATCATTACTGCAACAGTCCACCATCGCTCTACACGTCGCTAACCAGTCCATACCTAGGATAACATCATACTCATACCTATTTAAAGTGAGTAGATCCAATAAAACTTATCCTCCCAGTGCCTACATTCACTCCCCTGCGGATGGAATGAAAGAGAGCCCCTCTATAATTCAGTAAATATACACTCATAATAATAGTGACTCAAATTACATCCACTAAACCCGTCTCACGTGTGAATCTAGTTCTAACAACAGAATGTGATGCACCCGTGTCACACAAAAATCTCCCCATGTGCCCACGAATAAAAAATATACCCTCAATTGTAATGGCGTTAGCTGTTCAACTAGTCCACGAACGTGATACTCATGCCCAAATTGTCCCAAGATTTTCTGCAATTATTGTCCCTATTAGGCACCCTGCTCCTGGCCCCTAGTCCTATTCGGACATAAATGCCATATGTGGCCTTGATCTCCACATATGAAACACCTCCCTATGCAATCTGCGTGCCTCTGCCCCTACTGACTCTGGCGAGGGGCGAGGCTACCCTTGTCTCTGGACTTACTGTCCCTGGTATCCACGACCCTACTGGCCTCCAGTCTAGTTCTCTTATGAAAGGTCAAGGAATCTCCTCCCCATCACCATCTGAACTGTTGATGGAAAGTACTAGTGGTTATATCGCACCCAAAATTCCTGAATGGTCATAGTGTCTCTCTCCTCAGAAGTGGTGACTGACTCCCATCACTGACATGCTGTTTCTATAAGCTTAAAAGTAGTCAAAATCTACTTTTGAGTGTCATTTCACTCGACCATACATAGATGCCTAAAGATGTCTTTCTTCTATTGGCTACCTGCAATAACATTTTCGCTCCCCTAGAACTCTGATGGATGGCCTGTATAGAATGCCTCTCTAATTCCCTCCCACACCGAGGGCCCTGGGTGGACCTGGACGACGAGTGCCACTGGCTATTGTGTCGGTGCCTAGGGAAACTAATGCGCCATGGCATTCATCGCAACATTAATCGTCTGCGCAATAATAGTGGTGACCTTTGTAGATATTATCGCTCCCTATGCAACCTGCATCTCTGGCTGAGCCTCTCCTCCAATGGCCGTCTTTGCGGCCTGAGCTGGTCATCCTCTCATGTTATTTGGCATCTGAAATCGAACTGAATTTGTATAACATCGGTTTAGCTATATATAATAGCAGAAGAATGTAAAATCAAAATATGAATCAACATTCCTTAATAGAGGGCTCTACATCAAGGAAACACAATGCTAAAAACGTAACAAGTCAGCACAAATCCTAAGGACACTAAAAACCGATGCTCTAATACCATATGTGACACCCCACTTATTTTAATAATAGGCATTTATTCCTCTACTAAAATAAAATAGGAACCCAGTTTGGTTCATTCTTAGCATCACTGTCAAAAACCAATTGATTACTATTAACCTATTAAGCTCGGTGTCATAATTTTACAACTTATTAACATGTTTTAAAGAACATTCAACCAGATAAAATAAACATTCACCATAATGGACTAACGAATACTGATAGCAAAAATAAATAAAATAATCGAATGACTCTTGCTAAATCCTGAGTAAAATCATCCAACTGATAAATGAAATAAAGTAACAAAGTCTTAAGATGAAAGCTGTCCAACTGTGGGGGACATGCCCAAAAATGAAATACTAGAATAGCATCCTAACAAGATAGAATGGATAGAAGGGTCTAAGCAAATCCTGTAGGCATCCATAGCTGCTGAAGCATCGTCTGATTGGAAGGACAAGCTAATCTTGGCGTCCTTATGGTTGAGCACCTAAAAAGTTTTGAAAATATTTTTGATACGGGTTAGCGCCCAAAATAATTTAAAATTATTGGCAAGTATTTAAAATGAAATAATGAATATGTAGCACAATTATTTATGTTCATCTAGTATCGCACTCACATGAGATTCTCCTCACCCTTCATATATAATGCTCACCTAACGCATGTATTTTAATTTCCTAGTTATGCTATACCGCCTAGCTAGTCTTATCATTCTCCATATAGTCCAATACACTAAACCTTTAGCCCAATTGTGCTACACGTATTTTACTTTACTTTGTTTATCACATAGTTACCACCTAAGCTATAACATAGTATTTTTCACTTATACTCACACCGTTATAAAATCAACGTAACTATACAATTTAATGTTCACACATTCATTGAGTACACATATACATATAACCTCAATTTATATGTATATTTATAAAATCCCCAGGCTGTCCTCCCGACTGAAATCTCTAGTATGTTATCAGGCTCGAGATATATAACGTACAACTCCCAGATTAGAATCTCATCACCAATCCCAAATCGTAAACACATAAATTGGAGGCGATCATAGACATACATACGTGGGTCATAACGAAACCACATTACCACACCCGACTCGAAACTTACTTTCAATGGTTATGCAATTGCCTTATGACCTAGATAAATGACCCAACACTTGGTGGTCACGCCAAGGTGGATCACCCACTATGCACAACCTCCAACTATAGGATAACTAGAGCAGGTATGTTCACATAGAAATCAGTCACACATAAGCATATATGCATATATATATATATACACTATTTCCCTCGGTACGTACATAAAACCGTTCAACGTGCGTAATGTCTCTCGAAGCACTAGCCAACCAATCTCGAAGTCTATCTTGAGTACCCGATTTTAGATAAGTATTCACTTACTTATTGTTAAACATAATGATTATATGCTTCTGGACAACATGCTTATCTAACCAAGCACTACCTAGCGATCCCGAAATCCTAACCCGATTTCTCGATTTCCACCAATGATTATTTACTCACGTAGTCACGTATGCCTTACATAGAATCCATTCCCGGCTAGCTTACAACACTTTATAAGTCTCTAGAGAATAATTTAATATGAGTTTTAAAAAGTCATCCCACGAGATCCCTTTAAATAAGTAAATATATAAGAGTCCTTATTCCATTAGAACACTTAATAATAAAAAAATTGCGTAATTCTAAGATTTTGACGGATTAAATACCTTTTACTAAAACGACTATTATTTTCTCCACAAAAGTCCAAATGACCTGATTCAAATATCATTGAAAATATAAGATCCATACCTTCCTTTAAATCTATGGCTATTAGTTTAAATAAAAGTACAAATAAAATGGCATTCATTTGAAGTGACGTTAAAATTCACAAAAATTAGATATAAACACCTTTTACTAAAATGGATATTACTCCCTCCACAGAAGTCCAAATAAACTGATTCAAAGCTAATTAAAAAGTTAAGATCAATAAATTTCTATAAATATGTGTCCAATAGTCTAATTCAAAGTAAAAATAAAATGGCATGCATTTGAAGTTAAAATTTCTAACAGATTCATCAATTAATTAATAAATCACTCAATACTAAACGCTAGTTTCAAGATTCACCCTTTTATCTTTTAAGTCAATCAAGAACCTATATTTTTCATTATAATCACATCAGATTTACCATACTATCATCATTAGATTCATCTTAAATAGTACTTTATTCAATACCCAATTTTGCATGGTTCTCCCGACTTAAAAATTGTGTGCTTTCCTACACCATTTTTTCATGAATATTTGAAACTACAATTGAAATTAAAGCAAGTTAAATACTTGCCTTGAGAGATATGAATTTCTAATATTTTCTTATTGATTTCCTCTCTTGACAATGAAATTGAACTCGAATGAACTTGATCTCCAACCCGGATACCTTTTTCTTCAATTTTCCCCTTTTCTTCTTCTCCATTCTCTCCTCTCTCAAAACCGTAGCCTCTTGAATGGTTGAGTAACTTCCCACTTCTACCCACATTACTTAAATATAAATCTAAACACACCAATTCTCGAAATTAAGTCATTCCTCATATGTAAAATGACCCGAATACCCTTTTATGGCTCCTATCTAGCCTAAAAAGCTGTTGGAACCCAATTATAACTCTCGAGGTACCTATTTCTGACTATTTTGATCCACTCTGGACCATTGGCACACTCAAAATCGACATGTTTTACTTTACTAATCACACAAGTAAATATAATTACACATAAATATTAATCCTTTTACTCGCTAACTAATATTTATTTAAGTCACTTTATTTCCCAATATAATTGAATTACATGCACACGTGTAATTTAAAATGCTTTAAAAATACAGGGTGTTATATACACTTCCACAGTAGAGCCCAAGAATGTGAAGGAAGCACTTAATGATGAGCATTGGATAAGAGTATACAAGATGAGTTACATCAATTTTGAAAGAACAAAGTTTGGGAATTGATCTCCCAACCTAAAAAGACTAATGTGATTGGTTATAAGTGCATTTTCAAGAATAAGGTGGTTGGAAATGGTACCATAGTTTGTAATAAGGCTATGTTAGGTGTCTCAAGGTTATACACAAGTTGAAGGTGTAGACTTTGACGAGATATTAATTCATGTTTCTAAGCTTGAGTCCATCTGCTTACTACTTGCGATAACATGTCATCTGCGATTAAAACTATACCAAATGAATGTCAAAAGTGCATTTGTCAATGGCATTCTTTATGAGGAGGTTTACGTGGAACAACCAAAGGGGTTTGAAGATCCAAAACACTCGAAAAATGTCTTTTATCTAAAGAAGGACATGTATAGTTTGAAGCAAGCACCCCGTGCTTGGTAAGAAAGGCTAACTTCTTATTTCTTAGCTCGTGACTTAAAGAAAGGGGGAGATTATATGACGTTGTTTTTCAGGAGAAAGGGTGGTGCTATTATGATTGCCCAAGTATATATGAACGACTTAGTCTTTGGATCCACGCGTTCCTAATATGCTCACACTTTAGAGGAAGAGATAAAGAGTGAATTTGAGATGAGAATGGTTTGTGAACTTACTTTCTTCTTAGGTCTTCAAGTGCGTCAATTTGAGAATGAGATATTTATATCTCAATCTAAATATCCTAGGTTTCTAGTGATTTTTTTTTTTGTTTGGACTCTGCTAAGCACTCTCTCACACCCATAAGTTCCTCGACAAAGCTTAATAAAGTCACTTTAGGTAAGGAGGTAAGGAAAAAACTCTATAAGAGTACTATAGAAAGCCTCCTCTACTTGACCGTTAACTATCCTGATATTGGTTTTACTATTGGAGTTTGTTCACGGTACCAAGCATCCGTAAAGGAGTCACACTTGGTTACACTTAAACATATTATTAAATATGTGAGTGACATTATTTCTTATGGCATTTGGTATTCTTTTGATACCGATGATCGTTTATCGGCTTATTCGAATGTCGATTGGGCGGGGGACATTAACGGTTGTAAAAGCACATCAGGTGCATGCTTTTACTTTGGGAGTGATCTTGTCCCATGGTTGAGCGAGAAAAAAAACTCCATTTCTTTGTCCACGACGGAGGCCGAGTACGTAGACGTCGGGAGTTATTGTACACAACTCTTATAGATGAAGCAAATGTTGGAGTATTATAGGATTAAAAGGCACAATGACTATTTCTTGCAATAATTCCAGTGCAATCCATATTTTTCGTAATCCCGTTCAACATTCTTGTATAAAGCACATTATGATCCATGAGCACTATATTTGTAATTTTATTGAGGATAATAGAATTTCCTTGAGCTTCATGAGTACCGAACGTCAATTATCTAACATTTTTCCTAAACCTTTAGATGCACTTAGATTTGAGGCACTTAAGAAGTATTTAGATATTTGTTTCTATTGATGGAGTTCGGGTTTTGTTTCTACTGTAGGGTGATTTTCATATTCCTACCATTTTTCTCTACAACTAGATTGTATTCTTATGTTTATATTTCTAAAAATTCAAAAATATTTTCTTTTTTTAGAAAACTTTGATAAATATTCAAAAAGATTTTACTTTGATAAAATTTTCAAACACTAGAAAAAGATTTTTGTATTTTATTTTACACCATATATGAATGAACATTTAAGATGTTCGAATCACAATCTTATCCATCCGTTAATGTGAGTTAATCATAAAGTCATGATACATGGCTTCATTTTTTTGTGCTTAATAATGCATGTTTAACATTGAGTCATTCATTGTTGATTACTTCCCTCATGCTATACTCATTATTTCTCCTTGATTGCATAGATGAATAAACTTTTGAACATTTCACTTTTTTGTCATATGTTGAATAGGAAGTTCTCATCTCAGTTATGCTTAATGACGAACAAAATGAACTAGGAACTAATTGTACATGTGAAAATCATTGCCCATTTTTTTACCGAAAAATTGAGTGATATATGTTTAATAAATAGAAAGGGGATATGAAATAAGCAATCTTCTTTGCATGAAAGGCCCCCATTGAAAATAGTGTGAAATATGAATTCGGCACATAAAAACAGAAGTGCAAAGGGGCAATTTTGTTTCATTTATGCTTCGTTATAAATGAGAAATATGATTCCTTCAAAAATTTTGCGAGTTTATGCTTAAAATGCGAGATTTTGAGGGTGTTATAGGTTGAAGATCAATGGGTTTTCACAATAAAATTCCTTTAAATATATTAAATATTTTGGGGTTATTGATTGGAGAAATATTAAAATTTGTGACATTTTCTATGAGTTCAATTTCACATTATTTAATATTTTTTACTCAAAAAGTTGAATTGAGTTCTTTCTTTATAAGTATCTCTTTGACTTCATGCACTATCACTACGTATGCCTATGTTTCCTATCCGTGCATTAAGTTCACACACATTCATTCCATATCCACGATGCATATGTTTTCATGCTACTCCATGGTGTGATTACTTGTATTTCTATATATATTTTTATATTAAAAAAATTTAAAAATTCCAAAAACAACTTATTGGTTTGTTAAAGTTTCACCACATTTGCTCAATTGTTTATCCTTTGTGATGATATTTCAAATTTGTTTTCTCGTGATGCTAACTTTCAGGTTTAGCTTCTAACCCTTTATCTATTACGAACAAAGATGGAAGAACATATTAAGGGAAATTTTCTTTATGCTCCATACATCACTGTATCTTCTTTGCTTCATGTGTGGAGGTCTTTTTCTTCATTAATGAAATCATGGACTACACAATAAACATTTTCAGTAGAGACAAAGTTGCAAGTGTATTTTCCTTTTCGAGTTTGGGAAGGACATTAGTTGAATTTGTCTTGGGTGTTATTTTTTAATTTTTTATTTTATACGAGAATAGCCAAAGGGGGAGATTTAAAACAGTAAATTTTATAATTGCTCATTATGTTTTTAGTTTGACATATTCCGTTACATCTCTACATCGTTGTGTACATTCTTAAGAGCTTCAATCGAAGACACGTTAGTGACTGAACATGACAATTGAAGATGAAAGAGTTGAGATCATCATTACAATCATTGGAGAAGGTATATGAGGTTGATTTTGTATAATCATTGTGTTTTGGGGTATTTTAAAAGTGTTTGAAACAAAAAATATTTTTCAGAAATTTTTAAAACAAAAATTCTTCTTTAAGTCATCTCGTTAAAACGTGATTTGAAGGGCCATTTGAACGAGTTTCTTCAACTCCTTGGTATATGACGTTCGAAAGAAACTTCAAATTAACCATTTTCCTCCTCGATTAGAACCCAATATTTCACATATATAGTGACATATATGGGCAGTACATCTTCCCCGGGGCCTTATTTCCATCCTTTTGAGCTATTTTTATGTGCATATATTTTATTTGAATGTTATATGATATTTGAATTTAAATGTAGACTTGTGTAGGGTCAAGAAAGTGTTCTTCATGTGAAGCGAAGCTCATTTCCTACCCAAAAGGCACGTCCTAGCTTTAAAAGAGGATGTCCAACTCTTCAAAGAAGGATTCGAGAAGTTTTGGATATTTTTAGGTATTTTGGAGAGCACAGAGAAAAATATATTTTTCCCTGTCACGATGTATTTTTCCTATACCAGGATGTATTTTTCACTATTAAGATTTTTTTTGCCTTGGGAGGATCCATTTTTCTTCACCAAAAAATTAAAACAATGTCAATATGAGATTTTAGTTTTAAGATAGCATATTTTAAGCCTTTGGAAGGTTTTTTTTACACGATTCTTAGCTTAGGGAGAGTTGATACTTTGTACTTAGAGAGTTATAGAGAGAGAAAGAGGAGGAAACAAGGGATTTGTACCAAGTTTGAAGAAAATATAAGATTGAAGCCCTATTTTCATTCAAGATCCGTGGCTTGCTTTCTCTACTTCATCTCTATTTCAAATTCTTTTGTGTTCTCAACGTTCAATTACTAAATTTATATGGTTAGGGTAATGAATTCAATATGAATAATATTTAATTAGTAATAGATTGATTGTGGAATGTAATGATTGGTGAAGTTGAGTTAATATTATAGGGATTTCTCTTCATCCATATTGTCAAGAAACATGGATAGTTAGTGGTGTCCATAATTCTAATTCAATTGGTTTTATTTGTTCATAATAGATCTTAATTAAGTATTGTTGGTTAATACCTTCACACTTGATATTTGATTTCACATAAGGATTCACCAAACTAATACATATCTATATTCAATCAATCATTTATGTTAAGATTCATATGAAACTCATGATCCCTAACCTTCACTCTCAATTGAATTCTCAATTACTTGTTATTTTTGTGTTTAATTTCTATTTACCTTCATTTAATTAAACTAAATTCACATTCAATTTTATACTCACACAACATGTTTGATGAAATGGCTCTATAAGTATAATTGATCAGTAGTTTCACCAATCTCTGTGAAGGGTCGTTCGAATGATTTTTTTAACTCATTGGATATCTGAAGTTGGAATAAAACTTCAAATGAACCATTTTCCTCCTCTCACTGGATTATTGTTTGATCTATTATTCTACGCTGTTCGAATGAGTTTTCATTGGTCGTTCGAACGAGCTTACAAAAAATTATTTTTTACTTAATTTGAAATGAAATCATTTTAAGTCTATCTCTTGGAGATTTTTGTTCATATTTAAAGAGATACGAACTTTCATTTCTTTGCAAGCATTTTTCCACATATTTTTAAATCAAAGACTTTAGTTTCTGAATCCAAACCTCTTGGATGTTTTGTTATCACTTTATCAAACCTGCAAGAACACATCATATTTTCATATCCCCGTGGAGTTAATTCTTCACCGCTGAAAGTTGGAAAGGAGTTTTATGAGGCTAATCGATGGACATTGAGGTAAGCGGAGCTTGTTGTGAGGCATTTCTGGATCTACACTGCTTTGTGTTATCAACAAGGAAGGAGACATAACTGCGATACTCAGTAGAGTCTAAGTATGTAAGACTATTTATGTCGTTCTATAATACTTTAGTTGTAACAGTGTTGAAAAATGGTTTTTCCTGAAAGTTTTTTTTTTCTCATATCCCTTGTTCTTATTTGTTGTATTCTATTTAGATTCAATATATTGCATATTTTGTTTCACCTAATTAATCAAGATAAAACATATAACTATACTTCTCTGCACGTCTTTTCAATTTAAAATTCCCATATATCGTAGCATAAAATATACGATTTAACATTTAGTCTTAGTTTCTGGTTATAATTCTAGATGATGTTTCCTTTTAAACATATTGTAAATATATATGGATAAAAATATGAAATCTAACATTTAGACTAAAAGAATGGAATTTTATAAATGCATTAATTATCCTTTAGGTTAATACGATAAAAAGGGCCGGGTATGAATAATTATGATTGTTGGCAGGACTCGATATAGAGTCATAATTATATCATGGTTTCGTTATTATTTATAGAGGGGGACAAAGGGCTGATGTTGGCTTATTTTATCCCTCTCCAAATAAGAAACAACGGACTTTGCGCTAGTGAACTCAGTATTTATTGAGGGTTACTTGCGGTTGATTTCGTCCGCTCCAGATTAAAAATGATGGACTTACATGCTAGTGGATCCATAGATTGTTGTGGCTAGTTATTTGGTGTACCAGGGACCTTGTAGTTAGTGGGGCTAGTCCCAATTTTATAGTTTGGTGTATTAGTGACCTGAATTAGTTGCGGTTAATCCTGATGTTACTTATGACAATATTATTGTTGGTATTGGGAATACTAGTGATCTCTTAATTAATGCGAACTATTAGGTTTTTATAGGACTTCATAAAATACATTACGAAAAGATAACACCAGTACTGGCGTGGCAAGTTATTTAAACAGTTAAATTTAAAATTGTGGACTTATTATTTATACGTTTGATTGTCAGTTACACAACTTTTTATCTTGGGATTGGCCCGACCCGTCGCGTTGTTATAGGTGCTCCAATGGCACGTTAGATTTAGCTTTGTCTCCTTTGATCACCGAATCATCTTTTCAGTCACCACTAGTTAGAGATGTATGTGTTGTAACTTATTTTATTTGATTTCTTTTGAGTGATGCGAGCTTTAAATTTTGCCTCATTAGACACTATATTCAGTCTATTTATATTGGAGGTTTTGGAGATAAAAATTATAGCATGTATGATTTTGGATGTCGGATATTATTATCTCATGTTTTATAGTTAGTGGTTGTGATTGGCTTATATTTCATGTTTATGTTTATTGAGTATATTCATGTCGCACTCTATTTTGCTTATCATTATTCATTGTTTCCATTTCATGATAAGGATAATATTTAATCATTTTAACAGCCCGTATAATTTAATAGTTAGACTTGATCAACCTAAATATTAAAATATATGGGGTGTCACATTCAGTCTATGAACCTTCAGCTTCAACATTTTACGATTCTTTGGCTCTTTCGAGCTATGGAACTTAGGATCCAACATTTTAGTGTCCCTGAGCTCCTGTGGACTACGAATCTTCGACTCTAATATTTTAAGGCCCCTCGGCTCCTTCGGCCTATAGACCTTTAGCTCCAATATTTTGAGGTCCCTCAAGACCTTCAGTTTTTACATTTTTACTCCCCTCGCTACTTTCTGAAAGAGTTGGCGCTTGCGTTCAAATAAGAAATAATATAATAAACACCAATTTTAACCCAAATTAACCCTAAGCATGCAACTAGGTGTGATTGAAACAATATGAAATCATGCGCAAGATATTCAACACACAAAGTTTAAGGAAAAATCCCCCACAGGGGCAAAACCATTTGTATATCACTATAATTTGTAAAATACGGTTTACAATCGGATTACAATGAAATACAGATTGACTAAGAATTACCCTCGGGTATCGGATTCTGTAGTCGCGGCTGGAAGAAACCCTTTCCAGTAGGGGTGGCGGCTGGAACTATCCCTGTCCAGTAGGGCTGCAATGAAGAGGAAGAAGCGGTCCACTTCACAAAGGGTTGAACATCAATGGTGTTCTTGGGTTGCTTAAAGGATTCACAAAGGTTTGGAAGAATTGTGTGAATCAAAACATGAGTCTTGGGACTCAAAAATATGAAGACTAGATGTATTTGGACTCTCAAAAACGTCTTCTAAAGTCTTGCAAAACAACTCCCCCGAAGTTGGTATTTATAGGAAAAAATATGAAGAATCCCGCTTTGTTAAAACTCTTAAAAACTTATCAGCGTACAGGTACACCGAACCCCATCTGGGGTACACCGAACCGGTTTGGTGTTCCCATCCTGGTATGAGGTTAAAAAAACAGCATTCTTCAAGGAATTTTCTCCAACTTCAAAAGGTCATAACTTTTTCATCGTAGCTCGAATTGAGGTGCCGTTTCTTCCAGTATCTTCGTTGCGGCGAGATCTTCAACTTTCAAGTTGACCAGACCTCCGGACTATGGATGTGAAATTACGAAAATGCCCTTGAACTTCCCTATCAAGCCTTTTTTCACTGTTTTGACTTCCCTTGCGTTCCACTTGCATTCCGTGCCTAAAATCAAGGAACGTGAAGTCGTTGCGGCAGATGAGGGACACATTTAGGAGTTGTTGAATGCTTGATGCTTGGAATTCGGATAGAGGCCGTCGTGAGCGATCGTGTAGAGACGTGCCAGATGTAGCCAAATGTAGCGGCGTATGACATACAAAACTGTAAGATAACGGACATGAGAATTATGTCCTTACAAATCTCCCCCTATGTCTATGCCGGTACATACATAAAAAATCCGAATTATCAAATATGAAATTGCCTATACAAATCTACCCTCCCATGAACCCAAAACTGGAAAAGGTACAAATGAATAGTCTTCATCGTTTGTTCTTCAAATGTTCAGGAATCTCAAATCTTTTCTCATCAGGGTGTGCAATTCAGAGATCATCATTGTAGTACCTACACACATGAGAAAAAGAAATACCAAGTGACGTATCGAGTTTGAAATGAGATAAACATAGATACCAATATATGATAAGCATAAGTCAAATCTCAAAACTCCCCCAAAATTCAAACTCCCCCATAAAATGATAATTCTTTCTCCCCCTTTTTATGATGTCCCCAAATAGACAAATAAGAAGAATGAATCAAACAAGCAAAATCGGGGTGTCACGGTATAAAATCACACCATGAATGAACATAAAACAACCAAGTCGGTGATAGCGTAAAAGAATGTGTGTGATCAAAATTCGATAGGAAAATCAAAGCATACAAACATGACATATGTGCACGATGAATATTGGATATTCCTAACGAATGAACTCAAATGCTTCCTTTGGTGTAAGAGATAGGAAATATAAGACATTGACTATATCAAATCTACAAATCAAAGCTCAAAGTGATTTCTACACCAATAACGTCCAAAATGATTTTCATGCTTTTTCTGGACTTTCAAGGAAGTGCAAACCCGTTATCAATCTCCAACCAAACTCCCTCAGATTTATATTTTGAATAGAGGTATACTAAATTCTCAAACTTTGGAGAATTGCGTGAAACCTAAATGGCCCATATTTGGCAGGTATTGCTTTTTATTGCCTTTAAATTTTTTCGGGCTCTTTTAACCTCTTAGGACCTCGGATATTACAATTCCTCCATTTTTTAGGTCCTTTTTTTTTTTTTAACGGTGGCTTTTGCGCAAAGGATAAGAATCAACTTTCGCAGCCCCTCTCCGTTATGCAAATTATCACACAGTCTCACCAAAACGGTTTTTACATGCAATCCAATCTTGTCAAGTTTTATCGCATTTTATACATTGTATAGACAGGATTGAGATGGAAACACTCAAGCCAACATGAGATTGACAAGTGCAATAATCAAATATAGCCGTGCATGTGTGCAATAAAGGATATAGGAGTCAAGCATGTAGGAAATATCACTAATTACATCTCAAGGACTCCAATCAATGTTAAGCACATGGATGAAATGATGTAGCCTCTCAAATCTCTATCAAACAGTCACATGGATATATGGAATGAAGTTGTGACTTGGCTATCTTAAATGCTCATCCATAAAAGGCAAATCTCTTTTTGAATTTTTCAAAAATTTTATCAAAATAAAATCTTTTTGTGCTTTTCTGAAAATTTTTCTAAAAAGAAAATCTTTTTGTATTTTTTTTTTTTTCAAAAGAAATATAAAAAGCAGAAAGAATAAAACAAAGTTGTACAACAAAGTAATGGTACATATAAAACAGACTAGCAATAGGAAGCATATGATATGAACATGAAGAAGCATCCTATTCTAGACATAGACCAACCCCTCAGTCAACTGTGCAAATCCCCAAAGACTTCCTAAGATTCTCAAATCTAAGGGCATCTAAAGGTTTCGTGAAAATATCGGCTAACTGACGGTCGGTAGGAACAAAACTCAGGATTACGACCTTCTCCTCAACTAACTGACGTATAAAGTGCTCGCGTAACCTGATGTGCTTTGTGCGCGAATGTTGGACAGGATTGCGGGATATGTGTATCGCGCTCGTGTTATCACAGGAAATGGTCATGGTGTCCTGTGAAATCCCATAATCCTCCAACATTTGCTTCATCCACATGAGTTGCGTGCAACAACTCCCGGCGGCGATGTACTCAGCCTCCGCAGTGGACAAAGAGATGGAGTTTTGCTTCTTGCTCAACCAAGAGACAAGAGCAGAACCAAAGTAGAAACACCCACCAGAAGTGCTCTTACATCCATCTACGTCCCCGGCCCAATCGGCATCCGAATAGGCGGACAAACGGTCATCGGTATCAAAGGAATACCAAATACCGTATGAGAGAGTCCCACTCACGTATTTGATAATACGTTTTAGAGCGAGTAAGTGTGACTCTTTAGGAGACGCCTGATAACGCGCACAGACTCCAACACTAAAGGCAATGTCGGGACGACTAGCAGTCAAGTAGAGAAGACTGCCTATCATACTCCGATATAAGGTTTGCTCTACATCCTTGCCTGAAGTGTCCTTACTAAGCTTGGTAGTGGTACTCATAGGTGTACGAGCATGCTTAGCGGAGTCTAAACCAAATTTCTTCACAAGGTCTCTAGCATACTTGGATTGGGAGATGAACATCCCATCCTCTAGCTGACGAACCTGGAGACCAAGGAAGAATGTAAGCTCACCTACCATGCTCATCTCAAACTCACTTTTCATCTCCTCCTCAAAGTGGTGAGCATGCTGGGAGCATGTGGATCCAAAGACTATGTCGTCCACATAGACTTGGGCAACCAAGATAGCACCGTCATCTCTCCTGACGAACAACGTCATATCAACTCCCCCTCTCTTGAAGCCACGGGCTAAGAGATAGGAAGTAAGCCTCTCGTACCAAGCACGGGGTGCTTGCTTCAAACCATACAAGGCTTTCCTCAGATAGTAGACGTGATCAGGGTGCTTAGGGTCTTCAAACCCTTTTGGTTGTTCCACAAAAACCTCTTCCTGTAGAATGCCATTCAGAAAGGCACTCTTGACATCCATCTGATATACTTTAAAGTGCAGATGACATGCGATGGCGAGTAATAAGCGGACGGACTCAAGCCTCGCAACAGGAGCAAATGTCTCCCCAAAGTCTACACCCTCTATCTGTGTGTAGCCTTGAGCAACCAACCTAGCCTTATTTCTGATTATGGTACCATTTTCATCCATTTTATTCTTGAAAATCCACCGGGTACCAATAACATTAGTATCACTAGGTCGGGGGACAAGTTCCCAGACATTGTTTTTCTTAAACTGAAGCATCTCATCCTGCATAGCAGATATCCAGTGTTCATCTTTGAGTGCTTCTTTGTGGTTCTTGGGCTCGACTTTGGACGTGTAGCAAAGATGGCTAACAACGTTCTCTAGCTGAGCACGAGTCTTGACCCCTAGAGTGGGATCACCAACAATGGCAGAAGGGTCATGACTCTTGCGAACCCAAGCAGGTGTGTCCCCTAACACAGGAATAGGGTCCACAGAGTGTGGGAGAGGAACAGGTAAATCACTGTCAGAATTGTTCTCATCCTCACACTGAAGGTTGGGATCAATAACCGTCGGAGGTTCGTCATCTTGCACAGTGACGTTTATTGATTCCATAACCTTAGAGCTCTTCAGGTTAAAAACCCGGTACGCTCTACTGTCCGATGAATATCCTAGCAATATTCCCTCGTCGCTCCGGGAGTCAAACTTTCCTAATTGCTCTCTATCCCGTAGGATGTAACATTTACTCCCAAAGACACGGAAATAAGCCAGGTTGGGTTTCTTGCCTGTCCACAATTCATAAGGCGTCTTAAGTGTGTGTGGACGCAGATAGACCCTATTCACCGTGTGGCATGCAGTAGACACTGCCTCTGCCCAAAATCTCCTAGAAATTTTACGACCTAGAAGCATAGATCTAGCCATTTCTTGGATCGTTCTATTTTTCCTCTCAACAATCCCATTTTGCTGAGGAGTTCTCACAGAAGAAAACTCATGTTTGATTCCAAGGCTATCACAGTACAAATCCACCTTTGCTTCCTTAAATTCAGTGCCGTTGTCACTACGTATTCTGTTAATAGTGACCCCGTGTTGATTTTGCAGGACACGGCACTTAGTCGTTAAAAATTCTACAGCATCAGATTTCTCTCTTAGAAAACCTACAATGGAGTATCTAGAGAAATCGTCTACCATCACGAGAATGTATCTCTTACCACCTAGACTCTCCGTGCGAGTAGGACCCATAAGATCCATGTGAATCAACTCAAGAGCACGGGAGGTGGTAATGGAATTCAACTTCCTATGCGGGCTACGGATTTGTTTTCCCAACTGACAGGGTCCACAAATCATGGAAGTTGGCTTTCCAAGTGAAGGTAAGCCACGTACTAGGTCCTTTTTGACTAAACGAGATAAGTCTGTGACGTTCACATGACCTAGACGTTGGTGCCACAGATCCATAGGAGTGATCGTGGCGCTGTTGCAGACAAGTGAGGATTTGGGCTCAGTCCCATAACAGTTATCTTCTGTCCTCACCCCTTGCACTAATAGTTTACCGGCTTGATCATAGACCTTACAAGTTTTCCGGTCAAACTTCACTTCAAAGTCATCGTCGCACAGCTGGCTGATGCTAATAAGGTTTGCTTTCAAACCTTTGACGTACAGCACGTTCTCTAGCTTTGGAAATCCTGGTAACTCTACTGTACCTCGTCCTACTATGCTAGATTTGCTACCATCTCCAAAGGTGACTCTCCCATCATTATAATCCTCAAGATGGGTAAAATATGAGGTATCACCTGTCATATGTCTGGAGCAACCACTGTCAAAATACCACTGTGAGGTATTATGGGCTTTGAGAGCGACATGGACAACAAGGGCCTTTTTCTCTTTCTTAGGAACCCAAGAGTAGGTACCTTTTAGTATTCCCTTGTTGTTGTTGGTTTTAGCCGGAATGCGGGGCGCATTCATTGATGGCAAGGTCATCCGTCGGAATTCCTCCATCAAGCTCTGTGATGTGGCGGCTAGAAACTCAACACGCTCTCTCAGACTGGCAAACTCATCAGTCTGAAGTGGTGGAGCAACCGTACGTCGTGTCCGACCCAACTTATAGCAATCATCCCTGAGGTGTCCATTTCTTTTGCAATGGGAGCAAAAGGGCACAATATTAGGAGAACCTTGGTTTGCTTTTCTTGGTCGAACTCTCCTTCTTGGTTTTTTATGACGGCCATAAGGAGTCGTAGTAAACTCAGGAATTGGTCCGGGTGCAATTTGAGACGTGGAGGCTCCATCAAAACCTATTCCTTTCCGGTCACCAAAACCTAAAGAAGGACCGAGGAGCATCTTTCCCATCTTCCCAGATCTGTCCTCGATTTGTACCTTGACTTTCCTAGCTCTCTCAACGTCATAAGTAAGCTGAGCAACAAGGGCTTCAAGTTTCTTTCGAGTCTCCAGGGAGGAATGGAGCTCACTCGTAAGACTAGCCACTTGTTTAGTCAAGTCCGCTTTTTCTTTCTCAAAACCGCACTCTCTCTCTTTAAGAAAATTTTCTTTACTAACCCAGGCAGACTCTCTCTCTTTCATGGCGGTGCAGGTGGAGGACTCTCTCTCTCTCATCTTTCCTAACTCTTCTTCTAACGCGGTGATCCTAAGAACTAACGCCTTATTACGTTTTTTAGTTTTGAAAGACTCATCATATAACTCGGCGTAGGCGCGTTGAAGGCTACTCTCGTCCTCACTACCTTCCTCCTCTCCCTCACTCTCTTCGCTCTCGCTGTCGAGGTGTCCCTGTGAAGTAGCATCCTCATCGTCGTGAGATGCACTAGGAGTACTCACATGACTAGCCATGAACGCGGTGAAGTTACGCTCATGCGGTGACTCATCTCCCGAGTCCACCGACTCGACCTCACTGTCGTCACTAAGGGTAGCGTTTAGGACAGCTTTACCCTTTTCCCTATTCAGACGAGTGGCACACTCAAACGCTCTGTGTCCCTTACCGTCGCACTCAAAACACCTCTCACTGTCTTTAGGGGGTTCTTTGAAGTCTTTCTTTTCAAACTTATTTTTCTGAAAATTCTTTTTATCTTTGAAATTCCCATTTTTCTTAAATTTCAGAATTTTCTTGAAGTTTTTAGCAAAAAGTGCCAAATCATCTAGGTCAAACTCACATTCAGAATCAGAAGTTTCTATCTTTCTAGACGACTCGACTCTCTTTCTTGCCGACCCCTCACTTTTTCTCTCTTGGGCTTTAAGGGCAATCCCCTTATCTTTTGGCTTGGCAGATTTAGGAAACATGTCTATTTCATAAGTTTGTAAATCTCCTACCAGTTCTTCCAATTTTAGAGTATTTAAATTACCCAAGGAATTCAGCACAGTGACTTTAGGTATAAAGCGCTTAGGAAGGGAACGAAGAATCTTTTTAACAACCCTAGCATTTGGAATATGTTCACCAAGATTATAGCTAGTATTAACAATGTCAGAGAGCCTAGCATAAAATTCATCAAAACATTCATTTTCATGCATGGTGATGGTTTCAAATTGAGTTGTTAAATTTTGCAATTTTGACTCTTTAACAGCATTTGTTCCTTCATGGGTAAGTTGCAAAATATCCCATGCTTCTTTTGACGTGGTGCACGTCATTATGCGTTTGAACTCATCAGGAGTGACAGACCCAGAAATAGCACTTAGACCTTTAGAGTTAAAAGACGACCATTTAAATTCATCATCAGTCCAAGTGATGTCAGGTTTCAAGTTGGTCACATTATCAACAGTCATGGTTGGAGGAGTCCATCCTCGTTCAACTAAAATCCAGACACGTTCATCAATGGCTTTTAAAGCCGACCTCATACGGGCTTTCCAATAGGCATAATTCGACCCGTCAAAAATAGGCATTTTATAATATGACTTCTCCATTTGAACACGCTCTTTTCAAAAATCAATTTATTTCAAAAATTGATATCTTTAGAAAAATTTTGCGGAAAAAAGGAATACGCGATAGATTAGCGTAACCCGCTCTGATACCAATTTGAAAGAGTTGGCGCTTGCGTTCAAATAAGAAATAATATAATAAACACCAATTTTAACCCAAATTAACCCTAAGCATGCAACTAGGTGTGATTGAAACAATATGAAATCATGCGCAAGATATTCAACACACAAAGTTTAAGGAAAAATCCCCCACAGGGGCAAAACCATTTGTATATCACTATAATTTGTAAAATACGGTTTACAATCGGATTACAATGAAATACAGATTGACTAAGAATTACCCTCGGGTATCGGATTCTGTAGTCGCGGCTGGAAGAAACCCTTTCCAGTAGGGGTGGCGGCTGGAACTATCCCTGTCCAGTAGGGCTGCAATGAAGAGGAAGAAGCGGTCCACTTCACAAAGGGTTGAACATCAATGGTGTTCTTGGGTTGCTTAAAGGATTCACAAAGGTTTGGAAGAATTGTGTGAATCAAAACATGAGTCTTGGGACTCAAAAATATGAAGACTAGATGTATTTGGACTCTCAAAAACGTCTTCTAAAGTCTTGCAAAACAACTCCCCCGAAGTTGGTATTTATAGGAAAAAATATGAAGAATCCCGCTTTGTTAAAACTCTTAAAAACTTATCAGCGTACAGGTACACCGAACCCCATCTGGGGTACACCGAACCGGTTTGGTGTTCCCATCCTGGTATGAGGTTAAAAAAACAGCATTCTTCAAGGAATTTTCTCCAACTTCAAAAGGTCATAACTTTTTCATCGTAGCTCGGATTGAGGTGCCGTTTCTTCCAGTATCTTCGTTGCGGCGAGATCTTCAACTTTCAAGTTGACCAGACCTCCGGACTATGGATGTGAAATTACGAAAATGCCCTTGAACTTCCCTATCAAGCCTTTTTTCACTGTTTTGACTTCCCTTGCGTTCCACTTGCATTCCGTGCCTAAAATCAAGGAACGTGAAGTCGTTGCGGCAGATGAGGGACACATTTAGGAGTTGTTGAATGCTTGATGCTTGGAATTCGGATAGAGGCCGTCGTGAGCGATCGTGTAGAGACGTGCCAGATGTAGCCAAATGTAGCGGCGTATGACATACAAAACTGTAAGATAACGGACATGAGAATTATGTCCTTACACTTTCTATCGATGGACCTTTAACTTCAATGTTTTGAGATCTCTAAGCTCCTTCGTCCTATGGACGTTTGGCTTCAATATTTTGAGGTCCCTCAGCTCCTTCAACTTGTTTATGTTCACCTCATTTACAATTTAATTATATCCTGCAATCTTTAATTGCAACCATAATTGATCAAAACATTGAAGCGTAAGGGGTAATTTATGATCCGAATAACCTCATATAGAAATAAAATTAATATGATCCTCGACCATTTCTCCCCTGACCTCTTAGGGTTTGCCATAATATAATCAAACCATTTCATGACATCTACCAAGAAAAGTGAAGATGTGACAACTTGTGTATTTTGATATTTAGGTTAATCATGTAAAATTATTAAATTATAAAAATTATCTTTACAATTAAATAACATTCTTTTCATAAAAGAAAAATAATAGATAAAGACATGTAAAATAGATTGCGATAAGAGAAATCCCAATGGAAAATGAAAAAAAATGAATCATCACTATTTTATATTAAAATAAACCATAGATTGTCTCAATAATAA
This sequence comes from Sambucus nigra, assembly GCA_949130495.1. NCBI lineage: Eukaryota > Viridiplantae > Streptophyta > Magnoliopsida > Dipsacales > Adoxaceae > Sambucus > Sambucus nigra. The sequence continues at coordinate 300,091,312 of OX422208.1, forward strand.
TCTTAATAATTTAAAACATTCATCATCATAACCCAAAATAAAACATCACTGTATCGAACCATAAAATAAACTGAGTACATGCTCCAACTAAAATAAAGAAAATAACCCTCACATATTTCATACTGAAAGATAAATAAAATAGATAAATAGTTACAAATACCTAAATCCTCTAATAAGTGGTGAAACCGAGAGAAGGACTCGGTGCTAAAAGACAGGAATGCTAAGCAGGACGATCATGAAAACCTGAAAAAAAGAGTTTAATAGAGATAGGTCATGCCCATCGTAAGAAAATAAGACTACGTAACCCAAAATAGTTATATATATAAAGCGTAAACTCGTAGTTATTATACTACACAACCTATATCATATTGACAATCTTCACTATTCATTAGTTAAAGATTATATTTCCATAATTGAATTAATCTCCTTTATTGAATTCTCGTGATCATGTCTATCCCTCACTCCTCGTCGAGGTAACTATCCTCAGGCCACTCGCACATAAAATAAATTTAAATAAGCCCCAGTAAAAATAAGTCCTGCCATTCATTATCACGGGTAATAAACAATCCCCACGGCCTAATAAATCTAACTTCCACCATGTACACCCCTTAAACACTCGAACCACACAAGTAAGTAACCATGGACCATCATATCGAGTCATGCATAAACAAGTGGAATGTCCGCTCTCGACGCATTTAAGAATATCAATATACCTTCTCTACATATGTTACCATTTATAAGCATGTCTCATATTATTGTGAAATCTTAATATCATAACATTCGTTATTAATCAACAAATAACGACCTCGTAGTTCGACACTATGATTAATTTGGTCCTTTCACCATTTAGTAATTTTCATCATTTTACTAATGCTCGTAAATTCCATTATTTGTTAATATTAGTGTAATATATGTGAGTTTTGGGGGAACGTGGTTTTTACATAACTTCCATTATTATTACACAAGATTTATGTCAACAAATCCTAAACTACTCAACCATGTTGTGGGCAAGGTGATGATGAATTAATCTAACCATATAGTAATTTAACCAATAGCATGCACGATAAATCAAACAACCAAATTCATAATTCCGAGGTGCTAACTAAGTTGATTATATATGTATTAAAGTTCTCAATTATATTTGGATCCAAATGATTATACTAAATTATTAATCACGTTAAAGGAGAAGTAAACTCATCTCAATTGATTTGATACAATTATCTTTTTAGCTTGGATTTATATTGTTTTCGAATTCATAACAATATTAAAAGTACACATACAAAGCTTATATCAAAATAAAATAAATCATATAATTATCTTATAAATAAAGTTTCCTATCAATTCCAAGTAAACCAAACTAAATAAAGCCTTGTTCATGAGTTTACCCTGATTAATCACTTAATAACATATGTTCAACAACCTAATTATCTTTACTTGATTTTAGGTATTTGATTAAGTTTAGGTGAGATTTAACATTTACATATATAAGGGGGGGGGGGGGGGGGGGGGGGGGAGTATATTGTTAACTTGCCTTACGATTGAATCCACAAATAAAGTCTAGAATTCTCCTTAAAAAATTATCGTTAAGAAAATACCCCTTTGATTTAGATTCATAAGAGCGCTTCCAATATTATTACTTTTAAAATCATCTAAATTCTGAACTTGGATATTTTTACTTATATAAGAAAAGTTTGGGATTTATAGTGTTGTAAAGTGTTTGGGGGTAAAGAAAGTAGAGGGAAAAATTTAAGGTTTGTTTAGAGAGAAGATAGTGTATTGGTTTATGAAATATGGGTGGAAATGAGTTAACTTTTGTGTTAAAATAGATTTATAAAAAATCCTAATAATATTACCCACGTGTCACCCATGGACCAATGCAACTATGGTCGTGACCCTTTATTCGTGGGCACGTCCATAAAACTTATGGTTGTTGCCCTCTTCGAGTTTTAACTTTTTTTTATAATTATTCTGAAAATACTTTAATTAAAATAATGACCATTAATTCACCTCTTAGTTAGCCCTAAACTTATCTACCAAGCAATTATAAAAGGACAATACTATCCATAGGGCTTTTCTAATTATGAAAGTACATTTTTATTAATCTAATCCATTATTTAATTTAGCCTAATTAACATATATAGTTTAAATAATTATCAATGAACTCAATTAACATGCTATCCCATTTATATTAATCACCATACTAATCTGTAAGATTAAGCTTAAATAAATTATAGTGTAACTGAACCTCTTTCCTTTTAATTAATCCATTTCCCACAAATTTATTTTTCTTGATTAATTTATATTTTTATTTATTTGTATAAAATATGGGGTATTATGATCTTCCCCCCAACAAAAAGAATTCCGTCCTCGAAATTCATAAAAACATACTTATCTCAATAAGTGTGGATGTTGTTGTCTCATTACATCCTCGTGCTCTCAAGTGGACTCTTCCTCATTATGATGGCTCCACTGAACACGTACTAAAGTAATCTCTTGAATGAAAAATTTAAACTCTCCTATCAAGGATACCCTTTCGTTGCTCACCGTAAGATGTATCTTAATCTAACTCAATCTCTCTTAAATTAATATAAGAATAAGTAGGCTCATCACGTAATAATATCCTAAGCATGGATACATGGAACATGTTATGTACCCATAAGAGGTTATCTGAAAATTTTAGACGATAAACAAGTGTCCTAATATGTTTAGTAAACATAACCGGTCTAATAAATCTTGGTGCTAACATTCATTTCTTTAAAAAAATGCATCACCCCTTTCATGGCCTTATTAGTTGAAACACTTAAATCCCTGTGTTAAATATATTTATCCAGATTCTCTTTCTCTATTTACAATTCACAATCATACAAAGATGATGTAATTTTTGTTTCTACTCTGAGTTCTTATTTGTTTTTATTTAATTGAGTTGATCTAAATTTTCAAAGCATCAACAATTACAATTCAATGCCTTATAATTTTTGTAAGGGGTAATTTCCTACAGGTTGTGATATTCAATGCAAACAATCCAAGGAACAATAATGATTGTAGAAAAGAATGACGTCATATACACAACACAAGATGTACTTGATTTGACAATTTGCCTACGCAAACAAGATGCTACGATTTGTTCTCTATTAATCAAGAACTCGGGTCGGAAGAGTTGTAGTACTTCTCGATGTTATAGTAATGCATTCCCCATTATTATGGGGTCAGTTTACATTTGTAAGGCAGCTTAGGAGAGTATTAAGACCCGTTAACCACTATCTATAAAAGTTTGGATTTATCCTTTAATCATGGTCAGCCATTACAAGTGATAAAGTTTAAATAGTCCTCTTTGTTTCTTGGCAGCAAACAATAATATGAAACTTCCTAGCGAAAAGACCTCAACTTTGTCTATCTCGAGAAAATCCGATCATTGAAGCACAAGTTTGGGGATAAATATCATCCAAGGTCAACTTTTCTTCTTCTTGGTTATACGAGTTTAACTATCTTGTTTATCATGAGGCTAATCAACCAAATTCCAGTTGTTCCAGTCGACTTGAATGATTTGGATGCTTTCACCTCTGAGGGTTTAGACGAGGAGGAAACATTTTCCTTCTTTGAGTCATTAGACATCTCATCCACTCCTGCTACTGAACTTCTCCTGGTGCAAAGTCCCCCAAGAGAAATGTGATGGATCTGATCTCCACCAATCTAAGCCGAGGTTTTCCCCTACTTGCATAGAGAGCAAAAAAGAAGAGATTGATTGACCTATGATTAGAAAATATAAAGTTAAAGGTCCTTACAACCCCTTGGAGATTGGGGAATCCCCTACTAAGGACGTGGATCCCCTTCCAAGAATACCAAAAAGGATAAATATCCTCCTCCCCTATCTGTTACTACGGAGAAAATGCTACTGACAAGGATAACTTTGTTGCCTACTCTATTATTGCTTTCTGGCAAGTGGATTTATTAGGTCAAATTACCTTTTTACTGATAGGTAAACTGTTGCTTGTCTAACTCATGATCGACTAGTTGAAAGTGCTATCCATACCCTTTCTCTTATAAGCTTGCTCTTTCACATGTATTTTTTCCTCCATAACTTTCCAGTTGTAAGATACTAATTTTTCTTTTTTCGTGTCTTGTAGTTCCTAGTTGACTACAACTAGTCGTTAGAGAGAGACACTGCCTTGAGGAAATCCTTCCATAATATGGAGACATCGACGAGGTGATCAAATCTTTGGAAGCTACATGAGTAGTCGGGGAAGTTGAGGTTACTACGAAGGATAAGCTTGATAAGAAGGTATGGATGTTGGACACTACCAATGCTGGCCTTAATAAGAAGATCATAGAGTTCATGAACTTAGTCTCTACTACCACGAAGGCCAAGAATGACGCCAAAAAGCATAAATTTGAGGCTGAGAATTCTAAGACTAAGGTTGAGGGAAAAAAATCAAACACTGAGAAGGCCATGAATGTAGATGCATAGGATAAATATGATGCTTTTACTCGCAGCAAGGACAAGGCCTTCGTCACCTCGAGAAGTTATTCTTTAAAAATGGTTGGGATGAGGCCCTTATAAAGGTGGGCATTCATTAGTAATCCGAGTAGTTTAAGGAGTACGATACAAGTCCCCCTCCCCAATTGATGATGATGAGGAGGAGGAAAGGATTCTCGGTCACCAGTCTTTTGATATTAAGGTTGCCAATGTTGGTGTCGATCAGGAAAAGCAAGTCGATATTTATCATGACGTTGAGAAGGCAAAAGGCAGCTCCACCTCTACCAAGGTTCTCAAGAAGGTAGGTGCTCCTCAAAATATCGAGAATGATAAGGATGGGTCCATCCAGTTAGAAGAGATTATCATTATTCAGGTTGTCGAGAAGGCAAAGGTGGGAGAGAAAACTACTATGAGCTTCACCTAGATTTAGGAGATGTTGTATTTATTTTGATTTCTTCCAGCATGTGATATAGGGTTTTCCCCATTGACCCTTTTTAATGGAACTTCAAAGTTTAAATAAACTTTATTTGAACTTTTATTTTGTCGAGCTTGAATGATAGACTCCTAATCTCTGAACTTTTTTAGTTTGATGCAAAATATACAACACTCGTCGCTGCTCATCACGACTTTGAAGAGAGGCATGCGAGACTTCATGCTTCCAGTTATGACAATATTTAAGACCTTGATAAGATATTGGGTTTTGATACATTTTTACAAGCAAAAAACCCAACTCAGATCTATATCGACTTTTCCATTAGGCTGTGGCGACTAATGTTATCTATTATGATATAATTCGTGTAAACTAAGCTAATCATAGCAAAATCTAAGCCAATTCGTGGGCTAAATTTGACAAGGATATGGTCGATCTGACTAAAGTTGGAAGTTTTAACTAGAAGTTAACTAATGTTGAATCTTTGGATGCCAAAAATACTTCCATGTTTCAAGTCGACCTCCGGGGAGCAAGGGAGGTTGTGATTCTTCTCAAGAAGGAGAATAATGGCATGAGAGACGATCTTGGGAGATCTAAAAAGACTCTACTAGACAAGAAAGACGGAGATGGAGCTTTTTTCTTATAAAGTAGAATGGTCAGCTAAGGGAAGAGATGGAGAAGACTAAAAAGTCCTTTCACGATAAGGAGTCAGTCATCAAAGGTTTATCTGAGAAACTCGGTCATCTAAGATTTTAATTTCACAATAAACCTCTCTAAGTGTGGAATGATGGGTAGGATACGTCTCTTCTTAACTACGATACTGCTCTATTTGATGCTAAAAACATTGCTTTTAAAAATGGATCTCTCAACACCTTTGTTGTTACGAATGTGCTAAAGGTTTCCTAATTGTGGTATTGGTATGACCCGATTGCATTGATTATTAACAACCCCCTTATAGGATCGATATTTCATGGATCTTAGTTGATGCATTCCGATTAGTTTGATAAGGAAGTATATAGGCGATCGTGCACTCCACTGACCTCCACACTTAGTCAGTAGGGTGACTCGATGAGGGATATCAAGAATCAGTGATTTGGATGATATGGTTAGACTTTATGGATTGGATAATCTGAACATTGAACCTGGATCTCCCAAGACTAAATTGCCCCATCCACACAAGTTAACCTTTCACAGTTACTTTTTCATTGTAATTATTCATAATTATTAATTTCCTTATAATAGCTTAAAGTATTAATAAAAATTTTGACATTTTTCTTTCCCTTATGTTGTGTCATCTCTGGTCTTACCTTTTAGGTGATGTCATCACATCAAGCCTTAGGCCTAGAGATAAAAAACTAAGAATGTTCCTATTTATGGGCTCCTCTCCCAGCTAGGATTTTTTCGACCTGGTCAGTACTAGGTACCTTGGGTTTCCCTATAGGTTTTTTATTTACTCTGAGAAACCGTATATGTTTTGCTAAACAAAATAATTTAGCTTCTAGTTGGTCATTTGTTATCCAACCAATCAGTCTAAAATAAGACATTTTAAAGGAATGTCCCTAGTCAGGGAGTATGTGGTGGCCTTTGGTTGACCAACCAATTAGTCTTACATGAAGACACTTTTGAGGAGATAAAAATTTGGGTGATAATCCATTTGACTAATAATCTTCTTTATTAAATAATCATTGCCTTCTAGTTTGAACAATGCAAATAGATAAAAAGCATAAGTTCTTGAAATAGAATTCTAAATTAAATCTTGAAAAATATTTTTTTTCTAAAAAGCTAAGAAAATTAATTCAAAATTGAAATGAATTAAAACTATAAGTAAATTATCTTGAGGTTGGTTGTATTCCATGCTTAGGTAACTTCTCTGTCTTATATTATTTTCAAGTGGTACACTTCCTGCAAGTCAGTTTTAATAACTTTGAATGGACCTTTATTATTAGTACCGAGCTTTCCATTTGAGGGATTTTTCACATTGCCCATAATCTTCCCTAGGACATAGTCCCTGACCATGAAGCTCCTTGCCTTGACTCCCTCGTTGTATTGCTTGACCAACTGTTACTGGTATAAAGTGAGGTTTATATGGGCCAACTCTATCATTCTGTGTACCAGGCCAATATCGTATTTGATCACTTCGCTATTAAGACCTTAGTAGATTGGGAGGAATTTATGGTCAGCAGTCTTATTTCTAGTGGAATGAAAACTTCAACCCCATAAGCTAAGACAAAGGGTGTTTCCCCCGTCGATCTCCTGGGCATATTCTGATATGTCCAGAAAATATGGGGGAGATGGTCAACCCATGCGCCCTTTACTTTTTCTAACCTCTTTCTTATTCTATCGAGGACTGTCTTGTTGGAAGATTCTGATTTCCCGTTGCTTTGGGGGTAGGCTACATAACTATAATACTTCCTAATCTTGTTCACTTCATAGAAATTTTAAAAGAGGATTCCCTCAAACTGTGTGTCATTCTCTGTTATGATGATTTGAGGAATGCTAAAGTGTATGATGATGTTCCTCCAAATGAATCTGGCATGTCGACATCCCAGATGTTTGTTAGTGTTTCCCTTTCGACCCATTTAAAAAAGTATTCTATGTTTACTGTGAGAAATTTCCTGCGACGGATGCAAGGGGTAATGGACCAATAATATCCAGCCCCACTACACAAAGACTAAGGACTTGTGAAGGATTTTAGATCACATGTGGGCTAATGTACTAAAAGCGAGAAGATATGGCAATTCTTACATTTTGGATGCATCTTGCTGCATATATGGTGACCAGTACCCTATTTTCATAGCTCTGAATGACTGTGATCTTCCCTCAACGTGGCTTTTGCATATCCCCTCATGTAACTTCTAAAGGATCTTGTCGATATCGTCCACGTGAACACATTGTGGATATGGTCCTCAAAAGGACCATCAATAAAGCTTCCCCTTCGATCACAAATGGAAGTGAGCAACCTTTACCCGAATTTTATGTGCTCCCTTCTTATCATCAGGCAAAACATCCTCTTTTAGATAATATACTATCAGATCCATCCATACTGGATCCTTATCAATGACCATAACCTCCTCTGATAACTTCCCATTATTGATGCTGGGTTGGTCGAGATACCCCACTTAAATTATTCGCTTAAGATCTCCCCTCACAACTGAAGAAGGTGTGGCTAAGGAATCTGCATGACTATTATTTCTTTTCAGGAACTACTGCACTTGTACGTGTTGTAACTAAGCGACCAGGTACTGGGATTTTTCAAGGGATGTAACCATGCATTATAGTCTCCTGATATCTGGTTTGATACCAACCTTGAGTCACAAAAGATGTCAAGATGATGGTCACCAAGGGAGAGTGCCTTATTCACACTGCCGATCAATGTTTCATATTTCGCTTCATTATTGGAGGCTTCAAATCCTAAGAGTATTGCGTGATCAAGGATAATATTCTTCGAGGATAATAGTACTATCCTTAATTTCCCCCTTGAGGTTGGAGGCTCATCTATATAAAGGGTCCATTTGTCCTTTTCTTCAACCGTTTATTGAAAATTTTCTTCACTTTCGGTGCGAACTTCCACCGATGCCTGGTCGTTAGAGAACTCAGAGATAAAATAATCCAAAACCTTCCCCATGATCGAAGTCATAGGCTAAAACTTGATATTGAACCTCCTTAGTTCCACCGACCACTTGGACATTCGTCCAGACAAGTGGGCCTTTCGAAGCACCACCTTCAAGGGAAATGAGTCCATAATGATAATTATGTGTGCCTCAGAGTAATGTTTAAACCTACGAGAGGATATCACCAATACATAAACAAGTTTATCCAGGGAGGTATCTCTTCTCGACGCCGAGCAAATTTTTTTTCACGTAATAGATGTAACACCCTGTATTTCGGTGCATTTAATATTTAAATAATTCGGGTAAATTTTAAATTACTTGTATGTCGTAATTTAATCGAATTAATTATGGTAATATTTATTTAAATATTAATCGGAGAGTAAATGATTAATATTTATGAAATTAAATTACTAAATGAATAGTAATAATTTATTTATGCCATAACGTGTAATAGTGATATGATATTTATTTATCTCAGTCGGGAGTCAGATATAGAGTAAGTTGGGTGTGCGATAGGAACTTTTAGTAAATTAATTGAGATGTCAATTCTAAGTGCACGGTTGAGTTCGGATGGGCCGAAATAGTCGAAAAAGTGTACACGGGGGTGGTAAATGGGTCTCGGGGTATTTATGGACATAGTCGGCCCCCACACGGGAGTATTTGGGCCATTTTAATTAGGACCATGTGACTAAAAACGGGATTAGGAGATATAAACCTAGGTTAAGGAGTTGTGGGTATCCATAACACAATTGAGAGAAATCTGAGAACGTAGATGAACAAAAGAGGGAGAACTCTTGGGAGCCAAAAGGAAGAACAGGAGAGGTGTTGTTCAACAAACCAAATCTCTACACCAAAGGATTTATTTCAGACACTACGAATTATAAGGCAAGTGGTTAAACTTGCTTTTAAATTAATTGCAGTTTTCAATTCATATCATGGTAGGTGTTAAACTAATGATTTTGGGTTGGGTTGACACACAAATTGGGTTTTTGATTTGTGGGATTATACGGATAATTGTGGGCTGTGTAGGACCTTTATTTCGTATGTATTGATGAGAATGGATGAATATTAGGACTGACTTACGAGTTATAAAGGAATTTGGGAGAAACCATATTTAAATTCATACATAGGTAGATGATCGGATTAAATTGGGACTTAAGAACATTAGGTAGGTTGTTAAAATTCATAAAGGTTACAGTGTTGAAATCTTGGGCAAAAGCTTCAAATTGGGATGGTAATGGCGTCGAACTGATTCAAGGAAGAGGAGAGAGAAACTTTGAAGGTCATTCAAATGGCTAGAAATCTAGTTCGAGCGACTGTGATGGTCGTTCAAACGACATCGCCAGTCGTTCGAACGATGGCGTAGTCTCATTCAAGCGAGAGGGAAAATACGACCGTTTTTTAGAATTGCAATGATTGAGCAATTGTTAAGTTTTGAAGTTGATAATTCGTACAACAGGTTCCATTGTAGACTTGGGTGGGTTTGGGACCTTAAGGGCATACAGTACATTTTTGCCTTTGAAAATTAACGTGGGAGATAAACATTAATGTTAAAATAAATTAATAAGTGTGGTTCTAACTTATTAAAAGGGATTTGGGTATTTAATTTCGGATATTAAAGTACGGGCCAAGTGAACGAGTCCAGGTATACTGGTTGAGTGACGCCAAAGTATTAAATTAATTATTGAGAGAAATAGATTAATTTGAAGTCGGAATATAGACTCGGGTAATATTAAGATACGGGTCAAGTGAGCGAGTCCGAGTATATTGGTTGAGTGACATCAAGGTAATAAATTAATTAAATTAGAGTCGGACCATAAACTCGGGAAGGTAATAAATTAATTAATGGGAAAATTAATTAAATTAGAGTCGGACCATGGGCTCAAGAAAATATAGGCTAATGCTATGAATTTTTGTACACGGTAAAGTCGGGATTTAAATTATATATATACGGTGTGTGATAGTATATATATATATATATTGTGTTCTTATAAATATCAGTGACTAGATATTTATTTAAATTATATACTCTAGCGCTATCAAGGGAGGTTGTGCGATGTGGGTGAATCCCCTATCTTGAGAAGTAGGGCGAGTATACCCCCAGATCATAGCATCCAATTTCAGAGGTGGGGCATTGAGATGATGTCCTCCTACTCAGGGGAATATGACCGCCTCCATTACATTTATTATTTACGTTCCGATTCGGCAGACCATAGTTGTCTCGAAACTCCAGGTGGGACTGAGTAGTCTGGGTTGATAGCACTTTAGAGAACACATTCGGTGAGGTATTACTCGGGAGGATATATATATATATATATATATATATATATATATATATATATATATATATATATATATATATATATATATATATATATATATATATATATATATATATATATATTCAACATATGTGTGAATGTTGTGATATAGTGTTATGTATATAATGGGAGAAATAATTATATACGGATAATCAAATACATGGAGAAAATTGCATTTATTATAGAACTAGATTGAACGTTATATAGACTTAAAGGAAAGATGATTATCTAAGTTAAAGTGATAAATAACTTATATATCATATTTTAAACATACTCGGTTTAGAGTAGCGTGTCAGGAAAGAATTTTATCAAGAGCTAGTTACGGTATAGATGACTAGGTGGGTTATAGAGAATGCGTTAGGTGTGCACATTAGTTTAGGGGTGAGTATGTCCTCAAAAGAGTGTGACACTAGCTTAAATATTAAGGGCATTCATGCATTTTAAATTACTGCAATTTAATCACTTGATAAATATTTACAAAGCGTTTTGAGTTCTAACCCTTGCTATCAAACACTTTCAAAACCTTTTAGGTGTCCAGCCACAGGGACGCCAGAATTGATTTCATTCCAGGGATTCGCAGCTGCATATGTGGATGTTACAGGATTTGGATAGACGCTTCTCTAATTTTATTCCTAGTTTAGGAATGTTATCTCAGTCTATTTCGAGCATGTTGCTCATAGTACTTTCAGTATATTTCATTTCAGATTGTATGGGATTTATTACTCTTTGTTAATTTATTTTGGTTTGGATTTAGCCGATGGTTTATTCGGCAAGACTTTGTTTTAGTTTTTTTATGAGATGATTTGACTATATCAGTATGTGATGTTTATTTTGTCCGCATTATATTATGTTTTGGTTAATAGAAAGATTAAAATTTTGACATCAGCTTTTTGAATACTAGGTGGTTAGTAAGTTTTAAAAAGTTCTCGACAGTGATGCTAAGAATGATCCATATGAGACTTCTGTTTAATTTGATATATGACTGATCACACGGTATTTTATTAGGCGAGGTGTCAAAATAGATGGGGGCTTGGGTTCTTTATTTCTCACAAACTAGATTCGATCTCATTGCGTGACTGGAAATTGCTAGGTACAAGTTCAAGGGTCCCTCTTCATCAGGGATTATTAGTAGTGGCGGTTGCCTTAAATATTTTTTAACTTCTTCTAGTGCTTGGATGCATTGGTCATTCCATATCTCCTCTACTTCTATTTTCAACATCTATAAAAAAGTTCGACACTATTCTAAAGATCTTGATATGAATTTATTGAGAACGAAGAGCATTCCAGTTAGCTCCTGAACCTCACTCACAGTTCTCAAAGGTTGTGCGCTCCTTATATCTTTGATTAAGTTGGGGTTCACCTCAACCCCCCTTTGATTGAGAAGGTATTTGAGGAATTTTAGTGATCTCAACTAAAATAACACTTGGTTGCATTCATCATTATATTATAATAACAAAGGTCTACCGACTAGGTTATTAATATGATGCTCTTTCTTCTTGCTCTTTACGAGCATGTAATTTATATACAAATCCATCTTCTCTCCCAAATATTTCTTAAACATATTTATAACAATCCTTTGATAAGTTTCCCCAACGTTATTTAATCCTAACAAGATCATCCTGTAGTAATATAATCCTAATGTGGTGATGAAAGAGGTCTTCACTTGGTCGAGATCGAATAATGAGATCTAGTAATAACCTGAGTAGGAATCGAGAAATCTCATGTTATATCTTGAGCAAAGGATAACTATCCTTGGGAAAATCTTATTCAGGTCGGTAAAGTCTATACAGAATCTCCATTCATTGTTGCTCTTTTTAACACTACAGGATTTGAGAACCACTTGGGGAATTGAACTTCTTTAATGGACCATGACTTTAGAAGTTCTCCTAATTCTTTATTTACTACCCTCACCTTCTCGGGGGCCGTTCTTCATTCTTTTTAGGTCACGAGTGGATACAAAAGGTCCACATAAAGTTTGTTACACATAACCTATGGGTTAATGTCTGACATGTCATAGAGCTACCAAGAAAATACATATATCTTTATTGCTTTTGAGGAAAATAACCAATTCTTACCTTTCCTCTTCTGTAAGAGTTCTTTCGATCAAGAACTTCATCTCAGGTTAATTATGGTCAAAGAGAACCTCCTTGAGGGGTTTCATGACCCAATCAGAGGGAGCAACCCTGGTTTCCTCGAGATTAAGTCGCCCATACTTTAATTGCTAATTGGAGGGAAAAGATCCCTTTGCTTATTCCTTAACGTTTTTTTCTTCTTTTCCTGCTTTGGTCGAATGATAGCAATAAATCACTGTCGAGTTAATTCTTAATTCCCATAATCTCCATTATTCTTTTCTCAGTGATGCACTTCTATTTCTAGTGGTAGGTGGAAGGAACTGCCTTCATGGCATGTAACCATACTCTACTAAGTATGGCACTATAAGGGGAATTTATATCCACCACTAAGAACTCAATGAGTTTAGACATTCCTCTTGCGAAGTCAACAAAGAGAATGGTTATTCTTTTTGTGAAGAAGACTAAAGGCACAATTGATTTGATCGTAGATTGAGTTTGTTAAACATCTTAAAGTACATAACATCTGAAGAGATCTCTTGTATCTTGTCCACGTACCAATTAGGTACTTTGAGAGTGATTTCAAGGACATCATAATGAGGAGTTCTCACTATGAATAAATCCACCTCTGTGAACTTTTTATGATTAGAGTAGTTAATCTTCTCTCATCACCAATGTTTTCCCATAATGGGCTTGGTTGGGTCAATTTGGAATGCCTCTATCACTACTGTGTGTTTCTTCACCTCCATTATCAAAGCATTTCCCCCTGGGTTTTACGCCCCATGGATCACTGGAAAATCATATTTAATTTCTTCATCCATTACATTAATTAGAATTTGGTCGCGCACAGGATGTGCTTGACCCTCCTTCTTTTCGACAAACTCGTTGAGGTGCCCAGCCTGAGCCAGTTCCTCTAGGTAAGTTTATAATGCCTTGTAATTCTCGATTTTATAGTTTATATCTTTGTGGTATGAACATCTCAATGTTGTATTCTTCTTCTTAGGATCACTTATCATCATTTCAAATTATTTAAAATACTACCAACCTTTGATCTTGTAAAAGATTTATAAACCGGATTGGTGAAAACTGCGTTAATGGACTTGAATGCCTTTTCACGATCTTTCTTCTCGTCTTCTTTCTGCTTCCCATTCTGCTTCTTCCCTTATTTCTTGGTTTCTCCTTCTTTATCTCTGTTTTTGGTCTGTTTGGGTCTATCACCATCCTGGCCAACTTCAACCACTTCATCTTTAATTTTGGCATAAACTTAATATTCCAATTTTAAAGGAAGCCACCATAACTTGCTCGGTGAAGTTCTCCACTTATTTTAGATTTCCTAATATATCCTAGCTTACTCCTAGAGAATTTCGTGAGACTTGTTTCTTAGAATAAGAAGCCAGCCCATCCGTTCAGGGTGGGTGCTCCTTGTGATGAACCTGGTTGTGAAGGCCATAACGAGCCACTTAAAACACGTGATCAACCTATGCGGAAACTTCTCGAACCACTTCTGAGAAACATCCCCAAGACTGGAGGAAAATATTCGGTGCATCAAAATCTTATTGTTATTCCTTAACGTCATCACCTGGCGATATTTTCTGACGTGGTCAGTGGGATCCTTCATCCCATCATAAGTTTTGAATCGCGGAGCAGCAAAATTTTTAGGAGGTTCAAACTCCTCAATAGTCCGGCTGAATGACGATTTCATCTGACTAACAAAGGATATTTTGGCAAGCTTTTTTGTCGTACGTGCTTTTTAATGAACATGGTGTCTATCATCTTCTATCCTGATTAAATCACAAAGATATCTCTCTCCTCGCCGCAAATGAGAGCGATGCTTCTTTTAATACCCCGTGTTTTCATAATCAATTATTTCTCATAGAACTTAATTAAATAAATTTATGAATATATTTCTTGATTATGATTGCATGTGTATATGATTCATTTATGCATAATGCGTTCATTCGTAGAAAATAAATTGTATGTTAATTAAATTATTATTATGTGGTGGTTAAACATATTAAAAATAAGTAACTTGGGTCGATACAGTTTGGGCGCATTTCCAAGGGAATTGGGAACTCATTTAGGTGTTTTAGACATCTAAGTTTGGGCTCGGGGCATAGGTATACCCTTAAGGGAGTTATGGAGTTAATCCGGGTAGTGTTTCAGGCCGATTTGGGGTCCAAAAAGTGGAGGTTTATGTGTAATACGGGATTAGGGGTTATAAGATGATAATTATCAACCTAAGAATATATTTCCTCCCTTAAGAAAGCAACCCCAGTATCCCCCATTAGATAAATTACCAAGGCTAGAGAAGGGAAGGATCCAAGATGAGAGACTCTAATCACCAGTTTAAGACAAGAATTCTCTTGCTAAATCAATTACAATTTATTTCTTAATTCATTTATGCACCTTCTCATAGTAGTTCCGGGTTAATTGAATGAATTAATGACTTAGAATAGTTGGAGTGAACTCTATGGTTTCTAGAACAAATATGAAAATAATGGTGTTTACGGATTAAACATTTTAGTGACAAACCCGAAATCGGTATCATGTTATGTGGAAATTGAACCTTAGAATCCATGTTGTACGATATCTATTTGATGATTACAATTCATGTATTGATACCTATAAATATGAGACTGATTAGATAAAAAGTAGGATCAAAATTGGGTTAAATGAACTCTAGTATCAAATTATATTATGGGATTATGAGGACACGATCTTGTGTTAAGTAGTTAGATGATCATATAATAAGTATTTTTGGATCAAGAGGAATCTATAATTCTTGTAATATAAATGGTTAAGAAATTGGGATGAAAATTAGATTTAGTAGTGTGAAACCCGTATAGAAAAAATGTAACAGGTCTGGCTTCTGCCAGAAATCGAATCGATTCGGCCTTCTAGGCAGATCAATTCGTCCTCTGGGCTTGGGTCCAGGATGGGATCGAAAAAATATTTGGGTGATTTTTATGAACTTAAACAAGTATGCAGGAGGTCATCCAAGTGAGTGAATAATTAATTAAAAATAATTTTGTGTAATTATTTATTAATTGGGAAAATTGAGAATTAACTAGATGGTTAATTCTTTTAGTACTATTATTATTTGGAGATTGATGAGACTCATTGGGGGTAATTATAGGGATAATTACCTATATATGTATTTATTATTTGTGTGAACATACCCATTTCGTGCATATCCTATCGTTTGGGATTGCGTACATCTCGGGATCGTAGAACGCGCCAGCAGAGGTGGGATAGGCGTTGTATAGGTCATTATTTTATGTCCTATGCGGATGTACCACTTACGAGGAGGTAGGTTGGATGACTGTAATCTATTATCACCGTTGGGGGTATGTATCGTGTAATGGTGTACTCTGTAAGGACCGCCCCGCTTGTGTGTGTTTTGTGATGTCCATTTGGATGAGAGACTCCTCCGAACTTATCGATAAAGCACGAATGATACACTAAAGGCAGATGCCCTTGTGTGTCATATATATGTAAGGAAATATATAATTAAATAAATTAATTGAGAATAAATCCACGTGGTCTAATACTGTAGACAATTATGTTGATACCAAAATTTACCATCCTACATGGACCAATTACAAGCCAGCACGTGTCATCCTATGTGGCACAAATCCAAGTCAGCATGATAGAAAAGCCTGACCTACAAGGAAGCCCAACCAATTGGGACGCCCGACCCATTATTGACCGACCAACTGGGAAGCCCGACCAACGATCGAAAAGTCAATCTGTACAGCCAACCAAGCGTCAACAGTCATATAGCCTGTACTGCTTGTGAAGTGACATCATTCATATAATTAATTCTCATTATGTATTGATGTAAATGCCTAATAAATAAAGGCATTCCATCATATCCAATGACAACGATCAAGACCCTCCATGGGCTATAAATACATTGTATCACCCTCATTGCAAGGGATCAAAAAATAGCTCAAGGCAGCCAATACATAATAGTGGACGTAGGCTATTCCATTAAGTCGAACCACTTTAAAAAAATTCTTATGTCTTATTTGTTTTACTTAATTTATCTGTGATCAATTAATTAGGCCTAGTCTAGTTTTTTGCATCAACAGATTGACACTGTATGTGGGAATGTATTGCTAAACATTTTCACTCGTTTATCACCCATGGTCGAAATTCCAAAATCAAGCACTATAAATGAGGGAATCCTGCCTAATCCCTCTGCCCCTCCTAACCATAATGATTTGACAGGAATTTTTGCTGCCCTAGCCAATGGTCAAGAGGCTATACATGATAGTATGCGACAGTTGGCCCAAATTCATCAAGCTGGAGTGCCGGTGCAATCTAATCACAAGAATATGCCACCGCCACCAACAACGACTATTGGGCACAGCCATTCCAGAACTTCTAGGGATCCTTCATATCTACCTGGAATAACCTCTTCTACTAGGGTCTCTAATTCCACAGATGCATAATCTCTCATCTTAGAAAGATTGAGTGCCTTAGAAAGGCTAAGTAGGGCCTCTCCTTTGATTGTTTGGGACCCCGAGGAAATTCCCTACGGGTTGCATCAAGAAATACTTGATGACCAAGTGATTTAAGGGAACTTTTAACCCAGTCTAGATTAATTACCCGACGAACTGAAAGGTCTAGTTAGAGAGAAGGTTCATAGGAAGAAAGTTCGGCCAGATTTGGAGGTCGGCATAAAAAAAGTTTCCATCCATGGCGCTAGCAGCGATGCTTAGAAAGGTTGCATTCAACGTTTGGAGGAAAAGTTAGGTGAAATGGCCAAAGCCAAGAATCCCCTTTAAAGAAGTTTTATTAAGGGGTCCCCCTTTGTGCAAACCATCATGGATTTCCCTACGCCGACCAAGTTGAAAGCTCTAGTAGTCACTCCCAAATATGATGGAAAGACTGATCCAGTTATCCATATAGAGTAGTACTGAGAAGCTTTTGATATCTATGCTATTCCTGATGAGATGAGATGAGATGTAGGGCGTTCTCAGGAATAATCACTGGATCTACTCAAATCTGGTGCAACAGCCTTCCTCAGGGGCAGATTTCTTATTTTCAATAGCTTACCGAGCTATTCATTGGTAATTTTTGCTTTTGAGCAAAACCAGTGAAATAAGTAGCTCATTTACTCAGCAATCACTGCTCTCATGAGTGGTTTTCTCCCTGATAAATTATATTAAACTCTAGTAAAAGATCCACCAAAGGTGATGACATAATTGATGGCCAAGGCAGCGAAGATTATGAACGTCGAGGAAGCTATGGCTATTAATAAGAATTTAGATGCAAAAGCGGAAGCAAAAGCAGAAGGGAAGTCAGATAAGAAGGAGTATAAGAATCATAGTGAGCGCAGGAGTTTGGAGGGAAAGGAAGGCTTATATCGTCTTAGGAAATTCACCAATTACACTCCTTTGACGGTAGATATACATCATGTGTTGGAGGAAATCAATCACAATAATGACTTGAGTTGGCTTAAAAAGTTAAGGTAACCTGCTGATAAAAGGGATAAGTCCGAGTATTGTGAGTATCACAAAGATCATGGTCATTCCACTAACCATTGTATTGCCTTCCAGAATGAGATAGAATCACTCATCCGAAGAGGAAAGATGGATAGATTTATTCATCGGTGAAATGGTGGAAGAAATAGAGGAAGAGGTCGTCAGATATCTAAATTGCCAGTTAAGCCTAGGGAAAATAAGAAGAGGAACCACGACGATAATCCAGAAGATGATCCCGATCTTACAAAGAAACCTAGACAACCGAAACGTTAGGTATTCACACTTAATTTTGGATCTTTTGATTGTCACATGATTACAGGTGGAGATACCGGAGGAGGAGATCACACAGCTGAAAGGAAGGCTTACCTCAATGAGGCTCAAGCTTGTTCCTATATCCAGCGTATCAACCTCGTCGAGGAGGATCGAACAAGAAAAGTTAACAAGGATAATCTCGTAATTGGCTTTTCCAAAAATCATTTATCAGGAGTTTTGTATCCTCATGATGATCCTTTAGTGATCGGATTCAGGATGAAAGAAGTATTGGTAGCAAGAACAGTGGTGGATAATGGCAATTTGACAGACATCATGTTCTATTGTTATTTTGATAGTTTGGGTTTAAAACTTAATCAAGTCGAGCCATATCACATGCCACTCATTGGATTCTCAGGAGAAAAGGTGTTTCCACTTGGAGCTATCAAGATGGATGCGTTGATCGGCACTTGGTCGGCGAGCAGGACAGAAAAGGTAAGATTCTGTATAATGGATAAAAATGTTCATTCTGCTGACAATATGATCATAGGGAGAGTTGGTCTGAAAAAGTTTGAAGCTGTACCCTCCACTGTTCATCAATGCTTGAAGTTCCCGACTAACTTTGGAGTTGGAGTAGTGAAAGGAGACTAGAAAGTAGCTCGATAATTATACTATTCCTCTATCGAGGAAGAAGATATGTTGGAGGCAAAACGAAAAACAACCACTTATCAAGTATATACAACTGAGCCGAACAACGAGTCTGAGGTTGAAACCTTAGATCCATGAGATGAATCTGAGCTTGTAAAAGGTCAAGTGATGGAGGTAACAGAAATTAATGTTCTGGATGATGATAAACCAGAGTGAACAACTCAAATAGGAGCATTGTTAGAATCAGTTCTTAAGCAGGAGTTGGTAGCTTTCTTGAGGCAAAGAAAATAAGTGTTCGCTTGGAGTCATGAAAATATGCCAGGCATAAATCCAAAATTTTTGTGTCACGAACTTAATGTCAATAAGGAAGTCAAACCTGTGAAGCAGCGAAGAAGATTTTTCAGCCCGGAGAAGAACCAGGTTATACATGAAGAAGTGGAGAAGGTTCAAAAAGCTTCCTTTATTGAAGATGTGAAGTACCCAGATTGGTTGGTCAATGTAGTTATGGTCAAGAAGAAGAACAACAAGTGGATAATGTGTGTGGATTTTACTGATTTGAACAAAGCGTGCCCGCATAATCACTTTCCTTTGCCACGAATTGATCAATTGGTAGATGCTACTCTGGGGCATGAATTGTTGAGTTTCATGGATGCATATTCTGGTTACAACCAGATCAAAATGAAGCCAGAAGACAAATAAAGTACTTCCTTTATGACCCCCCGAGGAACTTATTGCTATAATGTTATGCCGTTTGGTCTGAAAAATGCAGGTGCTACTTATCAAAGACTGGTGAATAAAGTATTTGAGGAGAAAATAAGCAAGAATATGGAGGTGTATGTTGATGATATGCTCACTAAAAGCAAAAAAGTTATTCATCATATTGCCGACCTCAACTAGACATTTGATTAATTAGAAAAACACCAAATGAAGTTAAACCCCACCAAATGTGTCTTCGGAGTACATGAGGGAATATTCCTCGAGTATATAGTGAATCAAAGGGGAATTGAAGCCAATCTAGATAAGATTAAATCTCTGATCAAAATGAAGTCCCCGACCTGTAAAAAATATGTTCAAAGGCTAACTGGACGTATAGCAGCACTCAACAGGTTTGTGTCAAGAGAAATAGACAAATGTTTGTCATTCTTGAAAGTACTCAGAAAAACCTTTGAATGGAACGATGAATGTGAAAAGGCATTCTTAGAGTTGAAGAAGTACCTGGGAGAAACACTGTTAGTTTCTCGGCCAATGTTGGGAGAAAATCTATATTTTTATCTGGCAGTAACTGAGTTAGCAGTTAGCTCTGCTTTGATCAGGGAGGAAAATGGAGTTCAAAAGCTAGTTTATTATACCAGCAAAGCTTTTTGAGGAGCAGAAGTAAGATATGTCAGATTGGAGAAATTGGCACTGGCTTTAATTGAAGCTAGTAGATGAATGAAGCCATACTTTCAAGCCCACACTATAGTGATCTACACTGATATACCATTAAGGCAGGATTTGCACAAGCCAGAAAAATCTGGAAGACTAATGTATTGGGTTGTGGAGTTGGGGGAGTATAACCTTGTGTATGAACCAAGAACTGATTTAAAAGGCCAAGCTATGGCTGATTTTATTACAGAATTCACTTATCTAGAGGTCTCCGAACAATAAGGGACTCTAGCCGAGCAACATACAGGAGTCAGTAGACCAACTGGAGATACGCCCGACCAACTCCAAATAGGGGAAACTGTAGAAAAAGACAAACCAGAACCGTCTAGCGGAGTACAAGAGATGAAGAAGAGATATGAGGAGGCAAAAGATAAAATCTTCCATTAAGGGTCTCTGACAAACTAAGTGTTTGACAATAATCTCCGCATATGGAGTTTGTACATCAATGGGTCATCTTGTGCAATCGGATGTGGAGATGGAATCATTATCAATACTCTAAAAGAACTAGAGATAGAGTACGATCTACGTTTCCAATTTCAATCCTCGAATAATAAAGCAAAGTATGAAGCTATGATTGTTGGTCTAAATCTAGCTAAATCATTGAACGCCGAGCAAGTTGTGGTGTACAGTGATTCGTAGTTAGTTGTAAATCAAGTGTTGAATTTATATGCAGCGAAAGGATAAGTGATGACCAGATATTTGGATAAAACCATGGAAGTAATTTCCACCTTACTAGCAGTTCAGATGGTTAGGATTCCAAGATTGGAGAACACCCGAGTAGATGCACTTGCTCGGTTAGCTTCAGCAACCAAAATGAAAATATGAAGAACTGTTCCTATTGAGCTACCTGCAAATAGGAGTATTGATGAAGATCTGATGGTAAACTTTATTGCAGTTGATATGGGGACATCTTGGATGGACCCCATAAGAGCATACATCGAAGATGGAATTCTTCCAGCCGATATACTTGAAGCTAAGAGGCTGAAATAAAAAGCTGCAAGATACGTGCTAGATGGTGGTGTGTTATACATGAGAGGATTAATTACTGGTTTACAATGGTGTGTGCATCTAGCTGAGGTAAAAAATATGATTGAATAAGTCCATGAAGGGTCCTATGGAGCCCATGAGCAGGAAGAACGTTGTTAAGAAGAATACATACGGAAGGGTATTACTGGCCAACCATGCGAGCATATTGTATAGATTTTGCCAAGAAATGTGATAAGTGCCAAAGATTTTCCAGTATACGTAAGGTTCCATAAGATCTATTAACACCAATCACTTCACCCCGGCCTTTTTCCATGTGGGGAATTGACTTGGTTGGGCCCCTGCCAACCAGCCGAGGGAAGTTCAAGTATCTAGTTGTAGCTATTGATTATTTTACAAAATGGATGGAAGCTGAACCATTGATTGATATGTCTTACGAAAAGTTTATCAATTCATCTGGAAAAGCATTATATGTAGGTATGGCTTACCTTATGCCTTTACAACTGATAATGGTACACAATTTGATAATGAAGAATTCGCTACTTACTGCACCCAATCCAATGTCCAAAAAATCTGCTCTGCTCCTGGCCATCCTCAAAGTAATGGCCAAACAGAGGTGACTAAAAGAACTTTGCTGAACGGGCTGAAGAAAAGGTTGGAAGATGCAAAAGGAAATTGGATTAATGAACTGCATTCGGTCATGTGGACTTACCGAACAGCTTCCAGAACAGCTATTGGAGAAACTCCCTATCTATTGGCATTTAGTACTGAAGTCGTAATCCCTGTTGATCTAGGTTTACCTACGCATAGAGTTCTTAACTTCAATACCCTAATTATCAATTTGATGAGAAGGTTAGATTTTGAGATGCTGGATGAAGTCCGTGAAGATGCAACTTTAAGGAATGCGGCCTATCAACAAAGTACTGCACGTGTCTACAACAAGAGGTTCATGTCGATCAACTTAAAGGAGGGAGATTATGTTTTAAAGAAGGTCATTTAGAAGAATAATAAGATGGAATCCAATTGGCATTGTCCTTATCGTGTTGCTGCAGTTATCCGACCAGGCATATATAGAATTGAGACTTTGGAAGGAGAAGAGTTCAAGAACCCATGGAATGAAGAGCACTTGAAGAAGTACTATCAGTAAACATAGTTGTGTTGTACTCAGTTCAATTCAATATTAATGAGAACATGACTTTCTGGAAAATTGTTATTTTGTTGTTTTCTTTTTCGGAGTAGTAGGGCTATGCACTTGTAACATTATGATAGTAGTTCTAATTATAAAGACACCAACAAAGTTGGTCTGCATCAATAAATACCACCAATAAAGTTGGTCGATATCTACAAAGGTCACCAACAAAGTTGGTCGGTAATATTATGAAGACACCAACAAAGTTGGTCAGTATCGACAGAGGACACCAACAAAGTTGGTCGGTAACATTATAAAGCCACCAAAAAAGTTGGTCGGTATAACAAATACCACCAACAAAGTTGGTCGACATCAATGAAGGCCACCAACAAAGTTGGTCGGCATCAATAAAACCACCAATAAAGTTGGTCGGTATCAAACTTACAAAACTATGCAAGGCAAAATCGTAAGTCCTAAATGCTTGGTTGATGAAGACCCGGATGACAAATTTTCATCTAAATTGGACTAAAAGATGGACAAATGTTCCATTCACGCCTGGGAACCAAGGTAATTAGTTCAATTACCATAAAATTCAGGTACATTAGTAGAACCATGGTGAAGCATCGATAACTAGTATAAAACTTAGGATAATCATAAGAATATCAATAGAACCGGTGAAAAAATAGAGATTAACTAAAACAGTTGATCCATTCATAGCCAAAGACTAGAAAAATATTCACAAACATTTAAAGATTAACTAAAAGTTGATCTATTCATAAAATAATTTTTTCATTAAATTTTAAATGATTACATATTATTGCTCAAATATGGAGAAACAAAATACAAAAATATATTCTACATGACGCTTTCCTTCAGCTTTAGAAACAGGATCCATGCCAGCTGAAAGGTCATCCAAAGTAAAAGGAGAGTTGATGAAGTTAAGATCTCAAAGCATCCTGGTATTGCTGCTACTAGGACAGTCAAGCAAATGAGGAGGACAAACGATCTCAAGCTCGTCATGCAGTTCGTAATCCCCCAAGTACTTGGAATTTAAACATTGGGGAACACGGTGAACATGTACCCAATTAACATCCAACTTAAATGGAGGATTGTCAAGCTGCAGCAAGCCTGGATCATACCAATCCCATATAGAAGCATTCCTATCCACCTTTAGCACAGTTAAAGCATTAATCTGACCCCATTTGTAGGACTCATTTTGGGCCTATTGGAGTCTATCATCATAATGTCCCAAAGCTTCATTATAACCACCCGTCCAAAATTCTTTGGGATGCTTATGTAATTGGATAGTTAATCTATCAACTTGTGACTGCATCTTCTTCAGTACCCCATCCTTAGCCTCCAATTGAGAAGATTGAGTAGATAACTACTCAGATAAAGTCTATAACTTTTGAGACATCACAGCAATAGCTCGATCCTTTGCTTTTAACTGTGTAGCTTGGTTGGCAAGGTCCTGCTGGGTCCTAAGTTCCTTTGTAGTTCCTTGGACAACTCTATTTCTAGCTCGAAAAGAAGAAGCAGACTTAATATTTTTTAAGGCCTCCAATTCATCTCTCAATGTGGTGTTCTCAGACTCTAAAAAGGAACGACCTTCATCGGTAGTAGTAATAATAGCTCCAGAGGAAGACTTCAGAAGATTCAATTTATACCTCAAATTACTATTCTCCTCTTCCAGGAGTTTGGAAATGGTCCTAGTTTCCTCAATTTCAAACTTAAGTAAAGCTTCCTTCTTATTATAAACGAAGACAAAATTATCAAATCCCCGACCTACACTCAAACTTTAATACTTCTGCTCATAGCTCTGATGTAGCAGCGCAGTGGCTTCATTATACTACTCTTGAAGTTCTTCTATTATTTCATAATAGGCAACATTATTTGCTACCGCCCGATCAAGTAAGTACTTCAAATATTTACACGATTCTCTGACTTGATCTGAAGCATCATCACCGAGTAACTGAGTAACTTATTTGTCGGACAAGTCCATATGGCCAGCTTTGAAAAAAGCATTGCATTTCCTCAGTAGCTCGGTATAATGGGAAGACAATTGCTCTATCTTCGTAATAAACTAGCAAGAAGAAATAATCACCAATTAACAACAAGAATGGAGAACATGTATAACCAACAGAATATTGAAAGTAATAACAAAAGATTCTTTTATTGATAATAGAGAGTTTAAGAACAATCAAAACAAAAGAAAGGAAACACCAAAAGTAAAAGAGAAAAATTACAAATAATATTACACCTTCTCACTATCACTCTCAACTTTCTTGCTCTACTCAGAAGAAGGAACTGCAGGATGGAGTTGCTCGATTTGCTCAGTTGGAGGAATATAAGACTCATGGACTTCAGGTTGTTTGGCAACAGACTTAACCACAATTAAAAAGACTCATTAGAAGCATCTTTATTTTTAACCTCTTCCTCAATTATGGGAGGAGGCCCATGAATATACCTCTGAAAAAAGTTCAGAGTCTCCATTTCTGTTCAACTCTTGAAGGGAAGAAACCTAATCATCTCTGAAATATTTTTTCTTCACATACTCAATCTGAGCAAAAGCAGCATAAATGGATCTGTTCCAGCCCTTGTCCCAACCAGCACTGAAGGAAATCTTCACATCAACCCTTCTTTTAGCTTTAGAAGAGGACACAAGCTCTTTAGCAGCCTTTGCCTAAATGCTCAGCTTCCTCTTTCTCGCACACAACTTCCTCCTTCTAAAGCTCAATCTCCTTAGCCCTTTGCTCAGCTTCAAGGACATTGGTATCAGAGGTTTGACGAGCCATTTCATCCATCTTCAATTTCTCTGCTCAAGTGCTCCTCTCAATCTCCAAGGCTTATTGAGACTCAAGAAGAGACTTCTTCAAACAAGACGTAGCTTACTCCACTTCATTCAAAGAGGAAGAAGCCTTGATTGTATCATCTTTTTCCAGCATATTATTAAAGGTCTGTAAGAGTACTAGACTTGATTAACCTCCTGGCCAAACTAGGAGTAATAGCTGTTGGAGGAACAACATCAAATGAGGGCGAATCAACCAAGGAAAGTTGGTCAGACACTTAGTCGAATTATTTCTCAACAAGCCCTCTCCTAAGTCTTTTCAGAGGAACTTTAACCTCTTTAGGAGATACACCCTCAAGAACCAGGTCTTTTAGGGATGGATTATTGGGAACTGGACTTTTGGGGGGCTGGAGGCTTCATAACATCCCCTGTTTTATTCTTAGATCCTTCAACAGATGATTGGGAGCCACAAACAACACCACTGTAGAGATCAAGAAACTTCCTCTTCTTCATAATTCCAGACAGAGGAGTGTCAGAATCAACAACAACCTCTTGGTCAAGATCAATTACCAGAGCAGGAGATGCAGCAGGTCTGGCAATAAAAGAAGAAACATTGTTCTTGTACTGGAGTAGATAAGAGGCAGACCTCACGTGCTCCTCAACAACTACTTTATGAAGACTCTAGATAAACTTTAACTCTTTCAAATTTACTTCGCTCTCTTTAGGGCACTTTCTTTTTTGCTCAGCTGCAAAACAATTTATAAAGCAACAGTCAGTATGACATTTTATCAAATATAAACGGGGAAAATTTACTAAAATATAAAACAACCTATGCCATTGCTAAAGAGTGGACATCTAGGTCCTTGGTATTTAGCACCTCCAACTAAAGGGTCATGTTGCCAATTTTTTATAACTACCCCATGATCAAAATAATTCATATTAGAATCAGGGAGATTAACTACCAAAGCTTTACTAACAGACCTAGTTTTCAAATAAAACGTGGTATCACTTGTTACCCACTTATAACAAAACATAATTTCTGAAATCCCTAAATGGGTTCCATAAATTTTATTTAACTTATAAACTCCATTAACAACTTTCCATGTGTTAGGAGACACTCTTGCAGGTACAATGTCAAAATATTAACAAAACTCCAAACACAAAGGATTAGGAGGAAACGTGAAGCCACATTCAGTAACAAAGATAGAGGGGAACCAATAACCCTCAGCAAGAGAGAAAAATCAGAAGAAAAACTGGGATTTCTAATACAACCCAAGATGGAATGTTAAAATCGGCTCTAAACTTATCAAGTGACTCGATGGAGTAAACCATGATGAAGAAAACAAAGAAGAAGAGAAGAAAGATTCTTACAAAGATTTAAGGATTCAGCAAGCACTGAAGACAGAAAATAAAACGATTGCACGAAAGCAAAGAACACAGCACCAGAATCAAAAGCAAGAGATAAAAAATGATCGAAGTTTTTATCGCCCTTTTCATAAGACGCATCGGATAACGCATCGAAAACTGGGCGAAGTAATGATTAAAGCGAACGAAGTCTGGATGTACGATGGCTAACAAATGAAAAAAATAAAGATACCCTAAAAGTATTCGCTAAAATTTAAAAATATTTATGAACTTGCCATTCGCGCTAAAAAACTGTCAATTAAGTGAGTAAATTTCTCAAGTTTGGAAGCTCTGCAGCCAACCAAACAGCCCGAACTACTGCCAAAGCCTAATATTCCACACTTTCGCATAAACTTCAAGTATGAAACATTGGGGGCTTCTATTGATACCAAAATTTACCATCCTGCATGGACCAATTACAAGCCAGCACATGTCATCCTATGTAGCACAAATCCAAGTCAGCATGATAGAAAAGCCCGACCTACAAGGAAGCACGACCAACATAATTACCCGACTAACTGGGACGCCCGACCAACGTTGTTGATCGACCAACGATCAAAAAGTCATTCTGTACAGCCAACTAAGCGCCAGTAGTATTAAAGCATGTACTGTCTGTGAAGCGACATCGTTCATATAATTGATTCTCATTGTGTATTGATGTAAATTCATAACAAATAAAGGCATTCCATCCTCTCAAATGACGAAGATCAAGACTCGCCTTGGGCAATAAATACATTGTATCACCCTTATTGTAGGGGATCGAAAAATAGCTCAAGGCAGTCAATACATAACAGTGGACGTAGGCTATTCCATTGAGCCGAACCACTTTAAAAAGTTTCTTGTGTCTTGTTTGTTTTACTTAATTTATTTGTGATCAATTAATTAGGCCTACTCTAGTTTTTTGCATCAACACTAATATTACGTAAAATGCATAATGTGAGGATATGTTATTATGGTTGGTAGTATTATAGAGCTTACTCTTGGGAGTAAAAACATATGTGTAGATGGTTTGTTTCAGTTTATGAATTGATCTAGATGCATTAGGTATAATCTAATTGGTGTAGATGTCGGATCTTATAATTGGAACTTTGGTTGATGTGCGTATAATATTACACTTAGATGAGGGGGAGATATTTACCGCATGCGAGTGCCGATGGGCGTTGTATAATGTAAATTAACTTCATAATTGCATATTGATTTTGTAAGTTAATTCTTACAGCTTTAGGGGGCTGACCCAAATAATAAAATGTTTTCCCCCAGGCTTTCTTAGATAGGGACGTCATGGCTGATAGGAGACCAAACTTGCGGTCGTACTTGCTCATCTGTCATTCCAGTTTAATTGACTTTAGATTATTTTGTTATTTCAATTTCAGTCATTTTATTATTTCAGAGATTGTAAGGGCATAAGCCCGAGGTTTATTATATTCAGTCTTTTTAGATATTAGTAACACTTGTGATCGATGTTTTATTACTTTTGGGGCATTGGATTTGTTACAATCAGTTATTATTTAAATGGTTTTATTATGCATGTTTGATTTAAAATTTTAAATGTCATATTATGGTTTGATGATGAGAATGATATAGATTGTGAGACAAGCCCCATCTTCGGCATATTGTGTCTAGCCAACCTTTATGTGGAAAATAGGGGTTGTTACACTTCCTTCCTAGTGTCTTCTGGGGACAGAACATTCCTTTTGACCCTAGGCAATCTTCTCTCTAATGCGATCTCTGCTCACCTTAAGACTAGAATTGTGCGACTTGTGGCCACGTTTACACTTCTCCCTTTGGGATTCTCTTTCCAAACTTTCCTGGCCTTGTCGGAGTGTAACATTCTTCTCCTCCTGATACCTAGTTCAACCCTATAATTTCGAAGGTGCTTTTCGTAGGTTTCAACGAGCCTTGAGATCTGAGTAGATCGTTGGGTCTCGTCGCTTTCAACTGTTTCCTTCTCCTGAGGATGATAACACGAGCTGGGAGATTGAAAATAATCGTCAATATCTGATATGACGCTTAGGGGCAAGGGATGAGAAGGGTAAGGACCCTCTTGGTCGTCATAACTGTCGTGATCTAGATGGAGACTTTCCTGGTCTCGAGGGTGATGAACCTCTTGGTCATCATGTTTTTAGTGATCTCGATTAGGTAAGTGAGACATCGCATAAAATTTTTCTAATGGCAAAGAATCGTTAGATCGTTCCCACAAATGACGCCAATTGTAGGGGTAATTTCCTACAAGTTATGATATTCAATGCACACTACCTAAGGAACCATAACGATTGCAGAAAGTAATTATGTCACACATACAACATAAGATGTACGTAGTTCGACAACTTGCATACGTCCACAAGGTGCTAGGGTTTGTTTTCTATTAATAAAAAACTCAGACCGACAGAGTTAAGTATTTCTCGACATTACAATAATGCATACCCAATTATCGTGGTTTCAGTTTACATTTATAAGGAAACTTAAGAGATTCCTAAACCCCTTTAACTATTATCCCTAAGAGTTTAGACTTATCCTTTAATCATTGCGAGCCGTTACGAGCGATAAGTTTGAACAATCATTCTTTCACTCGAAAACTTCATTAGTCACGTGCGTGTGCGATTGAGCACATGGCTATTACAAATTAATATATTTTAAGATTCATAACCTTTCGGCTCTTCGTTAAACTCTCACAATTTTTATTTGTATTATATGGCAAATTTTAAAGTGCAATTACATAATTATTTTACCAAAACGTGGGTGTATTAATTTTATTAAGATATATTTACTAAATACATTATACATAAGGAAAATTAATCAGTCTGCGCAAACAGCCCCGTAAGAGGTACTAACACCTCACATGAGACTAATGTAACTCGTAGGAACTGACCACGTAGTCACGAGACTTCCAGTTTGAGAATATAATAATAATTGTAGCTCATATATGCAATTTTTTAGCTTGAATAAGATTTTTTTTAAATTAATTGGTTACTAATATCATCTCTTTTTTATATCCTTTTTTTTTTGCAGTATAACATTTTATCGTTGTCTTTTATCCACGTGGAACACACGAAGAAGTCAATGGTTTACAACAAGGGGATTATTTATTTAATGTCGTTAATATTCAGGATTCTATTTATTGTGTTATGGCCGTGCAGGTGTTTGTAGTTTTATTATTAACTTTTATGGTTGTGCGTGCTTTTATAATTTTATTGTTATATTTTATGGTCACGCATGATTTACATTACGCATGTTTTATATTTACAACTTTTAGAATGTCCAGAAAATAGAGAAAATTCTACCAAATTTTTTTTTTTGTGCGTGAACTATTAAAACTTGTAATATTTTGAAGTTTGTATGTAAATTAGTTTATGAACAACGTGTGAGATTCGTAATTTGTGAATTTTCTTGTTTTCAAATAATTTTTTTTCTTTGATCCAAAAATTTGTCACAGTTCAAAATCGTGCCAAAAGTGTATCAAATTTTGGCACGGTTTTGAACAGTGCCAAAAGTGTACCAAAAAGTACTCAATCTGACACAGTTATAAAGTGTGCCAGAAGTGTCATTGTTTAGCTAAATCTGACATACTTTTAAACCGTGTCAGAAAAAAATAGCAATTTTGAAACACCTAATTCTGGCACAGTTTAAAAATGTGCCAGATTTGATCCGGCACAGTTTTAAACCGCGTCAAATTGCTTTTTTGGGTGTAGTGATTGTGGGTTATAAAAAAATAAATCTTTACTTGGCCTTTTTACTCATAATATTTTCTACCTTATTAAATCAATTCACATATAGATATGCGCGAGTGCACGTGTGTGTGTGTGTAAAGAGAGACACTTTTAAGGTCCTTACAAGCAGACCATTTTTTTGTAAATAGTAAAAAAATATTTTGGTCTGATTTTTTTATAAGGTGTCTTAACACTCTATTTAACACCTTGTAAAAAATGAGGCCAATTTTCTTTTACTAGTTTTGAAAAAATAAATCTCCATTTAAGGTTCTTATTTATGTACCTCACATCAGCGTGTGCGTACACACACACACACACACATGCCCTCTTAGGTGAGGACCTAAGACGTACAAACCCTTTATTAGAAGAATAATGTTAGACAACCCGGGTGTTAACCCTGAGTTAGTATAGGGACCCTTTTTTTTTTCTTTTCATTGGTTTCTCGTGTGAAAGGAGTTTTAAATAATTTAAAAAAAAACTAATTTCTTATTAGAATAGTTTTTTTTTATTTTTTATTATTTTTTTCTAAATTATTTTTAACTCATTTAGTCTCTCAAACTCGAACACCCATTTACCCAATATTCTCTTATCTTTAAAGCTCCGGGGAAGCGGCAACCCTTATTTTTAAACTTAATTTTTTAACTCATTTAGTCACTCGAACACCCATTTACCCAATATTCTCTTATTTTTAAAGCTCCGGGCAAGCGGCACCCCTTATTTTTACGCTCATTTAGTCCCCTTAAACACCTATTTACCCAATATTCTCTTATTTTTAAAGGTCCGCGCCAGCTGTCCCCTTATTTTTAAACTTGATTTTTTTTTAATTTTTGAACATTTAAAACAATTTTTAAATTTCTTAAAACCGTTTAAAAATGTAATTTTTTTAATATTAGAATAGTGTTTTTTAATAATACATTTTTTTTAATTTATAAAAAATATTATTTTATAATAGAACAATTTTTTAAATAAAAAAAAAGTCAAATAACCTTATTAAAAACTATACCATATTTTCTCAAAAAAAGAAGAAGAGAAAACCCATATTGGCTGCCACCTAAGCGCCACCTAGAACCTGGTACTAGCTTGGTGCTTGTACCCGGTAAGGGTATCACTGCTCTTATTAAAAAGGGTTTTATTGACTTAATTCCCACTTTTTTATATGATATTTGACTTAATCCTCACTTTACTAATATATTTTACATACCCCATAATTGAGGGAGTCATCTCAAAATATTAAATAAAAATAGGAGGTTAAGTGTAAGGATTTATTTAACTATGCTCATTTTTTATAATGTGAAATTAGACTTAATCCATATGTTGGCGATGGAGTCAAATGATTATTAAAATAAGGGGTTAAGTCAACTTATGCATTTAAATTCGGGAATTAAGTCAAAATGACCCTTTTAAAAATGGTAAGCAATTGAATGTTATTACAATTTAGTTTGGATATGCACTATACAGTGAATACATCATGTACAAATAGCTAATACAAAATTCATCACTAAGGAGATCATCTACAAAAAGTAATATAAAAAATATTTTTTAATTTTATTAATAAACTGATTTATACGAGATAGTAAATATCAATTTATTTCAATGTATGTGTATTTAGTTTTTTTACTTTAATACACTACTAATTTTTTATTTTAAATTTTGATACAAATTAATCATTTTATTAGACTTTAGTAAGGTTTCGTCACTAAATGTCAGCAAAGATCATTTTTGTAACGAAATTTTATACTTAGTGACAAAAAATTTCAAAAATGTAATAAACTTACTAGTATGCAAGGCACGTCTGTGATGTGTGGCCGTAATTATAGAAATTATGTTTGTTCATTTTGATAGCGTTTGTAAAAAAATTATGCTGATTAAGTTAATACCGATTATGGTAATGTTATTTTAAATAAATGATAAAATCCCATAGTATTTTCATCAAACTACTCTTCATAAAATTTTTGAAACTATTTATGCTTGCAAAAATGATGATATAATTTCTTTTTGCCATGAATCACACATAAAAAATACATTTTTTTTTGTAATGATAAAACCCCATAGGAATTGAAATCAACTTTGGCTGAGGCATTTCTACAAAAAGTTAATGGGCATTCTTTGATTTTAGCTGTGATAGTACATGTGGAGACAATGATTGTGCAACACAAATAAATATGAGAGAAGTAATGACCAAGAAAGAACAAAGAAAATAAAACGCCAATCACACAACAACGGATGTACGTGGTTCAGCAAAGATGTGCCTACGTCCACGGTGGTGCAGTCAGTATTATTTCTCAATATTCTGGAGAATGAGTACAGAGAATACAACTTGTCCTTTGCCCCGGACCTAGGGTTTAATTTATATATGTGTATGTTAGTTAGTGGAGATGATGGGTTCCTCCAAATTAGCCATCATCCCTATAACTTTCCTTCATGGGATCGTGCTCCCCTATAACTTCCCTTCATGGGATCGTGGGGAAATTGGATCAATACAAAAAGATGAGGGGCCTGGACTTTGGGCCGCTAGGGCTGAGCTACTGGTCCAGGCCTATAGTACTAATTTTCGGGTACCCACAATTGCCCCTAAATTTGTTGTGCCATGCATGTGGGCCCAACAGATTTAAATGATTAGCCATAATAGTCGTGTTGCAATTCCTCGGGAGCTGTAGAGTCGATTTCTGGCGGCAGCCGCTTCGCTTACTGTGCGATATGATTAGATTTTGAAGGTTTGTTGGAATAAGGCTCATTTTTTTTCGTCGTTTCAGCTTTTCCAGCACTCTTCTATCTTCTGAGAACTCTTGCGCTTCGTACCTTCTACTTTCGATCTCCATTCTCGTTACTTCTTCGTCACTTGACCTGATCTTCTGTCTTGTAAGTTTCTCGTGCCCTTTGCATTTTCTCTTTTGTTTGTAGCTTTTCTTGTATTTTCCAATGGCGAAGATTGGAAATAGGTCAATCTCGGAATTTAGAAAATTCTACAACATTCCTGAGTGGGTAGAGATTGAGTGTTGTGCCTCGCCTCCTAGGAACGTTAGGGATATAGAGGATGCCCACTGGATTCATGCTTTGTTGCTTTCCCAGGGGGGACTTACTTTTCCCCCTAATGATCTGTTTTTGCATTTCTTTAGCTATTTTAGTATTGTACCCGCACAATGCTCGCCTAATGTATGGAAAGTAGTGAACGGCGTGCATAGGATAAATCAATTGTATGGCACAAGGTTAGGGCTTGCCGAGGTCTACTTTTGTTACTCCTTCGCTCGAACTAGTTCAAGTGTCCTGTACCTCAAAGCTAGGAGCCCTGATAGGGTATTGGTAGTAAATCTACCTGATTCCCATAAGGACTACTGGCAGGAAGGTTTTCTTGTTAGGAATTGGCAGTTCTCTCCCCAATCTGAAGGGTCAAGGTCTGAAAGATTCACTGTTCCCTTTTGTGGGGAAGAATATATAGGTAGATATTTGTACTGTTGCTTCAATCTCTTCTGACTTATGACTTTTCTGACACCTTTCTGCGTTTTCTTTTACAGCGAGGTCACGAAACTTGGAGCCTGCTCTTAGCGAGGTCCGAATTTCTGAGTTGGTTAAAGCTTGGAACATCAGAGAGCCTTTGGGTGACGGCGAGCATCCCAGATCTGCCGCTTTCTTGTTAGAGTATAAGAACGTAGGCTCTAGCTTCATAGCGCGACCTGTGGACAGTGTTCCAGAGTTTGCTTCCTTCGAAGAGACTACTGCCGAGCTAATCCAGTTGGACGAAGAGGAGAGGAGCTCTAAAAGTTAGCCTGTCGGTAATCTTGGTGGAGGGAGCTCTGTCAGTAGCAGTTCTTCTAATTCTGAGGAGGATTCTGAAGCTCAAGGATCGTCAAGCACTTCCAACAGTTCTGGTGAAGACATGCCTCCCAGGAAGAATTTGATCAGAGATGATGACAATGATGATGATGTGCTCCTTGCACAGAGGTCCAAGAAACTGAAGTCTGCATCTGGGGTCATAGCTACTGGTTCTCGGCCTTTTTCTCAGGAGCAAGAGAAGAAGAGGAGAGAGGAGGAGCAGGTGAGAGAGAGGGAGAGGAAAAAGGAGGAGGAGAGGAGGAAGGTGGAGGAGAAGAAGAAGGTGGAGGAGAGAAAGAGAAGGGAGAGAGAAAAGGAGGAGGAGAGGAGGAAGATGGAATCGAGGACCAAAACAGGTCAATCCCTGGTCCCAGTATCTGCCCTGCCTGAGGGGGCTTCGGTGGCCATTTCTCCTCAGCTAGCCCATGTGCTGCTCGAGAGAGCAGTCCTTCCTACGGATCGCCAGAGGGCGTTGGGGTCCGATCAACTGGCTCTACAAGCTAGCCATAGGCTTGCCTTGGTAAAGTTCTCTTCTAATTCTCAATTTCTTTTAACAAGTATTGATGGTTTCTTCTTCTTTATTTCTTCTTTATTCTTTGCAGTTTGTGACCGACTTCGCTGTGCTCTATCGCTCTCGCGATGAGCTGGTGAGGAGGAATGGTGAGCTGGAACAGCAAAAATCTGCTCTGGAAGCCAGGGGCTCTCAGCTGGAGGCCGACCTGAAGGTTGCTGAAGCAGCTCGAGTTTCATCTGACCTGGCCCTTGTCAATTCTGCATGCGAGAGAGATGATGCGATCAGGGAGCTGGGCGAACTGAGGAAGGCTTATGATCGGGTGTGAACGAGTAAGATGGACCTTGCAGAGAAGAACAGGGTTCTGGCTGAGCAACTGGAGGCGGAGAAAGCCCAAGCAGCCACCCTTAAGGAGGACTCGTACAACTCTGGCTGGGCTACTGCGTATGAGGACGCTGAAGTTCAGATAGGGTATATGAGCCGTCTGAACTTCAAGAAAGGGTGGAATAAGGCTTTCGTGGCTGCTGGGGTGGACGTTGCATCCCCACTCTTTGACGAGCACGATCCAGGGCCGAGGCCAGTTCGTAGATGAGGACCCTACCCCAACTGCTGAAGGCACTGATCCTGTCTCTCAGGCGACTCCTGCTGACGCTCCTTTGGTTGAGAGGACAGAGGACACCCCTGCCGAGGGTAATGCCCCTGCTGATGCTGATAAGGACAAGGGACCATCCACCTCTGGGCCGCCCAAGGTTGTTAATTGATAGGGCTGCTTTGTAATTTTTTCTTTTTCAATTTGATGTAACCTCGTTCCTTATTAATGAAAAGACTTCATTTTTGTTTATGCTGATCTCTTTCTCTTATCTTTCTTTTACTTGTAGTTAGTTGATATTGATGACTATATTCCTGTTACCTCCCAACTGGGTAGGACTCTTGGTCCTAATGCAAGCCCTAAAATTCGCCAGGCCTTTGCTAGACTTTGCAAGTTTGTTAAGTCAAGGAACTAAAAATATAAGGATCAGTCCGAGCTGGTGGCCAAGCTGAAGGACAGGGTCCAGGAGATGGAAGAAATTGGTGCCTCAGTACAAGAAGAAGTCAGTGCACTGAGAGCAAGGTTACTGGAGGCCACCGAGATTAACCAGGTTGGGGAGTTCCTACAGCAGGAGAATGAAGACATGAGGAGGGAGGTCCTAAAGCTTAAGGAGCATTCGCTGAGCACCGTTTCGGCAGTCCTGCAAGGCTCTTCTTCGTCGCGAGCTGCTCGGACTCCCCTCCCGCGTGCTGGCAGGAGTGCCAGGGGTAGGAACAGGGAATCCGTCAAACAGCGAGAGATTGGTGAGCTGCGCGACGATGTTCGACGAGCTTATGTAATTGCTGCTGGGCTCCAGAGGGACGTTTCCCGACTGCGGCATCTATTCAAGAAGGGCCATCGCCAAGTGTGGTCTGATGGCTACGATCAGGGCTGGCTGGATGCTCCCACGAGATTATCAGAGTTTGAAGAACTTTCTTTCATCAGAGGGTGGTTGAGTGCCCTGAGAGAGCTGCAGGTCCCGAGGAACTCGGTGTTATGGTATCGACACGAGATGTCTTCCTCCACTCTGATGCCCAATCCATTCAGGAGGGATGATCGATGGATCCCCATTGATGCTATTCCCCGAAAACTATTGGATTTGGACGCAAATGAGGTCGTGGAAGAGCTAGCCCCCGCTCCTGATGATGGAAGGAGAGCTAAAGTTGCTGATTATCTTGCTCGGAGGCTTCCACCTCCTTGAGATTTTGTTATTCTTTTTCTTTTTGATAATGTAAATGCTTTGGGTGATCTTCGCCGACTAAACATGTATTATCATTGTTTGTAAATATAAAGGATTATCGAAAAGTTCGCGTTTTGGGCAATTTTGCCGACTAAACGTGTTCATCCAATCTTTTTATATTTTAGCTGCTTCATAATCCTTTTTATTTTGTCATGCGAGTGTCCCCCCAGTCCAGTATAATGCAAGAATACCATTGTGCCCTCACTATACCTTTTAGGTTGTGTCGTCACACTCCCTTAGACCTAAGTAGGGCAATTGGCGAGGACACACCTGGTATTGGATGTCTTCATCCGATCAGGATTTTATTTAACCAAAGTAGGTTTGATGCCTAAGAATACTCTGTAGGGCTTCATATATTGCCAGGGGCAATGCTAAGAGGTCTGTCGTGCTTCATGACGATGACCTGAGGAGGGGTGTTCCCCTGCTATGTCGACCATTATGCCTGTGATTTGGAAGGGATGTGTAATAAAATATAACTGTTACTAATTAGGGAGTGATCAACTGAGAGATTTTCATTAGTGAAATGGGAAATGAACTGTCCTTTCACATAACTAATACAATAAAAGATTTGATAATAGAATTCCTAAAAATAGAATTTTTTAAGATTAGCTGCATTCCATGCTCGTGGTATCTCCCTGCCCTCCATCGTTTCCAAATGATAGGCACCTTGCAGGTCGTCTCTAATTATCTTATGAGGTCCTTCCCAGTTTGGGCCCAGCTTACCGTCTGATGGCTTCACTGTGTTGCCCAGGACCTTTCTCAGAACATAGTCCCCAACTTTGAATCTCCTCGGGTTGACCCTTTTGCTGTAGTGCTTCGCGAGCTGTTGCTGATAGCTCGCTAGTTTCACTAGGGTAAGTTCCCTGCGCTCGTCGGCCAGGTCGAGTTCAACGAGCAAAGCCTCATCGTTCTGGCCTTGTTCCATAAGGTTGGATCTCATTGTTGGAAATCCCGCTTCTAGTGGGATGATTTCCTCCATACCATATGTTAGTGAGAATGGCGTTTCTTTTGTTGCTCGCCTAGGAGTCGTTCTGTATGCCCATAGGATATGCGGTAGCTCGGTTGCCCATGCGCCTTTGGCTTGCTCTAACCGCTTCTTCAATCCAGCGATCACTGTTTTGTTGGAAGCTTCAGATTGTCCGTTTCTTTGAGGGTAGGCCATCGAGCTGAAGTGGTGCCTGATCCCGTGTTCGTTGCAGAAGTCCTGAAAAGGGCCACTCTCGAACTGTGTTCCGTTATCAGTGATGATGGTTCTGGGGATTCCGAATCGAGTGATTATATTCCTCCATACGAACCTTATCATGTCAGCATCTCGGAAGTTCGCCAGTGGTTCTGCTTCGATCCACTTGGTAAAGTAGTCAGTTGCAACTAACAGGTATTTGCGATTGCCGACAGCGGTGGGCAGTGGTCCCACGATGTACATTCCCCATTCGACGAAAGGCCAGGGGCTGGTCAGGGATTTTAATTCGCTGGCGGGCTGGTGGACCATAGGAGCGTGAAGTTGGCATTTCAGGAATTTGCGTACATATACTGTGGAGTCCTTTTGCATGTATGGCCACCAATATCCTTCCTTCATTGCTCGAAAGGCTAGAGACCTTCCTCCGACATGACTTCCACAGATTCCTTCGTGAAGCTCGTGAAGAACTTCCTTGACATCGCCTGGATGGACGCATCTAAGGTAGGGATCGGAGAAAGATCTTTTATACAAGTCGCCTCCTGTGGATAAGTGAAAGAGAGCAGCTTTGACCCTTATCTGGTGGGCAGTTCTCTTGTCCTCTGGAAGCGTTCCGTCCTTTAAATAGTCCTTCAAGGAATCCATCCAGCTGGGGGTTGATTCCAATTGGACTATTGGTTTCGCGTTTGGCAGCTCGCAGTTAGGGTAAATGCTTGGTCAACTGAGGAAATTGATAGGGATAACCCTTTTAAGGCTAGAATCAACTGCCGAACTCAGGGCTGCTAACGCATCAGCGTGGCTGTTTTGCCCCCTGGGAAACTGCTGGATGTTGATCTCTTCAAAGCTTGTCATTAAGTTTTTCACCAAGGAGAGGTAGGCTACCATTCTTTCATCCTTTGCGTTACAGTCTCCACTTATCTGGTTGGAACCTAGTTGCGAATCGCCGAATACCTGCAAACGCTTTGCTCCCAGAGTTTGCGCTTTTTGGAGACCTGCTATTAGGGCTTCGTATTCTGCTTCGTTGTTAGAGGCTGCAAATCCCAACCTGATTCCTTGCTCAAGGACTGTGTTTTCTGGAGTGATAAGAACAATTCCTACCCCTGCCCCCTTTGAGTTGGAGGCTCCATTAACGAATAGTTTCCAGATTTCCACTGTAGCTTGGTTATTTTGCTCTGTTGGCTTAGGCTGGTCAGAGGGTTCTTCGCCTGTGAATTCAGCTATGAAATCAGCGAGGATTTGACCCTTGATAGCTGTCCTTGGTTGAAATTAGATGTCAAATCGACCGAGCTCGATTGACCATTTAAACAGTCTGCCTGACAAATCCGCCTTCCTTAGGACAGCCTTGAGGGGGTGTGATGTAAGGACGATGATCGTATGAGCTTCGAAGTAATGCTTCATCTTTCTCGAGGCTATTACTAGGGCGAATGCGAGCTTTTCCAATGGTAGGTAGCGCTGCTCGGCATCTAATAAGGTTTTGCTCGTGTAATAGACGGGATGTTGGATTCCTGTAACTTCGCACATTAGCGCCTAGCTGACAGTATGACTGGATACAGAGAGGTAGAGGTACAAAGAGTCTATTTGCTGTGGTATGACAAGCAGTGGTGGAGTGCTTAGGTAGGACTTGAGCTCGTCCAATGCTCACGAGCAATCTGGGCTCCACTCTACTATTTTGCTGCCCTTTAAGAGTTGGAAGAAAGGCTTGCATCTCTCGGAGGATTTAGAAATGAAACAATTTAGAGCAGCGAGCATTCCAGTGATCTTTTGTACATTCCAGATTGTGCGAGGAGGTTGCACTTTGTTGATTGCATCAATCTGGT
Source organism: Sambucus nigra (assembly GCA_949130495.1). NCBI lineage: Eukaryota > Viridiplantae > Streptophyta > Magnoliopsida > Dipsacales > Adoxaceae > Sambucus > Sambucus nigra. The sequence continues at coordinate 300,131,163 of OX422208.1, forward strand.
CCGGATTAGCCTCTATGCCTCGCTTGCTGACCAAATACCCAAGAAACTTCCTTGACTGGACACCGAAGGAACACTTGCTCGCATTAAGTTTCATTCGGTACTTCCTGAGGATTTCGAAGGTACTTGACATGTCCGAGAGGTGATTCTCCTTCTCCTTTCTCTTGACGAGCATATCGTCGATGTAGACCTCCATTGTGTCTCCCATTTGATTCTTGAACATTTTAGTAACTAGCCGCTGATAGGTTGCCCCTGCATTTTTGAGCCCAAAAGGCATGACCTTGTAACAATATAAACCAATCGTCATGATAAACGCCGTTTTGTCCTGATCTGGGGCATACAAGGGAAACTGGTGATATCCTAAGTACGCGTCCAGGAAACTCATTCGTTCGTGAGCTGCGGTGGCGTCTACTAGTTGGTCTATTTTTGGAAGAGGGAAGCTATCCTTGGGGCAGTCTTTGTTGAGGTCAGTGAAGTCTATGAAAACTCTCCACATTCCGTTGCTTTTCGGAACTACCACTGGGTTGGATAACCATTTGGGGAATTGCACTTCCCGTATAGATCCTGCATCCAGCAGTTTTTCGACTTCTTTTTCTATTGCTCTGGCCTTCTCGGGAGCAGTTCGCCGTGCCTTCTGTGTTATCGGCTTGAATATGGGATCGACGTGCAACTGGTGGCAGAGCATATTGGGATCGATTCCTGGCAGCTCATAAGGTTCCCAAGCGAAAACATCTATGTTGCTTCTGAGTAAGGTTGACAACTCCTTTTGCTCTTGGTCGGTGAGTGACGCTCCGATCAGGAAGACTCTGCTATTGTCGCCTTCCCTACCAGGTCCTCGACGACACGCTCGGAGGGGAGGAGCTTGGTCTCTTCTACTCCAGGCCTTTCGTATTTTAATTGATATTTGGAAGGAATTGCACCTTCCTCCACTTTCTCACTGGGTTGATCGGCTTTTTTCTCTAGCTTTGGTCGGATGGCCGCTATGAAGCACTTCCTTGCCATCGCCTGGTCACCGTGTATCTCCATTACTCCTCGCTCGGTAACATATTTGAGCTTTTGATGGTAGGTCGAGGAGACTGCCTTCATCGCATGAAGCCATCCCCTGCCGAGGATGGCCTGATAGGGTGAATCAATGTCGACCACCAAAAACTCGATCATCTTAGAAACATTTCCAGCGCGCACTGGCAGTACTATTTTGCCCAGGGGCACGGTTATTTTTCCAGCGAAACCGACCAGAGGGACAGTAGCTCCCTTTAGGTCGGCGACGCTCAACTTCAATTTCCTGAACAGGTCAATGTACATTACTTCGGATGAGCTTCCTTGATCGACGAGCAGCCTGTCGATGTCAAAGTTGGTTATCCTGAGTGTAATGACCAAGGCATCATGATGTGGGGTCCTTACTCCCACTAGGTCTTCATCCATGAAAACAATATGCTTGTTGTAGTTGATGTCCTCTGCTCACCGACGTTTTCCTGACTGTGATTTCGCTGGATCAATCTGAAAAGCTTGCATTACTGCTGTCAGTTTCTTTACCTCCATTCGAGATGAGTTCCCTTGTATTTTCTTGACGTCAGATACTCCGTGGATTACTGCGAATTCGTGTCCGACATCATCCTCTAGCACGTTGTCTGGTTTCGCCTCTCTGTGGCTAGCCACTTTCTCTACCTTCTTTTCCACAAAGTCATTCAAATGTCCGGACTGGGCCAACTCCTCGAGGTGGGACTTAAGAGCCTTCCAGTGCTCGGTCTTATGCCCTCCCTCTTTGTGGAAAGTGCATCTTAATGCATTGTTTCTTTTCGAGGGGTCTCCTCCCATTTTCCGGGGCCATTTGATGAACGGCTCATCCTTGATCTTCGCGAGAATTTTGTAAATTGGCTCTTTGAAGACGGTGTTGACCGCCTGGAACGATTTTATTACGTCAGGGTTCCCTCCGCTTTTGGAGCCATTCTTGCCCCCACTTTTTCCTCCTTTCTTCTGGTTCTCAACTTTCTCACTTCCCTTGGTAGTGAGCTTGGCTCGACCGTTTTCTCCTACATTAAGGCGGGTGACATCTTCCACCTTTGCGTATTTCTCAATCCGACCCATCAGGTCGTCAATGGTCATAGCTTCCTTCTTCGTCAAGGACTGGCAAAGGAGGGAAGAGCTAGATAACCCAATTTTGAAGGAAGCCACTGCCACCTCTTCCGCGCAGTCCTCGATCTCGTTGAATAACTCTCAGTACCTCTTCGCATAGTCTCGGAGTGTTTCTTGAGGCGTTTTCTTCATGGTTAATAGAGCATCCATCCTTTTGGGGTGGGAGCTGCTGGTGATGAACCGGGCCGTAAAGAGCTCGGCCAGGGATTTGAAATTTCTGATGGATCGGTGAGGGAGTTTTTTGAACCATTTCTGGGCCACGTCATAGAGGCTCGAGGGGAAAATACGGCACATCAGTGCATCCCGGTGATTCCAGAGGGTCATGGCCTGCCGGTACTGCCTGACATGATCAATGGGATCAGTCTTCCCGTCGTAAATCTTGAAACTTGGAATGGTAAATTTCTTGGGAGCCTCTTCCTCTTCAATTTCCCTCGTGAAGGGTGACTTCATCTGGGTCTTGAGGGCTCTCCTGGCGAGTTCTCTGGTCGACCTGGTGCCGCGGTGAGCTGGATGTTGGTCTATTTCTCTGCGGACCAGGTTCCGTATGTTCTCGTCGCTGCGAGCAGGGCTCTGGTAGCGGCGAGCTCTTCTTATTTGTTCGCGGAGGTCGTCGTCTGAGTCGCCACCTTCGACCCCTTGATATTCCCGCCTAGGGCTCCTTCCTCGGCTGCGAGATTTGCTCGCCTGAGGGCTAGGAGTGCGATAGGGGTGTCTCCTGGTATCAGGACGTAGTTCCTTCTCCAGTCTTTCCAGTCTTCTTTTCAAGCGAGTATTCTCAGCCTCGTATCTGCGAGAAGACTCCCTCTGCTCGTGGAGCCTTGCCTCGTATGCATCAATCAATCTGGATATCTGCGTGGACCCTGCTGGTCCTTGACCTTCTTCTGAGGCTGGCCTTTCCGAGCGAGCCCCACGATCAGAACGTCGGACTTCAGACCTAATCCTGCGAGGAGCAGGTGGCTCTTGAATATCTCCTGCTTGAGGAGCGTTGCTGCTGTGACCCGACATCTTAGATTCTTTTCTTGGCGTGGGCTCTTCTCAGGTAAAGATGAACGTTTCCCACAGACGGCGCCAATTGTGGAGACAATGATTGTGCAACACAAATAAATATGAGAGAAGTAATGACCAAGAAAGAACAAAGAAAATAAAACACCAATCACACAACAACGATTGTACGTGGTTCAACAAAGATGTGCCTACGTCCACGGTGGTACAGTCAGTATTATTTCTCAATATTCTGGAGAATGAGTACAGAGAATACAACTTGTCCTTTGCCCCGGACCTAGGGTTTAATTTATATATGTGTATGTTAGTTAGTGGAGATGATGGGTTCCTCCAAATTAGCCATCATCCCTATAACTTTCCTTCATGGGATCGTGCTCCCCTATAACTTCCCTTCATGGAATCGTGGGGAAATTGGATCAATACAAAAAGATGAGGGGCCTGGACTTTGGGCCGCTAGGGCTGGGCTACTCGTCCAGGCCTATAGTACTAATTTTCGGGTACCCACAGTACACCATCAGATAAGATTGACAAAGGAGAAATATAGCAGCCATTTTGAAGTAAAAATTACGTCCAAAATCATTGACATAGAAGATTGGAAAAAATGAATGAGAAAATAGAACAAAGACATTAAAAAAAGGTGTACGAATTATCAAAACAGAGAAGATAACCAACTACAAATCATTTACAAATTCTCATAACTCCAATTACTTAGAATATAAACTACACATTTATTATCAACAACTATTCAATGGAAGATACCTACCAACGATCATCACCCGTTGTTTCTTCAAAATCACACGCTTTCGAAGACATCTTAGGATCCGTTTGGTTGGCATAATTTGTCTAGGCAAATGCCAAAAAGTTGTCAAATATGAAAATTTGCCCACATTTTGGCTGTTTGGTTGCATAATTTGCCTAGGCATTATTTGCCAATGTACAACACCTCCTATGCACAATCTGTGGACAAATTTTGCTTACCTATTTGAGTGGAAAATATTTGCCCACAAATTTGCCAACTTCTTAAACGATTTTAATGTTTTAAAAAATAATTTAAAAACTGTTTTAAATAATTAAAAAACTGTTATGAATATTTAAAAATTGTTTTGTAATGTTTCAAAAACTGTTTTTAATATTATAAAAAAATGTTAAGAAAGTGTTTACAATTTTTTTTAAAAACTGTATTAACAAAATATTGTAAAAAAAAACTGTTTTTAAAAAACCGTATTAACAAAATATTGTAAAAACTGTTTTTAACATTTTTAAAAACTGTTGTGAATATGTTATAAAAACAACTTTAAAGTTTTAAAAAATAATTTTAAAGACTGTTTTAAATATTTAAAAAAACTGTTATAAATATTTAAAAACTGTTTTGTAATGTTTTGAAAACTGCTTTTAATATTATAAAAAATTGTTAAGAGAATGTTTTACAAATTTTTTGAAAAACCGTAATATAAAAATATTGTAAAATAGTTTTTAACATTTTTAAAAACTGTTTTGGATATATTATAAAAACTGTTTTAAAGTTTTAAAAAATATTTTTAAAAACTGTTTTAAAGAGTTTAAAAAAACTGTTGTGAATGTTTAAAAACTGTTTTGTAATGTTTTGAAAACTGCTTTTAATATTATAAAAAATTGTTAAGAGAATGTTTTACAAATTTATTGAAAAACCGTAATATAAAAATATTGTAAAACAGTTTTTAACATTTTTAAAAACTGTTTTGGATATATTATAAAAACGGTTTTAAAGTTTTAAAAAACATTTTTTAAAACTGTTTTAAAGAGTTTAAAAAAACTGTTGTGAATGTTTAAAATTTGTTTTGTAATATTTTAAAAACTGTTTTTGATATTATAAAAAATTGTTAAGAGAATGTTTTACAAAAATTTTTAACATTTTTGAATATAATATAAAAATTGTTTTGAAATAAATTAACTGGATTGACTTTAATTTCGCCTAATGTTGTTTGATAGCGTCATCTGAATTTGCCTAGGTAAAATTTGCGTAGGTAATGCCCACGCTTTTGCCCACTAACAACCAAACGGCCCCTTAGAGTACTGTCCATTAAGATCACCCACATCACTGCGTAAGATGAGATAAAATATTTAGGTTTATTGGCCAAAATCCAATGATCCAAAACCTAAATATGGATAAAAAAAATGCATAAATTTAGTGGATAAACATACATAAAGTCAGATACTCATATATGTAAGAACAAACAGCAAAATAGAGAGTCATCCATTGATAAAGAATCCAAAAATTGATGGACAGGGAGTCTCCGCACATTGAAGGGTATTGTGAAAGCACTTGTTTGACTTGCTCTTTAGAGCATGTTGAGTCTCCACACATTGAAGTAATAAACGAAAGAAAATAGATTGTGAGAGATTAGGAAATAAAAAGACAAAGGAACTTATTTAATATATTAGATTTGTTATATATATATATAAATACATAGATTTGGAGAGAGGAACAACTGTTTGTTGGTGCCTTACAACTGAACATTTTGTTTCTTTCATTTAAAACAAATGTTTTGAATTCCATAAAATTGAAAATTAATAATTTATTAAAGTAAAAGAAAAACATGTATATATTATGTTTAGATACAATGGATATGAAATATTGACAACTTTTACGGAATTGAGCAAATATGGACCGCCTTGGCATCTGTACATGTGTAAATATCCAGCTTTTACCACCCAAAAATGCTATTCAGACTTAATTTTTGACCGAAAGTGGATGGACTGAATTAGGTGGTGGATTTCTATTGGATGGCTTATGGGGTCCACGCCAGTGGGACCAAAAAATTTACCAATAACACGTTGCCACGTGTAATTTCAGTCAAAAATTCAGTCAAAATTTCGGGCACAATAGAAGTGCTCGTTACCACCACAAGTCTTAGAAATAGTCTGTCCACCACTAGTACATAATTTCCACTTGTCATCACCCCTCTCTCTCTCTCAACTAACTTCAACGAAAAACTAGGCCTTCTCCCATCCATACAACAATATACAACAAAGAAACAAAACAACCAGTCGTGGAAAGGAAATAGTCTTTCATACCTTAAAACACACACACACACCTCAGGCTCTCCCATGAACTCTCCCACTCTCTCTCAACTAAAAACTAGGACTTCCCCACTCCGTACAACAGGAAAAAGAATTGAAAAACAGACCACAAAATCTAGTACCCTCCACCATATAAATAACTACCTACAGTTTCCTTCTAGTGTATATCAAAGCATATTACTATAACTATAACCCCTTTTCTCTCTATCTATCTATATGTTGGAAGAAATGGAGGAGGATGGTAATCAACAACGGAGTGCAATGCACATGAGGCCCCATAGGATTAATTCAGATTTTAACATTCCAAATTATGGAGAGCCACCACCCATCACCAACAAGCACACCTACTTCTTACGAACCACGTCGAATCGGTTTATCAGCTGCCGCAAGAAATCCTTTAGTTGGTCTCTCATGAATCATGTCAAATTTACTAATCATGATGATGACGACAACCTTTCATTTCCCCAACAGGAATTGAAAGGAGAGACAAAAAATGAGTACAATGTTTCGGTCGACCGAAATGTTGGTTCAAGTGATCCACAAGACCAAGATCTTGCCAACTGTTTGGTCATGCTATCAAACAACTCCTCATCTTTCGCAACAAGTAATAATAATGAAGAGAAGCTTAAAACAGAGGCGAAGTTTCAATGCAAAGCTTGCGAGAAGGTTTTCAATTCCCACCAAGCATTGGGTGGACATAGGGCGAGTCACAAGAAGGTCAAGGGCTGTTATGCAGCCAGATTGGACTGTAATTTTGAAGATGATGAATACCCTGTCCGTGGCCCACAACCCACTGTGCCGAAGAAGAAGGGGAAGGTCCATGCGTGCTCCATTTGTCACCGGGTTATCTCATCCGGTCAGGCGTTGGGTGGGCATAATAGGTGCCATTGGCTCTCCTCTAATTTGCCTCATAATGCAAATTTGCATGATCATAAAAAGAAATTGGATCAAAATAAACAAATTAACAAGAAACCTATATTTGAGAAATTGGATCTCAACCACTCTCCTGTAGTTGATGGTACAGCGGAGGTGAATGAGGACAATAACCCGGTGAAATTTGAAGGGCGTACGAGAATATATCTGCACTCAAGATCAAATGAAGGTCTCTCTGAGATGAAAATTCAACATCAACATCAGAATTACATGCATGGCTCCACCAATGAAGAAGAAGGTACCACGAAGAAGTTGGCTAAACTGAGAGAAATGGACGTGGATGGAGAGAGGTTGACATGGTTGCAGATGGGAATTACTTCAACTAATGCTCAACTTGGAGGGACTAATTCTTGATTTTATCAATATTATTGTAAGTCCTAAAAGTACATAATCTATTATTTTATTTCTCTATAGTATAACCTTTTTACGTAATTATGAGTAATTAGTATTATATTGTCAGGTACAATGACGTGGGCATTCAGTATTATATTGCTCAAAACAAAATAACCATTGCCTTGCTCTACATCTCTAAAATATGTTATTACCATGTCATTCTATACGGGAATTTTTGTAGCAATTTTTATTCAATTAGGTAAAAATTCGCGCGATGCGCGAGTGATTTGTAGAAGAAAAATCTAATAAACACGTTATTTTTATATAAGCAAAATCGATTAAATATAAATTACTTTGGGTTCAATTTATCACATTCCACAAATAAACAATAATGAAATTTTCACAAATATTCACATGTATATGCTAACCAAATAAAATAGCACAAAATATTAATATGTAAGTTTTGCATTAAAGATCAATGATCAATACAAATCAACGTATTATAAAAAAGGAAGAGTTTAATTTACGTACAATATTTTTAACCATGTTTACATAATTGTTTTACTGTTTTTTATAAATTATTTACAGTATATTCTAAATAATTTTTTTTATTTTTTAAAAATAATATTTTGTTTTAATTTAAAAAAAAATTGTTTTAACTGTTTTATAAAAATAGTTATTTTTTTAACAAAAATAAAAACTATTAATCATGAAAATAAACTGTTTTACACTGTTAAAATAATATTTTTACTATTTAAAAACTATTTTTTTTTAATAAAAAACGGTTTTTAAAGGTTTCTTTTTATACATAAAAGAAATGGTTTTAATGATTCTTAACTTTTGAACTAAAAATAAATGTTTTAAAACAACTGTTTTTACATTTTTTTTAACTGTTTTATGAAATTAAAAAACTGCTTTAAAGTTAAAAAAAAGTATTTTAACTGATTAATATAAAAAAAATTCAATTAATATAAAAACCTTTTTACTGTTCCTTGTTAATAAGTCACGTACAACTAGGGGTGTAAGCGGTACGGTTTGGTCGGTAAATATTAGATACCAATACCAGAATCAAAGTATGGATGGTAAAATCAAATCGTACCGATTTACCACCCGGTACACCAAAATCAATACCAATACCAAACTGACCGGTATTTCGGTTTTTTCGATAATTTCGGTCTTTTCGATAATTTCGGTCTTTTCTGATTTCGGTAAATTCGATTTTATTTCGGGGTTTTTCGATAAATATTGAAATTACAAGTCGGTTTTATACATTCGATAAATTTGGTAGAAGTGTCAATCTTTTAAAGCCCCCCAAAACAGCACTAAAAATATTCCTAAAAGCCCCTAAAACAGCTCAAAAAATAGTCAAAAATACCTCCTAAAGCCCCCCCCCCCCCCCCCCCCAAAATAGCACTAAAAACAGCCTTATAAATAGCACTAAAAACCCCAAAAAATGCCTTAAAAAATGGGTTCAACCCTTGGGGTTTTAATTTTTTTAGCTAGTTTTATACTTGAAAAATGACCGGTGGAGATGAGTTTAAAATGAAGAGTGTTGATTTCTTTATAAAAATTATTTTGTATTGGTTATTATTTTTGCTTTTAAGTTGGCAATTGGTATGGTAAAAATGATACGGTAAATAGGTACAGTAAATTCGGTAAATCATTTTTTAAAATATTAAAATAAAAACCAACCGACTTTTTTGCGATAATTTTGATTTCGGTAATATCGGTTTTTGGTATTTTAATATATGTAACCAAAACTTTTTTTTCCCGGGCCAAAACGGTATGGTACGGTAAAAACCCGTACCGCTTCCACCCCTACGTACAACACACCTTATATATTTTATTTTTTTGAAACAGTTTTATTTTATTTAAAAAAACGTTATACCTATTTTCTAAAAAATAGTTATTTTCTTAATAAAAATAAAAACTTTGTTATAGTTTTGCGGAATCTTATATAGTTATATTTCTTTTACATGACAAAAACGAAATATCCATCAAAACTATCGGCGCCACCAGCAGCTCATTCTCTAAATCTGAATGCCCCATTAGGGTCATGCCTTTTACAAAAATACGTTACTTAGATGCTAACATCTAGGGCTGTGTTTTTTTTCCGAACATTCCGATTTTTTCGATATCCGATCCGATATTTTTCGATTTTGGAACGTATATAAGGTTTTCGATTTCCAATTTTTCGATTTCTGATTTTTCCGAAAAAAATCGGATCGAAAATTGGAAATAATTCTGAATTTTCGATTTTCTGATTCGATTTTTTCCGAAACTATGCTGATCCGATTTTTCCGAATTATTTCCGATTTTTTCTAAAATATTTTCCGATTTCCAATTTTTCCAATTTTTTTAAACATTCTCATGTGTCCGACATCGGCTAGGAGAGTAAGAGAGGCCAAAAAAAGTCCTATATAAAATGAGAATATCACTCCATCATCTACACAAATGAAAAAAATGGTTAAATCTGTATATATTTACATGTTGGGTTAAATATTTTTTTCGATTTCTTTAAAATGAGAATTTCGAGTAATCGAAAATCCTATATTAATTTTTTTTTAAAATTTTGGAATTTCCAAAATTTCTGAATTTTTAGTATATGTTTTGAATTTCCGATTTTTCCTATTTTTTTTCCAATTTTCCGATTTTTCCAAATTCGGAAACTTTTTTGATTTTCCGAAAAAATTGGATAGGAAATTGGAACAAATATTTTATTTCCGAAAAAATCGGAATTTTTTCCGAAGGGTCATTTTCCGATCCGATCCGGCCGAAACCCAACCCTACTAACATCCATTCAAATCACCCCCCCTAAAAAAATATCAACCACAAATTATAATGCCATTACTCAAAATCAAAACGCTTTACTTACAAAAGTACCCATTCAATTCATTAAAAACAAACAAAATATTAATATTAACAAATTTCAACTTAATATACTGAGAACAAACATGACCAAAGAAGTATATTCTGAAATGAAAAATGTAGGAATAACAAATACATCATCAACTACAAAACTCAATAATATGCAAACGACGTCCATTGTTTAATAGCACAACGAAGTGAAAGCCTAAACAAAAAAAAATAAAGATCGCTTATAACGAAGGTAAAATTTATTCTAATTTTTGCAAACATTTTGTGAGATAACAATACTAAAATCCCAAATTATTTGTTGGAATGAATCGAGATATAATTTTTTATTTTTGTTTTATTTTATTTATTTTTTTACCAAAGTGGGGCGAAACCCTCACACATATTATTAAAAATCAGCCATAAATAAGGATTTTTATAAACAAAGCCCATACAAAAAGAAAAAAACAAACTACTCAAATAACCTGAATAAATAAAAGAGATTACCTAAATAAAAAAAACTCCAAATAATCTGTGATTAGAAAAAATGATAGAGAGTTGGAGGACATAACTTTGTAAAGAAAAAAAAGTTATCTCCAAATTGTTAATGCTTTCAGAGAAAACCCAAATAATAGTAAAGAATGAGCTTCAACTGTATACCCAAATTTCAAAGCTTTAACAGTGAACCCAGTTTTTTTCTTAAAGTTTAACAATTTGAGTTTACTATTAACGCACAACCCATTGAGATTTCTATAAAACCTCTTGAAATACCAGTTGTGCATTGTGGATGGCTTCTTATAGTACCAGTTGTTTGATTGTAGTACCACTTGACACCAAGAATCTGATGCAGATTTTAACACTGCCAACAAATATCAAAGGGGATTTTGATTCATTCAAGCATCTGCATCAAAATTTATAATTTATTAAGAGAGTCCTTCAAACAAAAAATCTCTCCATTTCAATCATGTGTTTCTAAATTGTTCCATTTTAGAGGTATATAAAACGAATTTAAAAAATGAAAATAATCAAATAAATTATCTCTTTTAGTAAACCCAATTTTTTAGAATTGGGATTGGGTGAAAACAAATGAGATTTTAAAGAGTTTAAAGAAAACCTAGCTCAAGCCCTTGCCCATACCCAAACCCGATACCAACACCACAACCTCAAAACCATACTCACAATCACATTGGTCCATGACTAGCCTCCGAACCCAACAACTCCAGCCAAACCGAACTTGCAAACCCCTATTTTCACTCAACAAAATACGTAGTTGGGTTTGAACAATACTTCTACAAACTGTTTTCTCGCGAAATAAAAACATCAACAGCCATCCAAACCTAGAAATTAAAAAAAATGGAATTATAAAAAACCAACACTGGCTGTATTTTTTTATATTCACATAAAGAAATAAAAGGTATGTAATCCTACACCTTGTTATATAAGATATATACTTTTGTGTTTTATCAAATTTAAAATATGAAATAAATCATATTTATGCAATAAATTAATACCACTAGAAAACTTACAAACGAAGAAGATGACCGAGTCAAGTGTTTGACACTCTCTCCTTAAGACAAAATGCACTCCCGCTACGGTGCTTACGGCAATGAACAATGAGCGTTTGCCTCCCAGGATAAAACGGTCTCGACACGCGCAAGAAGCACTTCAGTGTGCGTGTCCCACGAACCAATTATGTTTGATACTCTATCCGACTCGATCGGGAATGGAAAGTATAGAAAAAAAAATTTCCTCATTTTTTCTCTCTCTAAAAAATGAAGACAAGTCTTGTATTTATAGAAAACAAAGTGTTTTTTCATGAAAAGACATGTCTTTTAGGAAACAGTCACTTTAGGGACGTTTTTCATGAACTGTCACAACTTATGGTGAACAGTCACGACCTTTAGGGACGGTTCTGAAAAACAGTCACTATATAGCGAACAGTCACAATCTTTAGTGACAGTTAGGAAAATCCGTCCCAGAAAATTAAATAAAATTTCCCAATAAACTTCATACATAAATGGGGCACTTTGATACCAAATTTCTTATTCATCATTTATCCGTTTTAAACAAATAAATATATCGCGTGACTCGTCATGCTACAAGGAACGCGCACGTACTTGGTCCTACTTTGACCAATATATTAATTTGGTCATAAAATAATTTGTGTAAAAACACAATATTTTCCAACAATCCCCCACATGAATGAAATTTGGGTGAAGAATCAAATGAACATGAAGACAAATTAGACAGAGTATCAGTGGAAAAGAGCTGCATCGGTAAAGATAGTTTTTGGCCTTGAATCTTTCCTAGTGAGAGACTATCGGGTCTACTGGCCAATCAATGAACGCGATGTCTTGAATTGATCAACCTTTTTGTGTAAACCGAGACAATAGAATTCACACAGTCCTTCTTCGAACATTCTTGGTTCTCACTTTTGTGTCCGTTTTGGCCTTGGACACCTCCTGATTTCATGAGTGTGTTAGAGAATTTAACAATGTAGCCGTTGGTTATTCTCATAGAAGTGGCCCCTTCTCACTCACTTAGGTGATTTCTATAAAGAGTATCCTGCTAATACCCCACTTGATCCTTATGTTCAAGATATAGAAATCATTAAAATAAAATTTATCCTATTACACGCGGCAGATAGTGCACTGACTCATCCTAGGAATGGGAGGAAGAATTTATTTTCTTCTCAGTGCTAACTGAATCGCACATAATTAGGTTGTCCCGTTGAACCTAATTCTTGGGATCTCCAGTCATTTAGGTTGGGTTTCCATTATGGCAATTCTTTTAGGTTTTAACCGGCTGTAAGCCCATTCCCCTTGATGTACGTATCTTACTCTCTTGTTAGCGGATCCGCAATGATTTTATTAGGCCTAATGTTATCACTAACAAAGAAAGATTTCTTTATGGTCTTATGTCATGACTAATAAGTCGTGACTTGCCAAATTTCTTTATGCCTTTTCAAGCAATGATTTTCAATTGCAAGAACATGCATTATAATTGTTATCTCAAATCATCCTCTTTAAAATTGTCAAGGTACCTTGCTTTTTAGGAAATAATATTCATATTCCATCATAAGAGGATTTCCAAATATTAACACCTCTAATCATGCTAATATATCACTCGGAATACAAGTCTCGAAAGTCATATATTGTTTAAAATATATTCATAATTTCCTAATGTTTATGTCATTTGTCACTTATATCTTAGTATCGATACTGAACGACTCATTTGTACTTTAGACTCTTTGATCCATTGTGTACACGCTTAATCATTTCCAACCTTGGAATATAATCAAAGTACTTAAGTATTAATTATCGTTCAATCCATGAAGTATACACTTCTTTAGACAAATGCACATTGGAAATGCTATAGTACATTAAATGTACTTATGCAATCAAATACTACACTTTCAGTAGTGTTTATCTTATTTTCAATAAGAAATGCAATCAAATACTACATTTTCAGTAGTGTTTATCCTATTTTCAATAGGAATCATCTCTGTTTCTATTTTTGGATAGAAATTATCGCCTTAGATAAATACCCCCACATTTATCATAATTCATACAAAGGTTCTCAACCTTTCCCATAAAATTTTTATGGTGGGTTAATGTGTTGAGAATATAACTCATAGAAAACACAATACTTCCCCCACAATTTCAAACATAAATTTGAAATTATACAAAATTGATACATTTATTCTCAACCTCGAAACGCTTTATTTTTCTTTAAAATGAAATGATATTAATGTATATTTGGACCAACACATATGTCCATCTAGAAGGTATACATTCATTTCATTGTAAATAAAATTTAGTTGAGATAAGTTTCTCTACTTTAGTGATTTCGACATTTAATGGTATATTCCTTATTGTTCCATAGGCCTACAAATTCACTTGTCACAATTCTTAGTATTAAACTAAAGTTGTGTCACACATAATTTTGAGTTTACTAGTTGTGGTGTCTTGAGATTACGCCTAAATCTCCAATGAGATCATAATTTGATTCTACCTTCTTTAAAGCAGTTGTGAAACCGCTCGGTTCTGAATCCCTTGATCATTTATATGGATTTATTATTTAATTCTATACCATCTTTAAAGAAGTCTTTAAACCGCTCGGTTCTGAATTTTGAATCATAAATTCAATAAATAAATTTGTAATCACGCCACACTAATTTTTCTCCATTGAAGAACACGTTCGACAAACGCATTAATTGGAAGTATAAGATTCATCCAAAATGAATTTATATATTACGGAAAGGAATGTAGCACTTTATATCAACTAAAGACTCTCATATCTTTTGCAATCTTCATCGCATTTGATAACATTCAATATAGTGAAGGGGAGTAACATATTGAAATTAATCATATCCACTCTTTCAAGTCTATGGAAAATTGAGCACCACGATATCAATACAAATTGTATTTATTTTTCATCAACGTTAACATCAATTGAATGTTACATAAAAATGTAATTCTTCATGAAACATCATGTTTAACATAGCATGTTCCAATGATATTTTGATGAAAGTGTCTCACAAAATTAAGAGTGAAAGGGTCCCCCCTAAGATTAAAAGTCGCATTATGCTATATGGTTAATGATATACAATCATGCCACAAATATCCAATAGACTTCTACATGTGAAAATAGTACGTCATTACACACCTCAATTTTCATTACATGACATTAGGTCATCGGATGCCACAACTATAAAATTATGCAAACATAATAAATTCCTAACCTATAGGACTTTTTAATTTATTATGCGTGAAAATATTCTCAAATTTTCAACATGTTGGTTCACATCGTTTTAAACAATAGTGCATATTCATATCTCTAGGAGTCGATATAATGCGTGCATTGCAATGTTTAACATACATACCAACAATAATGGACAATGCATTATATTTTCTTTTTCTCTTTTTCGTGACACAGGAGATTAAAACAAATTTAAATGTAATATCAAGATTACATAAATTATCACAATAATTAAATATTGACATTCTACAAGGAATGCAACTTAAATCATGTTTCTAAGTATATCACATTTTCGTTCATGTAATCTAATTTAATTAGTGCACAATACATCAATGAATAACTAATTGTGTCACCATATTTCACTAAATTTGCATTAATGGAATAATGCAAAAAATTATGTAATGACACTAAAATAATACTATCACACATACATGGCTACGTCCTCAATATCATCACATATATTATTTTCACATTAATTCGCATAAAGTGCATTTAAAACATATGAATAAATACATCATCAAATATTTGACTAAATCTCAACACATAATCAGACATTCGATTATCATGTGATAACATACATACATGTCATTACACATGTAGCAACACATCATTGTTTACTTATTTATTTTCGATGTAAGAGCTCACCAAAATTGGTATTTAATTTTGACTATTTCCAAGTGAAATTATCACTATTAATTCGAATGAGATAAAAAAAATTATTACTAAAATTATACTAGCACATATGCATGTGACCACACACGTGACCATTACGTCATTATAAATGTTATTGTCACTTTACGTCACTTATAGCGTCTCACAAGAGATATGTGAACATATACATCACCAAAGGTGTGATCAAATTTTGACATATTTAAATGTCCCAACATATTAAACACATGCAATATTTGTATCAACACAGCACCACACTTTGTTATACCAAAAAACTACTATCACGAACACATTCAACAGTAAGAGATAGTCATATCAATTCACGACGCAATAAGAAAATTGACTTGAACGATTTTAGTTTCCAAATGATTTTAACTACAAAATTTTAACATGACGTCAAGATCCATGATAAGAGGTCCATAAAGAAATGCATGCAACAGGTTGCACTTCATTCCGTTAAAATTGGTAGACCATGCATGCTCCGATGATTAAATAGAAAACTTCAAATATTTCTAGAATTAGTTTAGATGATAAAACACCACAACAAAAAGTATCAATGAGAATTTTGTCTTATGTTTGTTATATAAGATATATACTTTTGTGTTTTATCAAATTTAAAATATGAAATAAATCATATTTATGCAATAAATTAATACCACTAGAAAACTTACAAACGAAGAAGATGACCGAGTCAAGTGTTTGACACTCTCTCCTTAAGACAAAATGCGCTCCCGCTACGGTGCTTACGGCAATGAACAATGAGCGTTTGCCTCCCAGGATAAAACGGTCTCGACACGCGCAAGAAGCACTTCAGTGTGCGTGTCCCACGAACCAATTATGTTTGATACTCTATCCGACTCGATCGGAAATGGAAAGTATAGAAAAAAAAATTTCCTCATTTTTTTCTCTCTCTAAAAAATGAAGACAAGTCTTGTATTTATAGAAAACAAAGTGTTTTTTCATGAAAAGACATGTCTTTTAGGAAACAGTCACTTTAGGGACGTTTTTCAAGAACTGTCACAACTTATGGTGAACAGTCACGACCTTTAGGGACGGTTCTGAAAAACAGTCACTATATAGCGAACAGTCACAATCTTTAGTGACAGTTAGGAAAATCCGTCCCAGAAAATTAAATAAAATTTCCCAATAAACTTCATACATAAATGGGGCACTTTGATACCAAATTTCTTATTCATCATTTATCCGTTTTAAACAAATAAATATATCGCGTGACTCGTCATGCTACAAGGAACGCGCACGTACTTGGTCCTACTTTGACCAATATATTAATTTGGTCATAAAATAATTTGTGTAAAAACACAATATTTTCCAACACACCTTTCATAATTGACATAGTAGTAACCAGGGGAATAAAAAAATGGTGGTGGGGGGGGGGGGGGGGGGGGGGGAATGATTGAGAGTATTCATATGTATTTGTATTTTATAACATGGAATCTCACATTTATCTAAACTTGAACATGAATGATTTATGGGTTCAAGGGTGGCAATTTCTTTCACCACTTGCGCCTTATAAGCTTCAAACTGCCCATGCTCTGCCGCAAATTAACACTCAAGATTATATCACAAGATCTGAACCCAAAGATTATATTTGAGCAAGTATAATAAGTCGCTTACTATTATCAAACCTACGAAAAGACTCAACTGAGAGAAAAAAGGGTCGGTTCTTTAAAAAATTGGAGTCTGGGTGAAGCAAATCAATAGTTGGGAGTAAAAAATTCTGCAAAAATAGAAGGGATGGGAGGGCATCGTATCATGTGGGATGAGGGAAATGAATAGATTTTGAAGTAATCAAAGAGAGAAGCATGGGAAAAAATGTGTATAATGGAGGCAACGACGTAGCTGCCTGAATAAGATGGAGAATTAAAAGTTTATAGTGAATTTTAGAGTATATAATAGATAATAGGTATATATCATTAGTCTAATATAAATATTGAGAAAGGAATCAATTATGTTAACTAAAATCTACATATACACTCTAGAAAGATCTAATTTATTTCTACATATCAAGCTAATTTCGTGCTTACTTTAGTGACCGGTGACGAAGGAACCTAATCCATCCGTGATGGCTTAGTATGAGAGGCATGTGATTATGGTACGTAGGACAGTGAAAGAATGAACTATATTTTCTATCCTTGTGTAGTTCTGTTAACCTTCGACTCATGTCTGATTCGTCAATTTCATCTTGATGTTTCTTAAACTCCTATCATTATTGAGTGTGAATGAAAGTAACATGTGTTACCTTCTATTTCTTTCTTCTCTTTGTCAATATTTTGTACTTTAAAAATGGGGAACGAATCATTACACTAACTTATGGGTTAAGCCGCCTACTGAAAAGATCCATGATAGGATAATAGTTGGATGGGATCTTGCCTCCTTGGATATGATTAATTTTTTTTTAATTTTCTAAAAATACTTTAATTTTATATTTTATATTCAAAAAATACAAAAACATACTTTAGTGGTAAATATATGCACATCAGTTCATACAAAAAAATGAACACTCTAACAAATGAGTTAAACCAACACATAAAAAAACTAAGAGCCATTCGTTAAATATTTAAACTAACAAAAAAAAACTATCACTCAAGCATGTGGGTAAAACCAACACATTAAAAAAAAAATTAACAGCCCTTTGTGAAATCCTTAGACCAACAAAAAATGATCAATCTAGCAGGTGGATTAAACTAATACATAAAAAAAATCTAATAGCCCTTCGCGAAATCTTTAAACAAAAAAACGTAACAAGTTATAGCGGTGAAAGAAATTGTACAAGATCGAAAAGTTACAGCTGTTAACCAATGAAAAAGGCTACTTATCAATTAAAAAAAAAGAATAAAGAAGGAGGATAGATGCTGTGAATAAAATAAATTTGTGTGAATGGTAGAGAATTGAATAAATGAAAGGGACGACATAATGATATTTAAATATAAATCAAAATGGTCCATGAATGGAACATTATCAAAATGTGTTGTGGAAAATATATCATATTAAAGTGTGTGTAATTTTAAGAAAAAAATAATGCTTTATTTATTGGGGTTTAACACTGAGTATGTATAACTTTTTTTACGATCCTATAATCATATTTGATACATTCTCTCTCTAGAAGGCAATTCTAAGTTCAAACTGATTCTATTTTTTCTCAATTAAACTTCTTCAATTGGATACTTTGATCGTATGACAAGATCATCTAGGGTTCGAGTTCCTTCAATTGACAAGTTTTCCAGAGATTTCATTAGTGCAAAGTGTAATGTGATGAAAAGATCTGGACCGGAGGGCGAGATTATACGAATGAAGAAAATTGAAAAACATTTCAATTGTCAATCGTGGAAAACCATAACAGTGACAAAACAAATGAAGGTCGTGCGATCAACAAAGAGGTTGCTTCAAATCTGTCTCTTCACGAAGTGATGATCCTTGAAAAAACTATTGGATTAGAGGTTGTTCAAATAAGGAAATTACAAGAAGATTAATTGAAGAAGGGAAACACTGAGAAGATAATTAAAAATAAATTAGCAGATCAGTATGACTTATTGGAAATTGAAGGGGAAAGTAGATATTATGCTATTAACTTCCCAGATCTGAATAATATTAGTGGAGGTATGATGGTGCATAAAGGCAAAAATAAAGTTACGTAACAGGTGAAGACTGGTGAGGGTAAATCATGGGCAAATATTGCAGCCCCAAACATGGATAGGTTGGCTCGTAATAAATTGAAGCTTGTTTCTTCCAGTTTGGCTGCAGAGGAAGGGAATCATGTTAAGCTAATTCCAGAGGAATTTGAGGAATAAGTTCTTGTTACTATTATTATTTAATTTATTAAATAGTATAAAAATAATAATATTAACAATAACAGAAATAATAAAAACGAAGTTATTGAAAATTAGAATTACTTACTTGGCATAGTAGAAATAAATAACGTAACAACAAAGAAATCGAATCCGCGCCCTGTGTGATACCACAGATTCCTTAAGATAAAATAATTTCCTCTATAGTGCTTTAAGGCATGAATTATCATCTCCCAAGATATAACGGATTTCGAATTAAATCAAGAAACGGTGTTATGAATTGATTCCAGCGAACTAAATTATGTGTCTTTTTCTGAATCCATAAACATGACTGGATGAACAGTAAATGCAGAAAACGTTTTTAAATTTTTATCTGGAATGCAGGAGGGAATTTTTCGTAACTTAACAAATGAAGAGAGATGTTATATATATAGGTCTCTGGTTGACTTTTCTAATAGTCAACAGTTACAAGCAATTGTAACTAGATGGTCAACCAACTGCCCAAACGAATTTTAATTTGGGTTAAAATTCGGCCCAGAAAGTTTAATTAATTAATTACAGCCCCCAAAATAAAATAAAATAAAATGGATTTATTTTTATAAGCCAAAGCCCAAGCTCCGAACCGAACCGAATCGAGTCGGCCAAACGAAAAGCGCGTATGCGCATATGGTCTTTTGGCCCAAGCCCAACACTTGCTTAGTGTAAGCCATCTCATCTTCAAAGAGTTGGGATACCTCAAAGGCATCCAAGCCTTAGTCCATAATTGGGGTTTTATTAAATCTTCAATTTTCCACTACTCTTCCAATGTGGGCCAAGAGTTAAAACACACCCAAAGCATTAACTTTCATTACTTTATGAGTCACTTTGGAGACATATTTATCATTCATAACTTAATGGAATTGGACATGTGAATATACTACGTTAATCTCCTTGCGAAGGAGAATGCGTTCGTAAATGGTCCCACAATTATCGTGGTATGAGTCCCATCTAAATTTGAGCTCAAAGTAGCTCAAAAATATGCTATCAATACCCATTTCCAACAATCCCCCACATGAATTATATATATATATATATATATGCAAGATGCAGATGTAGACACAGGTTTAAGTAAAATTGAAAATTTATTGCATCAAGAGAAGTAACCTAGTGGCCTTGAACTTTTCTTAGTGATATGCTATCAGATTTACTTGGTTAATCAGTAGATTATATGTCCTTGAACCGTCAACCATTTTTGTAAAACTAAACAACAGTATTCACACAATAATTCTTCAACACAGTTGGTTCTCATGTTTATGTTCGTTTTGGTCATGAACACCACTTGGTTCCGTGAATATTTTAGAGAATTTTCCTTTCATTATTCTCATATAAGTGTCCCCCTTCTTACTCACATAGGTGATATCCATAAGGAGTATTCTGCTATATCCCACTTTGACGTACTAAGATATGGATGTCATTAAAAGCGTAGCTTATCCAAAATTGGCGGCAGATGTGCACTGTCTCATTTTTGTAATGGATGTAATTAAATATCCCCTAGTGCGTATTAAATACAATGTAGTTCGGTTTGCCCATTGAACCTAGATCTTGGGATCTCCAGTCAGCTAGGTTGACTTGCCACTATATTGATTCTTATTTATTTATAGGCTTTAGACCCATTCCTCTCGATGATCTTTCAACTTGCTCTCAATTTAAACCTTTCGTTAGTGGATCCGATATACTATACTTTGACTTTACATAGTCAATTGTGATAATTCCATTTGAGATAAGTTGTCTAGCGATATTATGTCTACGACGAATATGTCATGACTTTTCGTTATACATGTGATTTCGTGCGCTTCCAATTGCTGATTGACTATCACAATATTTACATATTGCGAGCACATGTTTCGACTAATTTGGAACATCCTATAAGAAGTTTCTCCAGCTTTGTCTAGTGCAATAAATTCAGATTCCATTATCGATCTAGCAATGGATGTTTGTATTGAGGATTTCTAAGATATGACTGCACCTCCAAGAGTAAATACATACCCACTCGTAGACTTAGAGTCCTTTGTATCGAATATTCAATTTGCATCGCAGTGTCCTTCAAGAGCAGCTGGATATATTGAATAGTGCAGTTATAGTTTTGTGTGTGTTTTAAATAACCTAAAACTCTTAATATCGCCTTCCTGTGATTTCTCCCTAGATTACTTATAAATCGACTTAGCTTACTTATCGAGTATGCTATGGCCGATCGTGTACAGTTCATGATATACATTAAACTACCGATAATATGAGAGTATTCTAGTTGAGATATGCTTTCACCATTATTTCTTTCCAGATGTAAATTTACATCTACATGTGTCTTGATAGGACTGATATTATACTTCTTGAATTTTTCAAGTACCTTGTCTATGTAATGAGATTGAGATAATATAAGTCCATGCGATGTTTTAAAAAATTTAATTCCTAATATAACATCGGTGATTCCTAAATCTTTCATGTCAAATCGACTACTCAACATATGTTTTGTAGTTTTGACAATTTCTAGATTACTACCCATGATTAGCATATCATCAACATAGAGGCATACAATGACATATTCATTTTGAATGCTTTTAAAGTAAACACATTTATCGCACTCATTAATTTTAAAACCATTTGATAACATTGCATTATCAAATTTTCATGCCATTGCTTAGGTGCTTGTTTTAATCCGTGAAGTGATTTCAAAAGCTTACTTACTTTTACTTCTTTTCCAGAAGCTTTGAACCCTTCAGATTGCTCCATATAAATTTCCTCGTCTAATTCACCATTTAAGAATGCGGTTTTTACATCCGTTTGAAGTATTTCAAGTCCATTATTGGCAGCTATTGCTATAAACATTTGAACGGAGGTGATTCTTGTTACCGGTGAATATGTGTCGAAGTAATCCAACCCTTCCTTTTGCCTATAGCCTTTAGCTACAAGTATTTCTTTATTTTATCAATTCATCCATCAGTCTTCAACTTATTTTTGAACATCCATTTGATACCTAACGGTTTTGAACTTGGTGGAAGATCCACTAGTTCCCATGTATGATATGCAAAATGGATTCAATTTCGCTGTTAATTACTTCTTTCCAATTAGAAGCATCGGGTAAGGATATCGCTGCTTTGTATGATTAAGGTTCATTTTCTAGCAAATATGTTAGAAAATACGGACCGAAGGAAGTCGAGGTTCTTTCTCCTTTACTACGTCTTGGTTCATCCTCTATTGGTTCAATAGGTAGATGAGTACCACTAGAAGTAGCTTGATTTATCCTTTTAGAAGGACTAGATTCTCGGGTCATGTTATATGAAAATTCATTTTCAAAAAATGAAGCGTCTCTCGATTCAATAACCGTGTTTACATGAATATCCAAAATCTCAGGTTTATAAACTAAAAAATGATATGCACTGCTATTAATAGCATAACCGATGAATACACAGTCAACGGTCCTTAGTCCTATTTTTACCTTTTTAGGTTTAGAAACCATTACCTTGGCTAAGAACCCCCACACTCGTAAATATTTATAACAAGATTTTCGACCTTTCCATAACTCATAAGGTGTCTTTTGAGTTTTTTTTTTTTGCGTGGTACTTTATTACGAATGTATTAGCAGATAATATGGCTCCCCCCCCCCCCCCCCCCCCCCCACCCACAACAAGTTTTGGGGAGCTCCTGGACTTATTAATATAGAGTTCATCATCTCCTTCAATGTACAGTTTTTGCATTAAACAATACCATTTGATTGACGAGAATAAGGAGCAGTGGTTTGATGGATAATTCCATGTTCGGAACAAAATTCCTCAAAAGGAGATTCATATTCACCTCCTCTATCACTCCTTATAGCGTTTATCTTTTTACTTAATTGATTCTTAACTTCATTTTTATATTTTTTAAATGCATCAATAGCCTCATCTTTACTATGTAACAAATATACATAGAAATATTTTGTGTAATCGTCAATAAAAGTAATAAACTACTTTTTCCCACCTCTAGTTTGTAAAAATTTCAAATCGCAAATATCCATGTGAATTAAATCTAGTGGTTCGGTGATCCTTTCAATAGAATGAAAAGGTAATTCAGCTAATTTAGATTCAAAACAAATATCACATTTATGATATTTATCAATATTAAATTTTGGCCAAAAATCCAAGTTAATTAATTTACGCAAGGTATAAAAATTAACATGTTCTAATCTAGCATGCCAAATATTAGAAGACTCGGTCAAGTAAGTAGAACTAGCAATTTCATTCATCGGGGATGCCTTTGGCATCAATGTCATTACATTCATTTTAAAAAGCCCCTCAGACAAGTAACCTTTTTCCCACATATATATTATTTTTGAACAACACAAACTTATTAGACACGAACACAAGTTTAAACCCATTATTGCTTAAAAGCGATCCAAAAATCAAATTTTTACGGATGTCAGTCCCGTGCAACACATTGTTAAGAGTGAGTTCCTTTCCCGGAGTCATTTTCAGAATAACCTTTCCTTGTCCCACTACTTTAGAACTCGAAAAGTTCCCCATAAAGAGGGTCTCCTCATTTTCCAAAGCGTTATTAGTAATGAACATCCATTTATATGCACAAATGTGGTGTGTAGCCCCAGTGTCCACCCATCATTCCTTGATATTTCCTACCAAATTACATTCAAAGACAACAACATAAAGTTTTATGTCTGCAATACCATTGGAAATATTCTCACTCTCCATCACATTTGTTTGAGCATTGTTCTTTTTAGCGTTCTTTGATTTGCGACACTCGCTTGAGCGGTGTCCTGGCTTGCCTCAATTGTAGCATTTGCCTCTGAACTTCTTACTTTGCTTACATGTAACTTCCCCATCACGATTACGTTTAAATTTAGGACCTTCAACCGCATGAGCCATAGACTCCATGATGTTCTTCCCACTTTTCTTTTAAGATTCACGGTTGTCTTCTTCAATCCGTAGACGTACTACCAGTTATTCAACATTTTCTCCTTGCGTTTGTGGTTGAGATATTTTTTTAATAACTTTCAAGATGGAGGCAACTTTCCATTATCGTCGCCACTTGGAAAAAGTCACTGATCGACATTCCTTCAGCGTGAATTTCGTGAAGAATAACCTGAAGTTCCTGAACTTTTGCAATAACTGTCTTGGAGTCAATCATTTTGAACTCTAGAAAACGATCCACGATGAATTTCTTCATACCCGTATCTTCAGTTTTGTACTTCTTCTCCGCAGAATTCCATAATTCCTTTGTAGTTTTTATTGTGATGTTCACCTCATATAACGTCTTGTCCAAGTACGTCAGGATGTAGTTACGACACAGAAAATCAGAATGTTTCCATGCGATAACGACAATAACTTTTTCAGTCTCATCTCCCTCTTTCAAAGGTAGACAATCCTCATACACGAACCTTGCCAGTTGGAAGGTTGTGTGATAAAAGTACATCTGTCCTTGCCAACGTTTGAAATCAACCCCAGTAATTTTTTTTTATTTCTTTCCATGTGACATGGTTACGGCAGCAGCAACAGTTGCATGTGTCACATTCACGGTAAGTGGTGGAACTGTGTTCGTACTTTGTGATTCCATTTATGTTACAAAAATATAATTTTTATCAATGATGGTACTCATGTGTAATGAATTTATCAAAGCAGAATACAAAATTCTGTGCACCAATTTTCTCAAAATACAATTAAGACTAAATGAATTCTAACAAGAATTCTAAAATATTAAACAATATTTGAATTCTATATCACAGAATTAAACTAGAATATTAAACACTAGTTTTTACTAGTCTAAATAAAAAAAAATCTGTGTAAAACTGTTTTTAATATTAAAAAAAATCCGTATAAAACAGAATTAAAATTATACAAACAGATTTTGGAAAAAAAATTATAAATAAAATTTATTTTCTACTATGAACAGTGTATAAAATTAATTTTCTGGAACACCAACTGTTTTATTAAATTTCTGTAATAAAACAATACTTTTTCAAAATTTTCTGTAAAATAGATTTATATGATACTAATAAATTTCTGTAATTTGAAAATCATTCTGTACACAATATAAACAATAGAAAAAAATTAATTTGTCTTAAGATTGTTACTACTGCTATATAATTTATCAAATAGTACAAAAATAATAATATTAACAATTACAGAAATAATAAAAACGAAGTTACAGAAAATTATAATTACTTACTTGGCGTGACAGAAATAATTAAGAGAAGAATAAAGAAATTGAATCCGAGCCCTGTGTGATACCACAGTTTCATTAAGGCAAATTAATTGCCTCGATAGTGTTTTAAGGCTTGAATTATTATCTCCCAACATAGAACGGATTTTGAATCAAATCAAGAAGCACTGCTATGAATTGATTCCAGCGAACTCTTTTCTGTGTCTTTTTTCACAATCCATAAACATGACTGGATGAACAGTAGTGCAGAAAATGTTTTTTATTTTTTATCTGGAATGCATGAGGGAATTTTTCGTAACTTAACAAATGAAGAGAGATATTATATATATAGGTTTCTGGTTGACTATTTAAATAGTTAACAGTTGACAGTTACAAGCAGTTGTAACTATTAGGTCAACCAACTGCCCAAACGGATTTTAGTTTGGGTTAAAATCCGACCCAGAAAGTTTAATTAATTAATTAATTAAATAATTAATTAATTCGACCCAAAATGAAAGGAATTTATTTTTATAGCCCGAACTGAGCTGAGCCGACTGACCGGTCGGACGAACGGTGCACGCGCATGTGGGCTTTTGGCCCAAGCCCAACACTTGTATAGTGTAGGCCATCTCCCATTCAAAGAGTTGGGATACCCCAAAGGCATCCAAGCCTTAGTCCATACTTGAGATTTTATTAACTCTTTAGTTTCCCACTACTCTTCTAATGTGGGACAAGAGTTAAAACACACCCAAATCATTAACTTTTATTGCTTTATGAGTCACTTTGGAGACATATTTATCATTCATAAGTTAATGGAATTGGACATGTGAATATACTACGTTAATCTCCTTGCAAAGCAGAAACCGTTCGTATATGGTCCCATAATTACCGTGGTGTGGGTCCCTCTAAAATTTGAGCTCAAAGTAACTCAGAAATATGAAGCCAATACCCATTTCCAATAGTTCATCGATGTAGAAATTCCATTGTTACATATGTGCTTGGTTCAAAAGTGTCATATGGTGTGATAGAAAGGTTATGATATAAAAAAATGCAGTAACTATGGAAAATTTGAGTGTTCTTATTGAAATAATGGGGCTTATCATTGATTTTTAAAATAGTGAAATGCAAAA
Organism: Sambucus nigra; assembly: GCA_949130495.1. Lineage (NCBI taxonomy): Eukaryota > Viridiplantae > Streptophyta > Magnoliopsida > Dipsacales > Adoxaceae > Sambucus > Sambucus nigra. The sequence goes on from OX422208.1 coordinate 300,158,005, forward strand.
TCAAGTTTTAGAATTAGTCCCTTGATATTTTGATAGCAGACCACTGGTGGTTAAAGCACGGAGTCCTAATGTGAGCCTAAAGAAATACAGGATAACTCAATTGCCTATATAGATTAGATAACTAAGTTTGAAGCTTCATGTGTGGGTTGATTCAGTTTTGAGCAATATAACTAGTTTGATTAGGAAGACATTATTCACACACACAACCGTTTGTGTTGAAATCAGTTTGGACTATATTCTACCTTAGTTTGTTCTATATATGACCCTAATGGAAATATAATTTAGCAAGATGTAGAGTATGTGTGGATTCCATTTAGACGTAGCATATGCAAAAAATTTAGGCACACAGAGGACAGTTTTAGAGTTAATAAGACTAAAAAGATATGGGTGGAAATTAGCAAGTGCAAAATTAAAGATACAAAGGAAGATGAAGGGGGTCCTAGCAATTTGGGTGAAAAGGTGGTTGATGAAATCAATAATCCAAAGCCACAAGAGATAAGGGATGAGATGACCAAAAGGATAAAGGAATTCTAATTGAATATGAGTTGGTTGAAATAGAAGAGAATGAAGAGACAATTGTTGATAGTATTAACCATCAAAATATTATAACCAAGACTATAGTATGAAGAATGATAACAATTTTGAAGCTTTGCAGATTCTAGAAGGGACTGAAGAAAATGAAATATTGTCCAAGGATGATATTGAAGGGGAAATAAGTAATATCAGGCATTCTGAAAGTGGAGTAAATTTTGATAGTAGAAGAGGATTGAACTCAGGGAAAAAGAATGTAATTAGCCCTATCTCTAAGCCTAAGAGAGGTGGGAAAGGTATGGGTAGACATTAACATTAATAAAGCTATTAGTATAGAACATTAGAGGGTGTAATACCTCTCATAAGTAGAGAGATGTTAATAAGTACATTAAGGACAATGATATAAACTTAATTTGCCTAGTTAAAGTTAAAGTTAGGATAGAAAATATTGATAAAGTGAGGACTGGTAATTTTTTTAAGTGAAACCTTATCCGTAATACCCCTAATAGAGGGACAGGTGCCCAAGCTCAAATTTATGGGTTACCCGTGGTGAACTCGGTCTGACTCGAATGTTAGGTGTGAAGTACAATGAAAAACCTAGATAATGTTGCCAGTCATGGTTTATTCAATTAACATTTCACTTGTTTAACGCGTGATTCTAATTTGAATCAATCTACGCGAAGTACTGGTGGAAAGCATTCCCGAAATTCAAACATATAGAGATACTAACGTAAAATAAAAGAAAGCTTACCTGAGTAACGCCCTCAAAATATGCAACCGCATATAACTCACCGTGACAAAGAGGAGGAAATGAGCCAAATGTCCAGTGAGAAAATACAATAATGCAATATAAATACAAAAGAAAGAAAAGAGACTCTAACACGTTATGTCTACGTGCACATGAACTATTATATATATATACACTTTAATGCATGAAACTGCTTTTATTCCACAAACGTTACTTATTCCGATTAATTCGCCTTAATCTTGTAAAAGAACGTCTTTCTACTAGACTTAACATTTATTTCTTGATCTAACTCACCCGGATAGTTATTTTAAGCAACCACCATTTTCTTTAAGGAAAATAACTTTTTTCTCCGATATTACTCTTTTACTCATACCAAAATTACTTTAGTAATTTCCTTGAAAATCATCTTTTAACACACTTAAGCATCGCGTTAGAAAATACTTATTTTTCATTAAAAACCTTTCATAAACACGCTCTTGTTTTAATTATGGGTTAAACCTCTTTAGGTTGCTTAATTACCCATTCGATCATTTCACTTTACCATTCCTTATACTTCATGGACATTAGTCAATTTTCACTTTACTAGTCCACGTTATCTTTCACCCGAAAAACTTCTCAATTTCATTCAAGTAGGTTATCTTTTTGTATATTCGTTACACAACCCATTTCTTGACATGTTCCACTTTTCATTATCTTTTTCTCAGAATCTTTCGAATATCCATATATTTTAACGGGCTCCATACCGCCGGTTATGCTACCATATGCTCTAGCCAGTGATTTTAGGTCTTTCACCCTAGGGCTCTGGGCCGTTATTAATTATTCCCGGTGTCATCAGGGTCCATATTAATGTGTATTAAAAATTTTAAATTATCCACATTATTCCACTTTTTATCGGCTGAAGCCAAAAATCCGGGGTTTCACCCCGCTTTGTGTTACACTTTAAAAATCACCGTTTCTTGTCCTTTACACACTTACGTTGATTTTATCCCAAAGATCACCTTCATTTAGGACAATTTGTGTAACAACGTTTTTAACATTTTTATTTCATAAAAATATTTCACATTATGTAAAATTACCAGTTTACCCATTTATTTCCAAACTTACATTTTTCTCTATTCTCACGAGTGTTATTTTCCCAAAAATATTATTAAGTTATATACACTAACTTCCCAAATATTTCTACCTATTAACACTCATTTCATACTTTGGTTTAACACCCCTTCCAAGTTGGAAATCCCTTTATATCGTCACTTTCTTTCTCTAAGAAAGCATTGAACATTTTGAAGACTACTTTATAAGAAAAACATCATCTCCTTTATTAGCACAAGTAGTCTTAAGACCATACACTTATCGCATCTTCAACACTTATTCACACACTTTAAGGGTCGAAAATTTTATTTTCCTTATTCCACGTGAATACTCATTAAAACCTACATTAACCTTGTTTATATATTTATCATCAAAATACTACAAGTTTATTTATATAGGAAGAGGAATTTCAAGTCCAAAAATCCAAAATAATGAGTTTAACATATGATTTAGTCAAGAAATTTCATAATGTTTGCAACAGCATCCCTTTAAATACTAAAGATATTTTTTAATCATTCAAAACTTTAATAGATCCCCAATTTTATGAAAATCCCAAAGTTTACAAGAAAATGTTAAAATATTTGTTCACAAATTATCTTTAACAAGATAAACATTATCTCTAAAACATTTTATTACATAAAATGTTTAGCACCAAATTTTCATTAAAGACATCATTAACTCAACACTCTTGAAATCCGTTTTAATGCATTTACATAAAACCATAAGAAATACCCTCTTTAAACAATATATGCATCATACTCTTGCAAACTCGACTGCATGACCAACACTATGGAAAAATAGATTTTTAAGCTAAGAGTAGAGTTTTTCCACCTCAAAGAAGCTCCAACAGTGGTAGAATGAATGTAGAAGAAGATGGCAACCTCCCACCTCCTAAGGTGTCCTTAAAGAGGTTGTCGAGCTCCACCAAACTTGCCTCCATGAAAGCTCCAAGCAAAACCCCTTCCAAACTCTATTAATCTTATACATTTCTTCTTCACCCCCAACAATATCTTAAAAATTCATAGCTTTTCCCAAAAATAGTGTATATGAGTTTATATGGATTAAATATATGGGGCACAATGAAATACTAGGGTGGCTCAAGATGAAGGGTGGGGGTGCTCGGGTGGTGAAAGGTGGTTGTGGTGGACGGGGAGCTCTCAAGAGCTAGAGAGAGAGAGAGAGAGAGAAAGATGATATAATATGGGTTAAAATGACCCAAATATCACTTTTATACTTCAAAACCCTTAAGGGTTAAATACCCAAAATGCCTAAAAAGTCAATCCTGAGCTTGATTTGCTGCCCTCAGAACATGACACAGTCTTTATCCAGCGGTCCACATTTTGACAGCACTTTCAAAACTGTAAAAAATATTTTTTTAGCATTTCATTCGAATGAGAATGGATCTTGTTTGAATGAGAACTCCCATTTTGTTCTAACCAAGCAGCATCTCTATCGAACGCGATAGACATCTCATTCGAACGTACTTCGAACGAAGTTCTAATGGGGGTGGTCAGTCCTATAAATAGGTGCCTCGTTCGATAGCCATTGGAATACCATTAAAAAGAGATTTGATTCTCATTTGAATGACCATAAATTTTTTAAATATTACTTTTAGGTCCAGTCTTCTTCCAATTAATTGCACCAGGGACACTATATTACCCAAATTCGACCCATAATTTATCTCACAATGTTCAAAGCCTAATTAGGTCACAAAGATTCATCGAATCACTCGAGTACAATCAAAGTCGTGAGGGCGGATATTATCAAAGTCGTTAGGAAATTTCATTCTTAAAATTATCAATCCATTAATTTTTCATGTTCTTGAGGTTTATCAACTCTTATTATAAGTCATAGGAATCCTTCAAGTCTAGATCATTGAAGTCCTCAATCACTAATATGGCATCATACGCTCCTCACAAATGGGCTATAACCAAAGACCTCGACATGTGATATGCTCTAAGGCTTATCATCAGGCTAGTCATCAGGGTCACATAATTGTCCGCGAGTCTCCACTTACTCGATGATCATGCTCAATCATGTCCTAAGACTACTTTGCTAATACCCAAAGCATACCGGTGCCCTTATCGGGAAACACTCTCTAGTGATTGATGCTCACCTAAAAGAAAAATGACACACAATTATCACCCACTCCATTATCAGATAGTTTCACACCTCCCTCTCAGATCAGGTGTGAAAGGCAATGCAGTTCCTCGTAAAGAGCGAAAAATCTTAATTATTTAGACATTTAGGGTCCAAGAAAAAGGTTGGGAAAACCTTGAGAGGTTTTGGTGAACTGTGAGGATAATGGGTGCTTTGATGGGCATTATTTGGGTAAAAGGTTCAAACTCATGGTTATTTATAGGAAGATGGCATTTGTTCCAGTTTTATGTGTTGGAAGAGGGTTTTGAGTGGTGTTGGGCTTGGACTTAGCAGGTGGGGCAATGATACCCCGATCTATCAAGCCCTGGATTATATTTTTGAGATGTAAACATTGGTCAATGGTATGACTTGCAGATTGGTGGAAGTCACGTTGGGCATCAGGCTTAATGTTTTAGGGATTGGATTTGGTTATGGTCAAGGTTCTAATGATTTAATGAGATTTCTAGTTAACAAAGCCTGGTAAACTTTGGATAGGGGAGCATAGAGTTCGGTGTATTCTTTTCTAGTGGGATTGGGGAAACTTTTGGGTGCCCAAGAAGTTACATGTTAGGATATGTCGTTGATGGTTGAGACAGAGGCACTAATAGACTTCTTATACTTCTTCAGTATAAACTATCCAATCAGCTTCTTCAGTTCAGGTTCCACTTTGGTGATACCTTCTTCAATTTTCATACCAGCCTCTTAGAGAGCTCGAAAGTGCGGGTAGTACTGTGCTCCCATAAATGCTCGGATATGAGGCAAGAAATGTTTCTTCACAATGCTTACTAGTTCCTCCTCCGAGGGCTTGTTGGTCATAGTGGTTGCCTCCTCTCTCCACTTTCTAATAAAGCTACTGACTGATTCCTCAGGGTTTAGTTTGAGCAACTCGAGGTCACGATGTGTGACTTTTTACACTTTATTATACTTTTACTGAGATATGAATTCTCAGGCCACATCTTCCCAACTACAGATTCTGGATTCTTTAAGAGACAAAAATCGTCGGAGGGCATTATCTCTTAGGAGGCACCATGAAGGGTCATGTCTCAGTAATAACTTTGAAGGTGCATAATAGGGGGGCCACTACCCCCTAACTTCTCAATGTATGGCATCTCAAACTTCTTTGGAAGTCTGGCTTGAGGATAAGGAAACATATAGTTGTAGTCCGTATAGTTCCCAAATATCTTGACTTGGTCAAACTTCTTTGACAAAAATCTGATGTCTTCATTGACCTTGTTCATTTCCTCCTCTTTATAATCCATGGATACTAACGAACTATCCCCTTGTTATGCATGGTTCGGAATCGAGAGTTGAGCAGGAAACAACTCTAAATTCTAGAGAATGTTCTCTAACTTGCTGGGGGTGGTGTTCAGGTTGTCTCTCAGAATGAGGTCATGGCCCCTTTTTATAAGTCTATGCAGGTAATGATCGGCAAGGTCCTGGAGCTACCTATCGACATTACACCTCAGGTACACTACCATTTGGCAGAGTTCCTGGGGTGCTTATAAGCAGTCCGGAGCAGGTATTTGGAAAAATAGGCATAAAATGCAAATCATAAGTCTGAATTGCACACGGGATATACCGTTAGAAAATGAGTTCAGAGAAATTTAAGAATCCATTGAGCCACACCCATGTATGAGAGTTTACCGAAGTCAAACGGGGCTTAGAAGACCCCGATGGTCTCTAAACGAAAGGTTTTTTTAGGATAATGTACTGTTCGTCTAAACCGTAAGGCTGATTCATGCACTGGGTTAAACTATTAGAATTGAATTCAATACCCTTTGAAATTTCATTCAACTTAGTTAGGTTTGAAGAGTTGACTAAGGTCAAATGGGACCCGAGAGTGCCTGATGGCCTTTCAGAGTAAATTGAATCATTCATTTGAACAATTAGGTTTATTTGTTCACGGGGTGGACCGTTGGAAAGGGGCTTTAGAGAGCTTCGAAGATTCATTGAGCTTCACCCAATTTGGAGTGTTGACTAAGGTCAAATGGTGCCCGGGAGCACCTAGTGGCCTACATAATAGTTTTTGAGGTAAAATAGTCTATTTGTCCGGACCGTAAGTCCGATTCGTGCATGGAATAGACCGTTGGAAATGGGATTTAGGCCCTTCGAAGATTCATTGAGCTTTTACTAGGGTAAAAAAATTTGATCGAAGTCAAACAAGGCCCGAGAGTGCCCAGTGGCGGTACTCGGAGTATGACTTAGGATTTATGATGAATGAATGAGTGTTGTGGACCTAAGGAGGTGCTTAGGGAGTCCTATAATGGGGTGTCTATAGTTATGCGGAAAAAATTATCACTAAAAAAGGCGTTTGTCGTCAATCAAGCAGACCTTCCTTAAAACATATCAATCTTTATGTATATTATAAAATTTTATATTTAAATCGATTTAAAGGGACAAATGATCTATGAAATTATCGAAGAAACATGCAAGATATACTACATGGAGGAAACGAGAATAATATTATAAGCAAATGATATCAATTGAATCTCTCGCAACTTGTCTCTATAAAGGGGTTTACATGACATAAGAATATTTATGCAATCAGAGAACAACTCCAAGACCCCATTTGATAAGCACAAATATAGAAAATATTATTGCACTTGCCAATTTTGAGTTTTATGTCTTATATTCATAGTCAATAATTTTTTTTCAATAATAGGCTAATAACATGATGAGAGCAGTAACTAAGAACAAAAGATCATATCCTGACTGTGCAAAAAAATGAACACCATTGAGAGAAATCTACAAGATCAAGTTCAATTAAGATAATGGATCATTAAATAAATAACTCAAAGCTTCGAATATAGTGAAATGTCCAACATCATATTTGGAACATTTTCAACTACCACTTTTCCCCCTCAAATGAGGAATTTATTAAATCATTTAGTGTCATATCCTTTGTCTAATGCAATTATGGATAAATTGAAATCTTTGAGACATTGCTATGTCCAAAAGTATTTTACAAGTGGATAATTCATACAAGCGCAAATAATTGATACTATTTATAAATTTAAAAGGTAGCATAACAAAATCAAAGTTATAGCCCTAACATGTGACACCCTGCCTACTTTAATCACGGGTGATCAGTCCTTTATGAAAATAAACAGGAATTGCATATGGTTCATTCTTAGCATCATCTTCGAAAACTATTAAAGTTACTAACCACTTATGTTAAATTAAGCCGGTGTCAAATTTTATCTTGTTATTAACTTAACAACATTGCGGAAATAAAGTTAAATAAATTAACCAATCATTCACACACAATAATAGTCTGAACAATCCACCACACATATATAAGTAAATAAGCCATATAACGTTCACACTAGTTATATAACGTTCACACTAGTTATATCTGAAGTACATTCACACTTCATGTATTTATCCCGTATATAATTATTTACTCGTATTATATATGTATTAGTATACTACAGCATTCACACACATGTCGCGTTTAGTAACCATCCTCCCGAGTAATAAGATGTTTGTCTCTATAATGCTATCATATCCTAAGTATGCTCACTCTAACCCAGTCGCCACAAGTCGAACTAGATCATAACGAGCTTTGGTAAAAATATTACAAATGTAATCGAGGCGATCATATTTCCTCAACAGTGAGGTGGAATCATACCCAAAACGTTCCACCTCGAAAATAAATCACACAACAAAAATACTGGATGATATGACCCGGGAACTATACTCTCCCTGCATTCACTAGCCAGGGGGTTCACCCACATCGTGCAACCTCCGATGATAGCACTAGAGGGGTATGATTTCACATAAATATCATTCACACCGATATTTATAAAATACACAAGTATACGTATATACTCTCACAATCCCGTATATATATATAATTAAATTAAATCCGGCTAACCCGTGCCTAACTCCCGTAGCACTAGCCCATAATACATGAGTCTATTTCCCGGCTCTTAATCCTATAAGTATAAACTTACAATTTTTAAATATCACAACATATCTTTTTTATCAAGATACTAAGCACAACTCAATCAGCATGTATCCTTATTTCATCCGAAATTCCCATTCGAACCCGTTCATATATTTTTGAGTGTTGTTCATCCTAAACACTCTTAAATCCATACCCTTAACTCATTACCATCTAATTCCAAGATAAAAATAAGGTTCCTTAATATTTTCCCGAGTCCTACACTCATCTACAGACATCCCTAAATAATCCAGATTTGATTTCTCACTAAAGACTTCGGTCTTAGACAGCCTTTTGTAATAAATTCATAACTAATTAAAAAAATTATAAAACTATGAGGTCGAAGCCCATACGATTATAACGAAAAGATCTACAATTCCATGTTTTGAACAAGCAGGTACACATAACCGGTTCGACAAGGGGGCGAACCGGTTCCCCTATCAATAAAAACGACGCAGTTTTGATTCTGGCAAACTTGATATTCCCCAATCATTTTCTTCCATTTTTGTTCACCAAACCTCCATGGATTTTTCTCAAACCTCAACCCAAACATATTAAATGATTAATACATGTTTTCAAATCATCAATTACATCATTAAACATTAACGATTCCTAATTCAATCAATTAACCGACGAATTGGGTTTTCTCACTTTTATTCAAATTCCTCATTCAATCCGATTCTATACTCCAAATTAAATGAAATTAGCTACTAGATTTCGACTCAAATTCAGATTTCAATAACATATAATATCGTCCCATCATTAATTTAGCATAAATTTCACATACCATGCCTAAATCCCTAAAAACCCATATTAACATGTGACAACCCTCCCAAAAACGGATTTGTCTACACCTACCATGATGTGAACATGAGTTTTTACAATTAAAATCAGAGGCAAGTTAATTACTTGCTTTATTGGGTTATTAGAGTTTGATTACGCGTGGTAGGAGATAAATCGCTCCCAAATTTGGTTCCGCAATATCTTTTCCTTCTTCTTTTCTCTCCTTTCTCAAATATAGGATTTAGAGTTTGCTTAATGGCTGACTTTAACTCTAAATATCCTTAATCCTGAAATTAGACTAACGGGCCAAGTCCAAATGACTCGAATACCCCTGTGTTGACTCGTTTATATCTAAAAAGGCCTCGGGACCCAAACACTACTCCCATGTACACTATTTTGACTATCTCAATCCTTTCAAAACCATCCGTGACCTCGAAATCGCCATTCGAGTCACCCTACTATTATTTCCTATCTCGACCCCATTTAGTCTATGCGCGACTCCCGATTGAGATATAATACTGTCACGTCACTATCACTCGTTATGACGTAAAGTAATAAATCACTATTCGCTTAGTGATTATATTTCATAAATATTAATCATTATCTCTCCCGATTAATATTTTAAATAACCACATAATCATTAGTTCACACATAATAATTAATTCAATTAAATTTCGTCACACGTGTAATTTAAAAATACTCGAATTAATTAAATTATAAATACTAAAAAATATGGGGTGTTACATACTTCCCCCCTTATAACGAAATTTCATTCTTGAAATTCGAATACCCCCGATATTGCCACCTCGAATTCTTACACATAACTGCATTCGAACGTATCCAAAATTTACTCGAAATAATATTTTGGTATTTCCATTATACACACACCAATGGTACCATTTTGGCCAAAAGTCTACTTACTACAACCCACGATTATTGAAAAGTCCATTCAAACCCTTATATATCAATATGTTCCCTTATGCTTAAGGTCTCACTTATATAATGACACGCAAAACTATCGTGAATTTGATAACAATATCTCAAAAGACGAGCCTATACTCCATTGGCTCTATCATATCTAAGTTAGAAAATGGCCCACTTCTATAGGTGCCAATTTCCCTTATTGCCATACCACATTATCTCTCTTCATGGGAGACACCGTCAGCAACCCCCGACCACTCATGTCAGGCCTCAAAACTTTAGTTCACATTAACGTACTCTCACTACGTTCCGAAACTATATGAAAATGATGTGGATTAACTCATCATTGTCGACGGACCATGAATCACTCCAAGTTCGAGGAACTTATTATTTCCCCATTCTCAACTATCCCAAGGGTGGGCAAAAACTTTTCTTCCTATGAAGACTCAAAAGTCACTTCAAAACTAATATCCTGCTATGACTCATCACATACAACTTTAACAGTTGCAGTTAATATTCGCAATTACTCCAGAAATCTAAAACAAGCATTCACGGATTCTGCTACATTTTCTGTCACCCTTTTCGACTATCAATCGACTTATGGTTGACACATCTAGCTCAAGATGATACTCCGTCCCTATCTCCTCCTGACACTCCATATCTAAGGTGGGACTCAAGGGTCTTGTCCTGATTTAGAACATTATTGGGCGGCACCTTGTGCCGGTTCATTTCTCCTTTTTAATAACATATTGGGCATTCTGCCCGGTAATATAACACACCCCAAATGAAAAATGATTATTTCGTTCGTGGTCAATTCATTTCACAACCCAAAGAAAATATTAACCCCTCCGTGATTTTGATAATCCAATAATGAACTTTATCAGTCTGTGTATCCATTTTGTCCCAAAAATCATCAATCTTTCACAACATTCCGGTGAGAAATATCGGACTAACCTTTACCCTTTACAAGTGGTGCACTTGGAGATAACTTCACTATGTCTCAATCAACCCAAAATGCACACACTCAACATCTCACGTCACGTGGAACATCTTATTTCCCTTTTTCAGAGATATACAAAAATCATACCCATGCGTTTGCTCTAGAACTGCGCACTTTCTAAGCTCTTTTACATCTATTAGAATTAACAGCCAATCTATGCACAAACCACTCTACGCATTCGACTAGGTGAGACTCCATTTTCTTCCAACGTATTTTGACTCACCTTTCAACTCACCTTGGTTGTGGGAGTTTTCTCATGACATACACACAATCAAACTATCTCCTTTCCTCGAACAAAGTTGAGTCCCTCATACTTTTCCACTTATTTTTTTAATTGGCCCACAGATATATTTTCAACACCTTTATAACCACGCCTCCTTCTCACAGATGATACTGAAGGTCAAATTAACCAGGGCGCCCATACACCCTATATCATGTGCACAACTGCAAAATCTTCTCTAATGTCCTACACTTAACATACGTATCTCAAGTTCGGCCCCGCATTCTCAGTGTGGTCATACTATATGGCTAACCTCAGTTACCCTACTAAAATGATTTAATTCCCCTCGAGACTGCCCCACCCATCAAATAGTGATAATTTTTTCCCTGGTATTCCCTACACAACACTACTCGACTCTATATGTCTTATATCATAAAATAACTCTCATCTCATGCTTTCATCCACATACACGTGTAATAACTAAAGTGCTAAACCTATGATCTTGTGCCCAACACATCTCCCAACTCTCAACATCCCCTAGGGTTCATACGTGGGATGTCTCATAAGTAAATAAAAATCTAATACACTACAGCATAACATTGTCGGTCATCGAGATTCGTAGTCCCTACGCACATAACCAGAATATCTAAAATCTTATTTCCAGATGTACAAGTCTAAACGTTCACTCCCACATCACTAAATCATTTATACAACATGATGCTCTCATTGTCACTAGTTTTCCAACGCTAAGTCGATAGCGAGTTAAATTTCTCCGCTTGACAGTAAACTTAATATACCCCGAATCATATCAGTACAGTCCCTACACTGGGATCCAATATAACGAGATGACTATAACCTCTGAACTCTCCTCCACGATTTAAATAAATGCGAGCTCAACCCTATTCCAGGTGACACAATGCTAAACAACAAATCCTTCCCTGGAGTAGGGAACACGATAACCTTGCTGTAACTGCCTGCCATCGCTCAACCCATCGCTAACCAAGCCATACCCAGGATAACATCATACTCGAATATCATCTCAAAAAATGACTTAACCCACTAAAATACATCCTCTGAGTGTCCCAGCCCGCCCCCCTACAGATGAAACCAAAAAGATCCATGCTATTCAACGGTAAATATATACACATAATATTAACACTAACGAAACTTGCACTAAATCTGTCTCACGTGCAAACCTAGTGCTAACGAAATATTATGGTTTTCTTTTGTTACATAAAATATACCACATTCACCATAGGATAAGGCTCACACTTTCGATTTTCACTAGGACTGGAAGTCCAATTGCTTCCTGGACATAACACTCTCGTCCAAACTGATCCAAAAACTTTAACAATAATTGCCCCTGATGGGCATCCCGCTCCTGTCTCCTAACTTATTACGGACAGGGTCGATAAATGTAGTCCTACTCTCCACACCTAGGACACAATTATGTGTTATTCCCTAATCTTTGGCCCCATTGGCCATATCGGGGTTATCCTTCTCTCGAACCTGGTAGTCTTGGCCTTGATTATTACCCTTATTATTCATGTGGCTCTGCTGTCCTTGTGGAATACACCGTTAGTCCTGACGGCCCTGACTGAATCCACTATCACTTGGTAGGATTTCATTCATCTAGATAATTTAAATGGATTCCCTACCCGGTATCCCCCTGTGGTGCCTCCCTATCACCAATTACATCCAGTCTCTTCCTTCTGGATCGGCTCTCCAACTCTCTTGGCTCCCTTCTCATGAAAGCATTGATATAAAATTTGTAAAAGTACATCATTGACGTTATGTGCATAAGTCGTCCAAGACTGATTTCCCATAAGTACTGGAGACTCCTACTCGTGAGTCCACCTTCACACTTAAGAACCTTTCTCCCCACTACCTACCTCCATGGGTACGAAGTTCACTTAAACAAATAAATTCTTCATCACAATCGGCCTTTGTTCGCCCCTCATGTGATAAGTCTAGAAACTTCCTTCACATCTCTATCTGAACAGTAGATGAAAGAACTTACGATTAAACCACATCTAAAATATCTCGATTAATTCCTTATCTACTTCCTTATATGTGATGATTGTTTCCCACCTTGGAAACATTGCTCCTATGACAAAAAATTTTAAACCAAAATTTAAATCTTGGTTGCCATTGTACTCCACCATACGCAATTTCCTTTGGATTATCTCCCTCCATTGGCCGATCACACTTCCTCTCTTCCCTCATCCCTTACAGATGGCTCTTAGAAAGGGTCCCTCCGACTTCCCCCTTTACCGAGTATGTTGGGTGAGTCTGAATTTGCGCCACCGTTCTCTACGACGGTGCTTAGGGAAACTACTACACCTTAGTGATTATCCTATCGCCATCTGCCTAAAAAATAATCATTGTGACTCCTATCGCGGTCACCATTCTCAGAATACTCTACGGCTTTTGCTGAGCCTCTCCTCCTACAGTCCTTCTAATAGACCTCGTTGGTCGCCCTTTATTATTCGGTGTACGAAACCCAATCGCAATCGTATATGATTCGTATCAAGTATACTTAATAGCAGGTGAACATAAACGTGCATATGAAGAGGAACACAATAATCCTATAATAGGGCTCTATATCAAAGAGCGCTACACTGAAATCATAGTAAGCCGTACAAATTCAATAGACACTAGAATATGATGCTCTGATACCATCTGTGACACCCTGCGCACTTTAATCATTGGTAATCAGTCCTTTATCAAAATAAACAGGAATCGCATATGGTTCATTCTTAGCATCACTGTCGAAAACTATTTAAGTTACTAACCACCTACGTTAAATTAAGCTGGTGTCAAATTTTATCTTGTTATTAACTTAACAACATTAAAAAATAAAGTTAAATAAATTAACCAAACCATTAGCACACAATAATAGTCTGAAAAATCCACGATAGATATATAAATAAATAAAACCGAATAAACCATTGGTTCCCGAAACAATCAATCCAACTACAATCTGAATTAAATAAAACGGAATATCAACAAAATCTAAAAATTAAACTAAACTACTGAAGAGTCTTAAGGGGAAACATGCTCGAATAAAATACTGAAATGAAACTCCTAACTAGGAATGAATAAACTGAAACGTCTAAAGCAAATCCTACAAGCCTCCACAATGCTACAGCTACGCATCCCTGGAATGAGTCATCAAACTTATCGTTCTTGTTGTTGGACACTTAAAATATTTTTGAAAAAAGATATTTTGACATGGGTCAGAGCACAAAACCATTTGAAAAATATTTAGCAAGTAATAAAAATGAAACAATTAAATATACATTAACACTTTTCATATTTAAGCGGGTGTCACACTCTCTTGAGACATTACTCACCCCTCAACTATTGTCCACACCTAACGCTAACCTTCTAACCCAACTAGTTACGCTACTCCATCTAACTAGCCTTGTTTCACTTCATTCTATCATGATACTCTAACCCAATCATTCCTTAATTCGATTTATAAGTTGTTCTATTCATTAACTTATTTAATCATTTCAACTTTAATTACTCATATAATGTTCACACTGGTTATATTTGGAATACCACTTACTCATATAATTTTCACACTAGTTAAATTTGAAATACTAATAACTCATATAACGTTCACACTAGTTGTACATAAAAACATTCACACTTCATGTATTTATCCCATATATAATTATTTACTCGTGTTATATACGTACTAGTATACTACAACATTCACACACATGTGACGTATAGTAACCATCCTCCCGAATAATAAGTCACTGGATGCTTGCTTCTATAATGCTATCATATCCTAGGTATGCTCCTCTAACTCGGTTACCACAAGTCCACACCGAATTATGGTAAAAATATTACAAACGTAGTGGAGGCGGTCATATTTTCCCGAGAGTGAGATCGAATCATATCCAAACCTTCTCACCTAAAAAATAAATCACACAATAAAAATACCGAATGATATGACCCGGGGACTGTACTCTCCCTGCATTCACTAGTCAGGGGATTCACCCACATTGCGCAACCTCCGATGATAGCAATAGAGGGGTATGATTTCACATAAATATCATTCACACCGACATTTATAAAATACACAAGCATATATATATATATATATATATATATATATATATATATATATATATATATATATATATATACTATCACAATCCCGTATATATATAATTAAATTAAATCCGGATAACCCGTGCCTAACTCCCATAGCAATAGTCCATAATACCCAAGTCTATGTGCCGACTCTTAATTCTATAAGTATGAAATTACAATTTTTATATATCACAACATATTTTTTTCCATTAAGATACTAAGCACATCTCAATCCAACCTGTATCCTTATTTCATCTGAAATTTCCATTCGAGTCTGTTCATATATTCTCGAGTGTTGTTCATCCTAAACACTCTTAAATCCATACCCTGAATTCATTCCCACCTAATTCCAAGGTAAAAATAATGTTCCTTAACATTTTCTCGAGTCCTACACTCATCTACGGATATTCCTAAATAATCTAGATTTGATTTCTCACAAATGACTTCGGTCTCAGGCACCCTTCCGTAATAAATTTATAACTAATTAAAAAAATAGAAAATATTAGGTCGGCGCTCACGTGATCGTAAAAAAAGACCTACAATTCCATGTTTCTAACAAGCATGTACACCGAACCGGTTCGGCCATGGGGTGAATCGGTTCACCTTTCAATCAAAACGATGCAATTTTGTTTCTAGTAAACTTCATCTTACCCAATCATTTTCTTCCATTTTTGTTCACCCAAACCTCCATGAATTTTTCCCAAACATACCCAATGATTAGTACATGTTTCCAACAGTTTCTAATCATCAAGTACATCATTAAACATTAATGATTCCTACTTATATTAATTAATCCACGAATTTGTTTTTCTCACATTCAATTCGATTATACACTCCAAATTAAATGAGGTTACCAACTGGATTTTGACTCAAATTCGGATTTCAATAACATATGATATCATCCCATTCTTATTTTAGCATTAATTTCACATCTCATGCCTAAATCCCCTAAAACCCATTTTAACAGGTAACAACCCTCCCAAAAATGAATTTGTCTACACCTACCATGATATGAACATGAGTTTTTGCAATTAAAATTAAAAGAAAGTTAATACTTGTTTTATTGGGTTTGTAGAGTCTGATTACGCATTGTAGGAGATAAATCGCTCCCAAATTTTACCCGAATTTGGTTCCTCAAGCTCTCTTCCTTCTTCTTTCCTCTCCTATCTCAAATCTTGGGTTTAGAGTTTCCTTAATGACTGCCTCTAACGCTAAAACTTAGGTTAAATATCATAATTACCTAAATTAGGCTAACGAAACAAGCCCAAATTACCCGAATACCCCCGTGTGGGCGACTATGTCTAGAAAGGCCCCGGGACCCAAAACACTACCCTCGTGTATACTATTTTGACTATCTGGACCCTTTCGAAACCAATCGTGACCTCGAAATCGTCATTGGTTTCACCCTACAATTATTTCCTATCTCGACCCCATATAGTCTACACATGACTCCCGATTGAGATGTAATACTGCCAAGTCAATATCACTCGCTTTGACGTAATATAATAAATCACTATTCGCTTAGTAACTATATTGTATAAATATTAATCATCATCTCTCCCGATTAATATTTTAAATAACCACATAATAATTAGTTCACTCATAATAATTAATTCAATTAAACTATGGCACACGTGTGTGACACCTCGCCTAATTAAATACCGGGCGATCATCCTTTATTAAATTAAAATCAAGGTGAACAGTTGGTTCATTCTTAGCATCACTGTCGAAAAATAACTTTTCCAATTTAAACACCCTATAATTAAGCTAAGGGTCAAAACCATTTTAGACAATACTTTCCAAATTTTATTTTATAAACCAAGATTTAAAACTTGCATAATTCACAATTAAATAGTCACACCACAACTATCCTAGAACATACAATCCAAATATTCAAACATTCAATAATTGAATCCAACATTTAATACTTAAATGAAAACATCATGACAATAATAAATCCCAAGGAGTAAAATACTGGAAATAAATTAATCACAATGTCCACTAAATAACTGAATAATGGAAAGGGCGACACATGCCCAACTGAATAAATAGTGCTAGAAGTGGAATCAAGAAATGAGGTCGTCTAAGTAAGAGGCCTGCAACTCCCACCTAAGCTGCAGCGCGTTCCTTCCATAGGATCCTATGCAAGACGCCCCTGTGGCTGGGCACCTGTAATATATACATATATATACAAGAGAGAAGAGGAAATGGAAACGGGTCAGAGCCCGATTGTAAAAATAATTTAAAATTTGTTTAACAAGTATTTAAAATATTTACATGCCAATGCAACAACATATTAATGCGGCACTCTCTTGAGAAATTCTCACCTCTCTCCTAATGTGCACACCTATCGCACTAACCTTCCTAACGGTTTAACTTATCTTATCTTAGGTTACTGGTAAAATTTAAATTGAACAATTCAACTGTTTAAGAAGTAAATTTCATTTAAAAACAAAGCTCTCATTTTAACTTTATTTGTTAATAAAGTTTCCCAGTAATATACTATACTTTCAAAACATGTATTCCTCAATTGAAATCATTATTCATTTCTTACTTACCATAAACACAATAGGAAGTTCCCAAATTTCAGAATTTAATATATATATTAAATACTCATATAATATATATATTCTAATAGCACCCCACATAAAAAATTATGGTACGGGCATACTCTGCTATCCAGTCCCCGTATCACTCGTACTAAGGGAAATACCAGTTCGGAATCTCTCTCGAATCGTATTAACACAAACACAACAATATTGAGGTGAAGCATAGAGTCCCGGTCTCTAAGAGGTCAGCACATGCCCCCACGTCTCTTAGGACGTCTGGCTATCGATTTCGATTAGCCTGTACCAAAGGATCTCTATCTTCTAGGGTACGAGTCAATATCCCCCATAAAGGTCCCATCGAGATAAGACTGTCCCAGCGCGGTAAACTCAGGGATAACAAGTAGCGCGGGCATGGTTTTCACACGTATATAGTATATGCATAAACAAAGACATATAAATATACTACTATTACCACATCGAATTTTGGTACATCTCATAACCCATAATTATGATATATATCCTTATTTCTCGTTATTTAATTATCACTTATAACAGTTCGCCTCTTACTTTAATTTGTGGAATTATCCCAACTTATTAAGTGACACTCGTGGGTTCCTATCCTCCCAAGTGTAATTTCAGTAGGTACTCATTTATTTTCCAACGTAACTACCTTACTCGTCTCCCCCTTTTCATACATAGTTCGATCGTCCCTTATACGTAAACATCTCCGAAAATGTGAATCTCATTCTACATTAAAGGTTTCATACTTTTATTAAGTCCTATTGGTCTTCTACACCTCCCCAAAATATTTTAATAAGGATATTCAAGGATCATTATTCATTTAAATTTAATTCAACTATTTAAGAGGGGAAATATGAGTCTGTCAGGAGGGGTCAATCGATCGATCGACACTCCTGATTCGATCGATCGATCAAACAGGTATAGCAAATTCTGTTGATTAACAGTTACGGTTCTATCATCCAACATCAACCAAATCCATATTTTTCACACCCAAACTCCCAAAAATTCGTATTACAAACATTATAAACCCAAGTTAAACATCTTCTACGTAAAGCATGCGAATTTTCATCAATATCCATGGATTAATAGGCCAAAACTTATATCAATCTCAAGAACCATAGAAATTTCTTTAACTTTGTTCTAATCAGTCTTTTTCCAGAATTTCTACTTCTAATCCATCATAAATTCGTGGTTAAACCTCTACATATGAAGGGGATTTCCAGATTATCATTCATATCATTACTACATGCAATTTTCCTATCTCCAACATGGGTTTTCTTCTATGAAACTCATCCTAATCATCCCTAGACTAACATGAGTGATGCATTAACGAAATTAAGCAAGATAAATACTTGTCTGGGAATTTCAGAGTTCTGATTTGTGCACGAATTTGGTGTGGTTGTGTTCCCCGTCGCGCGATCTACGTGTTGGTGGTGGTGGCGGTGCAATCGGATGACTTTTTGGCCTTGGATTGCTTGGAAAGCTTTCTACCTTCCTCTCTAATGGTCGTTCAAAGGTTTTGAGTCTGCTAACCCTAAGGGACCATTCCAAATGGCTGATATAAACTAATAAATTTCGTGGGTTTAATTACCCAAAAATGCAAAATGTCCAAAATGCCCTCCCAGGGTGCTAAATAGGCTTAAAAACGCCCCGAGATCCAAACTAAACCCCCGGGTACACTTTTCTGACTATCTCGACCCTTTCGGACACTTTGGCACACTCAAAACGACCATACGAGCGACTTATAATTTATTCACTTTTATTAATCAATATTTTGTCCCGACGCAACACGGGAGCGTCCCGACTCAAATTTCCAAAATTGTCATTTTATTCACTCCTGACATTTAATAGTACCAATATTATATTACTTTACTCATTAGTAATATTCAACAAGTTTCCAATGATTACTAACTCTCGTCATGTTAGTAATTAAAAATATTTAATTTCCAAATTTATATTAAATTAATAACTCACATTAAATTTAATAAATCCCCAAATTTAGAAAGCATAAAAATACGGGGTATTACAACGTGTAATTTAAAAATATTCTAATTAATTAAATTATAAATACTCAAAAATACGGGGTGTTACAAACCACTTCTTCACTCGTAATTTGTTTAGATAACACGATCTTTTTCAGCATTCTCCAAATCATGAAATGATATTCATCACATACATATTTTACGAGTTTAGACACTTTTTTATAATCCTAATCAAGATTTGAATGTTTTACAGAAGACCATACATCTTTGTCATTTCTTATAAAGTGGCAGTAGTGCGGTGTAACATTCAATATAATATGAACATGTATTCTCAAGAGTATTTTTTTTAAGATTATAAGATTTAAAAGAAACTAGAATCCATATCCCGAAGCACATGTCATATTCCCAAATAAAGGAAAATATCAAATAAGACATTTTGGTATACGAAAGTATGTCATGGAGTATATGATATAAAAAGGGATAAACGTGATTGTATCAAAAAAAAATTATGAAAGAAACGTATAACCACAAAAGATCATGACATAATACTAAGAGATATACATGAAGCACATAATCCTAATCTTGTTCCTACAAGATCAATCAATCATGAAAATAATCAATAACGTCAGAAGATAATCAATCTAGAGAAATCAAAAGGGTTAAAACTAAAAGAGCATCTAATGCCTAAATACAAATAGGAAAACCAAGGATAATAATCATATATAATGTATATCAATCTAAGGAACACATAAAACACTTTTAATATGCATGGAAATATGACACACATGGATCAATAAAAAGATCAACTAGATGTGACAATTATAAAAGCATACCAATAGAAAACCAAACCAATGAATTCTAAAAAATAAAACATTTTTGAATTATTCAAGATATAAAAAAAGAATAAAACTATAAGATAAACAATTCACACATGATTTATCAAAGAGGATACAAATTATATAAAAAACTATATACGAATCAAAAAGCGTATATCCTATCATAAGATATATGAAATGAAGTGCTAACATTGGTTGTTGCTAAAAAAACAATTATAACATTTAGAGGTGGAAGGGACCAATTTAAAATCTTTTAAGTCTCAATCTTAATTTTATCTGAAGTGTTATTCCTTACCCATGTATGTATCACACGAGGAGCTTTGGAATAAGATGGTACACAAGAATATTTTTTTCATTTTGCCTTTCTTTTATAGTCTTTTTTTTGGAAAAAAATCTTTAATTCTTCCTAACCTACATTTTCTTTCAACGGGGTTAGTTGAAAATACCATAGAATCAAAAGTTTATTGAGAGTTGTTATTCCTCACAAAAATATAACCGTTCTTACCAAGATGCAAAGGTAATATCGATTTGAGTAAAGCGAAAAACTCCCTCAAATGACAAAATATGTGGTAATGATAACAGCCAAAGGTTGTAGGTCCAGTCACTCGGATTTTGGACTTGTGAATAACTTTTTTAAAATTATAAAATTTATCAAACTTGTAATATTAATATTTCAAGTGACATTTCTTATAACAATAAGAACAAACAAAATCCTTTTCAGGTCTCTTGTGATTATGCACATGATTTTTATTATCTATCTAGGAGTGCACACATTTTTTCTTCTTTTTAAAATTATTGGGAACATTTTTTTCTTTACCTTGAAATGTTAAGGGTTCTTTTTTAATTTTTTTTGGTCTAACATTAGGAAGAAAATTTCACAAAAATAGTTTTATTTTTATAAGTTGAAACATCAAAATTTTTAAAAACCAACCCTCGCATATCATTCTCTTTTCGAGTAGGTATTAAAAATATACCTCCAAGTTTTTGCAATCTTGACTCAAAACACACTTTCATATTTTTGGCCAAAATCAAATTATTTCGAAGACTTTTAGCTTTCTTTTACAAAAGCACTTTGGACACTCCGTACAAATGTAGTTCCTCTTTATCTTTTTCAAGAGATGAAATCAAACATTTTCTTTCCTTTTGAAAGTTAGCAAAAACTTTCATCCTCTTCTCTTGAAATAATTCTCTTATCATTAAGTTCATCAAGAAAGTACAAAATTTTAAAAAAGATATCAATAAATATAAGTTCTCCAAAGAGGATAGGTCCTTGATCTTTCAAAGAACGTACAAATTCAATTTTTATCTTTTACAATTGCCTACTCATATAAAAAGACACATTTTTTCTTTTTCAAGACTTTTAACATTTTTCAAAAGAGTTTAATTATTTTATTATATCCAAATTAATTTTTGAAAACTCTTTATTCAACAACTTAATCTTCTCACACTTGTAAGCATGTTCAACTTTATTTCGATTAACAAGGGTTGCTTTAATTTGACATTCTTCTTCTTCTTTTTTATAAACATTTATATTAGAGGACAAAAGAAAATTTCTTTCGCATGTCTCAACGATCCTTATAAACTTCATCATATTTAGATTCAAGATTCGAACAGACTTAATAGTCCAATTTATCCTCACTAGATTCATATTCATATTCATTTTAGGGAAAAGAATGAAGATTCAGCGTAAATACTTCCTATTTATCTCCGTAATTTAGGTATTTTTATGGTCCCGTGTGGTGTAATTAGGATGGATTTATCATATATTATTACTACTGACCCTATTTGGCAAGTGGTTCTTATTTTGTGTACTTATCGTTTATTTTACAGGTATTTCGTTCAAGTAAATGCGGGAGAGAAACCGAAATAGTGAAAGAAACTAAGGACAGGAAGTTAAAGGGGGCCTGAAGAAAAGTTGAAGAGCATGCTGTCACGAGAACAGTGGAAGAAACAACACCCAATTCTGAGCTACGATTGAGAAGTTATGAGCATTTGAAGTTGAAAATAATCCACGGGCAAAACTGTAACTTTTATGTTAAGTGAACCGGTTAGCTTGCACACCAGAACAGGTTCGGCTAACCTGAACGCAAAGGTTGTTGTTTTTAATTAGAGTTTTAGTTCGTTTAAAACACTTATAAAAAAGGGTATCCAGTAATTAGTTCGTAATTATACCTAGAATAAAGAAGTTTTAACCTAGTTTTGGGAGCTTTTGGAGGCACGGAACATAAGAGGCAAGAAGATCATCAGTTATTATTATTTTACAGATTTTATGCACTTTGTTCTTCAATATAAGTATTTCTTCCTTTAATATCTTTCAAGATCCATGCTTTCCAAGTTATAGTTGTGATTTCTCCTGTAATAGTGATTAAATACGTGTTTGTTTGCATTCCATACGTCATTATGAATCCATGCACAATAAAATCTATGCTTAAATTTAGATTCACCTTGTCCGACTAGGTTTTTAGCAGGCTGGGATACATGAACCCAACCTTGGCAGTATGGATAGATATAAAACATGACCGAATTAAATAAATAATTATAGGCTTGATACTTTATCGGTATGAGTATGGTAAGCCTTTTAACTTCGTTTGCCGTAGGTAACCGGAGTGTTTAAGGGTGCGATACGTGTGTCGATAATTTTGTCATTCGCTTTAGATTTATTTTTGACTATGTATTATGTAGAGTAAAATCCTCATATACGTGGTGCTTAGATCAATTTAAAGTCTTCTCTCAATTATATATTTGATTCTTAAAAGTTTTCTATCCGACATAATTACTAACGGTTTGGGGGAACGTATTCCAATCCCACTTTTCTCGCATAATTTCAATCTAAATTTTTTTGTCCTAGCATACTTAGTTAGTCCGCATTTATTAATTAGGCCACATTAGTTAATTATACTTTCTCATAAAATCATCACTTTTTCTTTTCTTTTTCGTGATTTGTACTATTTTATTGTTTCAGTATTTAGTTTTTAATCGGGATATTTTATTTGGATTGATTTATCTAGCATGTTTCTTTCATTTGGATGGTTTGGTTTTTAATATTATTCGTGTTCATGAATATGGTTTCGTATATTAAATTATAACAATTGTACTTAATCTCTAAAATGAAATGTTTTGACACTTAGCTTAATTATTTATTAAGTGATTAATAAAGAAAAAATATTTTTCGACAGTGATGCTAAGAATGAACCAATTGGACACTTTGATTTAATTTAATAAAGGACTGATCACCCGGTATTTAATTAGGCGGGATGTCACGGGTGGTATTAGAGCATCAGGTTATAGAGTCCTTTAGAATATGTGCGACTTATTATGCTTCCAGCGTTGCTTTGTTTGATATAGAGCCCCATGTTTAGGATTTTTGATTTCTATGGTAAGATTTCGTTCTCCTGCTATAACGTACATATATTAGTGAATCTTATTTACGTTCGGGCGTGTTCAAATAATGAAGTATAACAGGGGAGGGCCATTGGGTGGACAACAGGAGGTAGGGCATAGTTGAGGTTGTAGAGTATATTTAAGTATAATGACCGTAGTCGAGGTCACCCCTATTATGGTACGAGAAGCCATGACTGTAAAGATGTCTAGGGTATAACATATGATTTCAAGTGCTGCTATAGTCGGAAGTGGTGCCAAATTAGACTCACCCAACATGGTAGAACTGGGAGAGAGTCAAACGAAGCATTGAGGAGAACCATCAGTGGAAGCTCTATAAATGCAAAAATTGTGTGTGTTAACCAATAAAGGTAATATATCCAAAGGCTTGGGGCAGAGTGTGGTTAATTGGAAGTGAAAATTTGGGGAAAATTTTTTCTTGACCCGTCGGAGCAAAGTTATAATGGTGGGAGTCAACCACAACATTTAGAAGTGTAATGTTGTGTCAATGGAAGGATCTTAGGTATGGTTTAGGGTTTGACCGCAAGTTCCTTCATCAGATATTCAGGTTAAGATGTGAATGTTATTCAGAACTCATCATAGTAGGGTCGGATAGAGGTCCATGTGTGAAAATCAATTTAATTATTTAGAGAATATTGTGACGGATGAAGTAGATACAAATGGAGAAGAGGATTTCAAGTGGGAAATCAACTCTTAAGAAAAGTTGGAAACACTTAAAGAGAATTCTATCGGATAGTAGATCCATATGGTGACAATGTCACACATTTTCTGTAGAGAAGTTAACGCTTCTCTATGAAGGGAGCTAAAGGAATCGAAAGATTTAGCTGGGGAGTTAGACTGGATGAAACGCAGTTAGCAAAACGCCACAAGGGGAGACCCATCAGGGGACCCATTTAAATGATTCAGGTAGCTGAATCCTTACCAGGAGATGCTCAATTAGATAAGAGTTGTAAAAGCCATTAGTGTGTTCCTTAGGGCCAACAAAGCTAAGGGAACAATGGGGGTAGACATCAGGAATCGAGCCTACCAAAGTTCGAGAGAAGGGAAACCCTATTATGGTCAGTATGACCGATGATAAGCGGATTATGCATAGAGGTATTTTGTGGAGAATGAAATCACATATGTTAATGCTTCCCGAATCGAGTAAAGGGACAAGAGTAGGGTGCCTAGTAAAGGGCAATGATTAAAGTAGTTTTGGTTTTGGTTTAGATAGGCATGTTATGTTCGAAAACCATTTGAGCAGCCAGGGCGATTGGCAAGGTAGAAGTATGAGTTTTTCCCTCGGGAAATGTGGCGTGTTTTATGTGAGACGAGAGAGTCACTATATTTTGATTATTGCTAGATTCTCTAGTGAGACGAGTTTAATGCGTATATCGATAATGTTACTATTATGTGAATGCTTTCCCTGGTATGGCAGGGTTATCTTTAATGTTATTCGCGGAGGATGAATGGGTGTATTGATAGTGGTATATACCTTATTTAGGTTACTTGTGTTTAGTGATGTGTTATACGAGTGGTATTATCCGTATTATGGATTTATAGTAATAATTAGACAGATAGTGGGTGAATATCGCAAGTCTATCGGGGTTGCTATCGTAGTGCGGGATGTTTTGTTCTGGCGAGGCCTCATCTACGAGAAGGTAGGGATCGCATGTATATTATATATTATAGAGACTTCGAAGGGTATAGTGGTATCAAAATGCTTAGTCCCGGGGTGTATAAGGACTTTATTGTCTTGATTCAGTGAGTATTGGGCTTACTGTTGAGTGGAAAGATTTAACTCATTATTATGTTATTGCTCAGGACTTGGTGATAGGAAGAGCGCATTGTTATATCTATCCTGTAGAGACGCGGGAGTTGAGATTTATATTCATATGTTTGGGGACAGGATTTTGAGAGTCCCGATTGTATGTGTAAGAGTTTTATGGAATGTGATTACCACCAATACTGAGCGATAGTGCAATTGGTGGAAAAAATATTCCTTGTTTAAATATAATTACAGGAGGAGATGAAGCTTTTATGTCAAGAGACGGGAATATAGGTGTACATGTTATGGACGGAGGGCCTCACGAATTTCGATAACCGACAATGCTAGGTAGTAGTGTATCAGGGGGATTTCTTGTTTGAATATCTCTTTTCGAGACATCCCACCCATGAAACTTAGCGTAAGGTTAGAAGCAAGGAGATGTTTGGTCATTAGTCCATGAGTCCGGTACCTAGATCGTTATGGGAGCAGGTAGTTATAACTGTAAGTTGGAAGTTAAATTATTATTTAAGGCTAGTGGAGCAGGATGTGTGGTAAGAAAGCATTGAAAATTTTGTTTTATCACTACGAGTTGAAGGGTGGAACGATGTTAAGGAGGATTTAAAATTTTGATTTATGGGGTGATTGGGAATACCCAAGGGTTATAGCCACATTGTGTATACATGGGCAACAAAGAATTGAATGTTATGTGTGAAACGTATGTGATGTTTATGCCAGTATGCACAGATTATAGTAGGGCTATGGTTTTTTCGATTTTTCCTAATTTCGATCCGATTTTTTTCCGATTGTGGAAAGATTTTTTTATTGCTGATTTCCGATTTTTTCCGAAAAAAATCGGATCGAAAGTCAATTTTTTTTTATATATTTCAAATTTTCAATTTTTTCCAGTCCGAATTTCCAAAATTTGTTCCAATCCGAATTTTTGAATTATTTTCCGAACTATTTTTCGATTGTTTTTTAAGTATTTTTGCCACGAAATATTTTTCGAAGTATTTTTCTGAAAAATTATCGAATTTTGCTGAAATTTCCGATTTTGCCAAAAATTTCGATTTCGGAAAAGAAAATAATTCCGGAAAAAATCGGATTCAGCTTCTGCACGCCGATTTTTTTGCAGATTTTTTCATAATTTTTTTTGAAAAATACTTTTTCTATCCAATCTGGCCGAAACACAGCCCTAGTTTATAGGATGTGTGGGCATCCTAATTAGCTGATGTCAGAATCATCCAGGTTAAAGGGACGTGGGAATAAATGTGTGAAATATATTCCTGAGAGACTAATATAACAAAGTAGAAATGGTAAAGTGGATTAAGCATCATGTGAGAGGGATGATAATCCATATATACATGTGCAATTCAAGTGGCACACCCGAATTTGGTTAAAATGTTGTGGGAAGCCATTTAAAAAGGGGGTATTCCTTGAGAAGGGTAAAATTTAACTATTATGGAAAACACTTGGAGCAGAGTTTTACCTTGTCAATATTGAGAGCGACTTACGCATAGATAAAATGATGATGTTAGCAAGGTATATAAAAGGTCCAGAAGTGCACATCGTGGAGAAAAGTGCACGGGTTGGAACTTTCAGTATACGCCGAGGAAAGAAGGGGAATATTAAGTATCACTTAATGTGAGATATTACAAGTGGAAGTCGATGTTGAGAGGGACATAGTGAGTAGTATCCACGTGCACCACTCATAGATAGAAATCGATTGGAGAAAGAGGATCAACTAGAGAATTTTGTAGCAAGCCGGCGATTCCTGTAATGGAAGAGGGCAATCCATTTGGTGAATTTCTTTGATGGGTTGCCAACCTCAATATTAGGTCACGAGTTCCTTCGAATGTGTGGAACTAGTTGACCTAAAAGAAAGAAATTGTTATTCTTTTGGGTGAGTTACACTATTAGGTAGTATTACCCCAGTCTTTCTTTGAAAGAAGGATCACACCGGTAAGTGGTTCTTCCCGGTATTGTTCTAATCTAGAATGAGATCTTTGAACCCCACCTTCAATATAGGATTTTAGGAAGCAGTGGGGATGACGTATCGTTTTGAGCAGGTTGTGTCACCTATAGCTCGAGGAGTAGGCGAAAGGTGATAAACGACTAGTGGTGTTATATGAATGTAATTTTGGACTCATGGTGGTCATTTCAATTCCGCAACAATTATAGTTGGTAAGTGAAGTATATTACGGTGCTTGGGAGAAGATATTACGAAATGGTAAAGTTGTGTGTAAACACCCATACCTGTTTATTATGGGCAAAGTGCTTATTGAGATTTTATGTGAAGAACCTTAGCTATTCTCCCTCTGGTTGTTTAGAGTTGAGCGAATAATCAGAACTTTTTATTGGTTGAATTAGAGTCCGAAGACTAGAGTGGTATTACCATAGACTATTTTAGGTGACTTTTAACTGTTGTAAGAGTTACGTTGCTAGAAATCGAGATTCGAAGAACTGAAAAGAGTGGTCAGATGTTCATATGGTTTCTCTCAGGATGGGAATTTTGTATTTAGATAAATACAAGTAGTTGATACGTAGTGAGGTGCGGCCTCCCAATAATATTAAGACAATGAGGGACAATGATGTATAGGTCCTTCTTATTCGAATGTCGTCGGATAGGAGAACAATGTGAAGTGTTGTTATTAAGGTGTGACCCCATAACTGATAGTTTTGAGACTATTAAATAAGTTTGTTATGAGGCGGGGGCTATAGTGATTGAGAGCCTTATTCTGAAGTTAGTTTGCGTACTGATAAAGCATCCATAATTATTTTACCAAGTAGGCCTTTTTTTTAATTTCGGGATGAAATTTCGTTATTAGGGGGGAATTATGTAATACGCCGTATTTTTATGGCATTTGATTATATTGGATTAATTAAATTAAATTGGGATAAATTAATTTCACATTAATATGGATTTTTAAATTGAATATTTACTAGCGTGATGTGAGTTAGTAATTATTGATAAGAATTATGTTGAATCTTACTTATTGAGTAAAGTAATATATGATAAGGGATTTATTAAAATTATTGTGGGTGAATAATACGATAATCATAGAAATTAAGTCGGGACGTGCATGTGCCGTGTCGGGACTAAATTAATGGAATAAAAAAAGTAATTTAATTATAAGTCACCCGTACGGTCATTTTGAGTGTGATAATGTGTCCGGAAGAATCGAGATAGTCAGAAAAGTGAACCCGGAGGTTTAATTTGGGTCTCGGGCCATTTTTAGGCCTAACCGGTAACCCGGGAGGGCATTTTGATAATTACCCATTTTAGGCCTTAATTATGGACGAAAATTGGAGTGATATATCTGATGAGAGTTAGAGTCCTCGAGGGTTAGAAACCTTGGAGTTGAATAGAGGCTAAGGAAGAGAGAAGAGAGATGGCTTCCAAGGAGGAGAGCCACCAACCCTACACCACTATCATCAATTCCACCACCAATGCATAGATCAGGAGAAGGGAAACGCTCCTATACCACTCAAATCCGTCAGACCAGACCTCAATTTCTAAGCAAGTATCTAACTTATTGCTCTTTAGTTGATAACACATCTATGCTAGTGTAAGAATTAATTCTCTTATGTCTTCATGAAAGTAAAATATGGTTTGTAAGATTTGTATTACAAATTTAGAGTCTAAACCATGTTAGGATGGATATTTGTCATATGTAGAATATTACCCACAAAATTGAATCCTAGTAGAGATAGAAATCTGGAAATTAAATGAATTCTTGAGAAAATTTAATGAACTAGGGTTAAATGATGATTTCTTGAATTAAACCCCTTTGATGGTGATTCTTGATGAATTTGTGAATGTTTTATGTTAGAAATTTTCTATATTGGTTTATATAACTTTCATAAGGTTTGGTTGGGATTTTGGGACATGTTAATGGAGGTTCGAGGATTTTTATTGAATGAAACCTGTAGGCTAGAATTGCAGAACTAGTCAATACCTGCTGGATCGATCGATCGACTGGATCGATCGATCGACTGGATCGATCGATCGATCGACTCCTCCAGAAAATCGAACTTCTTCCCCTTTTGATGTTAATCCGATTTCAAATGTGTACGAATCCTTAGGCATAAATTAAATATCATAATGGGACTTTATAAGGAATAATAGGTTTGTGGATAAGGTCCAGGTAATACGATTTCATATGTAATTGAACCGTAGGGTTACGAAAATATAAAATGAGTTATAATTGTGTGTGTGAAAGATTGGAAATTTTGCAAGTCGATGACGATGTAGACCGGTGGGGTAAAGAGAGGGTATACTTACTGATTTGGCAATTATTAAAATGATACACTTCGAGAGTCGAGAAGTACTTAAGTACTTACGATAATTGAGAAAGTAAGAGTGAATTAATTATACGTAGGACTCGGGCGCTATGTATCGTGTATGGTCAGAATATAATATGGGTCGTGTGTGTACCTATCTGGAGGATGATAATATAAATATGTGTGTGAATATTTATTATCTAATTATCAGTGTGTAATCATACACATGCTACCTGCTATCATGGAGGTTTTCGCGTCAGAACAATCTTATCTCGATTGGACCTTTATGGGGGATATTAACTCGTACCCTTGAACATAGTGTCCTTGGTACAGGCTATCTGAGAATGATAGTCAGACGGTCCTAAGAGACGTGAGGGTATGTGCTGACCTCTTAGTGACTGGGAACTATGCTTCGCCTCCAATATGTGTGTTTTGTGTTAATACAGTTCGAGAGTGATTCTGGACTAGTATTTCTCTTTGTACGAGAGATACGGAGAGTTGATAGCAGAGTATGCCGGCACCATAGATTTATGTGGGGTGCCCTATTAGTGTATATATTGTGAGTGATATATATATATATATATATATATATATATATATATATATATATATATATATATATATATATATATACATGTGATTAATTTACTGTGCTTATAAGTAGATACGAATTGAATAATTAATATTAAATGAATTAAGTGGTTGAGAACTTAAGTCTGTATTGAGATGAATATAACTGGCTTAATGTATTCATAAGAAAAGGTTATCCGATATAAACTATAATCATGCGATTACTTGAAACAGAATTTGGTGATGGGAAATCGGGTTAGACTAGTGTATTGGGTTAGACTGGTGAATTGGGTTAGTTTCATCTAGATTAGTTCATCAGTACGTTAGACATGCACACTAGTTGAGGGGTGAGAAATCCCAAGTGAGTGTCGAGGTACTAACATGTATGTAATATCAACTCGTAAACATTTTAAATACTTGTTAAACTATTTTTAAAGTTGTTTTACACTCGGGCTCTGACCCGCTTCCTGTCATTTTCCTTTCTCTTGTGTATATATATATATATATATATATATATATATATATATATATATATATATATATATATATATATATATATATATATATATATCAGAGGTGCCCAGTTAGAGGGGCGTCAGGCGTAGTTAATCGGACAGTGGATGTGCTGCAGCTTGTGTGGGAGTTGCAGGTCCTTGCAGTAGACGATTCCTTCTTTGACTTCTCAGCTTTCTATTTAGTCCTTTTAGTTAGGGAATGTGTCTCCCATTTCTAGACTTATATAGTTCAGAGAGATTTTTACTCTTTTATTGTTTTAGTATTCAGTTTTTAATTGGGATATTTTATTTGGATTGATTTATCTAGCATGTTTCTTTCATTTGGATGGTTTGGCTTTTAATATTATTCGTGTTCATGAAAATGGTTTCGTATATTAAATTATAATAATCAGACTTAATCTCTAAAATGAAATGTTTTGACACTTAGCTTAATTATTTATTAGGTGATTAATAAAGAAAAATTATTTTTCGATAGTGATGTTAAAAATGAACCAACCGGACACTTTGATTTAATTTAATAAAGGGTTGATCACCCGATATTTGATTAGGCAAGGTGTCACAACACCTTCCTCAGTAGTCATGATGTTCCACGTCTTAGTCCCTGAGTTCGATACCCAACTTGCTCAAATTATTACTTACGCGGTCGGTTTACGCTTGAACCGATATTAGCATACACTAGAGACAGATTTTGAGTCGCGTCAAATGACAAATAAAATCAGATGGAGAAAAAATTTCAGTGAAATTATGGCCAAAATAAATAATACGAGCATCTTCAAATATATCATATTTATGTTCGGAAGAACAACTACAAGTAAGATCACAGGGAGTAACAAGTCTGATAAAAGAATGATTTTTCTCATGTGAAAAATCTTCAAAACATTTCATAGAAAATTACATTTATACACACACACACACACACACACACACACTATATTATCTTCATGGTGGTTAAGACTAAAAAGTGAGGTCTATCTTTGATACCAGTTGAAAGTGCACTATGTGCGTGGCATCAACAGAGATACACCAATTAAAATTATTTTTTAATTTAAAAATTATCAAACCAAAAACTCCTTAAAAGTATCTATGATAGTCGTTTTATCAAGTTTTAGAATCAACCATATTTCATCATCTTAATTAAGATAACTCATTCTAAAAAGAAAAAAAACAATATCACAAGACCAAATGTACGAGGAAAAACCCACAACAATGAAAAACGTCGGGACGGAATGAAGAATAAATATGTGATGGTAGAGTATTAAAATAGAAGACAATAACTTATAGTCATATAATACACTGCTCGACTATAAACTTTTTTCCACTATATCCTCAATGGAGAGCGCCAATAGCTGGAGAAAGCTGTATAACCATGACCAATTTTAGGCTCATCCAATATCTTCAAATCTTATGCCAACGGATCTTCTTTGAAATTGAAGTAAACTTTATGTTCAAATGGAACGATTGAGAAGCCACTAATTAATTTATAACTTCATAAGACGTGATATTCCCAAAGGTTAATGGAAGTTTTTAAAATTATTTAGCTAATTAAAATAAACTCACAAGTATTTTTGAGATATAGTGGTTTTCGACTTATATTTTTCACTCTAAAAAATTCAAGAGATTTCATAAAAACAAACTATTTTTTTTTTGGAGAAGAAGACCTTAAGTATCCAATAAAAAACAAATTATTTTATGAAAACAAACTCTTTAATTCTAGGATGCTTATTGTCCACACAAAAAAGTCAAAAGTAAATCTACACAAAAGGTATGGCTAACAAAGTGGATTGTATAAAATTTGAGGCCAAATGGTTCTTAAAAATGCCATCAGATTTCTTCATATTTAACTTTGGTCATCTTCACGATCGAGGGATTTTTTATTGCAATGATGAAGTTCTTGACTGCAATGAATAAGGTAGCACCCGCGACTAGATTTTTACCATTTGAATTTTACAGACAATGCTACCAGTGAAGTAAAACTTTGCTGCTACGAACTAAGGCAAGTTTTTAGAAGTTTTTAAAATTAAAAAACAAGTCTTTTAAATATACAATATGCCCTTTACAAAGTATGTTCATATAAGAAATATATATGGCATATCTGTATCGCAAATCTAAAAAATCTCCTCAAGCACACTCTAGATTAGAACATTTTCCAATTTAAGAAAATTCAATTTTAGTTGTGTTAAATCATCTGTGTTCTAACTCATAGCTTTATCCTAATGTGACATTCTCATTGGCCGTGGCATAAGGTAGATCTCAGATGAAGATGAAGAAGTCCGATCTTGAAAACTTAAATATAAAGCTTTTTAGAACAACCTAGACTATGACTCAAAGTGTTTTGATGACGAAATAAGAACACCCTAAAGTCGAGGGAACTTTAGCATTCTTGTGCTCTTAAAACTAATGATGAAGGCCTTGAATTCTTTGAACATTTTAGTCAAGGGTACTTGGAGCTTAGGATTTCTATAATAATCCTAAAGCCTTAATATTCCATATTTTTTTTTTATTTAAGGGTACTTGGATGTCAAGAATGTTAGAACCAAGGATAAATGTCTTGCAATTCCATAAATAAAGAACTTGAACTCAACAAAGTGGATAAAATACATTATCTTCATTTTATTATATCTATTCTTTATTTTCTCATAATTTTTTTGCCTCCTATCTCTAAGCCTATGATGAGGTCTGGGAAATAATTTGGAGTACTTCAAGTGATTCTTTTGTGGGATCACAACTTTATCTAAGATTTTTGGTTCATGAGTGAAGTGGTTTATGGAGCTTCCAAAGATCTCTTTCTATCATATGGTGATATAGTAGAATTATATCACTTTCTTATGGTCCCCACGGACTTCTCCTACCCCAAATGAGGTGGGGAAGCGCATTAGGATCCTTCTTATGGATATTAATGCATCTAAATTATTGAGAGTGGGTTTGCCCATTATGATATTATCATGACCTTATATAAATGGTGATATAATAATTTTTAGCACCAGTTGTGAGAGGAAGGGTGAGGTACGTAGTTAAGAAGGTTGTTTCAGCATTGAAAGCTACACATTGAGTCATGATAGGTAGTAGTTCTTTCATCGTGAGACCCATAGTTCATACAGATAATGTCTATCGATCGCCTTGTATCAATCAGAATTATATGCATATTTGCATTCCTTATTACCGTGGTGATGACCTAAGGGTTGTCATAAGGGATGAGGAGACTGGTGAGGCCAACCTCCAGAAAAATCATCGTTGGGAAACCAAATTAACTTCCCCTAAATGGGTTTTATTCATAGAAGGAGGAAGTCCCACCTCCAGTAAATGATCTTGAAATTATATTAATGTCAACTGAAGTTAGTTTTTTTACCTTCATCCTCAGCTATTCCAAGTTGCTCTATTTTTTTAGATATACCCATTTAATGACATTTTTAATAGACTCCTTTAGGTTAATGCAATCATTGTTATTATGTCCATGGTTTTTGTAGGATGGTAAAAACGAGAGGAAGCTCTGATACCAATTTGTAGGGTCCCTTTCTCTAAGTATGCTTTAGGTGAAAATAATTTTCCAAAAAAAACTTTTCCAATTTTAATTAGCACCAATTATGTGAACCAATCTCTATTTAGCCAAATTTCATCTTGTTAACACTACACCAAAACTGGCGATTGGTCACGGCCAAAATCCCTGACCAAAACTGTGGGTCGCGGACTTGGGTCGTGACCATTTCGGGCGTGACTTTTTCCTCGGTCGTGGCCCTCATCCTTGACCAAAAAATGGTCACGACCGAGAGGGGATCACGGCAGATGGTCACGGACTTGGGGTGTGACTCATGCCGTGACGGGTCGCGGCCCTCATCCGTGACCCACAACCGTGACAAATTGGTCGCGACCAAAGTCCCGATCCACAACCGTGACAAAAAAAATAAAAAAAATTGGTCGCGGTCCTCATCCGTGACCCACAACCGTGACAAGTTGGTCGCGGTCAAAGTCCGCGACCCATGACCGTGACAAAAAAATAAAAAAAAATGGTCGCGGCCTCATCCGTGACCCACAACCGTGACAAATTGGTCGCAGCCAAAGTCCGCGACCCACAACCGTGACAAAAAAAAAATGGTCGTGATCCAAGTCCGTGACCCACGACCGTGACGAAAAAATGAAAAAAAATGGTCGCGGACTTCGGCCGTGACCCATAACCGTGACCAAAATTATAAAAAAATGGTCGCGGCCCAAGTCCGCTACCATTTTTATGCGTGACGAAAAAAATAAAAATGGTCATGGACAAAGTCCATGACCATATTTAACTATAATTTTAAAAAAATGTATTTTTTTGTTCCAATCCTAAAATTGGGGGTCCTGTGAGTGCACCTAAAATTGGGGGTCCAATCACAAACTGCGAATCTAGAACGTTGTTAATAAACAAAGATATATACAAACTTATAAATATTAAATGTCTTAATAATTCACAGACCAAAAAAAAAATTGGGCAGATTTTTCTCTATTATCTTGACATTCCAAAACCTGTAAATGTAAAACCTACTTATTATAAATCCCGCACGGCCACAAAATTCAACAATCAAATTATAAAAGCCCGCACGGCCATAAAACTAAATAATAAAAGCCCGCACCGCTGTAACACAAAAAACAAAATCCTGAATGTCCACAACATATAAACAATCTTCATGCTGTAGACCATTGCATCCTTCGTTTGTTCCGTGTGCAAAAATCCTACAAATGATAGGATACATAAAAAAAAATATCAGTAACCAAATAGTTGTACAAAAAATTTAATCAAGCTGAAAAATTGCATATATGAGTTAAAATTATCAGTAACCAAGTAGAAATATGCAAATTACCATCGTTTTGAGATCCGCGGCTGCGGGGTCAGTTCCTACGAGTTACATTGGTCCTGTGGGAGGTGTTGGTGCCACCCACGGGGCCGTTCGGGGGCTGTTTCGAGTTTTCACCCTCTAACGTCATGTTTTTAAGCCTAAGTCTAGAAATACGCAAATTACCATCATATTATCAAACCGGGAGACCCGCAGCTGTGGGGTCAGGTCCTACGAGTTACATTGGTCCCGTGGGAGGTATTGGTGCCACCCACGGGGCCGTTCGGGGGCTGTTTCGGGTTTTCACCCTCTAACGCCATGTTTTTAAGCCTAAGTCAAGAAATATGCAAATTATCATCGTATTCTCAAATCAGGAGACCCGCGGCTGTGGGGTCAGTTCCTACGAGTTACATTGATCCCGTGGGAGGTCTTGGTGCCACCCACGGCGCCGTTCGTGGGCTGTTTCAAGTTTTCACCCTCTAACACCATGTTTTTCTTAAGTCTATAAATATGCAAATTACCGTCGTATTCTGAAACAGGGAGACCCGCAGCTGCGGGGTCAGTTCCTACGAGTTACATTGAACTCGTGGGAGGTGTTGGTGCCACCCACGGGGCCGTTCGGGGGCTGTTTCGAGTTTTCACCCTCTAACGTCATGTTTTTAAGCCTAAGTCTAAAAAAATGCAAATTACCGTCGTATTCTCAAACCGGGAGACCCCCGACTGTGGGGTCAGTTCCTACGAGTTACATTGGTCCCGTGAGAGGTGTTAGTGCCACCCACGGGGCCGTTCGGGGGCTGTTTCGAGTTTTCACCCCTAACGCCATGTTTTTAAGCCCAAGTCAAGAAATATGAAAATTATCATCGTATTCTCAAACCGGGAGTCCCACGGCTGTGGGGTCAGTTCCTACGAGTTACATTGGTCCCGTGGGAGGTGTTGGTGCCACCCACGGGGCCGTTCGGGGGCTTTCGAGTTTTCACCCTCCAACGCCATGTTTTGCTTAAGTCTAAAAATATGCAAATTATCGTCGTACTCTCAAACCGGGAGACTCGCGGCTATGGGGTCAGTTCCAACGAGTTATATTGGTCCCGTGGGAGGTGTTGGTGCCACCCACGGGGCCGTTCGGGGGCTGTTTCGAGTTTTCACCGTCTAACGTCATGTTTTTAAGCCTAAGCCTAGAAATATGCAAATTATCGTCGTACTCTCAAATCGGGAGACCCGCGGATATGGGGTCAGTTCCTACAAGTTACATTGGTTCCGTGGGAGCTGTTGGTGCCACCCACAGAGACGTTCGGGGGTTGTTTCGAGTTTTCACCTTCTAACACCATTTTTTTAAGCCCAAGTCAAAAAATATGCAAATTATCGTCGTATTCTCAAACCGGGAGTCCCGCGGCTGCGGGGTCAGTTCCTACGAGTTACATTAGTCCCGTGAGAGGTGTTGGTGCTACCCACGGGGCCGTTCGGGGGCTCTTTCAAGTTTTTAGCCTCTAACGCCATGTTTTGCTTAAGTCTAGAAATATGCAAATTACCATCATACTCTCAAATCGGGAGTCCCGGGGCTTCACGATCAGTTCCTATGAGTCACATTGGTCCCGTGGGAGGTGTTGATGCGACTCATGGGGCAGTACGGGGGCTGTTTTGAGTTTTCACCCACTAACACCATGTTTTTAAGCCTAAGTCTAGAAATATTCAAATTACCATCGTATTCTCAAATCGGGAGTCCCGGGGCTGCGCTATCAGTTCCTACAAGTCACATTGGTCCCGTGGGAGGTGTTGGTGCCACCCACGGAGCCGTTCGGGGGTTGTTTTGGATTTTCACCCTCGAAAGCCATGTTTTTAAGCCTAAGTCTAGAAATATTTAAATTACCGTCGTATTCTCAAATCGGGAGTCCCACGGCTGCGCGGTCAGTTCCTACGTGT
Source organism: Sambucus nigra (assembly GCA_949130495.1). Classification (NCBI taxonomy): domain Eukaryota; kingdom Viridiplantae; phylum Streptophyta; class Magnoliopsida; order Dipsacales; family Adoxaceae; genus Sambucus; species Sambucus nigra. The sequence continues at coordinate 300,196,111 of OX422208.1, forward strand.
CACATTGGTCCCGTGGAAGATGTTGGTACCACCCATGGGGCTGTTTTGGGTTTTCACCCTCTAAAGCCATGTTTTTAAGCCTAAGTCTAGAAATATATAAATTACTGTCGTATTCTCAAACCGGGAGTCCCGCGTCTGCACGGTCAGTTCCTAGGAGTCACATTGGTCACGTGGGAGGTTTTAGTGCCACCCACGGGGTCGTTCGGGGGCTATTTCGGGTTTTTACCCTCTAAAGCCATGTTTTTAAGCCTAAGTCTAGAAATTTTCAAATTCTCGTCGTATTCTCAAACCGGGAGTCCCGTGATCGCGCGGTCAGTCCCTTCGAGTTTCATTGGTCTCGTACGAGATGTTAGCGCCACTAACGGGGCCGTTCGGGGGTTGGTTCGGGTTTGCACCCTCTAATGCCATTTTTTAAGCCTAAGTTTAAAAAATTTCAAATTCTCGTTGTATTCTCAAACTGGGAGTCCTGTGATTGCGCGATTAGTCCTTATGAGTTTCATTGGTCCCGTGAGAGGTGTTGGCGCCACTCACGGGGCCGTTCGGTGGCCGGTTCGGGTGTGCACCCTCTAACGCCATTTTTTAAGCCTAAGTCTAAAATATGCAAATTATCGTTGTATTCTCAAACCAGGGGTTCCGTGATCGCGCGGTCAGTTCCTACCTGTTACATTGGTCTCATGTGAGGTGTTGGTGCCTTTCACGAGGCCGTTCGGGGGTTGTTTCGAGGTTTGGCCCTCTAAGGCCATTTTTTAAGCCTAAGTCCTGATATATGCAAATTATCCTCGTACTCTCAAACCAGGGGTCCCGTGATCCCGCAGTCAGTTCGTACGAGTTACATTGGTCCCGTGCGAGGTGTTGGTGCCTCTTACGGGGCCGTTAGGGGGTTGTTGCGGGGGTTTCGCCCTCTAATGCCATTTTTTAAGCCTAACTTTATATATTTTCAAATTATCATCGTACTCTCAAACCAAGGGTCCCGTGATCGCGCGGTCAGTTTCTACGAGTTACATTGGTCCCGTGTGAGGTGTTGGTGCCAGTCACGGGGCCGTTCGGGGGTTGTTTCGGGGTTTTGCCCTTTAATGCCATTTTTTAAGCCTAAGTCTAGATATTTTTAAAATTACAACAAAAATATCATATAAAAACACTTGAATAAGAGAACAAGATAGTAGATGTCATACATGGTAATGGTACATAGTTGCAGATTCAAGAAACTTGCCATAAGCATATACTACCTCCTTTGTGTACAGCTTCAAACTACCCTGTAAGAGTCACACATCTTCTTAATGTCAAGAATAGGAAGGCCAAGTCCCTCAATGATTACATCATGAAGTTTATTAAGGATAATCTTAAGGTATCTTACTATGACGAGAAGAAAGAAATAAGAATTAAATTCATAAATTCAATTTTTGTTGCAATTGTAGAAAGCATAGATGTAAAGAAAATGACCTGTAGCGATGAAAGGTTAGATTAGCATAACTGAGATTTTTCACTAGTTAGGGACTGAGTTAAGTGTAGTTTGGACATGAACAGATAGAGAGGAGATTAGCATAAGAGAAACATGTACATAATCGTCACTAAAATGACAAATCAAGTCTAATTCTCGCACTTTGAAAGACATGCTCTAAAATTTCAATAAATTCTTACATTAGCTTTTCTTTTTACTTTGTGCCCCCACGCCCACCCCCTTTAATATTTTGGAGACCCGAAACAAATGGTAAAGAAAAATAAGGGGGAAAATGAGAAGAAGTACTTACTATTGAATTAAAATTATAGCAAGTTTTTAGGAGTCTTTTTTTTAGATCCAAACATATTGGTGTCATCGTGGCGATTGAAGAATCTTAACATAATTTGTCTAGAGAAAAGTTGGATTTGTTGAGTGGTTTTCATTACCAGTTTCCGTGGTGGACCTTTTTTTTCCACTGCTAGAACATTATTGCATATTCAAGCTATTTATGATGATTTATAATCCGCTTGAGGATTGATTTGGTGTTATTAACAACAATTTCAGCAACAACTAATTTCAGCAACAATAACTAAAAATTTCAGCGTACTCAAAAGGAATGGGGGCTACTAAAAATTTCAGCATACTAAAAATTTTTAGCAACAATAACTAAAAAATTATTTAACAACTAAAAAAGCAACTAATGAGATTTATTGGGAAAAAAACACTCAAAAAGGAGGAAGGGGGCTGCTCTTTCTTGCATGTTGTGTTTGTGCCCTCCTACTCTACTACAACAGCAGAGTGCAGCAGCGGTGCTTGCTGCATTTGCGAGTCAGGGAGAGAAGAGAAGAGAGGCGGGTACGGAGAGGGGAAGTGTGAGGGAGAGAAGAGAGGCAGAAGCGGTGCTTGCACTTGACCCTATTGACCACTAAGTGGAAATTCTCAAAGCCTTCAAAATCTCAGGAAAACCTCCCAAAGCCCCTGTTGTCATCATTGTCCAATGGAAGCAAAGTTGTACTGCATAAGACAAAGTTGTGATTCAAGATGAGGAACACCCAACACTGATCTCGTATGGAAGCAAAGCGCATACATAATAGTCTGGCATCCAGAATAAAAAACTCTGAGCTTTTGGATTGATGTCACCACCCTGGCTTTTTCAATAATTAGAGCACCAATCTACCAGGCTTCCCAGTATGGTAGCTACATATGAGGCTGACAAAAACTTTCTTAAGATAAGAAACTAGCAAGATATGTAACAACGCTCATTCTCCAATCTTGCGGATATACATGTAAAAATATCTGCAAGTCTACTTGCAAACCTTTCACCCCAATTTTCAGGATCTAGTGAACAGGCGTAGAACATGGCAAAGTGGAAAAATTTAGACTTGTATGCATTCAACACAGTACTTTGAAAATACAGAAGAAGAATTTCAAAAACCTGAATCAAACGACCACTTTCATTACAGAACTCGAGGTCTTCAAATATGAGCACCATCAAGCTGTCTAACTTGTCTGCAAGATTAGGTAGCTTGGATATTTTCAGTCCGGGACACACCTAGGCTTTGGGGTGACCTTGGAGCCTCAGTTCACCTTGCGCCTTTAATATCTATGTTCTGAAACTATTCATGTTCTACATATATGTATTATCTCGCAAATGATTCTCAAAAGTTAGCTTATTGTAATTATTAAGAATCATATCCTAATGACAGACTCAAATGTGTGATTGATGCAAATTCAGGATTTAAAACTAATGCGAATTCGGGATTTCAAAAGCATAAACAAATCAAGAACAAAAGATCCACGTTGGTAATGAGTTTCTTGCTATTTTTTGGATTTTGGTCAAAGTATTAGTTTTTTAAAATTGTTGAATTTGGGGGGGGGGGGGGGGGGAATTGTTTCCTTAATTAATTGGTCATCTATGGATCATATGCAGGATTCAAGTCTAATACTTAAGATTCAAATACTAGAAAACACCTAAACCACCTTATGTAGTGTCATATGTGCAATTGTAAGGCAAGAAGTATGTGTTTGTCTTGGGCTTCCGAAACACATTTTCTACAATTAGCCATCACATTATTTAATCAACTCAATTGTAAGAGTCGTGTTTATAAAAGACATTATATTCAATAGAGTGTAATTTGTGGTAGAAGCTTTACATTATGTAATGTTAAATTGTACTATCTTTGTGCCTAATTACATATTTTTAGCAGTACAAACAAGAAACTATATTTTATTACCTTTATATGTTTGATGACTCCGTAGTATTGTCATACTTTTAGGGGTATTAGATGACAAGTTCCCATCCAGTATGATCCAAATATTTTGCTTGAAAAGCACCTGAGTCATTTGATGAAGCATCTTCATGTATCAAACCGGGGGTCCCGTGATCGCGCGATCAGTTCCTACGAGTTACATTGTTCCCGTGCGAGGTGTTGGCGCCTCTCACGGGACCGTTCGGGGGCTGTTTCGGGTTTTCTCCCACTAACGCCATGTTTTTATGCCTAAGTCTAGAAATATACAAATTATTATCGTATTCTCAAACCGGGAGTCCCGTGATCGCGTGGTCAGTTCCTACGAGTTACATTGATCCCGTGCGAGGTGTTGGCACCACTTACTGGGTCGTTCGGGGGCTATTTCGGGTTTTCACCATCTAACGCCATTTTTTATGCATATGTCAAGAAATATGCAAATTATTGTCGTATTCTCAAACCAGGAGTCCCATGATCGCGCGGTCAGTTCCTTCAAGTTACATTGGTCCCGTGCGAGGTGTTGGCGCCTCTTACGGGGCCGCTCGGGGGCTGTTTCGAGTTTTCCCCCACTAACGCCATGTTTTTATGCCTAAGTCTAGAAATATGTAAATTATCATCGTATTCTGAAATCGGGAGTCCCGTGATCGCGCGTTCAGTTCCTACGAGTTACATTGGTCCGATGAGAGGTGTTGGTGCCTCTCACAAAACCGTACAGGGGCTATTTTGAGTTTTCACCCTTTAACGCCTTGTTTTTAAACCTAAGTCCTCATATTTTCAAATTATCATCGTATTTTCAAACCGAGAGTCCTGTGATCGCGCGGTCAGTTCCTACGTGTTACATTGGTCCCGTGCGAGGTGTTGGCGCCACTCACGGGACTGTATGGGGATTGTTTCGAGTTTTCGCCCTCTAACGCCTTGTTTTCAAGCCTAAGTCCTCATTTTTCAAATTATCGTCGCGTTCTCAAATTGGGAGTCCCGTGATCGCGCGGTCAGTTCCTACATGTTACATTGGTACAATGAGAGGTGTTAGTGCCTCTCACGGGACCGTACGGGGGTTGTTTCGTGTTTTCACATCTTACGCCTTGTTTTAACGCCTAAATCCTCTTATTTGCAAATTATCGTTGTATTCTGAAACCGGTAGTCCCGTGACGGGACATACTGAAATTAGAGTGAAAACATCAAAAATTGGGATGCAAACCATTTAATTTCGGTATGTTAAGCATCAAAATTTCTAACCACCTTCAATTTTTTTATGAATCTCTGTTTTCCACACTACGGGGCAATACCAAAGCACATACTACGAATAACTAATTCAGAACAATAGTAATCAAGGATAACCCAATGCATGTAGTGTATCATATTGCCCCCACCTTTAGCTACCATGTTACTCACATAATATAACCATAAAAGCAGGGATAAGAATGTTAATATGTGAAATCTCAAATTTGAAACAAAAAATAATTATTTGAAAGAAAAAAATTAAAATACCTTACCTTAGGGTTATGTATGAGATACACGTAAAATATGATGTTCAAACTCAGATTACCTTATCGATCTTGCAAAACCATCATCCAAAACCTTGAATCAACCCTGAAACAAAATAAACACACAAATATTGGCTTGAGATCGAACCAAGTTCCCTAAAAGAGCAAAAATATACAATACTTAAATCGAACCTTCCTTTAGAACTAAAATCAATAAATATTGCCAATACTTAATCGAAACAACACAAATAAATCGAAACCACCCAAATAGGGGAAAAGAAAAGACATAATTTAAAACCCATTGGCCGCGAGGAGAAGAGGTTGGTGCTGAGAGTGGCACCAGGGTGAGGGGGAGAGGAATGCAACAACGCGGAGAAGTGGGCGGCAACAGGGAGAGAGGGGACTGCAGCGGGGAAAGGGGGCGACAGTGGGGTAGGTTATAGAGGTGTATCTCAAATGAAATGAAAACGAGGTGAGGGGGAGAGCACAAAATAATTAGTTCAACTAAGCATACAGTTATACTAAGCATACAATTAGTTGTATGAGTATAGTAATTCTAACATAGCAGTTCCTAATATATCAGGTCCTAACATAATTAGCAGGTCCTAACATACAGTTATACTAAGCATACAAGTCCTAACATCTTGTGTATGGATACTTGTGCATTTGCTCACTTGATTTAGAAGACAAACCCCCTTCTTGTATAGCCGTACAGCCAAATTTGTTGGAAATTATCAAACAGTCTCTCAAAGTAATTAGGATGCCCGAATTAAAATTATTTCGCAACCTTGCTTGAACCAAATTTGCATCCAACTTTTGCAACCTGCTCATATTACCTTTTATAAATGACAATTAGAATAAAAAATTAGTCCCTCTATAACATTTTATCAAGAAGTTTATAGCCATATTGAGACACTCACACCACGAAAACTCTAAAGTAAATAAAACACCTCAAACACAGTAAAAATACACGAGGAACTCCCTCAAATAGTTGTTTAACTTATTGAAAAGTAAATTGGTTTGCAACAGAAATCTAGTTCTTTATGGACATTTTATCCAAAATTTGATGAACATAAGATTCGCTCGAATCAAAATGGCTTACTGATTCGCTCGTGTCAAATCAGTTGAAAAAAAAATCCTCAAGTGGCTTCACCCGCTCGCAAATCAGTTTTAAAGTTTAGGATTGAGAATCCAAGAAACTGTTGAGTGGGATCCTACACGGAGAGTCTCGAAATAAAAAGTAAAAATAAATGATTCCCAAATTTTAACCCATGAGGTTTGCATCGAGCACCTGATGTGTAGAGGCGCAGAAAACCCAAATAAAAATATGAAAACATCCTCATCAACAAATTTAACATTTTTGCTAAATTGAAAAGTTCATTTGGAAGCAGTTGTAAACAATATGTTATATGACAACAAAAACCTTCACACCCACTATTAGATATACAGTTAATGAACAAGTTTTTACTAACATGTCAAATCTCATGCTTCACAACCATAAACAAGCTAAGAAAGGAAAATACGAATAGCAAGTTGGGAGGTATTGTTTCTATTCCTAATGTCGTACAAATTATCATCAAGATAAGCAAATATACATTTCATAACCCAAAAACTTGACATAAAAGCAAAAATGAACTGCCCATCCATGTTATGAACACAATTAAGATCAAACAGGACAAGAAATAAGAAAATTTTAACAACATGCTTGAGTTAAACACTCAACAACAACTCTCAAGCCTAAATGTTGAAAATGTTTTCAACGTAAGTTGCTGTTGGCGCTTACTCTGCCTCACCTGCACTGCTCAATGAACATGTCACCAGATCACGCATACATAGACACATAAATATATATAACAAACTTGAAGATATGTATAACTAAAAATTTTGTACTGAAATACGAAAGAACTGTACTCTACAGTTTCTGTAATCTGATACTACTTCAATGGAACTTTTACACTAATTCAACTTCCCACTATGTCTCTCAATAGGCCTACTAAATATTATGAAATTAACAATGGCTGAAACCGAAACAACGAAAATTTCATTCGAAGCGAGGAATTTTTTCAGTATCACCAATCAAGTCGTCCAACTATATAACACACATTAACTTCACAATACACTGTAACTACTTATATAATAGGGGTAACTGCTTATCTTGTTGACAATTTGTTTAACGATAAAGCGAAGGCACAGAAAACCCAAATACAAATACAAAAACATCCTCATCAACAAAAACATCTTTTACTCGAGCTGTACAAGATCTGAGGGAAATAGTTCAATAACATCTTTAACTTCTTATACATTCTTGTATACACATATCAAACTTCTAACTTATTTGAACATAAAAGGGATAGGATGTTTGTAGATTCTGAGATTTATACCTTTCCCTCGACTAGATTAAACATCTTTAAATGGATCACAGATTGAAAACACACAAGGTAATATGGCAACGAATAACTTAGAAACCCAAATACAACCAAAATATGAATCAAAAACTAAAATATGTAGAAATACCTTTGCCTTTGGAGAGAGAGAGAAGCCGTCAATGTTTGACGAGAGAGAGAGTAGCCATCAACGTCGGGGAAATGCCATCAGCAAATAGAGGCGGGCAAATGAAAATGAGGCGCATGTTTTATTTTTTTAGGAATGACATGGTCACTGCTTGAAGCCGTGACCCACCATCGCAGCCCCTTATTTCACCATCCTGTTGCTGGAATGAAGAACGGTCACGGCCTACAGCCGTGACCCTCATGCGCGACCAATATCAGATACTCTATTGAGGGATGGTCACGGCCCATAGCCGTGACCCACACCAATAAATGGTCACGGCCCCCAGTCATGACCCTCAATGTGTGTGTTTTTTTCTTCATCATGCCTTTGGTCATGGCTCAAGTTCGTGACCCATCCGTGACCAGTTTGGAGGAAAATTTGGAGCCAAGATGGTCGCGCCCTAGTCACGGATTGAGTCCGTGACCCACAGTGGTCAGGGATTTGGTCAGTGACCACTTCTAGAGCATCGATGATTTAGTGTGGTAATAAATATGGTCACGCCAAATATTAAGTTGGTCACGGCCCAAGTCCGCGACTAGCTGGTCGCGGACTTGGGCCGTAACCCACTGGGCGTGACCATTCCCAGGATTTGGTGTAGTGTAAACCTAAACATGCATCTAGGTGAGATTAAGCAAGATAAAGTAAATCGGGCCCACAAAACACAGAACGCCAATGTACAGGGAAACCACTATAGGAAAAAACCTTGGACGACCAAAGCCAGACAATCACTATGATACGGTTTTACAAAGTACAAAAAATAGACTTACTCAACGAATCGATCCCTACAAGTCGTGACACTCTTCTGTGCTTTAACCGCTCCTCCACAATGCAATGCAGGAGTCCACCTATACTAGATCCACAACACATGAGTCCAAGTGCGCCTCGCTATCCACCGAACTGCTTTCGCAACCGCCTACAATTCTGAACACAAAGTCCACCGCTTCTTCACTAAAAAATCAAGTAAGCAAATGTTCAACATAGATAAACAAACTCCAATGGTGCAAACAATATCTCTATAACATATGTGTATGAAATCTTGGATCTTTGTAAACAATAAGAATGGTTTTGCCTTTGAAATCCTTAGAAAACAAGTGCAGAAAAACGAAGGTTTTGTTTATGCACTCTTCGAATTTTTGAAATAAATTACCTTAAATAAAAAATCTTAAGTCCACAAGTCGTTGAAACGATATCAGCATATCTTTAGAACGACTCTACACATCTCGTTCGAATGAGACATATATGTCGTTAAAACGACCTACTAATGTCGTTAGAATAACATTAAGCGTTGTTTGATCTTTCTAAACTTAAGGGAAAGATCTGCACGACTCTAAAATGAGTTTATCTGAAAATAAACGAAGTCGTCTTCAGAAAAATTAAGTAAAAACATTTTTAAATCATTTTTAAACAAAATAACATCCTTAAAATATTTTTCGAGTCCCGTAAACATTATGCATTCATACCTGAGACTATCTAAGAATGCAATATGATAGGAAGATGTAAAACGTGCACTAATAACCATGGCATGATCTATCTTGAAGCTTGGTCACTACGTCTTCAACATAACACGTCATATGCTTAATAGGAATCGTGACTCGAAACATAATCTTATGACTTAAGTAATTATTTTGTCTAGAATTAAGTCAATTACATACAAATTGACACACTTGGAAATTTATCCTTACAAATCTCCCCCTTTGACTATTTTGGGACAAAACCAAACCTGTGAATGCTAAGCCGGACCGTCAAGCCATATGACCTAAATCCCATCCCATAAAACCCAAAAAAATACAGGATATGATCTAGTCAACCAATATCGGACCGACAATATTAATGTCTTCATGTGATGTAGTCGGAAAATCTCCAATCTATGAATCATCACTACAAATACAAAATAAACGAATACCCAGTGAAGTATGGAGGAATAAATGATATAAAACCTTATGATATCAATTTGTAGAACAAACCAACAAAACATATGATATCAATTTATATACACATTTTCCAATATATTGTAAATCAATGATAGCAATATATAAATAGTATGATCAAAACATGATACCAGTATAAAACATATGTGCTCATCATCAAAACTCACCCTACATTACATACTATCTCTCCCCCTTTTTGACTCGAATAGACAATAAGTGAGAAAGATAAACAAATATCTAGAATGAAAATAATCATATGAAGAACATCTAGATAAGCATGGGTAGCCATCTAAAAATTATCTAAATATACTAAATTGTAGCTAGCAAAAAGTCACATGAATGAATCATCAATATCAAGAATGATGTAACTAAATGAAACAATGCAGTGTATGAATCACACATGAAAAATCAATATAGACTGGATGTAAACTGTCCAGAATACCTCAGAAGTACCAAAACAGAATGATATCATTATGTATATGAAGCAAGTATTGAAACAGAATGAAGAGTCAAAAAGTCAACTCAGGCCGTTCAAATGAAAATGCAGTGTCATTTGAATGATATACGTTGTCGTTCGATCCGTCCAAGAAACGACCCCAAATATTAAGGCGTCGCGCGATGCAAATCATTAAATGACCTAAGAAACAACCATACCTGACACTTTTTACATCTCGTTTCTAGTGTCGCGAGATCCACTCTTCAAACGCTATGGGTATATCGTTTGAACAACATCCAGAAGTCGTTTGAATGACTTAAAAAACTTCATATTACCGTTCTCAAAATGTTTATCTTTTGCCCAATGAAAAATTTCCTCTAAATACAGCTGAAAATACGAAACAGTAGCAAAACAGACTCAAAACAGAAAATATATAAAAAATAAACAAACACAATATAAGTTACATGCTAACATAGTATCAATGTGCCTAAACATGTATATAGAATGAATGGGCGTGAATTACAACAAATGAATCACAACTTAGACACATCAAAATGATCAGGAAGATCTAATTGATAGCTAAATATCATCAAACTAAGTTTAGCCATTTGTGATTATTAATATATTGAGACAAATGAACTAAACAAACATCATGCACACAAATTCTGAATTTTGACGATTCAACAAACAATTGCGTCATGACACGGTTTTCAACATTAGGATTCATGGTGCAAACCCGTTGATATTTCCATCCAAACTCCATCATATATTCATATTTCTTTTCTTTTTGAATGGACAAATCAATCTAAAATAATGGGCCCATTTTGGCATTTTATCTTTTTGTTGCCTTAATTTTTTCCTGGTCTCTTTTAAATGGTGGCTTTCATGACGAGATTATTATTCTCTTACAGCCTTTTCCCATGCACACTCATCATTTTTTCAAGTTAAACAAATCCTCACGGGCAACCGATTCTTACATGCATACCTGCTCCTAGGTTTAATTACGCATAGATGACAAAATTGAGAGGAGAACATCTCACAAAACTCAAATATGCATAAGAACTCAAACATTTATAAAAGTTCGTGCATGTGTTTGATGGCATATATACAAAGTCGAATCCAAATACAAAGCAGCCCCATTAATCAATGGTTAATATTATTCAACGGATCAACAATTATAACCAAATGTCCTAGCCACATGGATAATGAAACGATGGGGGTCCAAGCACATCAATATGCCACATTAAATATGTAAACTCACGACACACAAAAATAAATCGAAAATCTTTTTGTGTTTTTTCAAAAAATATTTTTGACTAAAAAATTAAAATCTTTTTGTATTTTCTTAAAAATATTTGAAACCAAAAATCTTTTTTGTATTAATTTTTTTTTTTCAATAATAAAATATTTTTGTATTTTTCTCACAAGACTCAAACAAATAAATAAAATATAATACAAAGAGATAAATATGTCATAACTCTAGCAACATATATATTATGAAGCAAAAACTAGCATATGACATACATGACTAACACAATAATCTATAAGAAGTAGCATGTGAAGCATCATGTGCTACCATGTGAGAATCAACCAACCTAGTATTTAGCATCTCTAAAACCTATTTCCCAACCCAAACAAGTGCATACCTACTCGACGGGTTTTGGGAACCGACAAAACACTACACGTAAACTTGTTAGAGTCTTTTCTAAGATCATAACAAAAATGCCTAAGATAATATTTTCTACCTCAATACGAACATGTGTAAACACGAAGAGGAACGGGAACTTTAGGTTGACCTTTTTCTAACACCCTGAGATATGGGTAACGCTCTGAAATAAACTATGATTTTGGCTTTAGAAACGGAAGCATTAGAATAAGATAAGCCACTACCATCACTACTTGAGTCGTTTAAATCATTTTTTAACTTCAAAATTTTAGATTCAAGCAAAGAATTAGACTCCTGAATTTTTAGGGACTCCTTCTGTAAATTTTTAATTACCTCTAGAAGGTTTTCTCACCCCCCCGCCCCCCCCCCCCCCCCCCCTCAATGTCAGCAAGCTTATCCCTAAGAGTCATCTCACATGCCTTAAATTTATTAATTAAAATATGTTCTTCAATGACACAAACCCTAGAATTTTTAAATTCCTCTAACTCTTTCTACAAAACAAGGACTCTATTCTCACTCTCTTCCTTGGCCAATTTCACAGATTTAAAGTTATCATGTAACACACTAAACTTCTCACAAATGATATATCTTTAAGTTTGAAATGTTTGCAATTATTCAATCATATGTTTGAAACGAGAATTTTATTCTTCAAGTCCTTCAATTCATTTTGCTAACTTCAAATTCAAAAGATTTAATTCGTCAAGACTTTAATAATCCATCGAGAGAAAAAAAACACAAGCCAAGAGAGAAAAACACAAATAATCACCCTACACGTACAAAAATAAGGATCTACACAATAACTAAGTGAAACCTGCTCCGATACCAATTTATAGGATAGTAAAAACGAGCTAAAGATCTGTACTAATTTTTAGGGTCCCTTTTTCTAAGTATGCTTTAGGTGCAAACAATTTTCCAAAAAAAAGTTTTCCAATTTTAATTAACACCAATTATGTGAACCAATTTTTATTTAGCCCAATTTCATATTGTTAATCCTAAACATACATCTAGGTGAGATTAAGCAAGATAAATTAAATCAAGTCCACAAAACACACAACGTCGATGTACGAGAAAACCACTAAGGGAAAAAACCTCGAATGACCCAAGTTAGACAATCACTATGATACGATTTTACAATGTACAGATAGTAGATTTACTCAATGACTCGATCCCCATAAATCTTGAGGCTTCTTCTATGCTTCAACCACTCCTCCACATTGTAACGTAGGAGTCCACCTACGCTAGGTCCACAATACACAAGTCCACGTGTGCCTCGATATCCACCAAATAACTTTGGCAACTGCCTATGATTTAGAACACGGAGTCCACCGCTTCTTCACCGTAAAACTCGATGAAGTAAATGTTCAACAAAGATTAACAAACTCCAAATGGTGCAAACAATATCTCTATAATATATATGTATGAAGGCTCAGATCTTTGTAAACAATAAGAATGATTTTAGGTTTGAAATCCTTAGAAAACAAGTGCAGAAAACAAAGGGTTTCTGTTATGTAATTTTATTTTTTCACTCTTTGAATTTCTAAGAAAAAATTCCTTAAATAAGAAATATTAAGTCAATAAGTGCTAGAACAATATCAGCCTATCGTTAGAACGACTCTACACATCTCGTTCGAACGAGATAAGCATGTCGTTGGAACGATCCGCTAATGTCGTTAGAATAACATCAAATGTCATTTGATATTTCTAAAGTTAAGGAAAAGATCTGCACAACTCTAAAACGAGTTAATCTAAAAATAAACGAAGTTATCTTCAAAAAAATGAAGTTAAAATATTTTAAAATCATTTTTAGACAATATAGCATCCTTAAAATATTTTTTGAGTTCCATAAACATTATGTGTTCATAACTGAGAGTATTTCGGAATGCAATATGATATGAAGACGTGAAACGTGAACCAATAAACATTGAATGATCTGTCTTGATGCTTGGCTGCTACGTCTTCAACACAACACGTCATAGGCTTAATAGGGATCGTGACTCGAAATATAATCTTATGACTTAAACTTTTATTTTTTTCTAAATTACGTCAATTACATACAAATTAACACACTTGGAAATATGTCCTTACAATTTTTATGGAATCTAAAAGACTGGGTTTGGGTCTCATCATAATATTTTTTAACTCGAACCTGTTCTATGGTTATTCTAAGATGAGTGAAGTGCGAGTTTTCAAGACCTCCATTATTCTTCTATTTATTTTCTTTGGTATCAACTTTTTTAGCGAAGGTTTCTCTAAGGTAAAATATTATATCTTTCTTCTTCATATGCTGAGGTTGGGAGGAGAGGGAGAGATTTGACAATCTTATGGAGAGGTAATCTTTTATATTCATGTACTTCTAATCTCTCTCAATAAGTTCAGTCATTGACAAAGGTGGCCTCTTGTTGAAAGATCTTAATAGTGCCTCTGAATCAAGCCCTGTAATAAAAGTAACTACACAAATAGTATTATTGAGGCCTTAAGATTGAAACTCTCCATGTATTATCTAAGGGTCTCTCTTAACTTGCTTGATTTTGAGGAGGGATGTTGTCGACTTGTATATTTGTTCTAGTCCTAATGAGTCGATCCACAAAGAAATAGTCTAGGTTGGTGAAACTTTTGATAATTCCATGATTGAGTTGGCAAACCAATGTCGGGATGTTCCATTCAAAGTGGTTGGAAATTATCTGCACAATACCTCATCGGGGGTATCTTATAATAATCTGAGGGACTTGTAGGTTTTCATATGACCTATGGGTATTTGATCCCATCAAAAGGTTCCATTTATGGGAAATTACTTATTGGGAAGAAGGATATAGTGTTGTACTTAATTAGAGAAAGTAAATAGAGTTTTTTAGCGATCATATTCAATGGATTTGAAGGTTTTATCTTGGTATTTGTTGCAAAACTTATGTAACCACCTTGAATCTTTATTATCTCTTTGTCCTAGGTCTTACCACCTGGGAGACTCAGCGAGAGGGACCACTGGGAAGGTATAACCTTTTCCTTTCTGTAATAAGAGGTTGCAACTTCTATGGGTGGTGGAGAACTTATTGGTTACCCTAGACAAGACTCTCCTCACCCTGATCCTAGGGATTTTGAATATGGTTTCCTTGATCAATAAATGAGGAGGAAACTTATGCAAGGGTGAGAGGTGGTAGCTTTTTTGTACCATAACTAAATTTTCTAGGATATATTTTTTACAAGCCTTCATGTCTTTTATGCTTTTAACCGAATGAGCATTGGTTGTCATTGTACTAAAAGTGTAGTAGAAACAGAAAGTTCGTTGGTATAAATGATTTTAGAGAATAAACATTCCTATAAATGACACCAAACTGATGGGACTGAAATTGGTTTGAACCCCAACCTCACCAAATAAGTCTTCTAGATGTATGGGAATGAGTTATTTCATGAAAATAATGACAAAAGGATTTATAGTGGTTCAACACCCTTGTTGAGGTATCCACGACTACTATTAAGGCGTTTCTCTCTTATATATTCAACGTTATGAAGCACAATACAAATGTAGTCACCCTTACTTTGACTAAGGTGATATGACGATAATTGAGGTCTTTATAATGAGCAGAGACGTCCTAGGAACTAACTTATTGACTTTTTTGAACACTTCTAACCCACCTAGGACTCATAAGACTGAAATAACTTTAAGGTAATCAAATATGATGCCTAAAGTACAATTTAGGGGAATAAAGCAATTCAATTTCTGTAAAATTACCAAAGACGTTAGTTTAGTTCTATATTTTTCTTGAGAAAGACTTAGAATAGATATATGTTGCCTTTTGCAAGTGTCCACATATAGCCAAATTCTTTTGAGCGGTGAGATGGAATGTTTGGAGCATGGACATCCTTACCAAAAGATATGCCGCTATAGTAGAGATTGCAGACTGATTGGCGATTATTGAGAGTATGTTATTGATGGAATAATGATTGTACATTCTCACCAAACTTCTAATTTGGAAGTAGAGCCTTGTGACACCCCGCCTAATTAAATACCGGGCGATCACTCCTTTATTAAATTAAATCAAGGTAAACAGTTGGTTCATTCTCAGCATCACTGTCGATAAAAATAAATTTTCCAATTTAACACCCTAAATAATAAAGCTAAGTGTCAAAACCATTTTCATACATAACTTTCCAAATTTTATTTAAGGAAAAAGATTTATTTATATTAACAACATTCCAACAATTAAGAATCACACCACAATAAACCTGGAACACAAAGTTCAATTAATATAATACATTCGTCAATCGAATGTCAACATATGAAATCTAAAGTAACACAATCCAACTGAATAAAACCCATAGTAACAATACTGGAAATAACTGAAATACAAATGTCCAAACAATAATGAAATAATGGAAAGGGCGACACATGCCCAATAAACGAGAATGCTAAAAGTGGAGTCAATAAAGAAAGTCGTCTATGCAAGTGACCTGTAACTCCCACCTAAGCTGCAGCACGTTCCTTTCAAGGGATCCTAAGCAAGACGCCCCTGTGGCTGGGCACCTGAAATATATACATATATATACAAGAGAGAGAGAGAGAAAAAGAAACGGGTCATAGCCCGAAAGTGTGTTTGATTTAAAATACGTTTAGCAAGTATTTAAATTGATACAGGCCAATGCAACAACATATTATAGTGACACTCTCTTGAGAAATTCTCACCTCTCTTATAATGTGCACGCCTATCGCACTAACCTTCCCAACGGGTTATCTTATCATTTTATCATACTAACCTTCCCAATAATTTAGCTTATCTTAACTTACTCATAAGATTTCAAAATCGAACAATATCATTGTTTAAAAAGATACTTACAATTAGCAGCACAACTCTCGTTTTAGCTTTATTAATTTATAAAGTTTCTCAGTGTCATATTATACTTTCACAAAACAAGTATTTACTATTTGAGTCATCAACCATGTCCTACTTATCAAATCACAGTAGGCAGTTTCAAATTCCCGAATCTCATATATATATTAACTACTCGTATAATATATATATAATAACAGCACCCCAAATAAAAAAAAACTATGGTGCGTGCATACTTTTACTATCCAAACCCCATACCACTCATATCAAGGGGAATACAAATTCGGAATCACTCTCGAATTGTATTAACACATACACAAACAATATCGAGGCGAAGCATAGATTCCAAGTCTCTAAGAGGATGGCACATACTCGCGTCTCTTAGGACCGTCTGAACTATCAATTCGATAGCCTGTACCAAGGATATCTATCTTCTACGGTACAAGTCAATATCCCCCATAAAGGTCCCATCGAGATAAGACTATCCCAGCGCGGTAACCTCAAGGATAGCAAGTAGCGCGGTATGTTTTTTCACATGTATATAATATATGTACACACAATCATATAAATATACCACTTTTATCATATTAATATAGGTTCCTCACGTCACCCATAATTACAACATTTATCCTTAATTTCACATTATTAGTATTACGTATAAGGTTTCATTTCTAACCTTAACTCGGAGGGTTTCCTCACTTATTACGTGACACTCGTGGACTCTATCCTTCCAAGTAGAAAATTCAGTAGGTATAACGCTATTCACTATCGTAGCTATTCGCCGTAATCTCTCACTTGAAATACGAAATGTCATCGTTCATTATACAATTACCCCAAAAGTAAACTTCTCGTCTTATAATAAAGTTCCCAACACTTATTCATAGGTCCTACTGGTCTTTCCTATCTCCCAAAATATTTTATTAAGAATACCCAAGAATTATTTCACGATAAATTTAGTTTAACTAATTAAACAAGGGAAATAGGAGTCTGTCAGGAGGGGTCGATCGATCGAGGTCTGGGGCTCGATCGATCGAACCTTCGATCGATCGAAGCTCTATGCTCGATCGATCGATCAAGCAGGTATTTCGATTTTCTGTTGAATTGCAGTTACGGGTTCTACAAATTTTCTTCATCCAAATCCATGTTTTCCTACCCCAAACATCCAAGAATTCTACTACTAACATTATAACAATATACCAGATGTTTCTAACGTAAGGCATGTACATATTCATCATTTAAACATGGAATTTCCACCCAAAATTATATCTAATTATCAAGAACCCTAGAATTTTCTTAAACAGTTTTCTAACAAATCTTTCTCCAGAATTTCTTTCTTATAATCATCAAAATTTTGTGGTTAATTTCCTCTACATGGCAAGGGTTTCTATAATTCATCATAACAACCAATACTACATGGATTTTTCTATCACAAATTGGGGTTTCTTCCACATAATTCATTCCTAATCATTCCTAAACTAATATGGAGATTGCACCAACGAAAATAGCAAGTTAAACACTTGCTTGGGATTTTCGACGTTCTGATTTGCAGATGTTTTTGGTGTGGTTGCGTAGCCCGTTGCGCGATCTACGCGGTGGTGGTGGTTGTGGTGCAAACGGATGACTTTTGGGGCCTTGGATTGCCTTGGAGCTTTCTTCTTCCCTCTCCTATGGCCGTCACTTGTGTTTAGAGTTTCTAAACCTAGATGACAATCCAGATATCTTATATAACCCTTGGTATTTTCGTGGGTTTAATTACCCAAAAAGGTAAAATGACCAAAATGCCCTCCCGGGTTACTAATTAGGCCTAAAAACGCCCCGAGACCCAAACTATACCCCCGGGTACACTTTTCTGACTATCTCGACCCTTCCGGACGCGTTGACGCACTCAAAACGACCATACGGGTAACTTATAAAATATACACTTTTTATTTATCAAAATTAAATCCCGACGCGACACGAGCGCGTCCCGATTCAAATTTCCAAAATTGTCATTTTATTCACTCGTGACATTCAATATAATCAATATCATATATTACTTTGCTAATTAGTAATATTCAACAAATTCCCCATAATTACTAACTCTCGTCACGTTAATAATTATAACATAATTAATTTCTGGATTTTTATTAAATAATTCACTCACATTAAATTTAATAAATCCCCAAATTAATATAGCATAAAAATACGGGGTATTACATACTTCCCCCCTAATAACGGAATTTCATCCCGAAATTCGAAAAATAAGGCATACCTGGTAAAAACAACTCTGGATATCTCTCGCGCATATCTGTCTCACGCTCCCAAGTGGATTCCTTCACATTATGATGCTCCCACTGGACCCGCACAAGTGGAACTATCTTCGACCTCAATCTCCTCTCACTATAGTCTAGGATAGCCACTGGTCTCTCCTCGTAAGAGCTATCAGGCTGTAAGTCAATCTCATCTATCGCAATGTGAGTATGGGCCATATCATCCCGAAGGTATCGTCTCAACGACGAGATGTTGAATACATCGTGGATGCGATGTAAATGTTCTGGCAGTCCCAACCTGTATGCAACCGGCCCAATCCTCTCGATGATGGGAAATGGTCCCACGTACCTCGGAAACAACTTCCCCTTCTTTCCGAACCTCATCACTCCCTTCATAGGAGATACACGCAATAACACTTGGTCCCCCACACCAAACTACCGAAAGAACCGTTTCGCATCGGCGTAGCTCTTTTGCCTGTCCTGGGCTACCCGAATGCGACTCCTGATCATCTCAATCCTCGCGGAGGTCTCCTGAATCACCTCTGGTCATAGCAACTTGTTATCCCCCACCTCGAGCCAATAAGTTGGATAACGACAAGGCCTGCCGTACAAAGCCTCAAATGGATCCATACCAATCATAAACTGATAAGAGTTATTATAAGCAAACTCTACCAGTGGAAGATGTGGCTCCCAACCTCCTCCAAAATCGAGAACACACATGCGTAGCATATCCTCTAACATCTGATTAGTATGCTCTGTCTGTCCATCTGTCTGTGGGTGGTAAGCTGAACTCAACCTCAACTCAGTACCCATAGCCTCCTGAAAGCTTTCCCAAAAACGTGACACAAAAATCTTATCTCTATCTGACACAATATTCAGGGGCATCCCGTGTAATCTGACAATCTCAGCGATGAACAACTGAGCATACTGACCCGTGGTGTAATCTATCCGCACCGGCAGAAAATGATCCACCTTGGTCAAACGGTCTACAATCACCCAGATAGAATCGTGGCCCCGCTGTGATGTAGGCAACCCTGTAATAAAATCTATGGAAATGCTCTCCCACTTCCACGCGGGTACGTCCAATGGCTGAAGTAACCCTGATGGTTTCTGATGGTCTACCTTCACCAACTGGCAGGTAGAACACTTGGACACGAACTCAGCAATGTCCTTCTTCATCCCACTTCACCAGTATTGCCTCCTCATATCCTGGTACATCTTATCCCCTCCAGGATGTACCGCAAACCGGGACCCGTGAGATTGGGTCATCACTGCATGACGTAATTCATCCCCTTCAGGAACTACCAACCTCCCATTAAACCGCAAACCTCCATCGGAACTAACAGAATAGGACTCTGCGCCCTCGGCTAGAAGTCGTACAATCTGCTCCTGGCAAAACGGGTCTGTGGTCTGGGCCTGTATTACCCTCATAACAATCTCGGGTGTGACTGAAATCACGGATATGAAAGAACGAGCTACTGCGTCCTAGTGACCCAATTCCTTCCACTTTGCTTTCCAGACGTCCGCTACATCGTCTACCGGTCTACGGCTCAACGCATCAGCAACTACGTTGGCCTTCCCTGGATGATACTGTATTTTGAACTGGTAGTCCTTCACAAACTCTAGCTATCTGCGCTGACGCATATTCAGCTCTCGCTGAGTGAACAGGTATTGCAATGACTTGTGGTCTGTGAACAAACGGAATTTCTCTCCCAACAAATAGTGCCTCCATATCCTCAATGCAAAGACGACTGCTGCTAACTCCAGGTCATGGGTGGGGTAATTCTTCTCATGCGGCTTAAGCTTGCGGGAGGCAAAAGCTATAGCCTTCTCTTCCTGCTGAAGTACTCCCCCAAGTCCCCGTAAGGACGCATCGGTGTAAACCAGGTACTCCATACCCGGCTTAGGTAACGCAAGGACTGGCCCTGAAGTAAGCTTGTCTTTCAGCTCATCGAAAGTCAACTGACAAGCGTCATCCCAAACATATGGTACCCCCTTGCGAGTCAGATTGGTCAATGGACCCGCTATTTTGGAGAATCCCCGAATGAATCTCCTGTAGTAACCAGCTAACCCCAAGAAACTACGCACTTCCGTTGGTGTCGTGGGCTGTCCCCACTCCCTCACCGCTGACACTTTACTCGGGTCAACTGCTATCCCCTGCTCAGAAACAACATGGCCCAAGAACTGTACTTCTCGCAACCAGAATCCACACTTCTCGTACTTAGCATACAACTGATGCTCTCGTAGAGTTTGAAGAACCTGCCTAAAATGCTCGGCATGCTCCTCCTCGGAGTGTGAATATATCAAAATGTCATCTATGAAAACTATGACGAACTGATCCAAGAACTCTCTGAATACTCGGTTCATCAAGTCCATGAAAACGGCTGGAGTATTTGTGAGTCCGAACGGCATCACCCTAAACTCATAGGACCCATATCTCGACAAGAAGGCAGTCTTTGAAACATCCTGCTCTCTAATACGTAACTGATGGTACCCCAACCTCAGATCTATCTTTGAAAAGAAAGTTGCTCCCCTCAACTGGTCGAACAGATCATCAATTCGAGGCAACGGATACTTATTCCGTATCGTGACCTTGTTCAGCTCCCGGTAGTCCACACACAATCTCAGTGAACCATCTCTCTTCTTCACAAACAAGGCTGGAGCACCCCAAGGTGAGGTACTCCTACGAATGAAGCCCTGACCTAATAGCTGCTCTATCTGGTCTCGTAGCTCTCGCATCTCTGCCGGAGCCATACGGTACGGTGTGCGTGCTATAGGTCTCGTATCTGGCAATAAATCTATAACAAAGTCTATCTCTCGACTGGGGGGTAGGCCTGGTATCTCCTGGAATACATCAGAATACTCCCTGACAACTGGGATCGAATCTAAGGGAATCATAACCTCCTTAGAGGTATCCTCCTCTATGTAATACAAATGAGCGGTCGAACCTCCCTCTGGGTGAGGCATCGCCAGTACAAACATCTCTTGCCCCGGAATGGCAAAAATAATGCTCCCACCGAAGCAATCAATCATGGCTCTATAAGCTGCGAGCCAATCCATACCAATAATCACATCATGCTCGTGCATGTCTAAAACTAACATGTCTGCAGGTAATACCAAGCTACCAATCTCTACCCCCACTCCCCGGCATATAAAGAAAATAAGGGACCCACTCCCCAGTGGTGAGTCTACACACGTCACGGTGCTCTCTGCTGTGGCTAACAACCCTAAGGACTTCGCAAAATGAGTAGCTATAAAACAGTGCGTCGCCCCAGTATCAAACAAAACCCGACCCATAGTACCATGGATAAGAAACATACCCTCAATCGCGGGTGGTGCCTGTGGAGCTGCTGCCTGGTGGACGTTATAGACACGTCCATACTGTAATTGCCCTTGCTGCACTGGAGCTGCTGGAATGGCTGGTAGGGCTGGCACCTGGGCTGGAGCTGGGAGGGCAGGTAGAAAAAGTGGTCTTTGCGGCTCATTACGGGCTCCCTGCTGCTATGGGGGCCTATCGCCCTCTGGGCAATCCTGGCGCCTATGGCCATGTTTACCTCACCCAAAACATCGGCCTTTGAAATTACCTCCCCTCTGACCCTGCTGTCCACGGCCCTGTTGGCCGTTACCTCCACGCCACTGGCCCTGTTGGCCCTGATGTGTACGCTGTTGGACCTGCTGGCCCTGCTGCTGTCCCTGCGGTTGGTGTTGGCCCTGCTGGCCCTGATGATTAGGCTGGCCCTGCTGGCCCTGCCTATAGCCCCCATATCCCTGCCTAGAATCACCTGAACGGAATCGCTTAGCAGGGTCCCCCTGATGGGAACTCTGCTCATGTTGACGAGTCTGTCTATGAGATGGTGCCCCACTGGCACTATTACCCCCGGCCCTGCCCTGCTGGCTGGACTCTCCTGCTCTCTTGCTTCCCTGAAGATGGAAGCGGTGATCCTGGCAATGTAGCAACGTGGCATTGAGTACATCAGTGAAAGTACTCAGAGATAAATTCCCAATAAGGTGCTGACGGATCCTCCAAGCTAACCCGTCGACAAACAACATAATCCTCTTACTCTCAGTAGGTGCCTCATCTGGCACAATGGTGATAAGTCTCGTGAACTCCTCCTCATACTCCGCTACGGTAAGACTCTCCTGCTTTAGATTCAATAATCTCCGCCTCATCTCAGTCTGCATTGCGGGTGGAAAATACTTGCGGTCAAATCGCTCCCAGAACAACTGAATAGGGATCGTGTCCCTCTCCTCCAAAGTGGTAGTGGATTGCCACCACTGTAATGCGGCTCCCACTAGCTTAAAGGAAGCCAATAACTGCTTTTGCACGTCAGTGCACTCATACATACGGAGATGCCGCTGGATGTCTTTCTTCCATTGGCTAACTGTGACAATATCGGAGCTACCAGAGAACTCAGGGGGATGCGCTTTCTGAAAAGCATCCCGAACCCTCTCCCATGTAGATGGAAGTTGTGCTGGTACTGGCGCCACTGCCTGAACCTGGGGTGGAGCCTGCTGAATCACCGCTATCGCGGCATTCACCGCCTGAGCAACAATGGCGGCTACTTCATTTGCATTCATTGTGCCTGGTGCCGGAGCTGCTGGCTGCTCGGCCTGGGCACGCCTATCTTTCGAAGCACGTCTCGGAGGCATCTGAAACGTGAACAAGTTTATTAGTCTACAGTTATTATCAAATCTCAAATAGCCGAAGACTTAAACGTAAAAGCAAGAGTACAACAATCCTAAAAATAGGGCTCTATAGTAATAACGTCAAACTGAAAGCGAAATAAGCCGTACAGATCCTATGGACACTAGAACCCGATGCTCTGATACCACCTGTGACACCCCGCCTAATTAAATACCGGGCGATCACTCCTTTATTAAATTAAATCAAGGTAAACATTTGGTTCATTCTCAGCATCACTGTCGATAAAAATAAATTTTCCAATTTAACACCCTAAATAATTAAGCTAAGTGTCAAAACCATTTTCATACATAACTTTCCAAATTTTATTTAAGGAAAAAGATTTATTTATATTAACAACATTTCAACAATTAAGAATCACACCACAATAAACCTGGAACACAAAGTTCAATTAATATAATACATTCGTCAATCGAATGTCAACATATGAAATCTAAAGTAACACAATCCAACTGAATAAAACCCATAGTAACAATACTGGAAATAACTGAAATACAAATGTCCCAACAATAATGAAATAATGGAAAGGGCGACACATGCCCAATAAACGAGAATGCTAAAAGTGGAGTCAATAAAGGAAGTCGTCTACGCAAGTGACCTGCAACTCCCACCTAAGCTGCAGCACGTTCCTTTCAAGGGATCCTAAGCAAGACGCCCCTGTGGCTGGGCACCTGAAATATATACATATATATACAAGAGAGAGAGAGAAAAAGAAACGGGTCAGAGCCCGAAAGTGTGTTTGATTTAAAATACGTTTAGCAAGTATTTAAATTGATACAGGCCAATGCAACAACATATTAGAGCGACACTCTCTTGAGAAATTCTCACCTCTCTTATAATGTGCACGCCTATCGCACTAACCTTCCCAACGGGTTATCTTATCATTTTATCATACTAACCTTCCCAATAATTTAGCTTATCTTAACTTACTCATAAGATTTCAAAATCGAACAATATCATTGTTTAAAAAGATACTTACAATTAGCAGCACAACTCTCGTTTTAGCTTTATTAATTTATAAAGTTTCTCAGTGTCATATTATACTTTCACAAAACAAGTATTTACTATTTGAGTCATCAACCATGTCCTACTTATCAAATCACAGTAGGCAGTTTCAAATTCCCGAATCTCATATATGTATTAACTACTCGTATAATATATATATATAATAACAGCACCCCAAATAAAAAAAAACTATGGTGCGTGCATACTTCTACTATCCAAACCCCATACCACTCATATCAAGGGGAATACAAATTCGGAATCACTCTCGAATTGTATTAACACATACACAAACAATATCGAGGCGAAGCATAGATTCCAAGTCTCTAAGAGGATGGCACATACTCGCGTCTCTTAGGACCGTCTGAACTATCAATTCTATAGCCTGTACCAAGGATATCTATCTTCTACGGTACAAGTCAATATCCCCCATAAAGGTCCCATCGAGATAAGACTGTCCCAGCGCGGTAACCTCAAGGATAGCAAGTAGCGCGGTATGTTTTTTCACATGTATATAATATATGTACACACAATCATATAAATATACCACTTTTATCATATTAATATAGGTTCCTCAGGTCACCCATAATTACAACATTTATCCTTAATTTCACATTATTAGTATTACGTATAAGGTTTCATTTCTAACCTTAACTCGGAGGGTTTCCTCACTTATTACGTGACACTCGTGGACTCTATCCTTCCAAGTAGAAAATTCAGTAGGTATAACGCTATTCACTATCGTAGCTATTCGCCGTAATCTCTCACTTGAAATACGAAATTTCATCGTTCATTATACAATTACCCCAAAAGTAAACTTCTCGTCTTATAATAAAGTTCCCAACATTTATTCATAGGTCTTACTGGTCTTTCCTATCTCCCAAAATATTTTATTAAGAATACCCAAGAATTATTTCACGATAAATTTAGTTTAACGAATTAAACAAGGGAAATAGGAGTCTGCCAGGAGGGGTCGATCGATCGAGGTCTGGGGCTCGATCGATCGAACCTTCGATCGATCGAAGCTCTATGCTCGATCGATCGATCAAGTAGGTATTTCGATTTTCTGCTGAATTGCAGTTACGGGTTCTACAAATTTTCTTCATCCAAATCCATGTTTTCCTACCCCAAACATCCAAGAATTCTACTACTAACATTATAACACTATACCAGATGTTTCTAACGTAAGGCATGTACATATTCATCATTTAAACATGGAATTTCCACCCAAAATTATATCTAATTATCAAGAACCCTAGAATTTTCTTAAACAGTTTTCTAACAAATCTTTCTCCAGAATTTCTTTCTTATAATCATCAAAATTTTGTGGTTAATTTCCTCTACATGGAAAGGGTTTCCAGAATTCATCATAACAACCAATACTACATGGATTTTTCTATCACAAATTGGGTTTTCTTCCACATAATTCATCCCTAATCATTCCTAAACTAATATGGAGATTGCACCAACGAAAATAGCAAGTTAAACACTTGCCTGGGATTTTCGACGTTCTGATTTGCAGATGTTTTTGGTGTGGTTGCTTAGCCCGTTGCGCGATCTACGCGATGGTGGTGGTTGTGGTGCAAACGGAGGACTTTTGGGGCCTTGGATTGCCTTGGAGCTTTCTTCTTCCCTCTCCTATGGCCGTCACTTGTGTTTAGAGTTTCTAAACCTAGATGACAATCCAGATATCTGATATAACCCTTGGTATTTTCGTGGGTTTAATTACCCAAAAAAGTAAAATGACCAAAATGCCCTCCCGGGTTACTAATTAGGCCTAAAAACGCTCCGAGACCCAGACTACACCCCCGGGTACACTTTTCTGACTATCTCGACCCTTCCGGACACGTTGGCGCACTCAAAACGATCATACGGGCAACTTATAAAATATACACTTTTTATTTATCAAAATTAAATCCCGACGCGACACGAGCGCGTCCCGATTCAAATTTCCAAAATTGTCATTTTATTCACTCGTGACATTCAATATAATCAATATCATATATTAATTTGCTCATTAGTAATATTCAACAAATTTTCCATAATTACTAACTCTCGTCACGTTAATAATTATAACATAATTAATTTCTGAATTTTTATTAAATAATTCACTCACATTAAATTTAATAAATCCCCAAATTAATATAGCATAAAAATACGGGGTATTACATCTCTATACGGTTATTTAGTGGCATTCTTCACCACGAGCCTGGTAGAATGAGGTTGTAGAGATGTCGTTTCTTTGAGCAAGTAGGTCTCATTCCTAGTGAAGTCTCAGGATGATAAACGAGGTTGATTCTGCTTTAGTCTTAACTAAGCTTCTGCTTTCCTGAGGTATAGGACCTCTCGGGATGGAAACTAATTCCTCATTGTCCTATCTGGAGCTTGGATAAGTGCAGTAAGGAGCAATTGGGATCCTTGTTGTGCAATGTAGACTTTGACATAAAGATTAGAGACCCGATATGGGTATTGTGAATTTTACATGATCTTATGAGAGTCCTATAGGATTTCCTCAACTTGAATACGAGTATTTTCATACCATTAGAGTATTGGTTAGAAAGGATGAGGTCACTAGCCTTTCGTTTGGACCTCTGCTTAAATTTCAAGACATCTTCTATGAGATCGAGGTCCAATATCCTACTTGGTATCATCAAGGATCATATAATTTGATTTTTTGTGTGTTAACTCAACTATGTCCATCAAATTATGTACAAGGTAGTCCAAGTGACACATTTATGTATTTAATAAAAAAAATCAAACAATTTGATATATCATAACTACAGTCTCACAAGAAGTCTTTAAAAATCAGTATTTGTTCTATAATGAAATCCAAATAAATGATCTTTTATATACTACACGAACACTCCTCCCCCAGCGAGCTCTAAAAACCACATCATATTTTTCCTTTTTCTTGTGAGATATCAACATAAATATTTAAATTGGTGATGGATTATAGATTAACTTATATTTCGATTTTGTGTTACTTCAATAGTGGTTTAATATGATTTGTGTATGTGGCTTTGAGGCTCGAATTAAATTTTTATACTCTATTTAAAGTCTTCTTTTAAACTGTAATGTGACAATTTTATTTCCTTCAGCGTTATAGTTATTTTCACCATCAAAGTCATTTTTTGCTAATGTTGTGAAGCTCTCTCATAAACTCCAACAAATTCATGAGACTCCAATGAAACACCAGCTAGACTCGAGCTACCTTCGATGACCTATGATGAGTCTTGGGTATGAGACTCTTACAAAGCTTGACAATTTTTTGGTGCGCCTCCGATGACTTGTGATAATCCTTCGGCAATGTCAAGTTGGTTTGATGGGTGACTCAACTCTACCATATCCCCCAAAAGGAAAAAAAAAATTGTCTAGTAAATATTGTCGATGAAATTTTTAAAACATAAAAAATGAGAAGGATTATACATAAGAGTAATTCTACACATACCATCATTTCAAACCGCATTGAAACCGCATTGCCTACGTGACAAGCGGTGATTGGTTAATGCCGCTGACGCATACCCATATCCATAAAGAATTAACCAATCACGGCACGCCACGTAGGCAATGCGATTTCAATTTGGTACACTTAAAAATTCTCTTATACATAAATATGCTATTTTTTCAAGAACTAAACATTAATGTTCTCAATAATCAAGCATAACAAAAAATTGAGTTGTAGTTTTGTGCTTTTATTTCATAACGTTAATGTAGTTTAATGTATTTTGCAGTGTTTATGTTACTTTAAAATAGCTTAAAATGAGGGTAGAATTTTGTACTAAGCATAAAAGCTAAAAGGGGTAGAAAATTAATTGCACTGATGGGCAAGATATGCATGTTACTTGTCCCTCTTTATACACTCATGGTCACGCTTTATTAGTTTTTATTCCTATTTTGCCGTTCCTGTGAAATAATTACATTATTTGTTAATACGCTTTTATAACTACACGTACAATATTTATATGCAAAATGGTATTTTTGGGTTGTGTGTGCGTCTTTGGTGAAGGAATGCTTGTCACCTACTCCTCTTAAGTTCCCACTCCCTCTGTACTTCAGTTCTGTAAATACAGAAGCGCACACACATGTAGAGAGAGAAAGAGAGTTCAGATGGAGAGGCACAAGTGTAAGCTTTGTTCTAGGAGTTTCTCTAGTGGTAAAGCTTTAGGTGGTCATATGAGGTCTCATTTGGCCACCTTACCCATTCCTCCAAAAAAACTCTGTCTAAAGAAACCACAACTCGGTGAACTTACTGACTCAACTTCTTCTCTGTCTTCTTCTTCCTCAGAAGAAGAGAGGGAAAGTGAGGATAAAGGTTTGATTTATGGGTTGAGAGAGAACCCAAAGAGAAGCTTTAGGTTGGTTGATCCTCAGTTTCTTGATGCGGGGTCGGTTGTTGTTCAAATTCAAGACAGAGAAAGTGAAACCGAGTCAACTCGGATGCCAACTCGGAAACGATCCAAAAGGACCAAGTGTACAAAACCAAGTTCAACTGAGTCGGTGGCCGAGTTAGAACAGGTGAGTTCAGTGTGTGATACTTCATCTGATGAAGACGTGGCTTTATGTCTCATGATGCTTTCTAGAGATGTGTGGAGGAAACAGAGTCATAAGAAGATGAAGAACTGCTTTGAAAACCATGAAGGTGAGTCAAAAAAATCTAGTCAAAATATAACCACCAAGAACGTGAATCAAAAAGTGCATAAATGCCCATTTTGTTACAAAGTGTTTGGGTCGGGTCAAGCACTGGGAGGCCACAAAAGATCACACTTTTTGGGTTCATCAACAACTTCTTCAGCCTCTGCTAAACTTTGTGATAATTTGGTACCCAAAAAATCTGCTGGCATTTTGATTGATCTTAATTTGCCAGCTCCAATGGAAGGTGAAGATTTTAGCCAACTGGAGGTTTCTGCACTCTCTGATGCTGAAGTTCGATCATCAATCCCATCAAGCATTGACACCATTATTTCCTAGCTATTGACAGATTTGGGAGCCTGAGTTTAACATCATTACCCTTTTTTGCTTTCCGTCTTGTTGTTTTCAGGCAATATTAGGCTATTTTGGACAATTTGGTCATATGGGTTGTCTTTATTTAATAGAAATTTCTTCAAAACATCCTTTCATAGATTAATGTCATGGAGCTTCCTCGTATTTTTCTTCATCGATAGTTGCAATACACTGCTACATTTGCTTTAAGTGTTTTACAAGGTATATTCCATATAATTTTATTATATTGAATTTAACCTTCATTAATTTTACTTTTTACACTTGATTCCTAAATGCTTTATATAATCACACATGATAGAATAATAACTGTTGTAGTGGGCCGCAACATTTGGTGGAGGTAACAAAAGTACATATCTTTATTGTAAGTTCACTTCATTGGCACTGTTTTCTAGTTAGATGTTTACGGGTAGATGAGTTTTGCATGTGGAACAAGAACTTCCTCACCGAAATTTAGGTGTTCAATTCTGTAAGCCAGTTCGTTCTTTCCAGCTGTTCCTTGTGATCTCTTTTCTTTTAAAAAAGAAGTCCAAAAATTCTGTTTTTCTCTCTCATCACTGCCTTTGTGGCTTTGTCTACTTGATGTATGGAGAAGCAGTTCTCCTTCACTATCTCTGCCTGAATATGTATATAGAATGACAGAAATAACCTCGAAGGGGTATTTGATATGTTTCTTTTTCATAGTTGGGAATTTTTTTAAGATGGTGGCCCGGGAGAAGATCCATATCCCTTCAAGTTCTGGATAATATAAAATAAAAAACCTTAATGGCCTGAATATAAATGATAGATCTGGGAAAAAGCTGGTGTCATGCACTTCTTACCGAAGGATCGTGAATGATCTGCTGATTAAAGGTATTCCTTAATGTTTTGGGGCAGAATATAAGGGCATTTTAGTCAGAAAACGGTTGATTTAGTGTCCTTTTCTTTGATGAATCTGCATGGCGATATTTGCTTGTATCGCGGGGATGATTAGGACATATCCCAAAACAATATATCTCTCCCACGTGGCAACTCTACCCTAATGAACTAATCTCTTTCCATTATTTTTTTTGGGAGCTTTATAGGTTCTATTTATATAAAATATTTTTTAATAAATCTTATCAATATAAGTTTTTTTTCAATAGGTCATATTTATGCATATAATGAATATTCAGTGTATGTTTACAAATAGGACTTATTGAAAAGAAAAAAAAAATGACAGAACCTATTGAACTACGTATTTAGTAAATGAGACTAACTGATAAAAAATCATTTTTTTCCTTCCGCAAATCAATCAAACAAAAGATTTAGAGTCCATTGCGACCTTGTACGTTGATATTAGTAAAGATTTTAAGTCTCCTTTGATGAACCTTATAAAATAATAGTATTGGATAAAATTATTCTCTCCAATATTTGACATAGTTTAAAATGAAATATGAGATGCGATAAGTTATTCCAAGTGATATCCTTATCCCATAAGACGTAGCCTCCTTTCTCTTTTTTGACGTAACCTCCTTTCTCTTTTTTCAAAATATTTGACGTAGTTTAAAATGAAATATGAGATGCGATAACAACACGTAGCCTCCTTGCTCTTTCCCTTTTTTTTTTCTATTTTTTTTATGTATGTTGCTTTACCATGAACTACTATTTTTGTTTAAATCGATGCAAATATTATATTAACCCATATGCTAGACAATTTGAAAGTTATGTGTTGTTAACTCACTGCTAATATTTTGTTACAAATATTTTTTTTGTGTTCTTAACCCACCTGCTAGACAAGTTGAAGGCTATGTACATTTTAGTTTGTTTGTTTTAGTATGTTTTTTGCACTATTTTGGGTAAAATCGATGTTACCCAGTTGCGACTTCAAACAATATTTCGGTGGCTGATTTGTTTTGAATTGAAAACGAACATAGTAAACAACCAGTTTTACTATCTCATTATTTTTTACGGCTGGTTTGTGCACATCGTTTTTGTATGTGTGTGAGTGATTACTAGTGGTTGATTGTATACAAATTATATATATATATATATATATATATATATATATATATATATATATATATATATATATATATATATATATGTATCATTATTATCATCTCATAATATTATTTTTTTACTATCTCACGTGGAATTACATACTATGTTATTGTGTTAAAATATGTAATAACAGTATATTTTTGGATTTTTTTATTATTAAATACAAAATAAGGGTATTTTTAAAAAACTGAAGACAAATTAATCCTATCCGGAGCATTTCAAATCCAAGATTGTACTATTATATCCCATCTCATCTTATCCGGAACTGTTCCAAACGTAGTATTGGAATAATTCTTATTCTGACAATCTTTATCTTATCCAATCCGACTCTTATTCTATCCTATTTGGCTCCCTTATACGGCTCATCAAACGAGGCCTTAGAGTGCGTTGGGGATTCGGACCGTATAACAATTGATACTAGTAGAGATGCATGCAAGTTGGTCCGAATACTCATGGTATAAAAAAGGATTTAGAGTTGTTAAGAGAAATAGGACACTGAGAGAATCTTAAAGAGATGAAGAGTTTATCATTAATTGATATGTCAATAATGGGGGGTCACCCCTTTTTATTTATTTATTGTACAAGTTAATAGATTTCTAATAGGAGTGAACATTCACTTAAATAACATAAATACAAATATTTATAACAAGAATGACCCATTTATTAACAAAGTTCATGCATACAATTTTTTTATTGAGATTTTGAAAGTTTGGTTCGAAATTATCATTTTTTGTTATATATTCGCTCTAGGTTTGTTGTGCGCGCAAATGGAGAAAAATGTTGGGACTGTAAGAAAATGTGGTTATCAGTCAATGAAGGGTGTCTTCGCTAGCAACCGCCGAAGGTTTTTTCACAACAATAAAGAGGTGGTTATCTTCACAAGAACGAGCATTGAAGGTGTGAAAACTGCATTTTAGTGTGGTAATTTTGAGTGTTTTCACATGTAACAATTTGGTTATAATTAAAATGATGAGATGGTTTCTCGTAATATCTGACTGACATTGATAAAATTATTCATAGATAGTGTTAAAAGAGGCAGAGAGGTTTCTGATATCTAGACTTGATTCAAATGTGAGATTTGTGTGTATTTAGGGTTTGGGTTGAGAGTGTGCTTATCTCTTATATGATCCTTTCATTGTAATCTCTCTCTCTCTCTCTCTCTCTAATGTGAATGTAGGAAATTTAAACAACATTATATCTTTTATGTTTGTCTTCTTAATTTTGTGATTTATTTAAATTTCCAAAATTTTATATATTTATTTTCTTATTTTGGTTGATTGTGGCACAACATAATGGTATTAGATATCTTAAGCAAGAACTTTATCATTTGAAGATGGAAGAGGGAGGGGATCTGTGGATCACGCGAGTGCGTTTCATGGGATTGTGGATCAACGGAATAAGGTTGATGTGAAGATAAAGCAAGAAGATAAGGCCTTGTTCATTCTTACATCTCTTCTGGGTTCTAATGAGAACATAGTGACCACTATTTTGAATGGAAAAGATTCCGTAAAAATGGATGAGTTATTCGAATCTATTGTCCTATAAGAATAGGAAATCTTCGTGGGAGGATAGTTTGAGCTCAACTTTGTATGCTAATGGTGGAAATCAGGGATGAATACCAACTAGATTTAGTTGAAGTAGTAGGTGTTGATCATAGGATGATGGAAAGGGCACGAAAATATTACAAGTGCAAGGAATGAGTCACATAAGGCAGGATTGTTCTTTTAAGGAATATGAAAGTGGCTCTGATAGTGCATTAGTGACATTTGCGAAAGAAGGAGATGTTGAAAAATCTATCACACTTTCCAAAGACAATTCTTTATCTTAAAGTGAATGAATATATGATTTGAGAGCTTCAGATCATGTGTGCTCCAATAGAGAGTATTTTAAGACGTTTCAAGATAATAAGGGGGGCTTCGTGTCATTTCCTATGAGAAAAAATGTGTTATTACGTGGGTAGGAATGGTTAAGATAAAAAATGTTTGATCGGATGGAGTATACTTTTAGGGGATAGGGAGTGACCCATGCCCCCAAATTTGTGAACCAACTTTATATTCATTAGCCAATTGGATAATAAGGGTTGCCGAGTATAGGTAGGAGTGGAGTCTTAAGTGACACATGATTGTGTAGTCCTAGTAATGGTTCAAGAGAGAAATTTTTTGTATTGTTTGAAATGGAAATCGTGGATTATGGGGAAGTGGCCTACACAAGATATCGAGCGCTCGAGACATGCCTCGTTTGTGGATAAAATGGAGACATTAATTGTAAATTTCTCGAAATAGACTACGGTGGGAGGAAAAGTTCTACTAGGGTAGGGGATGACAAGGGGTCCCTCTTCCGGGTCAATAGATAATTTTAAATCAGGGTAGTTGCACACATGCATTTGTTATTAGTGAATCAAGGAACGTTAGGACTGTGGTTGATTCGATGTATGTGTAATTAGAATAATGTAGACATATGGTGCATTGTTTTTGGATTTACAAAGCGGGGAGTCTTAGTTTGAAGGAGTAGGAGTATTTGAGATTGTGAATTATAACTAAGATTATCCTTTTAGCTATGTGTTGTTCTCTAGAAGTTTGTTGTTCGCAGAGACGAGACATAAATTTTGGGATATCATAAAAATTTAGTTAGTAGTCGACAAAGGGTGTCTTCGCTGCAGCGAAGACACATTGACAACAAATGATGTTTCTTGGCTACAGTGAAGAGGTTGTCATCTTCAAAGCAAACAAGAGTTAAAGATACAAAAACTTTATTTTAGTGGGATATTTTGGGCAATTTCACATGCAATAATTTAGTTATAAATGTAAATATGAGAGGAGTTTTGTAACACCCCGCCTAATTAATTATCGGGTGATCAGTCCTTTATTAAATTAATAATCAAGATGAACGGTGTGGTTCATTCTTAGCATCACTGCCGAATTTTTTTTTGTTTTAATCACCCTAAATAATTAAGATAAGTGTCAAAACAAATTAAATGATTTTATTTATTAAATTCCGTTGTAAAAACTTTTTAAGCATAAATAAATTTTAATAATACAAACGATAAAGATACCAATCATCCAACGAAACATGCCAACAAGATTATTCAAATCCAAATAAATAGCCATAACCACTCACAATGTGATAGATGAAACAATCCCGACTGAAAACAGAATACTAAAATGATAGAAGTATATGTAATCCCTAACAAGTCTAATAAGAGTCTGAAAATGGGCGACATATGCCCTAACTAAAGGAACTAAACATAAATCTGAGAAACCAAAGGAGGAATCGTCTACTGCAATGGCATGCAACTCCCACACAAGCTACAGTACGTCCAGTCCAATGAATCTACACCTGATGTCCTTATGGCTGAGCGCGCGCGCGCACACACACACACACACACACACACACATATATATATATATGTATATATATATATATATATATATATATAAGAGAAGGGAAAGTAACTAGAAACGAGTCAGAGCCCGATTGTAAAACAATTTTAAAAATAGTTTAGCAAGTATTTAAAATGCTTACCGGTTAATATAGCAACCATGTTAGTACGCGACACTCTCTTGAGAATTCTCACCTCTCATCTAGTGTGCACACCTACCGTACTACTAAATGCCTCATAAGTTTATCTAACTCAACTCCCATAAATTTTATTTCGAGAAGTCACAAGACTATAATTTTAGTTTAGAGATTAATCTCTTAATGATCTCTTACGTTATTTATGTATTTCTCAATATTGGTATAAAGTTCCCGAACACTTACTATAATTTTGGAGCATTTATTCAATATTTATCTACTTATACGTACAGTAGAAGAATTCCATATATACGTATATATATTAATCACTCATATAATATATATACTATCGGCACTCCACATAAAATCTATCTATGGTGCTGGCATACTCTGCTATCAAGTCCCTGTATCTCTCGTACTAAGGAAAATACTAGCTCGGAATCACTCTCGAACTGTATTAACACAATGCACACAAAATGGAGGCGAAGCATAGTTCCAAGTCACTAAGAGGTCAGCACATACCCCTCACGTCTCTTAGGACCGTCTGACTATCATTCTCAGATAGCATGTACCAAGGAATCCTATGTTCTAGGGTACAAGTCAGCATCCCCCATAAAGGTCCCATCGAGATATGACTACCCCGGCGCGACAACCTCCGTGATAGCAAGTAGCACATGTATGATTATACACAAATATAATATAGATATATACACATGCACTCGGTCATATATATAAATATTCTCATTTTCCAATTACGTTCGCCCACGTCCCATAATAATATTTTAACCGTACGTAACACAATTTTACCCAATTCTTACGCAAAAGAACTCAGCTCTATTTATTCTCAATTATAATTATTTCATAATTACTTCACGTCCCTCGAAGTATTCTCTCCTCCTAAAGGTAAATTTAGTAGGTACACCCTCTCTAACATACTGGTCTAAGTCATTCGCTAATCTCTCAATTCCTTAATTAACGTACGCACAATTTTTAATATGTTTTGAGACCCCCCATTAACCCACGATTACATCTCATATAAAATTTCATTCATCGGAATCTACTTAGACCTTAATGGTTCTCTTCATGACTCATTATACTCTTTAAATGATATTCAAGGGTTCCTACGCATTTTATCCAAATTAAACCTAAAGAGGAAAAACTTACAGTTTTTAGGAGGGGTCGATCGATCGATCGAGCAGTTCTTGCCCAGAATCTGTTAAACTAACCTACGGGTTTCATCCAAGAAATTCCTCCAAAATACTATTAATGATTCCCAAACTCACAAACAAGTGTACTACTGATTTAATACACCTATATACGTGAGTTCCTATATAAAGCAGGTACGAATTCATCAAAGATATCGAATTAAGGGGCCAATTTAGTAGAATTTATCAAGAACCCTAGTTTTGTGTTAATTTCCAAAATTCTCATTCTTCTTCCATATTTCTTCCTATTAAACCATTTCAAATTCGTGGATAATCCTCTACATATGATAAGGTGTCTAGATTTCATGATTTACTCCCAAAACATGCGATTTAAGTTTTCTAAATTGTATAATTCTTTCATAAAAACATGTATTATTAATCCTAGTCTAACATGGATAAAATATTAACTAGGAATTTTCAAGATAGATACTTTCCTAGGATTCGAAGGTCTGATCTGTTGATGATAAAGACATGGCTACGTTCCTTGTCTTACGATCTATGCCCCGATGGTGTTATTCTTGAAAAAGGTGTTACAGTTTGTGATCAAGTCTTAAAGAGCTCTTTACCTTTCTTCTCTAATGCCCGTTCTATGTTTCTGTGATTGATAACCCTAAAATATTAACTCTAATAGCTGATATAACTTAGGAAAATTCGTTGGTTTAATTACCAAAAAATACATAATGACTATAATACCCTCTCGGGATGCCAGTTAGGCCTAAAAACGCCCCGAAACCAAAATAAACCATCGGGTACACTTTTCTGACTATCTTGACCCTTCCGGACACGTTGGTGCACTCGAAATGACCATACGGGCGACTTATAATTTATTCACTTTTTATAATAATAATTTAGTCCCGACACGACACATGCGCGTCCCGACTTAATTTCCATAATTATCATAGTATTCACCCGTGACAGTTTTAATAAATTCAATTATATATATTACTTTACTCATTAGGTAATATTCAACAAATTCTCAATAATTACTAACTCTCGTCACGCTAGTAAATGATTAAATAAATTTTCGGATTAATATTAAATTAATTTATCTCAATTACATTTAATAAATCCCTAATTTAAAAGCCAAAAAAATACGGTGTATTATATACTTTCCCCCTAATAATGGAATTTCGTCCCGAAATTCGAAAAATAAGGCATACCTGGTAAAAATAGATCTGGATATTTTTCGTGCATCTCTGCCTCGCGCTCCCAAGTGGACTCCTCCACATTATGTTGTTCGCACTGAACCCGTACAAGTGGAACTACCTTCGACCTCAATCTTCTCTCGCTATGGTATAGGATAGTCACTGGTATCTCCTCATAAGAACTGTCGGGTTGTAACTCAATCTCCTCTATCGCGATGTGAGTGTGGGCCATATCATCCCGAAGATATCGTCTCAATGACGAGATGTGGCATACATCGGGAATACGGTGCAAGTGCTTTGGCAACCCCAATCTGTATGCCATCGGGCCAATCCTCTCGATAATGGGAAATGGTCCTACATACCTCGGAGCCAATTTCCCCTTCTTCCCGAATCTCATTACTCCTTTCAAAGGAGACACATGCAGTAATACTTGGTCCCCCACACTAAACTCTCGAAAGGACCACTTTTCATCGACGTAGCTTTTCTGCCGGTCCTGGACTACCTGAATGTGACTCCTGATAAGCTCAATTCTAGCTGACGTCTCCTGAATCACCTCTGGTCCGAGCAACTTGTTGTTCCCCGCCTCTAGCCAACAAGCGGGAGAACGACAATGTCTGCCATACAAAGACTCAAATGGGGCCATGCCGATCGTGAACTGATAGTAATTATTATAAGCGAACTCCACCAGTGGAAGATACAGTTCCCAACCTCCTCCAAAATTAAGGACACACATGCGTAGCATATCCTCCAGCATCTGATTGGTACGCTCTGTTTGTCCATCCATTTGTGGGTGATAAGCTGAACTCAATCTCAACTCTGTACCCATGGCCTACTGAAAGCTCTCCCAAAAGTGCGACACAAAAATATTGTCTCTATCAGACACGATATCCAGGGGCACCCCATGTAGCCTAACTATCTCGGCAATAAATAACTGTGCATACTGGCTCATGGTGTAGTCCGTCCACACTGGCAGAAAATGAGCTACCTTAGTCAACCGATTCACTATAACCCATATGGAATCGTGACTCCGCTGTGATGTAGGCAACCCAGTAATGAAATCCATGGAAATGCCTTCTCATTTCCACGTAGCTATCTCCAACGGCTGAAGTAACCCTGACGGTCTCTGGGGGTCAACCTTTACCATCTGACAGGTAGAACATTTGGACACGAACTCCGCAATGTCCTTCGTCATCCCACTCCAACAGTACTGCCGTATCATATCTTGGTACATCTTATCCCCTCTGAAATGCACCGCAAATCGAGATTCGTGCGACTGTGTCATCGTTGCATGACGTAAATCATCTCCCTTCGGGACCAGTAATCACCCATTAAACCTCAAACCCCCATCAGAACTCACCGAATAGGACTCAGCACCCTCAGCTAAGAGTCGTACAATCTGACCCTGACAAAACGTATCTGCTGCTTGTGCCTGTATTACCCTCGTAACAATCCGGGTGTGACTGACATAACGAATATAAAGGAACGGACTACCGTGTCCTGGTGTCCCAGCTCTTTGCACTTCTCTCTACATACTCCCTTTACCTCACCTACCGACTTACGGCTTAATGCATCAACAACCACGTTAGTTTTCCCCGGATGGTACTGTATCTCGAACTGGTAGTCTTTCACAAACTCTAGCCACCTGCGCTGACGCATGTTCAACTCTCGCTGAGTTAACAAGTATTGCAGTGACTTGTGATCTGTGAACAAGCGAAACTTCTCCCCCAACAAGTAATGTCTCTAAATCCGCAATGCAAATACGACCGCTGCTAGCTCTAGGTCGTGGGTGGGGTAATTCCTCTCGTGAGGCTTGAGCTTGCGGGAGGCAAAGCTATAGCCTTCTCCCTCTGCTGAAGTACTCCACCTAATCCCTATAAAGAGACGTCAGTATACACCAGATACTCCACTCCCAGCCTGGGCAAAGCAAGAACAGGCGTCGAAGTCAACTTATCTTTCAGCTCATCAAAAGCCAATTGACAAACATCATCCCATACATACAGTATTCCTTTGCGAGCCAGATTCGTCAATGGACCCGCTATCTTCGTAAAGCCTCGAATGAACTGCCAATAGTACCCGACTAATTCCAAGAAACTACGTACCTCTATCGGTGTCATCGGCTGTCCCCACTTCATTACTGCCGACACTTTGCTCGTGTCAACCGATATCCCCAATTCTGACACAACGTGCCCCAAAAACTATACCTCACGTAACCAGAACCCGTACTTATCATACTTAGCATACAACTGATGCTCTTGTAGATTCTAAAGAACCTGTTTCAAGTGCTCAGCATGCTCCTCCTTAGTCTGTGAATAAATCAGGATGTCATCTATGAAGACGATGACAAACTGATCCAAGAGCTCTCTGAACACTCGGTTCTTCAAGTTCATGAATACGGCTAGAGAACTTGTCAGCCCAAACGGCATGACTCTGAACTCATAGGACCCATATCTCGTCAAGAAAGCAGTCTTCGACACATCCTGCTCCCTAATTCATAGCTGATGGTATCCCGATCTCAAATTTATCTTCGAAAAGAAGGTTGCTTCTCTCAGCTTGTCGAACAAGTCATCGATTCGAGGCAATGGATATTTATTTCCTATCGTGACCTTGTTCAACTCTCTGTAGTCCACGTACAACCTCAGTGAACCATCTCTCTTCTTCACAAACAAAATCGGAGCACCCCAAGGCGAGGTGCTCCTACGAATGAAGCCCTGGCCCAACAGCTGCTCTATCTGATCCCGTAACTCCCTCATCTCCGCTGGAGCCATACGATATGGTGTACATGCTATCGGTCGAGTGCTCAATATCAAGTCTATAACAAAGTCTATCTCTCGACTGAGGGGTAGGCCCGGTATCTCCTGGAATACATCCAAAAACTCACGAACAACTGGAATCGAATCTAGGGGAATCACAATCTCCTTAGAGTTATCCTTCTCTATGTAATACAAATGGGTGGAAGATCCTCCCTCTAGGCGAGGCATCGCCACCAAAAACATCTCCTGACCTAGAATGGCAAAGATAATACTTCTACCGAAACAACAATATCTTCTTCTCCTCAGTGGGTGCCTCATCCGGCACTATAGTGAGAAGTCTCATGAACTCCTCATACTCAGCAACGGTCATACTCTCCTGCTTAAGATTCAGTAACCTCCACCTCATCTCAGTCTGTACGGCGGATGGAAAATATTTGCGGTCAAATCGCACCCAAAATGACTGAATCGATATGCTGCCCCTCTCCTCCAAGGTGGTGTTAGACTCCCACCACTGCAAAGCGGCCCCCACTAGCTTGAAGGAAGCCAGTAACTGTCTCTGCACGTCAGTGCACTCATACATGCGCAGATGCCTCTGGATATCCTTCTTCCATTAGCTGACGATCACGATGTTCGAATTACCTGAGAACTCCGGGGGATGCGCCTTCTGAAAGGCATCCCTGACTCGCTCCCATGTAGTGGGAAGCTGTGCTGGTACTGGTGCTACCGCCTGAACCTGAGGTGGAGCCTACTGCACCACCGCCTGAGCAACAATGGAAGCTATTTCAATTGCATTCATCATTCCCTGAGCCGGGAGCTGCTGGTTGCTCGGGATGGGCATTCCTGTCTCGGGGTGCGCGTCTCGGAGGCATTTGAAACGAGAAGGAAGTTTATTATTCAATAATTATTATTAAATCACAAATAGCTGAAGACGTAAGCGTAAACACAAGAATACAACAGTCCTAAAAATAGGGCTCTATATCAAAGAAGCTAAGCTGAAAGCAAAATAAGCTGTACAGATCCTAAAGGACACTAGAACCTGATGCTCTGATACCACCTGTAACACCCCGCCTAATTAAATACCGGGTGATCAGTCATTTATTAAATTAAAAATCAAAGTGAACAGTGTGGTTCATTTTTAGCATCACTGTCGAAATTTTTTTCATTTTAATCACCCTAAATAATTAAGCTAAGTGTCAAAACAAATTAAAAAATTTTATTTATTAAATTCCGTTGTAAAAAATTTTTAAGCCTAAACAAATTTGAATAATACAAACGATAAAGATACCAATCATCCAACGAAATATGCCAACAAGATTATTCAAATCCAAATAAATAACCACAACCACTAACAATGTGATAGATAAAACAATCCCAACTGAAAACAGAATACTGAAATGATAGAAGTATATGTAATCCCTAACAAGTCTAAACAAGAGTCTGAAAATGAGCGACACATGCCCTAACTAAAGAAAGTAAACAGAAATCTGAGAAACCAAAAGAGGAAGTGTCTACTGCAATGGCATGCAACTCCCACACAAGCTGCAGTATGTCCAGTCCAATAAATCTACACCTGATGTCCAATGGATGAGCACCTGTAATATATATATATATATATATATATATAAGAGAAGGAAAAGTAACAGGAAACGGGTCAGAGCCCGAGTGTAAAACAGTTTTAAAAATAGTTTAGCAAGTATTTAAAATGCTTACCGGCTAATATAATAACCATGTTAGTACGCGATACTCTCTTGAGAATTCTCACCTCTCATTTAGTGTGCACACCTATCGTACTACTAAATACCTCATAAGTTTATCTAACTTAACTCCCATAAATTTTATTCTGAGAAGTCACAAGACTATGATTTTAGTTTAGAGATTGATCTCTTAATGTTTTCTTACGTTATTTATATATTTATCAATACTAGTATAAAGTTCCCGAACACTTACTATAATTTTGGAGCATTTATTCAATATTTATCAACTTATACGCATAGTAGAAGAATTCCATATATATGTACATATATTAATCACTCATATAATATATATATTATCGGCACCCCACATAAAATATATGGTGCTGTCATACTCTGTTATCAAGTCCTCGTATCTCTCGTACTAAGAAAAATACTAGTTCGAAATCACTCTCGAACTGTATTAACATAATACACACAAAATGGAGGTGAAGCATAGTTTCAAGTCACTAAGAGGTCAGCACATACCTCTCACGTCTCTTAGGACCGTCTGACTATCATTCTCAGATATCCTGTACCAAGGAACCCTATATTCTATGGTACAAATCAATATCCCCCATAAAGGTCCCATCTAGATAAGACTGTCCCGGCGCGGCAACCTCCGTGATAGCAAGTAGCGCGGGTATGATTATACATAAATATAATATAGATATATACACATGCCCTCAGTCATATATATAAATATTTTAATTTTACACGACCCATAATAATGTTTTAACTGCACGTAACACAATTTTACCCAATTCTTACGCAAAAGAGCTCGTCTCTATTTATTTTTAGTTATAATCAATTCATAATTACTTCACGTCCCTCGAAATATTCTCTCCTCCTAAAGGTAAATTCAGTAGGTACACACTCTCTAACATACTGGTCTAAGTCATTAGCTAATCTCTCAATTCCTTAATTAACGTACGCATAATTTTTAATATGTTTTGAGACCCCCTGTTAACCCACGGTTACATCCCATATAAAATTTCATTCATCGAAATCTACTTAGACCTTCCTGGTCCTCTTCATGACCCATTATACTCTTTAAATGATATTCAATGGTTCCTACGCATTTTATCCGAATTAAACCTAAAGAGGAAAAACTTACAGTTTTCAGGAGGGATCGATCGATCGATGAAAGGGGTCGATCGATCGACATTCTTGAGTCGATCGATCGATCGAGCAGTTCTTGCCCATAATCTGTTAAACCAACCTACGGGTTTCATCCAAGAAATTCCTTCAAAACACCATTAATGATTCCCAAACTCCCAAACAAGTGTACTACTGATTTAGTACACATATATACGTGATTTCCTACGTAAAGCATGTACGAATTCATCAAAGATATAGAAATAAGGGGCCAATTCAACAGATGTTATCAAGAACCCTAGTTTTGTGTTAATTTCCAAAATTCTCAATTCTTCTTCCATATTTCTTCCTATTAAATAGGGGTGGCAATTCGGGTTAGTCGTGTCATTTTCGGGTCGCGATGATTTTGATTTTATTATAAGTTTTGGGTACTCTTAAATCTATACAAGCTAATCGTGTCATGTTCGGGTTATTACCATAAACGGGTTATCGTGTCAAAAATTGCCAGCCCTACTATTAAACCATTTCAAATTCGTGTGTAATCCTCTACATATGATAAGGTGTCCAGATTTCATGATTTACCCCCAAAACATGCGGTTTAAGTCTTCTAAATTATATGATTCTTTCATAAAACATGTATTCTTAATCCTAATCTAACATGGATGAAATATTAACTAGGAATTTTCAAGATCGATACTTGCCTGGTATTCGAAGGTCTGATTTGTTGGTGATAAAGATATGGCTGCGTTCCTCGTCTTATGATCTATGCCCCGGTGGTGTTATTCTTGAAAAAGGTGTTACGATTTGTGATTAAGTCTTGAAGAACTCTCTACCTTTCTTCTCTAATGGCCATTCTATGTTTCTGTGATTGATAACCCTAAAAGCTTAACTCTAATAGCTGATATAACTTAGGAAAATTCGTGGGTTTAATTACCCAAAAATACATAATGACTATAAATACCATTCTGGGATGCCAGTTAGGCCTAAAAACGCCCCGAGACCCAAACTAAATTCCCGGGTACACTTTTCTGACTATCTTGACCCTTCCGGACACGTTGGTGCACTCGAAATGACCATACGGGCGAATTATAATTTATTCACTTTTTATAATAATAGTTTACTCCCGACAAGACACAGGCCCCTCTCGACTTAATTTTCATAATTGTCATATTATTCACTCGTGACAATTTTAATAAATTCAATTATATATATTACTTTACTCATTAAGTAATATTCAACAAATTCTCAATAATTACTAACTCTCGTCACGCTAGTAAATGATTAAATAAATTTTTGAATTAATATTAAGTTAATTTATCTCAATTACATTTAATAAATTTTCAATTTAAAAGCCATAAAAATACGGGGTATTATAAGTTTCTCTTTAGGGGTATATTAAAATTAAGAGAACTATTC
Organism: Sambucus nigra; assembly: GCA_949130495.1. Classification (NCBI taxonomy): domain Eukaryota; kingdom Viridiplantae; phylum Streptophyta; class Magnoliopsida; order Dipsacales; family Adoxaceae; genus Sambucus; species Sambucus nigra. Next base: position 300,240,512 of record OX422208.1, read on the forward strand.
GTCAAAAGAGAGAGAAGAAAATGAGAGAGGTTTATGGTTTCTAAACTTGATACCAAGATGAAATTTCAATGTATTTCGAGCCTATGTCTAGAGTGTGCATAACTTTTACATGATATTACCATTGTAATCAATTTTTCTAAAATAGTAGAATTATCCCCTCTCTTGTGGATGTAGACAAGGTTATATTGTCTAATCACGTTAAATTTCGTGTTCATCATGTTAATTTTTTAGCGTATATATGCTCCCATTATTTTGCATATTTACTTCCGTGTTTTAATTGATTGAAGTGCCATTGAAGCACAACACCATAAATTATATATAAATAATATTTTATTTCAGTCATACAAACAAGTAAATAATTTATTGCTTGAACAATGCATTTTGCAATTATTGACCTAATATGTGAACACAATAGGAAGTTTAGGAGAGAATTTGGCATACACATTAAATATACACGAGTTGGAAAAAAATCAACAAAGTATTAAGTATGAATTAGGACTAAGAGTGCGTTTAATAGGTAAGATTTATTGTGCCAAACCTAAAAGATTCTTCTTTTTGTTTTTTTTTTTTTAAACTTTTTTGTGTATTTGATTGCCTAAATTTATATTGGAATTTTTTCCCCATTCTAATTTCTTCACCCACCCTCGTTAAACACGTCCTAATTCTAACATAACCTGTCTAGGATTATTTGAAATCAACAGACAATATAGATATTTCGTCATTTATAAGTCTGTTATAAACCTTTGGAATGATAAAGATTGAGCCCCTTATGAAGCAAAGTGATGCGCATGTCACCAACCCTACTACCCTCAATTACAGCCGTTAAAATTGATTGCAGTTGACTCGTATAATGGATTTGTGGGTCCGTGAGGTTGGTTCCTCTCATGTCACGATTACTCAAAGCCAAACATTTGTGTGATTACTGAGAAATACCTGCACAAAATGATATTGAGTAATTGCAATGATAAAATACAAAACAAATTGTCAAACTGATTATAGTAATCCTTTAATGTTAAATATAAGGATCCGTTTAATTCAAAAGTAAGTAAAAGTGGGGATGGTAAAATTTGTTATGGGCAAAATTTGTCATGACAATTTTTGCCATGCTAATTTTTATCCAGTTTTTTCACATGAAGCTATCAAACAATCATTAGGCGAAATTAAAGTCAATCTAATTAGTTTATTTAAATATTTTTTAAAAATATTTTTTAACAATTTTTAAAACATTTTTATAAAACAGTTTTTAAATTATTTAAAACAGTTTTTAAAATTATTTTTTTAAATTTTAAAACAGTTTTTATAATTATAGGAGCAAAAAATCTCACCCGTAGGAGGGTGTCAATTCATCACGATACAAGCATAAAGATAAATATGAGATAGACAAAAACTTACGTGGTTCGACCATGAATGATCTACGTCCACGGGGCTGCTGCTGTGTTCCATTAGAATGATGAAAGAGTTTTACATGAGATGGTTTCTCTAGCTTCCAATCCCCCTTTCACAATGGGGGTGTCCCCTTTATATAGAGTTAGGAGTTACATTAGGGTTACAAATATGGATGAGTAACAAATATGGATGAGTCCTATCTTTGTAGAGTTTGATTCCAATCAGATACTGCTACTCGGTCTTCTAGTTTATCAAGAACTCTAATCGATCTTATTTTGTTGGAGCGTCTGTTGCTCGCCATCTTGACTGGGGTGCTTGCCACGTGTCATGCTATTATGTAGGCATATTTTTTGCCCCCACAATATCCCCACAGGTCGCAGTTCAGCTGAATTGATTATGAGATGAGTTGGTCCATAATCTCTTTGAACGTATGCAGTTGTTGATGTGAACTCGACTGATGTTCTTTGAGCTGTCGTTCAACTTTTAAGCCTTATTTGGTTGATCTTCTTTATAAGTTTTTTAGATGAATGCTTGGCTTGAGTTGAGAGACGTTCAGTTGATATGGGAACCAGACTCGATAGTGTCGAGCTGCCTACGTACCCTCATGGGATCAGGTCGAACGTAGTTTATTGTTCTATTTTATTGCATGGCCCAATTCGTGAGGCTAACCACAGGCCTGTTCATAATTCGTTTGCTGAGGCTTTCTCGAGTGTGCATCAAGTTTAGGGCATCTCCCTGTATTTTGATCTTGTATGGTCCATTTGTTGAGGCAGACCAAAAGCCTATGCGCTGAGCCTTGCTCGAGCATGTACCTAGTAGGGGTAAGACCCAGCATTAAATTTTTCATATGGTTTGGAGAGGCCGAGCAAAATCCTATGCGTCGAGCCTTGCTCGAGCATGTACCTAGTAGGGGTAAGACCCTGCATTAGGTTTTTCATATGATCCAATTGGAGAGATCGACCAGAAGCCTATGCATCGAGCCTTGCTCAAGCATGTACCTAGTAGGGGTAAGACCCTGCATTAGGTTTTTCATATGGTCCAATTGGAGAGGCCGACTAGAATCCTATGCGTCGAGCCTTGCTCAAGCATGTATCTAGTAGGGGTAAGACCCTGCATTAGGTTTTTCATATGGTCCAATTGGAGAGGCCGACCAGAAGCCTATGCGTTGAGCTTTGCTCGAGCATGTACCTAGTAGGGGTAAGACCCCGTATTAGGTTTTTCATATGGTCCAATTGGAGAGGCCGACCAGAAGCCTATGCGTCGAGCCTTGTTTGAGCATGTACCTAGTGGGGGTAAGACCCTGCATTAGGTTTTTCATATGGTCCAATTGGAGAGGCCGACCAAAAGTCTATGCGCTGAGCCTTGCTCGAGCATGTACCTAGTAGGGGTAAGACCCTGTATTAGGTTTTTCATATGGTCCAATTGGAGAGGCCGACCAGAAGCCTATGTGTCGAGCCTTGCTCGAGCATGTACCTAGTAGGGGTAAGACCCTGTATTATGTTTTTCATATGGTCCAATTGGAGATGCCGACCAGAAGCCTATGCGTCGAGCCTTGCTCGAGCATGTACCTAGTGGGGGTAAGACCCTGTATTAGGTTTTTCATATGGTCCAATTGGAGAGGCCGACCAGAAGCCTATGCGTCGAGCCTTACTCGAGCATGTGCCTAGTGGGGGTAAGACCCTGCATTAGGTTTTTCATATGGTCCAATTGGAGAGGCCGACCAGAAGCCTATGTGTCGAGCCTTTCTCGAGCATGTACCTAGTGGGGGTAAGACCCTGCATTAGGTTTTATAACATGTGATATGTAATCGGTATGCTTATTGTACTTAGGTCTTTCCCGCAAGTCAATGTAATATCAATTACGTTTGCATTTTTCCATTTTCTAATGCCTCGCATGTAAATATTCGTCTATTTTAACTTTTAGGTTGTGCCATCACACTTCCTTAGGCCTAAAAGGCGAGGTAAAAAATGCACCTGGTTTAAGGATCATCCACCCGTTCAGGGTTTTAACCGACCAACATAGTTGGCGACCAACCTGAGTTGGCTTTTTGCCTAGGGATCCCCCGTAGGGCTTTTATTGTTGCCGGGGCAACTCGTGAGGCCATTTGTGTTTGGATATGACAAAGGCCTGTGGACTTACTTAATTTAATGGGAAGAAGCAAGAAGGTTGTTGTAATTAAATCAAGCTTAGTCCTGATCGTCATTTGAAAGACTAATTCCAGTGTTAATCATGTTGGCATCCATCCTGAGTTAACCTCTTCTATTTTGAATTAAATGTTGCAGTGAATCTATTCACGTGTCATTGTTGTCATAGAGCCCCCAATCGGGTTACGAAGAAAAGACTGTCCGACCGGCCGTCGGGTTATTTGATCTATATAACCGAGATGATAAGTGTGCCCGATCATTCCTCGAGGCTTTATTGTGTTGAAGAGTGTCACGTTGATCGTTCGTCGAGCTGGATATAATTAAGGATTATCTTGCTCATATAGCTCCATGTAATGTATCGTTCCTTGGGCACACTTGTTCGCTGACCATGCATGGTGGTTACTGGATGCTGTGAAAAAATCTATATAGCTTGTACATCTGAAGAAATTGATATGAGTTCAAAGCATCTTCATGCAGAAATGCGTTAATTTGGTTGGCATTCAAGAAACGCCGTTCCTCTGGAGTGGATATCTTGGTTCTGATGACGCCCTTTCGATCTCGACGAACGAATGGGGTGTCCGACGATGTTGCTGATACATTCAGGGGGTCTAGTTGTTATCAACACGTTCTGCTCGTTGGCTGTGATCTTGCTGGATATATGACTTCTTACACGTTGGATTCGTCCTTGTTTGGTGAATAGCTGATCGTTGCTCTTCATGCTGCTTTATGTGTCATTGGATCTTTATTATACAGATCGCCCAACTTCTCATTCGTCGTGGTTGAATTAAATAAGAATTGTATTTTCCTATATATTGGAGCTTGGGATGTGATCACATAATGCTGACTATCCATCGAAGCCGAGGGTCCATCGAGGTAAAATTGCAAAGGACCTAGTAGATGTTGTGAACGATCCATGCTCGAGCATCTGTCGAAGCATTGATAAGATAAATGATGCTTGAATGCCTGACGAGGCAAAAATTGTAGAGGATCTGGTAGATATTGCGAGTGATCCATGCTGGAACATTCGTCAAGGCAAAAAGGACCGAGCAAGTATTACGAACGATCCATTTGTCAGGACTGAATATAAGAATTATCCTGATCAACCATTTGTTGGGGATAAAATGCGATGTGTGTGACAAATATCTTCGGGACTAAATATATAGAAATATTTTGCCGATCATTTGTCGAGATGAACCTTGAGTATGCCTGATCATCCTTCAGGTCAATAATCATCGAGTCATGTCATCAATACTGAAATTGAAGAAATATCAACGTCCGAGCATCCGTCGGTTATCATAAATAATATTGCCCAAGTATTTGTTGGGTCCAAAGTGGCGTAAGGTGCTCGACCATCCGTCAGGACACTAACAAAATAAGTGGTGTCAGGCTGTTCTGCCAGGGCGAAGTTGTACAGGTCCGAGTAGACATAGAGCGATCCGTGCTCGAGCATCTGTCGGTGCATTAATAAGATTTCTAAGAGCTTAAGATTGTGGCCGAGCATTCGTCGGGACTGAATCTTGTACCTGTGGAAGTTAATAAGTTGCTCGACCATTTGTCGAGGCTAAAAATAGAATTTATCATGCAATTTGTTTAATTAGTCAAGGAATATATGATGTGCATCTGCTTGAACATGTGTCGAGAAAAAGATTTACATTATTGAATGAATGACACGAATGATCCCATAATTTCTATGATAAATTCTCATGAGGATGGCCGTTCCCGAGCATCTGTTGGGGCTACGCTAAGTATTAGTAAAGATATTACACCGACCATCTATTGGTATAACCAATAATAGGTAGACGACAATATTGAAAATTAAATGACCGAATAAATGACATGAGTGCTCTATAAGTGCGCCCCCAATATTTATGTGGTCAAAATAATTGTAATAAAGTCGAATGAAAGATGCAAAGTTTATCAAATATATCCAGATGTATGACATAGGAGTTAATTTAGAATTTCTGCAAATAGCTTTACACTACACCAAATCTGTCGAATTGTCACGGTCATTGACCTTGCAAGTTGGACTTGTCAAGGTTAATGACCGTAACAGTTTTGGAGGTGACAATTTTTTTTGTCACGGACTTGTCACGGTCATTGACCGTGACAAGTTCGTTAGAAATTTCACGGGCATGTCACGGGCCTTGACCGTGGCAAGCTTTGTCACGATTAAGGACCGTGACAGTGTTTGAAAAAATTGTCACGGTCAATGACCGTGACAATTCTGGACAAAATTGAAAAAAAATCTGCTGGGCAGTATGGCCACTGCCACTACCCAGCAGTATATATGTACCTATTATAGCAACATTGTACCTGTTCAAAAATTATATATCTAGATAAAATAGAGATAGTGCAAATATACATTCAAAATAGAGAGAATATGCATCACCATATAATTCAAATGTAATAATTTAAAACAATTCAATTCAAACTTAAATCAATGTCACTAAATGTCTGGGGTATGGTTAACGCTAAGGAGGTGAGTAGGCCACACGATATACGAATTAATACATCCACTAATATACGCCGTGCCGCATTGTTCGCGCAACCACAATTGAGAGTTCTCCTTCCCGGGCATCACATGCGTGACGAGCACCACCCTGGACTCGATGTCTTGAAGCTCACGTCCTGGACGATATTCGGGTCCCTCAACCCCTGCCCTATCCGCTGGTCATCAAATATGTCCATTATAAACATGCTTGGACAACCAAGTGTCGACATCGATTTGTTGAAGGGAGCCAAACAGGGAAGTGGATCATCAAAGTCCGCATGTGTTGGCGATGAAGCAGCGAGGTCCACATCCTCGTCCTCGTCCTCCCACACCCCCTCTTCCCACACCTCCTCCCGCACCGCCTTCTCCTTCCCTTACGGTTTTTGTCCAACGAACGCTTCACGAATGAGTATATATCCTGGACCGTCGCCTCTAAACGGGACAGCTTCGTGTCATGTGAATCCACCGTTCGAGCCAATCCGATGCCGCTCGTCTCCAATCCGATGATCCTAGATTTGGTCACCCGCGAGCTCACCCCCTTGTCCTCCCTTGAGATCAGAGACAAACACTTGGTTGAGTGCGTCTATGGACAAAGATGCCTTGTCGGCATCAGACTGCGACTCATGCACTTCCTTAAGTTTTGCCTAAAACGACAAAAAATACATGATTAGTAAAATAAGTAAATTAAAAAATTTATAACGTAATTAACAAAAAATAAACTGTCGGATTACTTACAATCGTGGCCGCGACGCTTGGGGACACCTCCTTGTCTTTCCCCTTCTTCGTCCGAAGAGCCACATAAGTATCGAGCCTATGTGGCCTACCCCCAGGGCCACTCCCTATCCCCTGAAATAAAATAAAGTAAAATTAGTATCGGCCCCGCAAAGTAAAATAATGCAGAAAAATATATTTTATGTAGTTATAGAAAAATTAAATCTTACCATCATCCTATGTTCCACCTCGGCGTAAGACGTCCGGCCAGAGTAGTGCACGTTCGTCTTTTTTTCCCGATTTTCCCTTTCCGATTGGCGAGATGCCAATTGTCTCTCCTCGATCTCATTGTCAATGAACCTTTGCCATTGTGCCAATGAGATCGGCGCCTTGGGCGGGACGGATTCATGCCTTTGGATAATGGACTCTCGTGTCTTCCCAAAGTACCGGGTCTACATATTTTTCTTCCATGTCTTGTGTTTCTCCCTCAATTGCTCTAAGATGGAATCACGTAGCTTTGGATCCAGGTTGAATTGTTCCTGTCCAACAAATACAATATTAGTTGAAAATAAATATAAATATAAAATGAAATTGAAATCGAAATTGAAATTGAAATATTCATATAAATATAAATATAAATATAAATATAAATATAAATATAAATATAAATATAAATATATTACCTGTAGTGCCACTCAAATACCTAATTTGAGCTCATATGGCACCTCCTTCTAACTAATGTACCCCGGGCTTACCAGCTCGAGGGCTCTCACTAATAGCCCTGACTTGTTCTCGACGGGCATCCCTAATTTGCCATATTTGGGGAGACTAGGGGCCGAGGAGCCCTCGTCGCCTCCGCTACCACCGAGCCCAGACGACATCATCATAGCTATCATCATCATCCTCGCCTTAATACCTGAAGGAGACATTTACTGTAAAAAAATATAATTAGTACATATCAAAATGAATTAAAAGAAGACATGCAAAACAACAGCATCTGGCTCATAATATGTACAAGAGTGAAACATCCCCACCCCTACTGTCCACACACATCCACACTACACAAGAGTGAAAATGATAAAGTGCAAATCAATTAAAAGCATTAAAAATGGATGTTTCGGTACAAATTGGAACATTTATTACCTATTAAAGGTACGAAGCGTATATTCATGGACAATAATTTTCAAAGTACGAAGCGTATATTAAAGGTACGAAGCGTATAAACAAAGTAATTTTAAAAAAAAGTTGAAAAATCCCACCCCCATATGGACAATAATCCAGTAGTCATGCCACTTATAAAATTAAACAACCCAACATTGATCCACTATAATCCAATAACAATGTCAACAACAAATGTGTATCCCGTACTCCTAATTCATCTACTCAATTAATTATTTTCATCAATTAAACTAACAATTAAAGTATACAATTATTAATTTACTAATTTACAATGAGAGGCAATACTACACACACACACACACACACACACACACACACACACACACACACATACACACAATTAAACAAACACGCACGCTACACACGCACACACGCAGCCCCCCCACCCCTAACCCCTCCATCCTTGCCCCCTCCCCCCCCCCCCCCACCCACCCACCCATACCTTCCCCCACCCCCACCCCTACCCCACCACCCACGCACCCACCCATCCCTATCACCCACCCCTACCCCACCACCCACCCACCCATCCCTGCTCCCCACACCTACCCCACCACACACACACGCAGCCCCGACTTGTACTCAATTAACTTTATCGTATTTTTATTTTTTTAGTTTCAAATAAAAAAGCTTCAAATTTTGGTGTTCGAACATATAGTCTTTTCATTTTCTTTTTAACATGGTAAATTAAATTAGCTCGAAGTCACTTTCACTACAGATATGTGTGATACCCCATAAATCTAAGCTAGAATGGTCAGGTCTAAAATGAATAATACATGAGTTTAAAATAATTGAATATCATTCCAAGCATAATTGAATTAAAACTACAATGAATAATATAAATAATTAAACATAATAAGAGTGAACCACATAATCTCTGATACCAATATAGTCAACAATAATAAACCCAATGCCAACTGAAATAGTAATACCGACTCCAATAAAACTAAATACAAAATTTGACTCGACATGAATGTATAGGAAAGTAAAATGAATGATCATGCGAGCTCGACTGAATTAAAACAATTGGAGCATAAAATCTAAGATATATTGATCGGATCTAAAATAAATAATACAAGATTCTAAGACAATTGAATATCATTCCAAGAATGACTGAATTAAAACTACAATGCATAAAATAAATAAATGAACATAATAAGAGTGAACCACATTATCCATGATACTAATGTAACCATCAATAATAAACCAAACTCTGGAAATACAATTGTCTCACATACACACACACACACCCCACACACCCTGCCCCACCCCCCTCCCCCTCCCCCACCCACCACACACACGCACACGCACACGCACACACACCACACACACACACAAACAACCCCCCCACCCGGACCCACCCCCTCCCCACCCCCCACCCATCACACACGCACACACACACACACACACACACACACACACACACACACACACACACACATGCACAGTCCCCCCCACCGTGCCCCACCCCCCACCCACCACACACGCACGCACACACATACACACACACGCGCACATATATATACACACACACACACACACATATATATATATAGAGATGGAAGAGAGAGAGAGAGAGAGAGAGAGAGAGAGAGAGAGAGAAAGTAACCTGAAAGTAGAGAGAGAGAGAGAGAGAGTAGCGTAGAGAGAGAAAAAAGGAGAAAAAAACGGCGGGGGAAAAAGAAGGGGAAAGAGTTTTTTTACTACGATATTTTTCACGGTCGTGTCACGGTCATTGACCGTGACAACATTATAAGGATTGTTACGGTCAATGACCGTGACAAGTCGTTGTCATGGACTTGTCACGGTCATTGACCGTAATAAAAAATGCGTATTTTTTTATCACGGTCAGACCGTGACAAGGCTAGCCGCTGGAAGGGTGCCAATTTACCCATTTTGGTGTAGTGTTAAGCAAATACTTAATATTAAGTTGGTTTCAAAAAATTATTTTCATAGAAAATTTGTGAAGCGACAATAGTTTTTCTCAAGTATAAAGTATAGATAGCCCCTTGATAACAAATTTATGATGATAAAAATCGTGAGCATAATTTGTGAGCAAAAAAAATATTATGAGACGGAAACGAACAGTGTACAAATAAATGTGTGTATCCATCAATTGAGGTTGTGTTAAATACAAGAATTATCCTGACCAGCTATCCACTGGGGATAAAATAAGAATTGTGCGGTAGATGTCTTCGGGACTAAATATATAAAAATATTTTTCCGATCATCTCCCGAGATGAATCTTGAATGTGCCTGACCGTCCTTCAGGTTACGAATCATAGAATCCGAGCTTCAGTCGGAGTAATAATAATTTTTTCCAAGCATTTCTTTGGGTCTAAAGTGCAATAGTGTGCTCGACTATCCGTCGGAGCATTAATAAATGAAGGGTGCCTGGATAGTCTGTCAGGGCAAAGTTGTAGAATACTGAGTAGATATAGCGAGCAATTCATGCTCGAGCGTTTGTTGAGGCTAAATCAGATAGAAGTTATCATAAAAATGATATGTTCAACAAAGTATATAAAATATGCATCCGCTCGGCCATTTGCCGGGGAAAACATTCATAGTAGCGTATGAATGTAATGAATAATCCCATGATTTTTATGATAAAAATCCTATTGAGATAACCGCGCCCGAGCATCCATCGGGGCTGAGCTAAATAACCAATAATCTCCTTCTGGTGAGATTAAATTGATGTAGCTGAATGACGATATTGAAAATTAAAATGTTCGAATAAATGACATGAGGGCTATATAATTGCGCCCCACTTATTTATGTGAGCAAAATAATTTGTAATAAGGTCGCATAAAAAAGTCCCAACTAAAATCATTGTAACGATTGTAATTTAGTCACATGGTCCCTTAAAAATTTTAGAGAGAAAAAAGTAATGCAAAAATTAGTCAAATATATCTCAAATGTAAGACATAGGGCTGATTTAGAATTTTTGCAAAAATATTTGGACTCCAAGCAAATATCCAATTAAGTTGATTTCAAAGATATGTTTCCTCATAAAGCCACATAAGGCTGCGAAGGAAGGAAAATAGCAAATGTTAATTTCAACTACTTTAAAGATTTTTAAGGCTTCACTGAGACTTGTGCTCCAAATGGGTTTTAAGTGTGTTTATTAAAACACACAAGTGGGGCGTTCGCCGAGCTCGTCCAGGTACTATGTACGCCGACCCCGAAGGGTGATCCGACGTCGTATCTGGTGCTCGTCGAGCTGTTCGCCGACCGGTGATAATATTCCGCTGGTGACCTGAATGTTCTCCCAGGGACCGATACGGGTTCAGTTCGCAGGTTTGTTGACAAATGAAAGCTGGATGTTGGTCAGTGGTAGGTCGCAAATAGGTTGCCGACCACAGGGGGTTGCTCGACCGGGAAGTTTATAGGTCGGAGATGATCTCGCTGATGCTCGATTGGTGCTAGATGATGTGTATCCAGGTCGTCCTCATCGTGGTTGTTCGCTGAGCTAGTTACTACTTGCCTCTGCTCGTCGACCAGTTGGGGCGGAGCTGATGATGCCGATGATCAAGTCGCCAATAAGTCGCAAACGGGGGACTTGACTAGGAAGCTTGCAGGTCGGAGAGTAACCGGAGGTGAGGCGGTGGAGCTCGCTGATGCTCGAGCTAAATGATTTTTCTGAGGTCTTCTCATAAGGATCCGATGTTGTTTTTTTTTCTTTTGTCGCCGACCAACAAAATCGGTTGCCCAGTGATCGTCGATCACGATGGGCCGTCCGGCGAGGTTGCTGATGGCCAGTAGTTTGGTCCAGTGGTGATGTTTTCTTCTTCGCATAGATAGTTGGTACTGTAGTAATCAGCAAGCGTTTTATCTCGACAAAGTTAAAATTGAAAAAAACCAAAGTGGTGTTCTGTTGTCATCCTCAAATATCTTTACCGATCAGATGATGGTGCTCGACTGATTGTCTGCCCCAAATCTTAGATCGGTGAGGGCTTTTGGTTGTAAAAGAATCGAGCGCCCATATGAACCTTGCATATGTAGATTTAGAACAAGTCGCTTTAATGGAGATACTATTTTCCGGCATGATTGTGTACCAAAAATTTGTGGATCTCTATCTATATCTGTTGGATTAGATATGTTTTGCAAAGATGTGGTCAACACTTCTCAGGCGAGGGAACGGTCTTTTCGCGCTTCTCGTTGGCCTAGAGAACGTGTTTGCCCAGAAAAATATTAAGAGAATCCATACTTTTAAGGCCTTGTTTAAAACTCATAATTATGAAACTCAATGTTATGCAGATTTGTCAAAAATAAACCGCAGTTATGCAGATTCACAGATAAATATATGTCCAACATAAGGCTTATGAACATAAATGTTCGAAAATCATACACCAATGAAACGATGAATGTGCAGAACAAATAATTGTGTATAAAACATATAACTGTTAGTGCACAGATTAAAAGAAGAAAACTTATCTCTTGATTATGTGCATGTAAATCATTGCGTCGCAACGTAAATCTTCGTCTTGACAACAAGAAGAAAAGACTTTTCGTGTCGTTTCTCACAGACGACGCCAATTGTAGGTGCAAAAAATCTCACCCGTAGGAGGGTGTCAATTCATCACGATACAACCATAAAGATAAATATGAGAGAGACAAAGATTTACGTGGTTCAACCATGAATGACCTACGTCCACGGGGCTGCTGTTGTATTCCATTAGAATGATGAGAGAGTTTTACATGAGAGTGTTTCTCTAGCTTCTAAGCCCCCTTTAACAATGGGGGGTGTCCCCTTTATATAGAGTTAGGGGTTACATTAGAGTTACAATATGGATGAGTCCTATCTTCGTGGAGTTTTATTCCAATCAGATACTGCTCCTCGATCTTCTAGTTTATTAAGGACTCTAATCGTCCTTATTTTGTTTGAGCGTCTGTTGCTCGCTATCTTGATCGGGGTGCTCGCCACGTGTCATGCTATTATGTAGGCATATTTTTTGCCCCCCACAATAATATATTTAAAACAGTTTTTAAAAATGTAAAAAACAGTTTTTTACAATATTTTTATAAAACTTTTTTTTTTAATTTTGTAAAATATTTTCTTAAGAATTTTTTGTAATGTTAAAAGCAACTTTTACAACATTAAAAAACAGTTTTTAATTATTCATAACAGTTTTTTTTAACTATTTAAAATTGTTTTTTAAAACTTTAAAACCGTTTTTATAATATATTCAAAACAGTTTTAAAAAATGTTAAAAACAGTTTTTACAATATTTTTATAAGACGGTTTTTAAAAATATTTGTAAAACATTTTCTTAACAATTTTTTATAATATTAAAAAGAGTTTAAATATTCATAATATTTTTTTTAATGATTTAAAACAGTTTTTAAAATTATTTTTTAGAACTTTAAAACAGTTTTTATAATATATTCAAAACAGTTTTTAAAAATGTTAAAAATTGTTTTTACAATATTTTTATAAGACAGTTTTTAAAAACACTTGTAAAACATTTTCTTAAATTTTTTTTATAATATTAAAAACAGTTTTCAAAACATTACAAAACAGTTTTTAAATATTCATAACAGTTTTTTTAATTATTAAAAACAGTTTTTAAATTATTTTTTAGAACATTAAAACCGTTTAAGAAGTTAGCAAATTTGTTAGCAAATATTTCTCACTCAAATAGCTAAGCAAAGTTTGTCAACACCTTATGCATAAAGGGTGTTGTACACTGCCAAATAATGTCATGGCAAATTATGCAATCAAACAGACAAAAAGTGGACAAATTATCACATTTGCCAACCTTTTGACATTTGTCATGGCAAATATTGACAATCAAACGGACCCTAAGAGTTGGGTTACAATTTGTGTTTCTGGGTTGAGCTTCGGACATACATGACAAGAATTATTGGACAGAAGCATAGCGCGACGCGATATGACTTCGTATTTATTCTACGTGATAAGAACACAACCCGTATAGAACACGACACGTCAAACACGGTTTCTTAAATTTTGTGCTCAATTAAATTAAAATAGGCACGATAACCCAAATGAAAACACGATTGATACGACAAGACACGATAACATGACGAACATGACACATAATTTCGACATGACCACGACACTACACGAGTTCGTATAAAAAAGGTCGATATGAACATGACAAATCGTATCAATTTCGTGTCCTATATTTTCGCGTTGTTTCAAATTGCCATTCTCATATAAGAGTAATTCTACTATGATTCATAATTTTGACAATTTTTTTTGTAACTCGTGATATGTTAATAACATATATTATTATTGTTTGAGCTTCAGTGATGAAAATTAAAATACTAAGCACTATAATTTTGACATGTCAACGAGTCACAGAAAATGAATCGAAATGTTGAATTGGCCTATAATTTATGCAAATATAATCCATTAAGTATGAGAAAAAATGAAAATATACATTCATGTGTGGCTAATAAGCCTTACAAAACCTATTATATTAGCTTACACTTAAGGCGATATTGATGAATACAGTAGATTTTTTTATTTTTTTTTATGAATAAAATATTATTTTTTGGTGAAATGTATTATTAGCACCGAAGGCAAGGCCAAAAGCCTAAATATATTAGAGGCCGGATTCAGCCAAAAGTAGGGGTGGCAATTCGGGTCAACGGGCCGTGTTTTGGCCCGACACGACACGACATGACAAGATTTTTTCAGACACGAACATGACACGACACGACTTCGTGTTTTTTTTAGCTGACACGAACACGACCCGAATAAAAAATAACATGACACGATACGACACGACAACCATAATTTCTTAAATGTCAGGCTTAAAAACACGATAACACGACACGACACGACTCATAATTAAGGCACGAACACGACACGACTTCGTGTCAAAAAAACACGACACGAACACGACACATCGTGTCAATTTCGGGTCAATTTCGTGTCGTTCCGTGTCGTTTCTAAAATTGCCAACCCTACCCAAAAGCCATCAAACTCATAAATCCCAAACAGAACTCAAATGACCCAAAGCAATTCGGTAATGCTAGAGCGACGACGCATTTTGATTTATGCAATGACTTGTCATACTTTCATTGGTTTGTGACTGAATTCCATTATTAGATCTGGATATGAGAAATACGGATGGATACGAGAAATACAAATGTGACACGTCAATATATTACACCGTATGTTTCTCATTTGTATGTCACCTAATCACTACTCTTTTTAATTTAGGGGCATTTACGTTTAGATCCTATTAGACGTTCTTATAGACATTCTAGTCCCATCATGTTTTTCTCTTACATATAAGTCCTATTCCTAATTTTTTGGAACTTTTTTTTCAATTTTATCCTTTTAAAACCAACAATCCGTAACTTCCTTGAGGAAGTTACATAAGTGGTTGAACTTTTTTTTTAATCTTCAAATGATCATAACTTTTGATTCACAAATCCGTTTTTCACAAAATTACTATTTTTGAAATCTGCTCGACGAGATCTATCAAACAAGATCCATGAAGGCTATAAAATTCCAAAGAAAAAAATTTACACAAACAGTAAACTTTACTGTATGCACTAGAATATGAAATAGTTTTATATATGTGACATTTTCACAAATAGACAGTAACATTTAATGTGCTAATACTACACATCATATATATATATATATATATATATACGGTGGATCCAAACCCTTTTTTTTTCAAAATTACCTTATATTTGAAGGTTCGCGCTAGCGGTATCCAATCCTTACCACCATTATTGGAGCTTCAAGAGCTCTGATTTGGGGTGGGTAAGGGTGGCATGTGGTGCCGCTGGCGCGGACCTTTGAAAATAAGAGACTATTGAATAAATGGGCTTTGGATCCACCGAAGTATCATGGGGGCAGCTGGCGCGGACCTTTGAAAATAAGATTGGATAAATGGGATCGGGATCATCTGGAGCGCCAATTTGGGGTGAATAGGGGTGGCACAGAACTTTAAAAATAGGAGCATATTGGATATATATATATATATATATATATATATATATATATATATATATATATATATATATATATATATATATATATATATATATATATATATAGTTTGTAAAAATGTCATAGATATTAAACTTTATTGTATATACCAGAAAATGAAATAGTTTTATATTTCTGACATTTTCACAAACAATAACATTTACTGTGATAATATATTTATGAAATAGTTTTATATATATAACATTTTCACAAACAGTAACATTTACTGAGTTAATATTACACAATACATATATAACATTTTCACAAAAACAGTAACATTTACTGAGTTAATATATATATATATATATATATATATATATATATATATATATATATATATATATATATATATATATATATACACGGTATATCCAAACCTCTTTTTTTTTTAAATTACCATATTTTTAAAGGTTTACGCTAGCGACATTCAATCCCCACCACTACCCACCCCAATTGTCGACGCTTCAACGACTTTCATCAGCGCTATGATTTAGGTGGGTAGTAGTGGCTTAGGGTGCCGCTGGCGCGGACCTCTGAAATTAAAAGAATATTAGATAAATGGAGTTTGGATCCACTGGCGCTCCGATTTGGGGTGAGTAGGGGTGACAGTGGGTTAGGTTTATATCTATAACATTTTTACAAACGTTAACATTTACTGTGTTATAACACAGTATATATATATATATATATATATATATATATATATATACGGTGGATCCAAACCTCTTTTTTCTGATATTGCCTTATTTTTAACGATCCGCGCTAGCGGTATCTAATCCCGACCATCACCAACCCCAATTGTCGGAGCTCGAACAACCTTCATCAGAGTTCTGATTTGGGGTGACATGGAGTGCCGCTGGCGCGGACCTTAGGAAATAAGAGAATATTGGATAAATGGGGTTTGGATACACCGGCGCACCAGTTTGAGGTGGGTAGGGGTAGCATTGGATTAGGTTTATATCTGTAATATTTTCACAAATAATAAATGTTACTGTTTGTGAAAATGTTACATCGGCATCCCATGCCACCTCAAATCAGAGCTCTGATGAAGGTTGTTGGAGCTCCGATAAAGGGGGTGGGGATTGGATGCCGCTGGCGCGGACCGTTAAAAATAAGATAATATCTTAAAAAAGAGGTTTGGATCCACCGTATATATATATATATATATATATATATATATATATATATATATTGTGTTATAACACAGTAAATGTTAACGTTTGTAAAAATGTTATAGATATAAACCTAACCCACTGTCACCCCTACTCACCCCAAATCGAAGCGCCAGTGGATCCAAACTCCATTTATCTAATATTCTTTTAATTTTAGAGCTCCGCGCCAGCGGCACCCTATGCCACTACTACCCACCTAAATCATAGCTCTGATGAAAGTCGTTGAAGCTTCGACAATTGGGGTGGGTAGTGGTGGGGATTGAATGTCGCTAGCGTAAACCTTTAAAAATATGGTAATTAAAAAAAAAAAGAGGTTTGGATCTACCGTGTATATATATATATATATATATATATATATATATATATATATATATATTAACTCAGTAAATATTATTGTTTGTGAAAATGTTATATATATATTATGTAATATTAACTCAGTAAATGTTACTGTTTGTGAAAATGTTATATATATAAAACTATTTCATAAATATATTATCACAGTAAATGTTATTGTTTGTGAAAATGTCAGAAATATAAAACTATTTCATTTTCTGGTGTATACAATAAAGTTTAATATCTATGACATTTTTACAAACTATATATATATATATATATATATCCAATATGCTCCTATTTTTAAAGTTCTGTGCCACCCCTATTCACCCCAAATTGGCGCTCCAGATGATCCCGATTCCATTTATCCAATCTTATTTTCAAAGGTCCGCGCCAGCGGCCCCCATGATACTTCGGTGGATCGAAAGCCCTTTTATTCAATAGTCTTTTATTTTCAAAGGTCCGCGCCAGCGGCACTACATGCCACCCTTACCCACCCAAATCGGAGCTCTAACGAAGGTCGTTGAAGCTCCAATAATGGTGGTAAGGATTGGATACCGCAAGCGCGAACCTTCAAATATAAGGTAATTTTGAAAAAATAGGGTTTGGATCCACCATATATATATATATATATATACTGTGTAGTCTTAACTCAGTAAATGTCTGTTTGTGAAAATGTTATATATATATTGTGTAATATTAACTCAGTAAATGTTACTGTTTGTGAAAATGTTATATATATAAAACTATTTCATAAATATATTATCACAGTAAATGTTGTTGTTTGTGAAAATGTCACAAATATAAAACTATTTCATAAATATATTATCACAGTAAATGTTGTTGTTTGTGAAAATGTCACAAATATAAAACTATTTCATTTTCTGGTGTATACAATAAAGTTTAATATCTATGACATTTTTACAAACTATATATATATATATATATATATATCCAATATGCTCGTAAATTTTTAAAGTTCTGTGCCACCCCTATTCACCTCAAATTGGCGCTCCAGATGATCCCGATCCCATTGATCCAATCTTATTTTCAAAGGTCCGCGCCAGCGGCACCCCATAATACTCCGATGGATCCAAAACTCATTTATCCAAAAGTCTCTTATTTTCAAAGGTCCGCGCCAGCGGCACCACATGCCACCCTTACCCACCCCAAATCGGAGCTCTGACGAAGGTCGTTGAAGCTCCAACAATGGTGGTAAGGATTGGATGCCGTTAGCGCGGACCTTTAAATATAAGGTATTTTTGAAAAAAGAGGGTTTGGATCCACCGGATGTGTATATATATATATATATATACTGTGTGGTATTACCACAGTAAATGTTATTGTCTGTTTATGAAATGTCACATATATAAAACTATTTCATATTCTAGTGCATACAGTAAAGTTTACTGTTTGTGTAAATTTTTTTCTTTGAAATTTTATAGTCTTCATGGATCTTGTTTGATAGATCTCGTCGAGCAGATTTCAAAAATAGTAATTTTGCGAAAAACGGATTTGTGAATCAAAAGTTATGATCATTTAAAGATTAAAAAAAAAAGTCCAACCACTTATGTAACTTCCTCAAGGAAGTTACGGATGGTTGGTTTGAAAAGGGTAAAATTGTGAAAAAATTTCCTAAAAAGTTGGAATAGGACCTATGGGATTATGAAAAAGTCAATAGGACTTATAAGCTTGTTGACCTAATAAATGGGACCTAGATATAATTTGCTCTTTAATTTATCATTATTTACAATGACGAATTGGTAGCATATTATTGCCATGAATAATATTTGATTTCACATTTTATTACATTATCTTATCTAACCATTTATTTGACGTTATAAATAACACTAAATAATTATTTTTTTAATACTTTTTATCAATTCTTATATCATTATATTATGTAACTAAAGTTGACAGCGGAACACGGTGACGACAGTTGTCGTGTTTTCGGAGCGTCACTTGACTTCTCTAATAAATATAAAAACATTTCATTTTAGTGAATCCTAAGTCTCTTTAACTAGGTCACCCCATCCATCCATTTTCACAAGCCCAACCTTTCAGTTTCTAAATGTAAATGCAGCAATCCATTCTTTTCATCGTCCTCTCATTGCCCCTTACTCTCCCGTCTGATCCTATTTCTTTGTGAAAAATATAAGTCTCTACATCTATTTATATAAATTGTAAACAACACCTCCACGTTATCCGAATTTGATAGAAAAATAGAGAGAGAATTTATTATGTTTTTGTAACAAAAACTTTCATTTGTTAGTTTTTATTTTCAGGGGGAGAAATACAAGGCAGGTGTAACTTCTAACTGTAAGTGTGCTCTTTACTTTCCCCATATCATATAAAATGTTATCACCAATTTATGGATCTGTTTCTACTTTTTAATTCAGCGCTCCATATTTTTTGCGCAATGAGTTTATATATGTAATTTTATCAAATAATCTCACTATAACTTTACATTTATGTCGTGGGTTATTTATTATTTGTGATATGAATGCTGGTTATGCGTTAGTCCCTGTTTCTTTTATTAAAGATACAGTGGGTTTTGGTCTCCATTGGAAAAAAATCTTTTGATGAGTAAGAGTAGACACGAAAAATTCTTCAAGTAAAAACGAAAATGGAATTAATAAATACTAACAAGACCTTAAAGTAAATGTCGTTTATATTTAAGAATACTCATTTTACATTATTAGTGAACAACGATACTACTGATTTCAGTTTTATTTTTTATTTTTTTCCTCTTCTTACGTTTGTAAATTATTGAGAATAATTATGAATAAACTCCTCACATTTCGTTGCTTATAAAGAATTTTGTCAATAAAGCACATATTTGAGGAGTCTTAAAGATTAACTCTACAATCACTTCCAAAATTGGCTAAGGGTTTGTGGTCGGTCAAGGAAGAAGTCAATATAAGAATCTAAGAATATTTTTTCAACTAAAACAAAGTAAAGGTTCGTTATTGTGATGGTGCCTCTTTTGCGGGGACAACGAAAATAAGGTCAGTAGTAGTATTTAGCAATTTATATTTGGTTGCAACGATTATGGAAATAAAGAAATGTAAACGTCCATTTTGTTTACAGATGCTAAAACACGGTGGGTATTGATTTTATTTAGTGCAAATTTAATTCTGTTTTTTGTATTGGATTTCATTGGATAATTTTTTTGGAGATTTCCTTGGATATTATTTCAGGTATTTATTCCACTTCTCTTTTTTCTTCGATGCGAATTACATCTCGAGTCACACTTCTCCAAACATTTATGTGATTTTTGCCTAGGTTTCTAATTGGGTAGTGTTAGTGTTGATACCAAATTTAGTCTGCTGACGTGAACCAATCAGTTGAAGACACGTGGCGGATTACATGTCAAATACAAATACTTTAGCCGAGCAACTCAAGCGTACCGAGCAACTCAGGCGCCCCGAACAACTCAAGCGTATCAAGCAACTCTGGCGCCCTGAGCAACTTAAGCGTACCGAGCAACTCAGTCGGTCCGAGCTACTTAGCGTGGAGATCAACAGATTATGAAAAGATAGCTACGCATTAAATGCGCATTATTATCGTACAGATGTATATGTCTACTGGATAACAGCGCATTATCCTTTTATATGTACAACCTCAAGGCTATAAATGCCTTGTAACCTCCTCATAAGAGGGGGACTTTGGATCTCTGGGTGAACCTATCATCGAGATTCCAAATAAACAATCAGCAAAACAAAAATAGTGAACGTAGGTCATTTTCATCAGGCTGAACCACTTTAAAAATTCTTTGTCTTATTAATTTATTTATCCGTGATTGATTAATTAGAGATAATCTAGTTTTTTACATCAACAGATTGGCGCCGTATGTGGGAATCGACTGTACTTAGCATTTTTCACCAAAATAATTCATCATCTATGGCTGATAATCCGGAATCCAGTAATCGAAACACTGGGAACCCTCCAAACCCTTCTACTCCCCCAAATATTCAAGATCTGGCTGGCATAATGACTAATTTAGCCCAAGGGCAAACGACCATGCAGGAAACTATGCGTCAACTTATACAAACTGTTCAAAGTGGAGTGCCGGCCCAATCAGGACAACGAAGTGTTCAGGGAAATACCCATTTGCCTTCTACAAGAACTAGACGAACGTTATTCCCGGAAGTCTCTCAATCTAGACGTACTGACTCATATCGTACTGAAAGATCTAGTGATCCTTTATATCAACCAGGTCGGACTTCATCAGTACGAACTACTGATTCCCATCGAAATGTCACTCTCACCCCAGAAAGGACTAGTGCTATAGAGAGGTTGAGTAGAGTATCTTCTTTTGATCGATTGGGCCCTAGGAAGAATAGGAGGCCTCCTAGGATTGCGTCGAGGAACTCTCAACTACCATCCGACCTAAGGGAATGCTCTGCCCAGTCATGAACACCAGCCCGTATTGAAAGATCACAAAAGGAAAATTCAATGCGATCAGTTGCTCGGACGAATAGGCCCGAGGTAGGAAACGAGGCATGGAAAGGCTCTATTCAAAGGTTGGAGGACAGATTAGGGGAAATGTCTAAGGTCAAGAATTATCTACAAAGAACTTTTGTCCAAGGAACACTATTCGTACAGGCAATTGTGGATTTTCCCACACCATCAAAATTCAAAGCTCCTATGATGACGCCTAAATACGATGGAAAAACTGACCCTGCCCTTCATATAGAACAATACCAAGCTACTGTTGACATCTATGCAGTTCCAGATGAGATGAGATGTAGGGCATTTTCAGGTACTCTCACCGGGTTAGCCCATATATGGTATAACAACCTTCCTTGCGGGAAGATTACAACTTTCCTTCAACTGGCAGAGCTGTTCATAGGGAATTTCTATTTTGGAGCGATACCAGTCAAATGAGTAGCACATTTGTTGAGTGTTAGACAGATACCAGAAGAACTAGACGAACGTTATTCCTAGAGGTCTCTCAATCTAGACATACTGACTCATATCGTACTGAAAGATCTAGTGATCCTTCATATCAACCAGGCCGGATTTCATCAGTACGAGCTACTGATTCCCACCGAAATGCCACTCTCACCCCAAAAAGGACTAGTGTTATAAAGAGGTTGAGTAGAGTATCTCCTTTTGATCGACTAGGCCCTCGGAAGAATAAGAGACCTCCTAGGATTACGTCGAGGAACTCTCAACTACCATCCGACCTAAGGGAAGGCTCTGCCCAGTCACGACCACCAGCCCGTATTGAAAGATCACAAGAGGAAAATTCAATGCGATCAGTTGCTCGAACGAATAGGCCCGAGGTAGGAAACGAGGCATGGAAAGGCTCTATTCAAAGGTTGGAGGACAGATTAGGGGAAATGTCTAAGGTCAAGAATCCTCTACAAAGAACTTTTGTCCAAGGAACACCATTCGTACAGGAAATTGTGGATTTTTCCACACCATCAAAATTCAAAGCTCCTATGGTGACGCCTAAATACGATGGAAAAACTGACCCTGTCCTTCATATAGAACAATACCAAGCTACTGTCGACATCTATGCAGTTCCAGATGAGATGAGATGAGATGTAGGGCGTTTTCAGGTACTCTCACCGGGTCCGCCCAGATATGGTATAACAACCTTCCTCGAGGGAAGATTGCAACTTTCCTTCAACTAGCAGAGCTGTTCATAGGGAATTTCTATTTTGGAGCGAAACCAGTCAAACGAGTAGCACACTTATTGAGTGTTAGACAGATACCAGAAGAAAGTACTAGGGACTACATTACTCGTTTCAATAACGAGAAGCTTGAGGTAATTGATTACGAGGAGAAAACAACAATTACTGCTTTGATGAGTGGGTTGTTGCCAGATAAGTTGTACTACACTTTGGCCAAAGATCCACCTAAGACCATGACATAATTGATGGCAAAGGCAGCCAAAATTATGAACGCCGAGGAGGCCATGGCTGCAAAGAAAAACACAAAAACTAAGGAGACCAAGGTTGAAGCTGGTAAAATTGAGAAAAAGGATCAGAAGAACAATGGTGGCAACAGACCGTCAAAAGGAAAGCAAGCACTGGAGCAGATGAGGAAATTTGGAAACTATACTCCTTTGAAGGTAGATATAAATCACATTCTGGAGGAGATCAAGAACAGCGAGGAGTTATCCTGGCTAGGGAAAATGAAAGCAGATCCTGACAAAAGGGACAAGTCCAAATATTGAGAATTCCACAAAGACCATGGTCATACGACCAAGCGTTGCATAGCTCTCTAGAATGAAATTGAAGCACTCATTAGGCGAGAAAAGTTGGCTAAGTATGTTGATCGCCAAAATGATGGAAAGACCAACAACAGAGGAAGGCAAAGATCTATATCTCCTCGTCAAGAAAAAAAAGACAAGAAGATGATCCAAAAGAGGACCCCGACCTTCTTAAAAGACCAAGACAGCCAGAGCGTGAGGTATTTTCAATCCATTTTGGATCATTTGAATGTAATGTTATTATAGGTGGAGATGCAGGAGGTGGAGATCTTACTGCAGAGAGGAAAGCTTACCTCAATGAGGCTCAAGTCTTCTCGTACATACAGCGAATAAACTTGACAGAAGATAATCGCCCGAGGAAGGTGAATAAAGACAAACTAGTCATTGGTTTCTCCAAAAATGACCTGAGAGGTGTACTATATCCTCATGATGACCCATTGGTAATTAAGATGAGAATAAAGGAAGTGGTGATTTCACGGGTACTAGTGGATAATGGTAGCTCGTCAGACATCATGTTTTACCCATCCTTTGACAGTTTGAATCTGAAGTTAGCCCAGTTGGAGCCCTATCATAGGCCCCTCCTCGGTTTTACTGGCGAAAAAGTTTTTCCACTTGGGACGATCAAGTTGGATATGCTTATTTGTACTTGGCCTGCTTGTCGAACTGAAAGGGTACGCTTCTTAGTAATGGATAAAAATGTCTAATCAGCTTACAATATCATTATGGAAAGGGTAGATCTGAAGAAGTTTGAAGCAGTACCATCTGCTGTACATGAATGTTTAAAATTCCCAACCAATTTTGGAGTGGGAGTTGTGAAAGGCGACCAGAAAGTAGCTCAGGAATGTTATTATTCATCTTCCGAACAGGAAGAACGAGAAAAATCCAGGAAGAAGTCTACTACATACCAAGTGAATGAAATAGAAGTTGCAGAGATTGAAACATTAGACCCTAGAGACGAGTCTCAGCTCATGAAGGGCCAGGTCATGGAAGAACCGAAAGTATCAATCTGGACGATGAGCACCCAGAATGAACAACCTAAATTGGTGTGTCATTGGATGTATCAATCAACAAGAACTGATAGCATTTCTAAGACGCAAAAAATAGACTTTCGCATGGAGTCATGAAGATATGCCAGGGATAGACCCAAGATTATTGTGCCACGAGCTCAACGTGAACAAGGAGGTCAAGTCGGTAAAGCAGCGAAGGAGGGTGTTCAGCCCTGAAAAGAACCAAGCTATACAGGAGGAAGTGGAGAAACTGCAAAAAGCCTTCTTTATTGAGGACGTCAAGCCCAAAGGATCATTTTTCTTTGCACCGAATTGATCAACTGGTGGATGCTACCTCGGGACACGAATTGTTAAGTTTCATGGATGCTTATTCTGGCTACAACCAGATTAAAATGAAGCATGAGGACAGGGAGAGTACCTCTTTTATCACCGCAAAGGGAACTTATTGCTATAATGTTATGCCTTTCGGACTTAAAAATACAGGTGCAACACATCAGCGGCTGATGAACAAGGTGTTTATGGAGCAAATCAGTCATAACATGGAAGTTTATGTTGACGATATGCTAACGAAGAGCAAGAAAGCTGCTGATCATCTAGTTGACTTAGGTCAAACCTTTGATCAACTAGAGAAATATCAAATAAAGTTAAATCCCACCAAGTGCATATTCGGGGTGCGAGAAGGCATGTTTCTCGGATATATTGTTAACCAGCGAGGTATTGAGGCAAACCCCGAGAAGATTAAGGCCCTACTGAAACTGCGATCTCCAACTACGAAGAAGGAAGTGCAAAGTCTCACAGGGCGAGTTGCAGCACTCAACAGATTTGTGTCACGAGCAACATACAGATGCCTCCCATTCTTCAAAACACTCCGAAAAACTTTTGAGTGGGATGATGAATGCGAGAAGGCCTTCCAAGAGTTGAAGAAATATCTGGGGACTCCTCCATTGTTATCTAGACCAGTGATGGGAGAAAGATTATACTTGTATCTGGCAGTTTCAGAGAATGCAGTTGTGACACCCCGCCTAATCAAATACCCGGCGATCACTCCTATATAACATTAAAACAGGAGTCTCATATGGTTCATTCTTAGCATCACTGTCGAAAACCAATTTAATTACTAATATCCTATTAGACCGACGTCAAAATTTTAAATTAACAAATCTTTTTAACTAAACCATTCAAATAAAACAATTACAACAGTTTACATGCACCAACTGAAATGAAATAAAATAAAATAATCGAACACTCGGTACAATAATACAACCAAATCGAATGCCGCACTAAAAGGCGATAAAAGAATAAATGAGTACAGTTGGGCCATAAGCCCGAATGTTTCTACAATACCTCCTATCGAGATCTCAATGATGGAAACGTCTAATATAAACCTGTTTGCATCCACAGCTGCTGCAGCAAACGTCTGACTCGAAAGAATCATCATCCAGGCGTCCCTGTGTCTGGACACCTATATATATATATATATATATAGATATAGCAAGAGGGAAAATAGAGAAACGAGTCAGAGCCCGATTTTTGAAAACATTTTAGCAAGTGCTTAAAATCCATATTTTAAAATATGTTATTTCTCATATTTAAACTGTTATCGCTCTCACATGAGATACACCTCACCCCTCTTCTAACAGTGCACAACTAGCACATACCATTTTAAACAACCTAGTTAAGCTACCATGCCTAACTAATGTAATTACCCATCTTCTAATAAACCTCATCAATTCGGGTACTAAGTACTAAACTTCTCCCCATTCCCAACATTACGTTACGTTCGTGCGTGGGGTGTCTCGCGAAGCGAAATCCAAACAAGGAACCCCCCCGATACACTACTACGTGACAATGTTGATCATCGGGATCCATTAGGCCTTCAATACATACCATATTTATACCATCCCGTATTTATTGATAGTTCTCATTAAAACCTATGATCCATATTCATATTAATCCGGATATAAATCTACCGGAAGAAGTATATCACTTTATTCACTCTTCTCCATTTATACAGGGTTAGGTTATATGATATCTCATCTCATATATATAAAATATACTTTTCGCAACAAGTATATTAGTTATCCATATAGGACACCAAACAAGATTTCGGTATACGCACATTATTCTCTTTATGCATATACATAAATTTATATAACAATAGAAAGTTCTCATATAAATATACGTATATATATTAGTCACACATATAATATATATAGTAATGGCACCCCACATAAGATCTATGGTGCTGGCATATTCTGCTATCAAGTCCCCGTATCACATAAAGTAAGGAAAATACTAGTTCGGAATCACTCTCGAACTGTATTAATACAAAATACATACAAATGGAGGCGAAACATAGTTCCAAGTCACTAAGAGGTCAGCACATACCCTCATGTCTCTTAGGATCGTCTGACTATCAATCAGATAGCCTGTATCAAGGAGTCCTATGTTCTAGGGTACAAGTCAATATCCCCCATAAAGGTCCCATCGAGATAAGGCTGTCCCGGCGCGGTAACCTCCGTGATAGCAAGTAGTGCGAGCATGATTTTTACACATATATAATATAAGGGCATACTCATAACCCATATAATACATCCCATACGTAGTATATTCATATCTTGGATATCCTATGCATTTATCAATTTTACCAATTCCCAATATTTTATTTTCTTAGCTTTTTCACCGCATAATGATTATATCAACAACATCGATATATATTATTTATATCTCTTCTCAATCTTTTATGGCTAAACTCTCCAAACTCTTATACCGATAGCCAATAGCCTCGAATATTCTCATTCGCAATAATATAAGTCGTCACATAGTTAAAATACCCCAATACGTATTCCCTTATTTAATATTCAAATCACACCTAAATATCTCTTTAAGTATTATTCCTCACGAACACCCCTATTTGGGTAAATCTTGGATTTTACTTTCAACTAATCCAAAATATACGCCTTACTAAAAAAAATATTTAGAAGTCCCCACACTATTTTTAGGAACCCCAAATATTTATCTCCAAACAATTTTAGCCTTTTATTTTTCCAATTTCCGAGTGCATTTCCGAGTTGGTGATTTCACCCCGGAACTGCCATCTTATAAAAATTATAACAATTCGAAGAAAAATCAGAAAAATACTCGGTCAGCGCTCACGTGACTGTATCGAAAAGATCTACAACTTTCGTGTTTTGACCGAGAGCTGAATCGGCAGTCTTCCTGTCCAAAATAGTCCGGAAGTGACGCTAGTCACTATTCACCTTCTTCTCAAAAAATCCAAACCTCTATTAAAACACCTTCAAGCTTTTTATCTCCTCTCTCATCATCAACCAATTTCAAACAACCATAAATACACATATAGAAAGGGTTCTAATCATCCTAGAACCCATATTCAATAATTAATTTTTATAAATTTCCAAGTTTCTCAAATTGGGTATTAATCGAGTTATATCCGTTTTATGTTAGAGTAAAATTTATTATATGGACGTATATATAAAATAAATATGTATTATAGGCTATCAAATAAAAGTAGGCCAATTAAAGTGATTAATTTAAGTTTTGGGCCCTTACTAATGTATTATTAAAGTGTGGATTTTATTGTGTAGAGACAAGCGTAATTTCTATTTTTATGATGGATTAAAATAGAAATATACGAAATATGAAAAGACACGATTGTGTTATAAATAGGGGTCATGGTCCCCAGATCACACGACACCAATCTTCTGATTCCCATTGTCAGAGAGAAATTTAGAGAGGAAATAAAAGTGTTGATCTGGAAGAGCATAAGACCTTAGACTTAGATATTTTAACTTTCTGTCATGGATTCATGTACGCTTCCGCAAAATCAATATTTATATTTCTTGATAATTCAATATGAATGTTCCTGTTTGTGATAGTTTTCACAAAATAGAAATTAATCCATCAAGTGGTATCAGAGCTATTTCATGTTGAATTGTTGAGAATATAATAAGAAGGTATTGATATTAATTTTCGGCTGCAAATATTTTTTTAAAAAGGTTTAATATTTCAGAAAATTTTTGGATTCAGAAATATTCTCGTTTCATTATGATTCCAACAATATAAAATTCATGAAATTTGGACTAGCGGTTGATTTTATATGATTTAAAAAAAAATAGGTATAAAGGTTGATATGATGGTAGTAGAAGGTTAAAGGTTCGACTCTTGGTGTTTCATATTTAAACCTCTTAAATGATGAAAATTATGAAGGATCTTAAGAGGTTTTGAACCCATGACCTTTCAAGTCTGGAGCCAAAGGGGTTTTTAACCCATGACCTTTCAAGTTGAATATTATTTTCATGCTTGTAATACCATACAAATTTAAATTCAAAATTTGGTGTATTTATATATATATTTCGAGATAATTAATTTAAAAAATATGTCACCAAAGTGACCTCTTTTGTTCAAAAAATTAATTTTATTTCGAAATATAAAAAGAATTACGTGCATGTAATTTATGTGAATATTAATCGGCCCAAAGGAAGATTATTTTTTAACAAAATTACATGTGCCACTTTAATAATAAGCACGTGATAATTATTTAGTTTTACATATGAATAATAAATCGGCCCAAAGGAAGAATTATTATTCAATATGTTCTTATTATCAATGTTTGATTATTACGGCAAGATATCACTTACAAGTTAATATTTTTTCCAAAGATCAAATGTTAATAGAGTGTCCGATATCTTAAAATGGGATTTGTCCTTTATTTGAATTTATTTTTTATTTAAGACTTATATGAGCTAGTTTTATTTGTTTATTGTTCTCTGATTCAGCTATCAGTTCTGCTTCCAACATTACTGCCAGTATTAATTCTATTCCCATGCTTAATGGCACAAACTTTAAGTCATAGCAAGAGAACCTTCATATAGTTCTCGGTGTCATGGATCTGGACCTTGCATTAAGGGTTCCTTCTCCTGCACCTCTTACGGATAAAAGTTCCTCTGATGACAAAAAGGATTAAAAGCGTCAGATCTGATCGTGGTGGTGAATACTACGGTAGGTATGACGGTTCTGGTGAACAACGCCTAGGACCATTTTCTAAATTCCTAGAGGAGTGCGGTATCGTCCCGCAGTACACCATGCCAGGTTCTCCAAGCATGAATGGTGTTGCTGAAAGGCGAAACAGAACGCTTAAAGACATGGTAAGGAGTATGCTCAGTTACTCTAACTTACCAGATTTACCCTGGGGTGAAGCATTAAAGACTGCAGTGTATATCCTTAACAGAGTACTAACTAAAGCAACTGCTAAAACTCCTTTTGAACTTTGGGCAGGCAAGAAACCTAGTCTGAAGCACCTTCATATTTGGGGATGTCCAACTGAAGCGAGGCCTTATAGGCCACATGAAAAGAAACTAGATTCCAGAACAGTTAGTTGCTATTTTGTTGGATACTCTGAAAGATCTAGGGGTTACAAATTTTATGATCCTACTACCAAAATAATTTTTGAGACTGGAAATGGCCGGTTCTTTGAGGATGTTGAGTTTGTCGAGGGGGATAAGGTTAATGATTTTTGTTTTGAAGAGGAATGTGTTGATATTTCCACAGCTGTCATTAACATTGACCAGGATCCAATTCCTAACATTGTTCAAGAAACAGATCCTAATCAAAACAATATCCAAGAATCTCCCATTCTAGAAGAACAAACTCTACCACCTCCAGAACTTATGCCATTAAGGAGATCCATTAGAGAAAGAAGAAGTGCTGTGCCAGATGATTACATTGTATTTCTCCAAGAATATGAGTTTGACATTGGTGCGGTGGAAGATGATTCGATCACCTTCCGTCAAGCCATGAAAAGTTCTAAATCTCAAGAGTGGATTGATGCCATGAATGAGGAGATAAAGTCCATGAAGGACAATGACGTTTGGGATCTTGTCCCATTACATGAAGGTAAAAAACCCATTGGTTGCAAATGAATATTTAAAACCAAGTGGGATTCGAAAGGTGATGTGGAGAGATACAAAGACCGTCTTGTCGCTAAAGGCTTTACACAGAAAAAAGGCATCGATTATAAAGAGACTTTCTCTCCGGTGTCATCGAAAGACTCTTTTAGGATAATAATGGCACTTGTGGCGCACTTTGACCTTGAGTTTCATCAGATGGATGTTAAGACTGCGTTTCTCAATGGTGACATTGATGAAACAATATATATGGTGCAACCAGAAAACTTTGTGTCGGGAGATGCAAAGAAAACAGTTTGCAAATTAAAAAAATCCATTTATGGTCTTAAGCAAGCTTCTCGTCAATGGTATTACAACTTTCATCAAGTTGTCATCTCGTTTGGTTTTGAGATGAATCTGGTTGATGATTGTATATACCACAAGTTCAGTGGGAGTAAGCATATTTACTTGGTTTTATATGTTGATGACATTTTGCTTGCCACCAACGATATAGGTATGTTGCACGAAACCAAGAGATTTCTTTCAAAGAAATTTGAGATGAATGATCTTGGTAACGCTTCTTTTGTGTTAGGTATACAAATACACCGAGATCGCTCTCGGAGTACACTTAGTTTATCACAAAAGAGCTATATCGAGAAAGTTCTTAAAAGATTTGGCATGCATGATTGTAAACCAGGTGACACCCCTGTAGCTAAAGGAGATAAATTTAGTCTCAGTCAATGTCCCAAGAATAATTTTGAGATTCAGGAGATGCAAAAGATTCCTTATGCGTCAGCAGTAGGAAGTCTTATGTATGCTCAAGTATATACGCGTCCGGATATTGCGTACATTATTGGCATGTTGGGAAGATACTTAAGTAATCCTGGAAAGGATCATTGAATAGCAGCCAAGCGATTCATGAGATACTTACCGGGAACAAAAGACTACATGCTCACCTATCGAAAGTCAAAACAGTTAAAGATCATCGGATATTCTGACTCCGATTTTGCTGGATGCCAAGTTAGCATGAAATCTACTTCAGGTTATATCTACTTACTTTCTGGAGGTGCTATATCGTGGAAGAGTGTTAAGCAGTCTATTATAGCTTCTTCCACCATGGCAGCTGAGTTTGTAGCTTTTTATGGTCCAATAAAGGAATATGGTTGCGAAATTTTATCACGGGACTGCGTATTGTGGATGGCATTGAAAGACCACTTAAGTTATTTTGTGACAATAAATCAGCAGTACTGTATTCCAACAACAACAGGAGTTCTACGAAGTCAAAGTTTATTGACATTAAGTTCCTAGTTGTAAAAGAAAGAGTTAAGAGTGGACTTATATCTATAGAGCACATTGAAACAAACTCCATGATTGCGAATCCGCTGACTAAGGGATTACCACCCAAGGTCTTTCATGAGCACACTGCTCATATGGGTGTAATTTCTTTTCAGGATATGTCAGTTTAGTGGGAGTTTGTATTTTATATGCTTTCTTAGACATATTTGATTTAATGGATATTGTATGATTATTTACTGCAGTAAAGTATTAAGTTTATATTCACTCTGACTTTATATGGTTTGATCTTACTAAGGTTTAAGGAGGACCAGTTGGAAATAGGCATGTTAAGATCACATTGCATGAAATTTTCATGCTACACATCCACACTTGATCTTTGTCATTAGTTGCATTGATATATGTGATCATTGATGGGTCTACTTACGAAATATGTAATGACGACCGCTTTGATTCTATATTAGTGCAATTAATGGACAAGATTGTTAAGATACATAAAGTTCTAATAGCTAAAACTCATGAGCTTATAAAGTATAATTCAAATTTATAAAGTTACATATATATATATCCCAAGTGGGAGATTGTTAGAGTAAAATTTAATATATAGGCTTATATATAAAATAAATATGAATTATAGGTTATCAAATAAAAGTAGGCCAATTAAAGTGATTAATTTAAGTTTTGGGGCCTTACTAATGTATTATTAAAGTGTGGGTTTTATTGTGTAGAGACAAGCGTAATTTCTATTTTTATGATGGGTTAAAATAGAAATATACGGAATATGAAAAGACACGATTGTGTTATAAATAGGGGTAATGGTCCCCAGATCACACAACACCAATCTTCTGAGTCCCATTGTCAGAGAGAAATTTAGAGAGGAAATAAAAGTGTTGATCTGGAAGAGCATAAGACCTCAGACTCTGATATTTTAACTTTCTATCATGGATTCAGGTACGCTTTCGCAAAATCAATATTTATATTTCTTGATAATTCAATATGAATGTTCCTGTTTGTGATAGTTTTCACAAAATAGAAATTAATCCATCATTTTAATCTTCTGAAAACCCGTTTGACCCACGAAATTTCAACCCAAAAATCTTTAGTTTTATACCAACTACAATGTGAGAAATTAAACACACTAAATCATAAAGCAAGTTAAACACTTTCCTCGTGGATTAAATCCAACGACCACGAGTCGAATCCCGTGAATTTTGACCGAAAATCTCTTCTTTTCTTCTCTTTTCTTTCTCTCTTCTCTCTCTCTCTCTTAGGGCTGATATTTGGGGGAAATGAGGGCTGCCACCTCTTTAAATCCGAAATTGGGTATATACCCAATTATTAAATGACTCGTGTACTTATTTACGAGTCCCTACTAGTCAAAAAATGCTCGGAACCCAAATACTACCTCCGGGTACTCTATTTTGAATATCTCGGCCATTCTGAACCCAATGGCGCAGTCAAAATTTTCATTCGAGTAACTTAACTAAAATTCATTATTTTGACCCAACACGTTCAATACGCGTATTTTCCAATATAAAATATTTTCTTTGTCGCTTTACCCAACTTGCGAAATGTAATTAAAAATAATCCACTCATATACTTAGTCTCGTAAGAAAATATAATCCATGTAAATATTAATCTGACACTTACAAACTAATATTTACTATTTACTTTATAATATTAAATTTATTTAATTTCACTCATTAATCCCAAAATTACTATTCACAATAATTCCTCAAATTGTCAAATTACATCTACAGTGTAATTTAAATACCTTTCAAAGTACGGGGTATTACAGCAGTTAGCTCGGCGTTGATAAGAGTGGAGGACGGAGTACAGAAACCAGTCTATTACACCAGTAAGGCCTTCCGAGGAGCAGAGATTAAATATCCAAGGTTGGACAAGTTAGTACTGGCAGTAATTAAAGCGAGCAGAAGAATGAGGCCATACTTCCAAGCCCATACTATAGTGGTGTATATCGACATGCCATTAAGACAAGCTCGGCATAAACCGGAGAAATCGGAAAGATTGATATATTGGGCAGTAGAACTTGGTGAATATGACATAGTTTATGAGCCTAGGTCGTCACTTAAGGGGCAAGCAGTAGCGGATTTTATTACAGAGTTTACTCGTTCGGATACCTCTAAAGAACAGGAGTTTAATATAGATCAACCCGTGGATGTTACGGGATCATCAAAATTAACTCCCGACCAACCTCCATCCATGGACGATCAAGAGAAGATAATCAACGAGCGGCAATAAGTGTTGGGGGAAGACAAAAGGAAGCATCAAATATTTCACCGAGGAGCTCTGTTTGACCAAGAGTTTGATAATGAAGTACCTGTGTAGAATCTGTATGTGGATGGCTCTTCGTGCACTACGGGCAGTGGAGCAGAAATTATTTTAAACAGTCCGGATGAGATTGATATGGAATATGCTCTACGCTTTCAATTGAAGGCTTATAATAATGAGGCTGAATATGAAGCTATGATCGTGGGTTTTTAGTCTGGCCAAAACCATGAAGGCAGAGCATGTCATTGTATTCAGTGATTCACAGTTAATAGTAAACCAAATTCTGGGGGTGTGTGCAGCAAAGGGAGAATTAATGGTCAAATATCATGCAAAAGCAATGGAGGTTGTATCGAGTTTTACTGCAGTTCAGTTGATTAGAATACCGAGATTGGAGAATGCAAGAGCAGACGCCCTAGCTCGGTTAGCATCAGCCACATACACCAAGCTACGAAGAACAATCCCAATAGAAATCCTGGCTGGTCGGAGCATAGACGAAGATTTAATGATGAATTTCATTACCCTTGACTTGGGACCTTCCTGGATGGATCCCATCAGGGCTTATATCGAAGAAGGGATTCCGCCACCTGATTAACTTGCAGCTAAGAAACTAAAGTTTAAAGCTGCTCGTTATGTATTGACCAATGGTATTTTGTACAGAAGAGGAGTTATAGCAGGATTACAGAGATGTGTCCATCCCTCCGAAGTTAAAGACTTGATTGAAGAGGTTCATGAAGGATCTTGCGGAGCCCATGTAGCAGGTCGGACACTTTTGCAGAGGATCACAACACAGGGGTATTATTGGCCAACGATGAGAGCTGATTGCGCAACTTATGCTAAGAAGTGTGATAAGTGCCAACATTTCTCGTCCATCCAAAGAACTCCCCAAGCATTGCTAACACCTATAACGTCCCCTTAGTCATTCCCCATGTGGGGGATAGACTTGGACGGGACACTTCCAACGACCAAAGGAAGATTCAAATACCTCGTGGTTGCTGTAGATTATTTTACTAAATGGGTAGAAGCTGAGACTCTCATTGATATAACATATGACAAGGTCTATCAGTTTATTTGGAAGAATATTATTTGCAGATATGGTCTTCCCCATGCATTCATCACTGACCATGGAACCCAGTTTGACAATGAGGAATTCGCTGCATATTGTCATCAATCCAATGTATTAAAAATCCATTCCGCGCCAGGCCATCCCCAGAGCAATGGGAAAACTGAAGTGACGAACAGGACTCTACTGAATGGTCTGAACAAGCGGCTGGATAATGCAAAGGGAAACTGGATCAACGAGCTACACTCTGTGTTGTGGGCTTATCGCACTACACCACGAACAGCAACTGGAGAGTCTCCATACATGTTGATATTTGGAAGTGAGGTTGTCATACCTGCTGAATTGGGACTACCCACACATAGGGTGCTAAATTTTAGTTCTCCTCTCAGTGACTTGATGAGACGATTAGACCTGGATATGCTCAAAGAAGTTAGAGAAGAAGCAGTAATCAGGAATGCAACATATCAACAACGAACAACTTTGTTCTACAACAAAAGAGTGAAGAAGTGTGATTTGAAAGAAGGGGATTATGTACTGAAGAAAGTGATCCAAAAGCATAACAAACTGGAAGCCAATTGGCATAGACCTTACAGAGTAACTGAAGTTGTTCATCCAGGGACATACAAAATTAAAACTTTGGAGCGAGAAGAATTTAAGAATGCATGGAATGCAGAACACCTACGCAAGTATTATCAGTAATTGAAATTCTTATGTAATACAGTTTCTTCAATATGAATAAAGTGATGTTTCGCCCATATTTCCTTCTTTGTTAGATTTTTTTCGAAATATAAGTGCTACAGACAACAAAGCAAACACCACCAACTCCGATTGGTCGGCATCTCAATACATCTCAATACCACCAACTCCGGTTGGTCGACAACTAATTACCACCAACTCCGATTGGTTGATAAATCAATTACCACCAACTCCGGTTGGTCGGGAACTCAATACCACCAACTCCGGTTGGTCGGTAAATTAATTACCACCAACTTCGATTGGTCGGCAACTCATTACCTCCTCCGGTTGGTCGGGAACTCAATACCACCAACTCCAGTTGGTCGGGAAATCAATTACCACCAACTCCGGTTGGTTAAAAAATCAATTACCACCAATTTCGGTTGGTTGGCAACTCATTACCACTAACTCCGATTGGTCGGGAACTCAACACCACCAACTCCGGTTGGTTGGTAAATCAATTACCACCAACTTCGATTGGTCGGAAACTAATTACCACCAACTCCGGTTGGTCGGTAAATCAATTACCACCAACTCCGGTTGGTCGGCAACTCATTACCACCAACTCCGGTTGGTCGGTAAATCAATAACCACCAACTTCGGTTGGTTGGTACCAAACTTGGCAAGAAGTTGGATGACCTCCTGAGGCATCCACTATCTAGGCAACCAGGTAATCCATATGAGATTACTACAACTAAGCAGGAACATGGGATGAAAATCATTCCATTGCTTAGGCCCAAAGAGTGACAAGTCACTATAATCAAATAACAAATGGGATAAGTATAGTATATACATAAATATTTACTAATCAACAAACAAGGACATTCTACAAATTATTTTGAAGAAAATGAAATGGCAAAAGACAAACTTTTTCTTCATTAAAGCAAAGAAGATTACACAAGATATGAAGTCTAATTCATTACATCAAATATCCTATTCTATTGGTTTCTTTCCCTCTGCTTTTGAAATAGGATCTGCCCCAGCTGGAGGATCATCTAATGCATAAGGGGAATTTGTAAAATTTAGATCTCGCAGCATTCTGATATTCATTATGGATGGACGATCAAGCAAGTGTTCTGGATGAGCTATTTCAAAGTTTGCATGAAGACTGTAATCACCGAGATACTTGAAAATCAGGCATCGAGGAATTACATGAGAAGGAATCCAACTAATATCAAGCTTAAAAGGAAGCACGGGTAAATCGAGCACTCCAGGCTCATAATAATCCCATAAGTAGTGTCCCTGCTCCAATTTTAGCACACACATAGCGTTCAACCACCCTTGCTTGTACCCCTCATTATTCGATTGCAGCCATCCAAAATTATACCCAGCCATCCAAAATTCCCTAGGCTTTTTGTAAAATTGATAAATTAGCCTCTCAAGTTGCTCGTGGAGTTTCTTCACCAAAATTTCTTTACTTTCCAGAGCAGAACTTTGATTAGAAAGTTGCTCAGTAAAGTTCAGAATCTTCTCAGACATTTCTACCAAGGCTTGGTTCTTCGCCATCAATTGAACGACTTGATTCTCTAAAGCCGATTGAGTTCTTGCTTATTCAATGATGACCCGACCAGTCGTTGCTCGTCCACG
This sequence comes from Sambucus nigra, assembly GCA_949130495.1. Taxonomy (NCBI): domain Eukaryota; kingdom Viridiplantae; phylum Streptophyta; class Magnoliopsida; order Dipsacales; family Adoxaceae; genus Sambucus; species Sambucus nigra. The sequence goes on from OX422208.1 coordinate 300,278,003, forward strand.
AGAAGATCTTGCTCTACCACGAGTAGACTTGGAAGGTCCATCTCGTTTCAAGGTTTCCAAATCATCTCGTAAGTTAGCATTTTCCATCTCCAAGAAGGAAAAACCTTCGTCATTAATGGGGACCAAGGCTCCCGAGGAAGAGGCAACAGACTTGAGTTGTTTTATTTCCTCCTGCAAAGCAATGTTCTCCTTCTCCAACAGCTTGGCGATGTGTCTATGCTCTTCAATTTCAAGCGTTAATACACTTTCTTTCTTCTCATGAGCAGAAATATACTTGTCATACCCCTTATCCGCACTCAATTGTTGATATTTTTTCTCGTAACCTTGATGTAAAATTACAGTGGATTCTTTATATTGCTGTTGAAATTCCTCGATCGTTCCTTGAAGATCTTCAATCATTTCATAATAGGCCACATTGTTGGCAACATCACGATCGAGCAGGAACTTCAGGTACTGATAAGCATCAATGGCTCGCTCAGAAGAATCTGAACTAAGGATATCAATGAATTAAGCTTCAGTAAAATCAGCATGACCAACTTTGAAATAGTCATTGCATTTCTTCATCAACTCTGAATCATGAGCTGATAAAAGTTCCATCCTGACCACAAACTAGCAAAGACAAAATAAAACACAAAATCAACAAGGGTGCGAACAGAATAATAGAGAAATTTAAGACGAACAACTGAAGTTCAAATTTTATTCATCATGATAAGGGAAAACAAAGTTCAACGTTACATCCACAAAAACAACAAAACAGAAGACCTGAACAGCTTTACACCTTCTCCTTATTTCCTACGACCTCTTCGGATGGCTTGGATGAAGGGGTTGGTTGCTCGGAAAGCAATGACAGCTGCTCGGCAGATGTGCTGGCTGGTTGTTGTTATTCGGAAGGTTGAACAACAGGGACCTGCTCTCCCGTCATCATAGAATATTCATCTGAAGCAGCCTCTTCTTCTTCTCCAGGAGAGGGAGGGGGACCATGAGTGTGTTGCTGGAACACCTCAGAATTATCAGCAACCTTCAATATCTTCATGGCTACTACCCATCCATCCCTAAAATATTTGACACTGGTATACTCCATTTGAGAAGACATGACAGCTAGGCCCTTGTTCCAACCTTTGTCCCAGCCAGCACTGAATGATTTTTTAACTGCAGCTTTCCTTTTTGCCTTCTCCGAAGAGGTCCTTTCCCTAAGGAGCTCTTCGGCAGACTTCAGCTTTTCTTCTACTTCTGTCTTGTGTCGCTCAACATCTTGAAGTTTAACAACATTTTCCTCAGCAGATTTAAGCTTGACCTCAAGCTCCTTGTTGCTCTGTTCAGCCTCCTTCAATTTTTTCTCCAGCTCTTTGGAGGTAGTCACAGCTTGATCTCGATTTGCTTCGACAGACTTGAATTGCTTCTCCCAAGCATTTTTGTCTTCCTCGTACTTCTGACGAGATTCCTTTAAAGACTGGGTCAATCCCGCAAAATCCTCTTCTACCCCACCCGAGGAGATGGAGGCCTTGATGGCTTCATCTTTCTTCAAAATGCTGTTGAAACACGTCACAAGCTGAAAAAAGGAAGAACTTTAAGTTGATATATGAACATAGTATTAGAAAATAAAGGACTCAGGTTAACAATACTTACTGATGCAAGGTGTTGAGCAGCTAGAGTAGTAATTCTCTCACGAGAAAACGTATCTTCAATGCTTTGGATTTCTGGGACAGTCCAAGATCTTACCAAGTCCACAGCAGAGCTTGGGGGAAGAAGAGTTGGAACACTACCTTCAACATTTGAAGGTTGAGAGATAGGTTAGGTCTCTCAGAAGAACTTAATCTCCTCAGAGGAGCAGGAGCATTTTCAATTAAAGATATTGTCTCTATTGGGGAGATGACAACAGTCTTACTCGGAGGCACAGGGGGCTTCTCGCCAGCTTCCTTGGAAGCAGTGGGAGGGGGTACATCTATAGTCTTTGTCCCTTCTTCTGGGACATCTTGTTTACTTTTCTTTGCCTCCACAGTGGCAGAGGCAGACTTATCAAAAAAGCAGGAGCTCTTATTTTCTTCATCAGATCAGTGATGGGAATGCTTAAGTCAGAAGAAGAACCTTCCACACTGGTTTCAGAGGTTGGTACTTAGTCAAGATCAACCACCACAGGACGAGGACGAGCAATAAAAGATGAGGTGTAGCTTTTGTATTGCAACAAGTAAGATGCAGATCTAATATGCTCCCCAGCAACAGATTGATGCAAGCCCCAGGTAAGTTTTAAATGCTTTATATTGACCTCGGTTTATTTTGGAGGTTTCTTTTTACTGTCAACTGTAACAAACAAAATCAAATGTCAGTGGTGCATTTCATCGAATACAAAGAAAACAATATTTCAAAAATAAAAACAACCTATCCCATTGCCATAAAGCGGACACCTGGGACCTTGGTACACCTCATCTCCACTTAATGGAGGTGTTGCTAATTTTTCATGACAACCCCATGATCAATATAATCCCTATTGGCATCGGGAAGATTGAAAACTAACACTCTATTCAAAAACCTAGTTTTTAAATAGAAAGTACTGTCACTAATAACCCATCTGTAGCGATACATAATCTCTGGAATCCCTAAACGAGTTCCATGAAGTTGATTCAACCTCTGTACCCCATTAACTACCCTCCATGTATTTGGAGCTACTTTTGCAGGTGCGATATCGAAATATTGGAAAAACTCCAAACACAGGGGATTTGGAGGGAGAGAAAAGCCGCATTCAGCTACAAAAAGACTTGGGAACCAATATCCCCCAGCCAAAGAAAAATAATCAGAAGGACCAGTAATTTCTTCCAAAATAACCCACGTAGGGATTAAAAACTTAGACCGAAATTTGTCTAACGATTCAACAAGATAAACTATGGTGAATAAAGAAAATAAAGAAGAAGGAAGAAAATCTTACAGAGGAAATAGAGATCAGTTGTTAATGAACGATGGAAAAAAAGAAGGCACAAGATAGAGAGGAGATGAAGAGTTCAGAGATACTGATTTGAAAAATGAAAAACGATAGGATTTCTATCACACTTAAATACTTTACCTCGAGAATAGAAAAAAATAATGATTACAAGGAAAGACGTTTACGTTTTCGGCGGCTAAAAGAAGAAAAGGGCACAAATATCGAGGTGATCGTGAAAATTCAAAATATTTATGAAGTCTGATATTATGCGCTCAAAGAGGAATTATAAAAATTTTCTAAAATCCATGAAGATCCGTAATCGAACCAGTTTTCAAGCAAAATGTTCCACACTCTCCTTCAACCTCAACTATGAAACATTGGGGGCTTCTGTTGATACAAAATGTAGTCTGCTGATGTGAACCAATCACTTGAAGACACGTGGTGGATTACATGTCAAATACAAATACTTTAGCCGAGCAACTCAAGCGTACCGAGCAACTCAGGTGCCCCGATCAACTCAAGCGTACCGAGCAACTCAGGCGCTCCGAGCAACTCAAACGTATCGAGCAACTTAAGCGTACCGAACAACTCAGTCGATCCGACCTACTTAGCGTGCAGATCAACAGATTATGAAAAGACAACTACGCATTAAATGCGCATTATTATCGTACAGATGTATATGTCTACTGGATAACAGCGCATTATCCTTTCATATGTATAGCCTCAAGGCTATAAATACATTGTAACCTCCTCATAAGAGTGGGACTTTGGATCTCTGGGCGAACCTATCATTGAGATTCCAAATAAACAGTCAGCAATACAAAAACAGTGGACGTAGGCCATTTTCATCAGGCTGAACCACTTTAAAAATTCTTTGTCTTATTAATTTATTTATCTGTGATTGATTAATTAGAGATAATCTAGTTTTTTACATCAAGAGTTAGTATTTGTCATATTCAAGGGTATGATAGTAAATGTTCATGTGATAGTTTTAGTTATCCCTATATAATATGTTTATTTGAAAAAAGAGATTTTTTGTGTTATGTTATATCTTTTTAGGATTAAAAATTCCACTTTAAATTATTTTGAATGAATTGCAAAAGGGGGATTTACTAATTATGTTTTTTTACGTTGAAAAAAAATAATACACTTCCAACCTCAAGCCGTAGTTTAGGTGGGAGGATTTATTTTTTAAATTTTGGAGTTGTTGCTTCACTTGGTCATATTTTTACCTCATTTACCATTTGGGGTTATGTTCGAAAAATTTCTTTGCATATGAATTTATTTTTCACTGAATAATATTTTTTTAATGATTTTATGAACACTTTTTTTGGTATTTTTAATGTATATTTTAACAATTTCATTAAAAACAACGACCCCACATTGCAGGATATGCATGCTAGTAATATAATAAAACTATAATAGTGTCACACTATTACCACACAGCACGCTAATGATGCATTCAATGGGTGAAAGCAAGCAATGATTTGTTTGATCTAATGACAAGTTAAATGATTTGGAATTTTAAGATTACTTAGTACAATAAATTTTCATTGCTCTCTTGAAATTTAAATGATATAAATGGCAAAAAAATATTTTTATCATTTTTAAAAAAGACTTTATGTAAAATTTCATGCCTCTCTCGAATTTTAAAAGAACAAAATATCATTCGCAATGGGAATTTATGAATTAAATCTTATCAGTTATGAGTGTACTATCAGTAAAATAAGAACATTATTATTTAGAATCTATATTTATTACTACCATTAATTTTGAAGTATGTTTTAATGCCAAATTTACCTAGTCAAGCGACTAAATTGAAAGAGCAAATACTTTGTCAAAAAGTGTATTGATAAATATTTAAAATGAGGAGGCTCTAGCTTACACCGATGTAAGTTAAGAGAATTTTTACACCTTTAACTTAATAATATTTTATATGACGTATAATTCAATAAATCAGCCGTTGCATTTATCATAATTACTATCCATAATATTTGTTGGAATATTTATAATACTAGGTGTAAACCCGCGCGATGCGCGAGTAGACGATTGTGATAGTCTACACACACAGTAACACTAAAATTAAACATGTGAATTAAAAGGATTATAAAACGGTATACATAATAAAGTGAGATTGAAGAACACTCTCCTACATAATATAAATAATTCTTATGAGTATTTGGAGTAATAAATACTTTTGAAAATCCTGTATAGAACAAATTAGAGCATAATTTGGACATTTTGAAAACCAATAAATATATGTAATTATTGATAAACACTTGAGTATTATACAAAATCAATATCAAATAAATTAAAAATTGTATTCAATCAAACAATGGAATACCAAATGAGAAAATAAACTCCTCACAATATCAAATAGTCGCATAACTACCATGTATGTCATCTCTTATCGACGACTCATTGGCGTCTCATTGTGATCATTCTGTTCGCATTGTTCAAGCGTTGGTGGTGGACTGAAATAATGGCAACATAACAGTTGTGTTGTCTCTCTAGATTCTCAGAAGATTTGTAGAAATATCCATGAAAGAGTTCAAAATAAAAACACGTATGAGGAAATATTCAAAATAAATCAAAAAGACAAAAAATAAATTCTTCTTATTATGTTCCACTTTGCATCATTTGAACACAAAAAGTAGGCCATTACATACTAAAAAAAGGGTCACCAACTTTCCAACTTGGTCAGGATGTACAACAACCATTGTACATGTATTATTGAATGTGTGGATTCCACTCACATTTACAAAGACGTTAGTGCCAAAGTTTCATAAGGCTCACTAAAGGTGATAACGCCGCCACACCAGGTCGCTTGAATCACGAAACGTCCTTAAGAAACGGCACCTGCACCTAGAAGAAGATACTGCAGAAACATGAACAAAACAAAATACTATCAATTTTATGGTCACCATCCACCAAATAACCAAACCAAAATAAACTCCTCTCATTACAATCAACACACATTATTTTTTAATCATAACTATTTGAAGTTAGGATAAACAATCACCAAAACCACAATAGTATTTTCTTCTCCAAATTAAAAAACATTCTCTTACAAACAATTAACACATGTCACAAAAATATGAGCCGTAATCAATGTATAGTACAAAAATAGAGAAATGAATTAGAAGTAAGAAAAATGAGTTGATCAATTTGGTCCCACCAACTGAACTCAGGTTGAATCTTATTCCGAAAAAGGTTGTAGAAAAGGGTGGTATAAAATAAGATCTGAGTCCTAGCTCCTACTAAAACCCTTTTAGTATCCACGGGGTGTCGGAGACGTGCCAGTATCAACTACCAGTTCCTTATAAGCAGACCCAATAATTCTAAAATAAAAAATAGACCCAGTAATTGCAAACATTAACATAACAATATCGACTATTACAAACATATATATATACACAAATAGATATTTGATGTTAACATATTTATTTAGTTCCTAACTAATAAAAACGACAAAAAAATATAAATAGAAAATTAAGTAAATAAAAGTAAAAATGAACCCAAAAGATTCAATTTCATTTAATAAAATTAAGAACACCTATCTAATATACTCCCTCAATCCTTATCAGTCTTTAACTGATTATCGTGAGCGGATTATGATAACAAAGTAAATTGTACAATTATTTCGTGGTATAAAAAATAAAAAATAAAAGAACTCAAAATCATAATTGTGTAACTTCAACCGCTATAGCAACTATTTTCTTGTAAAATGACTGTATTATTTAATGAATACTTGATAATTTGCAGAAATAGTCAATCTCAAAGAGCACCTTCGATTCTATATGTAGTCCAACATAGTATATATATATATATATATAACTTTGGCATCTCAAGAACTTTTTTTTTGTTTTTGAAACATGCATCACACGAAGACAAAAAGTGGATTATTAATGTGAATAAAGGCAAACGATATTAACAATGTTAAAAAAGATGAATAGGTACATAGGGTGTCATCGAAAAGCATAGTAAACCGTTAATTAAAATGAACATCATATTTACTCTTTCAAAGTTTTTGCATTGTCATTGCGTGAACACGACTTTCAATTAACACTTATCGTCCAACTCCGTTATTTTTTGCCAGAAAACATTGGGCGCTGCACATTATCACATTTGAGGGTATTTTGATGCAAATCATTATAAAATTTTAAATAAATGAAAATTGCATAATAATTCATTTAAAAGTATTTAAAAATCTGGAAATTAAAAAAACTTATAAATATTCGCAATTGAAAAAACATATTTCCTATAAAAATTAGAAAACAGATTTCTAATAGATAAACAAAAACAAATTTCCAACAAAAGAAAGGTTTCAATTAAAAAAGCATTTAGGGCCCGTTTGGTTCAATATTCAGAAAACTCGATTTAAACGCTGTTTTTAAATACAGTTTTAAAATTTATTCTTTTGTGTTTATAATTATTGGTGCGCGTTTGGTAAACTTGTTTTTAAATACAACTTTTTGAAAATTTGATAAAATCAGCAAACATGTATATTTATGTTATACATACATATGTGTGTGTGTGTGTGTGTGTGTGTGTGTGTGCGTGTGTGTGTGTGTGTATATATATAAACACATACATAAAATTTTCATACATAGATGATACATGAATGTATACATACATACATACATACATACTAGGGGTGGAAGCGGTACGGGTTTTTACCGTACCGTACCGTTTTGGTCCGAAAAAAAATGATTTTGGTTTCATATATTAAAATACCAGAAACCAGTCTTACCGAAATTACTGCAAAAAAGTTGGTTGGTTTTGGTTTTAATATTTAAAAAACCGATTTACCGAAATTATCGTATCGAATTTACTGAAACCAGAAAAAACCGTACCAAAATTACTATACCGTACCGAATTTATCGAAACCGGAAAAAATCGTACCGTAATTACCGTACCGTACCAAATTTACCAAAATTACCGTACCGAATTTACCAAAACCAAAAAAAAGATGGTTTTGGTTTTAATATTTAAAAAAGTTGGTTGGTTTTGTTTTTGGTTTTTTGGGACTTTTAGTGTTGTTTACCGAAACCAGAAAGAACCGAAACCAGAAACCAGAAAAAACCAGAAATTACCGAAACTAGAAAAAACCAGAATTTACCGAAACCAGAAAAAATCGAAATTACAGAAAAAATCGAAATACCAGTCGGTTTGGTTTTGGTATTGATTTTGGTGTACCGGGTGGTAAACTGGTACAGTTTGGTTTTACCATCTAGAGTTTGGTTTTGGTATTGGTATCTACGATTTACCGACCAAACCGTACCGCTTACACCCCTAATACATACATACATACATACAAACATCATAAATTATATACATATACATTTAATATCATGTATTTTTATGTATATTTAATGAGGTCTATTGGGGAGTTTAACTATATAATAAAAATAGGAAAAACTAAAAAAATCTACATACAAATATGGAAAATATGATTAAAAAGTCTGCAAAAACTGAATTAACACTTTAAGAGTTTAAAAAAATATTGCGACAAAATTATTTCCAATAACAAAGTAGATTTCCAATTAAAAACAAATTTCTAATAAAAAAATAATGAATAACTACTGAAAATCAGGAAATTATGTAAAAAATAAAAAAAATATTCAATAAACTAAAAAAATATTTTTAAAAAAATTGTAAAGTGAATAAATATTCTAAAAAGTTTGAAAAAATACTACAAAAAATGAATTTACTCTAACAAAATATATTTCCAATAAAAAAAAAACGTCTAATAAAACCCAAAAAATTACTCAATAATTACAAAAAAATTGGAATATAAAGAAATAGAAGAAAAAATATTTAAAAATAAAAAAAAAAAACAATTTCCAAAAATAAAAATTCTAACTTTGATTAAAAAATGTAAAAAATAATATTAATAAAAGATTTCAAGGAAAAAAATGTACTTGTAAAAGTCTCTTAAACCAAACTACACCATATGAACACTCATAACCTTTATTTACCTCAAAATTCTAAAAATACCTTTTCTTAACTCTTTGGTTTCTCACCACCCTAATCGTTGCTCTCCGCTCCACAAAATGTAGTACCCATGTCTCTCATCACTCTATTAAAGAAAAATTGTAATCTTTCTAGTTTTGTTAATTGTTTGTAGCTATACATCATTGGATGGGGCAAATAAAAAAAAAAAGAATTAAAGGTACCTAGAATCGATCATTGCCTAATTAACCCAACCCGGCGCCTCCCCAAACCATCACACAAAGCACATTCAGTTGGGCATGTAAATAGTTGGATATATATAGTAGGGGTGCACACGGTTCGATTTGGGTCAGTTTTGAGACTAATTCGAGAATCGAACCGAGATGGGTTGGTTCCAAATTTTTGGAATTAGAACCGAACCGATAGTTATGCAGAACCGAACCAAAGGTTCCCGGATCGGATCGATTTTCGGTTCCAAATTCATATTTCAAACTTAGTGAAATCTTAAGATTAATGTATTTTATAAATAATTTTTTTAAGGTCAAAATTAATTTTGATCCCCAATAACATAAGTTAGAAACTCAGGTAATCACAAAAATATAAATTACAAGTGTTAAATATATAAAATAAATATATATGTAATTATAAATCGATTCGGTCCCGGATTGGTTCGGATTGGATTATTTTTTTTCCCTGGAACCGAGAACCGAACCGAAGTATCGGTTTTGTTTTTTTAGAACCAGAACCGAACCATTGAGCAAAAAAAACGATCCAAACTGAACCAATGCAGTCGGTTTGGTTCGATTTATCGGATTTTCGGTTTCGTTGTGCACCCCTAATATATAATATGACTTGTTATTTAAAAAAAAATAGTTTGATTTCACTTGCGAACTAAAGCGACTAAAACTATTCCACAAGGTCATAAAGTATGACCATGTATGACCTTCGAGAACATAACAACATGAAACTTACGTAATAAAATAATGGATCAATTGTTAAGAAGATAGTTCCGACACTCTTTGCTTTCTTTCATTTTGCCATGGAACTCGTTTCTTTTGAGAGGTGCATCCAGTGGCGGATCCAGATATGTGAGTAAGAGGGGGAAAATAATATATATCAATTTTTGTGGAGGCTAAAACTATAAATATATAAAGAAAATTACAAAATTTTAAAACTATAAAATTAAAATTTGAATTTCTTAGAAGTTTGGGGGGCCAAGGCCCCCCTCCCCCCTGCCTCTGGGTGCATCTCAGTTTAGTTAACAACCACCTATGCCATAATGGTTGTCGTCAACACTCAACTGTATACTACTTGTCAACACAGAGTTCCCTTCAACCATTTTTTTAATTTCTCCGCTCGACTAATATACTTGTAATTGTTTAGGTTCCTATATAAACAACATTCTTTATAGTTGATAAACAATATACCTCTAAAACCATGGCCATGCTCTCCATTTTTATCATATTCTTTACTGTGTGGTTTCCTAATTGAATCGTTGGCCTTACACCAGTATAGCAGGTGGAAGAATAGTCAAATATAAAGTACGCAAAACTGGTTTCGTTGAATATGCCGATACTTCTCCAAACAGGTAATCTACTATCTATACTTCAGATTTTAACGAATGTAAACACATAATTTAAGTGATTTTTGTAATGAAATATATAATTTAGAGGGATTTAAAAAAAATTATAAAATAACTCAAAATGCCTAAATTTATGAAAATTGATTTAGAAAAAAAACACTTGGTAAGCATATCATAAAAAGACCGCACACAAATAATGCTGCTCCTACTTGACAGCAAATAAGTAAATAAATATATAGCTTGAAAAAAGAGGTACTGACCTGATCATACGATGGTCAAATTTTCAGGAGGAAATGGGTACAGTGAGAGTGAGAGAGAGATGGAGAAAATAAAGGGAGGGTTTTACGAGGTGGGGGAGAGGGAAAGTCTCGAGCTGGGTGAAAAGGAAGTTGGAATATGAATGGGCGCCCCTTCAATTTTCTCTTTTTTGGTGACTTTCAGGTTACATGGAATAAGGGATAACAACTTGCATACGTGGATTGACTTGTTAGTGAGGAGTCCTAAAAGGGGATAAAGCTTGCATATGTCGATGGACGGGTTGGTGATAACGTGACTTTTGCGTATAGTTGTTTGAAAGTCAAATTAGTCAAAATTTCAAATACCTACAAATAATAACAATCTCAAGTGTATAGGTAAGTAAGGATATCAATCCACTTCCAAGGAGGAAGCTAGAGACAAATTTAAATGTAGTTCAATTTCTATTTTATTTTTATGCTTTTTCACTTTTTCTAATTTTTTTTAGCTTTTTCAATATTAAAACAATAGGGTGAGGTGAGATTTTAAACTAAACTAAACTAAGATGAAAATAACTAACTAGAAAAAGACTAAAATGAAAACAAAGTCTAACACTAAAATAAGAGATAAAGTGAGGTAAATAATTGTGAGAACAATCAAGGAATGAGGTTACACCACAAATTTTAGCTATTCTAACTAATTAATTTAATTAATTGAATTCTCCCAAATTAATATCAAAATTACAAATCAACCCTCGTTGCAAATGTAATTTTAATAGTAACCTTTTAGAAAATTAAGTTTAACACCCCACAACTCTAGAAAATAGAACCACACTCCATTTAATTAATCACCCGCTAGGATCGATCAATTAAAATTTATGTCACTCTTAGAAAATAAATTTAGAGTTGAAATTCAAGTTATAATACCCCACTTAAGAAACCCCTATCTCTAGTTCGAATCTAAAATGGGTATTATAACTAGAATTTTGATTTTCTCTCGAAAATCATTTACCCTCTCTCGAGGCATAAATTTAAGGGCGAGGGATCAAAATTAACATTCAAAGGGAAATTTCAACTAATCAAACTAATTAAACTAAAATAACATCAAATAAGGGATTTAGCCTAACATGGTATTAGATTTGACAAATTAATAATCAAAGGCGTAAAATAAATGAGAAGAGAAGAGAACAATCAAACCCAATCTCTTAAAGTGAAATTGAACTCTTATTTCCTTGAAATCAAGCACAATCCATCCAATATGAGCATCCAACAATAATCAACTCAATTGAATTTCACACATTTATCACTCACAAATATCTAAAAAAATAAAAATAAAACTATTTACAAATATTTCTACCTAATTTATTCTAACCTAACTCTCTACTTTTCTCTCTCTATTTGATGATCCAAAAAGCTCCTCCAAATGGGGTTTTCTATCTTCATTATATAGTAGGCATGGAGTTAGGGGTATTTTGGGTATATGGCTAGGGGGTGCATGTGGATATGGTGAGGTGTGAGGATAAGTGGGTGAGAGAATAACAATCTGATATTGTTATGGGGGTATTTTTGGGTATTGGGTAAAAGAGTTAGTTGGGGGTAAAATGGGTATTGGGGTTAAAGTTAGTTAAAGTGGCACAAGGGTTTTAATTGGCTTTGGATTTTTGGATTTGGTTTGGTAGGTGACACAAGTCGTGTCTTGGGAGAAACATGGAAATGGGTTTGGGTTTGAAATGGAAGTTGGGTTGCAAGTGTTGTCGAGTTGAGTGGGTATGAGATCTCGCCGGAGGCAGGGGTATGCCTGGGGTAGGTCGGGTTCGGGTTGAGAAGGTGTTGGGGTTCCGGGGTTGCGTTCGTCGGTGCGGGAGTAGGTAGCGCCGGAGAAGGCATGGGGCGCTGCTGGGTTGAAGTGGGTAGGAGGGGGCGACGATTTGGGTTTCGGCGGGTAGGGGGGCTGCTGAGGGATTATGGTTGTGGTGTGGGTTATGGTGTTTTGTTAATGGGGAAGAGAGAGGAGAGAGAAGGTGGTTGGTGTAAGTTGGAGAAGATGATGTTGGGGGGTTATTGTGTGGGTGAGGGTATAGAATAATAGGGAGTAGGTGAGGTTGAGGATAGGTAGTGTTAGGGTGTGTGTGTTAGTGTGTTTAATTTGTGGACCCTAAAAATAACACTAACTAACTAATTAAAAAAATAAATGATTAAAACTAAAAATTAAATTCCTATTCTAAAAATAAAATAAAGACTCAATTAAAAATGAAATTAGAAAGAAATAAAAATAAAAATAAAATCTAATAAAACTAAAACTAAAATCCTAAATAAATGTAAAATCACATAAAACTAAAGACTAAAAAAATAAATGAAATCCTAAAAAAAAACTAATCCTAATAAAAACTAAAAAGTAAAAACTTATAAAAATCAAAATAAAATTATATTAATAAAGATAAAATAGAAAAATAGAAAATAAAACCTAAAAAATACTAAATAAATCTAAAATAAATCCTAAAAATAAAAATGCCACAAACTAAAAATCTAAAAAATAATAAAAAGGGACACACAAAACATACACGGGGGTTGGGGTAGGTTTGGGCTAGGTTTAGGGTAGGTTAGGGTTACGGGATAAGGTAATTAACTCCATTTTGCACACAATTGTCTTGATTTAAGCGTTTGAACTCTTCAATGCACAATTTGACCTACAAAATAAATATTTAAGCGCATAAGACCCATATTGCCGAGAATTAGCAACTAAAGTATGTCTATTCGGGGTATAAATTATACAGTTTTTGGGTGCTTATCACACCACCCCCAAACAGAGCGTTGCTAGTCCTCGAGCAATAAGATGGAGAGATAGAGAAAGATAAGTAACCAAAAGTGTACCACTTTCGCGGGCACTTGCGATTGCACTTAGCATGTGCAACAAGCTTTTAAACCTATAGGTTGCTCTATAGGACGAGTTGTGTCTCGTGAGGGTTTGCAGGGAATATATCCATAAAATTCTTATTTGCAAAGATTTATTGAAAGGCAGTCAATCACTTATTAGACGTAGAATAATCGTACAATCCATCATATGTGAAATATTTTGGGAAATACAAGCTAGAAGTGCATAAAAAGTTTAGCTAAGTAAATACTCAAGGCACATCCTTCCTAGAACTCAACGTGTGTAGTGTGAATTAGTCAAAACGGGTCGAATATCATCAACGTCATTCCTAGATTGCCTTTTCGAAATCAACACTTTAACTTCAAATCTCACGGATATATATCTCTCAAACGAACTCTTGAGATTAGGGAAAGTGTATCGCTCTTGTGTGTGAGGAGGTGAGTAAATGTAAGCAAGTTCAAACATCTCACACACGTATAAGAAAGAACGAACATTAAGAAATAAAAGTGATCTCATGAAAGAATGCTAACCACTATAGTGAGAATGTCGAGTTATTCACCACGTTGACTATTATTTGCCCGAACACCTAGGGGAAATATGGATGATTATGGGTGAGGGGAAATGAAATGGGATGAGAAGGATATGATAGGTAGGATGGATGGGATAAGGTAGGTAGGATGGTGATATGGTGGATAATGGATGAGCGATGGATGCAAAAGAAGATTGAGAAGAGTGTATACACTTTAGGCACAAATGTCTTTATTACTAACTACAAACTCTCTTTTTTTTTCTTTTTTTTTTCGATTTTTCTTTTCTATTTTTTTTCTTCTATTTTTGCTATTTTTATGTTTTTCTCTTTTTTCCTTTTTTTTTTCTTTTCAAACCAATAATGAAGACATTTACATTTGAAATCACACTCTTTTATTTGAAAATGAAATATGATATAGAGATGATAGGTGATGGTGTGGGATATGTATATGGATGGAGAAAATATTGAAAGGTAATGGGTGAGTGAATGGAAATGTGATATGGAAAATCATGGGAGTGTGATGAGTGAAGTGTATGGGAGAAAATCTAGTGATCGGGACAAACTTCAAGACACGTGTTTCTTACAACTCGAAAGTGATGTCGTTCTCAGTGATCAACCAAAATTTTATAAAAGAGAATGAGATCATACAATAATTAAAGTGCGGACCCAAAAGAAGTTGAATCAACTTGTGACTCGGAGATTGCGTAAAACTCTCTGAAAGGGTGAAAGGCACAAATCTCACGGGCTAAGTCTCTACTATTGATCCTTAAGGTTCTCTTTAGAATTGTAGTACTCCTCAACTCTAAACCGTTGTGACGTGATAAGTGCGCAAATTTTTTTGAGTCTAGAAATTCATGGTGCAACATGCCTTGTTACGTATTACATAAGCTATTTATAAAAAATATTCTCTAGCTTGATTCCTAGACTTTTAAAGATGGATGATTGAAAATTCACATCAATGAGTGAGATGAAAGAAACTGCACGAAATTTTAAAAATCAGATTTAAAAATAATTTTTTTTCAAAAGAGGTACAGTTTTGATAAAATTCCCCACCCCCAAACAAAAAGGAACATCGTCCTCGATGTTAAGTAAAATGATTTTGAAAATTGAGAGCATAAGCTAGGAAAGAGATTACCAGAATGAACCGCTAATGAAGTGAAAAGATATAGCCTAGAATAAACCTGAATAAATGATAAGAGAAAAAATGTGTACAAGACTATAACATGGAAAGCATTGGGTGATGTGAAACACCACCCCCAAACAGGATGAGACTAGTACAAGAAACGCGGGCTGCCTCCCGGTAGAGCTAAGTTTAATGTCTTCAGCCAGACCGATGGAATCTCACCCTAAAGATAGGAACTAGGAAAGCGCGGGGTGGCAGAAAAATTGGGGTGATGAGAATCACGCCTAAACAAGATTGAAGCGTCAGTCATATTGGATAGAGGCTAAAACGGGTCAATGCACTTGTATGGCGAAGTGCATCACACGATGCAAAGCATTGGTGGACCATGGATAGGTGGGTATTAGGGTAACAGTGAGGGTGGAAAGGCATCAGTCACGAGCCTTATTGAGCCGAAAGGTGAGGGAAACAAGGGCCCTATAAGCATGATGCTCTAATTGGTGAGGGAGGAAATATGGTGTAGAAAGTGGAATGGGGTGAGGCTCATAGAAATCACACGATCATTCTATGAATGGGCGATGATATTGGTCGCGCCGTGACACACCAGGGAGCTGTTGATGGAAAAAGTCAACACCACAAGAAAGTGGCGGACATGGAATAACAAGCTCGGTGTCACGGAAGTGGAGAGTATCACCACATATACTCTTGTAGATGGTGGATGGCTTCAGGTGAGGATCTAAAAATGTAGATGGAAACTTGAAATGTGTAAAGTCAAGATCCAAACCAGGTGGTGGGGTTGAAGGGACAATGGGTGGGTCGGGTGGGATAAATGGTGGAGGAAGATGATCTAACTCAAGCGTGGGAGACACACACTCATTATGAGTCACAGAGGGATCCTCAGGGCTAGTCGCAGGAGGAAGTGTGGTATCTAAAGATGGAGTGGTCAGCTTCTCCACAAGAATATCATCGGTGAATGTGATGGGTGGGTAAGACGAGGCACCAAGATCAGAGATAGATGGATCACGAGAAATATTGGGCTCAAGATGAGCCAAGAATGGCATAACATCATCCATATCTGGATAGGCAGAAACTATCACGAATTCTATCTCGGAAAAATGGTGAGCACTCGTAGCCGGAGCTAACCTAAGATGAAGTGGTTCCTCGGGAACACACACGATGGGCTCAATGGGTATAGACTCGGGCATTGTTTTGGATTCAGCGGGAGTGGGAAGGTGAACCTCAAAGTGGCGTTCATGTGGACATGGTAGAATTTTATCAGGCTCACTATCGAAAGGTAAGTCAACACAATTGTCGACTTGGGACCCGGACCATGGAATGGTCTCAACTTTGAGATTCTCGGAGTGGTAGGGTTGGTCACACTCAAAATTCGTGTCACATGAGGACACAACATCATCACACTCTGTTGCAATGATGGGTGGGGCCATGGGAATATCCGACTCTCTTGAACACTCCAATTCATTTAATCGTTGTTCAAGCCTTTGGAGAGCTTGAGTTTGAATTAGAGTGGCTTGCTCTTGCTCGAGTATGAACTTTTGCAAGAGGCTTTCGAGAGCGGAGGGGGAGGATTGTGGTGGATTGATGGGTGGTGGCGGTGGGTGAGGTGGACATAACGCGCTACTATCGTGAGTGTATGGAGAATACTCAAATGAAGTGTGTGGAGTGGGGCCAAGTTCATCAAACACGAAAGGATCGCTTTCGTGATGGACAATTGGTTGATGCGCATGGGGTTCGTAGTGAGGGAACTGATCGTGAACGGGTTCACAAGGTTGCCATGACGACTGTGGGAACGTGTGAGGATCCACAACATCGGGTTGGGATTCGTATTGCGTGGAAGGGTGATCAGGCCTCCACGAATAACTCGGGGACTCAGACAACTCGGGACTAGGTATATCGGGATAATGGGCCGAGGTGGGTGTTGATGTAAAAAACTAGATTTGATCTAATTATTTTAATCACCGATAAATATGAATAAATAAATATAAGACAATAGATTTTTAAAGTGGTTCAGCCTTAGGGAAATGGCTTACGTCCACTGTTTTTGTATTGCTGACTGTTTATCTGAAATTCTCGATAATAGGTTTACCAGGAAAATCCAGTGTCCCCTTCTAATGAAGAAATTATAATATATTTATAGCCTTGAGGCTGAACATGTGAAAGGGCGATGCGTTGTTATCAAGTATACATATACATCTGTACGATAATAATGAGCATTTAATGCGCAGTCATCTTTTTTATTCTCTTGAATTGGGTGCTCTGCACGCTCAGTTGATCGGACCGCTTAAGTTGCTCGGGGCGCCTGAGTTGCTCGTCCATAATATTTATATTTGACAGGTAAATCTCCACGTGTCTTCAAGTGATCGGTCCACGTCAGCAGACTAAATTTGGTATCAACAGAAGCCCCCAATGTTTCACACTTTGAGGTTGAAGAAAAGTGTGGAATATTCTGGTCGAAAACTGCTCAGATTATTGGTTTTTATGGTTTTTAGGAGAATGTTCGTTGTATAAAACTCCTTTTTTGAGCGCGTAGTATCAGGCCTCATAAATATTTTAAATTTTCATGACCACTTCGATATTTTTGCCCCTTTTCTTCTTTTAGCTGCCGGAGATGCAAACGTCCTCCCTTGTAATCATTGCCTTTCTCTATTCCCGAGGTAAAGTATTTAAGCGTGGCAGAAATCCTATCGTCTTTCACTTTTCAAATATGTATTTTTGAACTCTTCATTTTCTTTCTATTTTATGCCTCGTTCTTTCCATCGTTCGTTGTTAACTGAATCTCTCTTTTTCTGTAAGATTTTCTTCCTTCTTCTTTATTTACTTTGTTCATCATGGTTTACCTTGTTGAATCGCTTGACAAATTTCAGTCTGAATTTTCAATCCCTTCGTGGGTTATTTTGAAAGAACTTTCTGAACCTTCTGATTATTTTTCTTTGGCTGAGGGACATTGGTTCCCTAGTCTTTTTGTAGCTGAATGTGGCTTTACTTTCCCGCCAAATCCCTTGTGTTTGGAGTTTTGCCAATATTTTGATGTTGTACCTGCAAGAATAGCTCCAAATACATGGAGGATAGTTAATGGCGTACATAGGTTGAATCAACTTCACGGAACCCGTTTAGGGATTCTAGAGATTATGTATTGCTACAGATGGGTTATCAGCGATAGTACTTTCTATTTAAAAACTAGGTTTTTGAATAGAGCGTTAGTTGTAAACCTTCCTGATACCAATAGGGATTACTTTGATCACGGGGGTGGTGATGAAAAATTGGCAACACCCTCCATTAAATGGAGATGATGTATACCAAGGTCCCAAATGTCCACCTTATGGCAATGGGATAGGTTGTTTTTATTTTTGAAAACTTGTTCTCTTTGTGTTTGATAAAATGCATTTATGATATTTGATTTTTGCTTATTGCAGTTGACCGTAAAAGAAAACCTCCCAAGGAAACTGAGGTTAACATAAAGCACTTAAAACTTATCTGGAGCTTGCACCAATCTGTTGCTGAGGAGCATATTAGATCTGCTTCTTACTTGCTATAATACAAAATCTACACTTCATCTTTCACTACTCCTCCTTGTCCAGTGGTGGTTGATCTTGACCAAGTACCAGCACCAGCGTCTGAGACTAGTGTGGAAGGTTCTTCTTCTGAATTGAATATTCCTATCACTGATCTGATGAAGAAAAGAAGAGGTCCTGCCTTTTTTGACAAGTCTACCTTTTCCCCTGTGGAGGCAAAGAAGAGTAAAAAAGATGTCGTAGATGAGGGGATAGAGAAAATAGATGTACCCCTTCTTGTTGTTTCCCAGGAGGCTGGCAAGAAGCCCCCTTGTGGCTCCGAGTAAGACTGTTGCTGTCTCTCCTTCAAGTGATGTTATTGTCATATCACCGATAAAGACAGCATCTTTAATTGAAAGTGTTCCAACTCCTCCGAGGAGGTTAAAGAAAAGATCTTCTGAGAGACCTACTGAACCCGTCTCTCATCCTTCAAATGTTGAAGGTGGTGTTCCAACTTTTATTCCTCCGAGCTCTGCTGTGGGCTTGGTAAAATCCTGGACTATCCCAGAATTCCAAGGCATCGAAGATACTCTTTCTCGGGAAAGAGTTACTACTCTGGCTGCTCAACACATTGCCTTAATAAGTATTGTTGACCTGAGTCATTTACTTTCTAATATTATGTTCATGTATTGACTTAAAAGTATTTCTTTTTTTCAGCTGGTGACGTCTTTCAACAGCATTTTGAAGAAGGATGACGCTATTAGGGCTTCAAGCTCCTCGGGTGGAGTAGAGGAAGCTTTTGTTGGGTTAACTCAATCCTTGAAAGATTCTCATCAAAAGTACGAGGAAGATAAAGTTGCTTGGGAGAAGCAATTCAAATCCGTTGAGCTGAAGAAAAATCGAGCTGTGAATGCCTCCAAGGAATTGGAGAAGAAATTGAAGAATTTTGAGCAGAGCAACAAAAATTTTGAACAGAGCAACAAGAAACTTGAGGTTAAGCTCAAGTCTGCTGAAAATGAAGTTGTTGCTCTTCAAGATGTCAAGCGACAGAAAAAGGAGGTGGAAGAGAAGTTGAAGGCTGCCGAGGAGCTCCTCAGGGAAAGGACCTCCTCGGAGAAGGCAAAAAGGAAAAATGTGATTAAAAATCTTTCAGTGCTGGTTGGGATAAAGGATGGAACAAGGGCTTGACTGTCATGACTTCCAAAATGGAGTATGCCAGCATCAAATATTTTAGAGATGGATGGGTGGTATCCTTAAAGGAGTTGAAGGTTGCTGAGAACTCTGAGTTATTCCAGCAATACACTCATGGCCTTCTTCCCTCTCCTGGAGAAGAAGAAGAGGATGAAGCCGCTTCAGATGAATCTTCAATGATGATTGAAGATCAAGTCATTATTGTTCCTGTTATTCAGCCATTCGAGCAACTCCAACCAGCCAGCACTACTACCGATCAACTTCCCTTGCCTTCCGAGCAACCAACTCCTTCATTCAAACTTTTCGAGGAAATCATTGGAAACAAGGAGAAGGTGTAGAGTTGTTCGGGTTTTTTATTTTTCTATTTTCTTGAATGTAACTTGGAACTATGTATACCTTCTTATGATGAATAAAATTTCAAATGTTGGTTATTCGTCTTGAATTTCTTCTTTTACTTGCTCTGTCTGCATCATTATTGATTCTTTTTATTTCTTCTCTTTGCTAGTTTATGGCTAGGATGGAGCTCTTATCAGCTCATGACATAGAATTAATGAAGAAATGCAATGACTATTTTAAAGCTGGTCATGCTGATCTAAATGAGGCCCAAATAATTGACATCTTTGGTTCAGATGCTTCTGAACGAGCAGTTGAAGCTTATTAATACTTAAAGTTCTTGCTCGATCGCGATGTTGCCAACAATGTGGCCTACTATGAGATGATTGAAGACCTCCAAGGAATGATCGAGGAACTCCAGCAGCAGTATAAAGAATCCTCCACCCTTCTGCATCAAGGATACGAGAAGAAATATCAGTAATTGAGTGCTGACAAATGGTATGATAAATTCATCTTTGCTCATGAGAAGAAGGAGAGTGTTCTGAAGCTTGAAGTTGAAGAGCGCAGGCACATCGCTAAGTTATTGGATCAAGAAAACATTGCTCTGCAAGAAGAGATAAAACAACTTAAATCTGCTGCATCTTCCTCGGGAGCCTTGGTACCTGTTAATGATGAAGGCTTTTCTTTCTTAGAGGTAGAAAATGCCAACTTACGAGATGAGTTGGAAACTTTAAAAAGGGTTGGATCCTCCACATCTACTCGTGGACGAGCAAGATCTTCTTCTCGTGGACGAGCAAGGGCTGGTCCGATGTCTATTGAAGAAGCAATAACTCAATCGGCTTTGGAGAATCGGGCAGTACAGCTGATGGCGAAGAATCAAGCTTTGGTAGAAATGTTCAATAAGATTCTGAATTTAATCGACCAACTCTCTTCCCAGAGTTCTCCTTTGGACAATAAGGAAATTCTGGCGAAGAGTGTCTACGAGCATCTGGAGAGGTTAACCTATCAGTTCCATAAACAACCCAGAGAGTTTTGGATGGCTGGGTATAATGAAGCCCTTTACCATCTTGATTGTGACAACCTATATGTAATTATGATAAATTATATTTAAATCATACTTATCTTATGTGATATGAATAATGTGTTATTAGTATATCTAATGTTAATTGATTATGGTTAGTATAATTCTACTTCCATAAATCATGAAATGTCGAATTATTTACGAAAACAAGATTTGGTTATTTTCGATAGAAATATTCCCGTTTAAGACTAGTTTTGACCCTTATAACATTACAATTGACTTGAGGTGAAAACTACAAAGTTGTAGACATGTGAGTTAGGGTGGTAAAACAACAAAAGTTGCATCAAACGGAGGTTTGAGTAAGAAGTTAGTCCAAAATTACGAACAAGGGGCAAACCTGTCAATTCTCTTAAGTGGTAAATTGTCTTTTATTAAACCAAATGTTTTAATTTGATTGGATGGATTGGGAGGCAGCCTTGGCCGACTTAAAACTCTTCTTCTAACATATTTATTCAGCCAATTTAAGCCTAAGTTCAGTGCTAAGGGTTTTTGGCTTGAGGAAAGAGAAAGTAGAAGTTAAGGAAGAAAGTGTTTCATTAAAAGCTAGGAAAAGAATTCCAAGAAAATTCTTAAGGTGTTTCCAAGGTAAAATTATGTGTTAATATTGTTTTAATCTTCTAATATACTTATTTCAAAGTATATAAATCGTTAAGTATTGATTAAAATTCCAACATCTTTTGTGATAATATGTATTGGTTCATATGTGAGATAAGTGGTGTTATATGTCATATTGCTTTGTATTTAAACCCTTTGTATTCAAACTTGCATACCTCTTTGTGTGCTTACTGGAATTCATAAATTCCAATTGTATATGAAAATAGACTCATATATTCATATCATATCCGAAAATTAGAATTTAACTCCTTGTGGTTAGGCCTTAGTGATGGTTGCAAATTGGTATATAGTTGCTGTTTGTATATTTCATTTCGGTATGCCTTGAGTTTGGTCAAGCTTTTGAGATAGCAAATGAAGTCCAAATATTATGAAACTTTAAATCTGTACTAATCAGTATGTTTAATGAAAGTTTGTTGAAAATCATATAAAGTTATTCTGGAAAAAAATTATGAAAATTCTTGGAAGTTGAAGAAACAATAGAGGATCTTGTAGGGCAGATTTCTTGTGTTGTAAAGAAATAGTCATAACTTGCCCTAGGGAGCTTGAAAAATTACACCGTCACTTGTGCTGGAAAGTATATTCATATATGTTTTCATATTGATAAGGTTGGATACCTGTATGTGTGCAATTAATGAATATGGGAAGGTTAAGTACGGAGGACAATAATTTCGGGCCATACTGGATATCCCATGAAAGAATATTTTTATCTGCTCCTTCCCAAGGGTATTTTGAGTACATGTTTCATGTGTATATATATTCATAAGTATACTTTTATGTTTACTTGAGTTTAGTTATAAATTCCTTATGAGGTAGTTTCTAGGGTTGAATGTTCATGACCTTATCAACATATATACCATCGTTTCGTCTTTACATATGTTTCATGGAATATGAGTTGAGTAGAATCATATTGTGGTTGTGTACTCATTTAAAGTTACATAATTATATTAAGATAATACTTATGATTGAGTTTAAGTACTGAATTAGTTGGATTAACAGGTGTAAGGTCAAATCAACTAAGTTCAGCTCCACCCGAGGGAAACGTGAATACATAGTTGACAACACAAGGTGAGTGTACTTACTGAGTTGATTTTGGATATGATGTATATGTATTATATGTTGAGATGATATGGCTTATTTAAAAGTCATGAGATGTTGAGATGTTATGGCTTATTTAAAATCCAAGAGATGTTGAGATGTTATGGCTTTATAAAAGTCAGGATATGTTGAGTTGCTAGGCAATTCAGGAGATGTTAGGTTATTAAAACCTATGGATGTGATTATTGCCTACGGGCAGGAGATGTGGGGTTTATTAACTCCGGATATGTATATGGCCTGATTTGACCCAAAGATGGATATATAAATATGTTCAGATGTTGATATAGTACTTTTACTATATAGAGATGTAGTACATTCACTGAGTTTTTAAACTCATGGTTTTATATGTTTACATTTTCAGGTTTTGAAGCTGCCACTGCCACGTCTAGGATGTTGAGTGAATAGTAGTATTGTCTTGTCAGTTTATTTTGTACTAGTTGTAATTAAGTTAAATGGTATGGGAGTTTTGTTTAAATTATGTCTCCTTAAAATGATTTTATTTTTAGTATTCCGCATTTTAACCTTGAAGTTGTTTTAATGTGTATTACCAAATAAATAAATAAATAATAAGTGTGGTTTGTGAACTATTGAGTTAATTATATCCTAATGGGGTTAAGGGGTGACAACTTGGTATCAGAGCTTTAGGTTTTTATATTCTGGGGTTAGAGAGTCTAAATATGGCAGTGGCAGAAATAGCGTTATGTGGGTCATTTATATTAACTTGTGAGAAATACTAACCACTATGTTAGAAATAAATGTTGTATTCTTGTTTCTATAATTGTGGTTTATGACAGATAGTAAGCTATGGAAGGAGAAAATGTTCATGAGAGGGTGGATGAGGAGTCTTCAAATACAGTAAACCAATAAAATCCAAATAATGTAGAGGGGGCTCCTGAACAACTTACAGATATGCAGAAAATGGCTCGTTCCATGACTTTAATGGCAGAACAACAAAACATGTTTATGATACAAGTAGCAGAACAATAAGCCAAGTACTTGGAGGAGCAGACTTTGGCCAGAAGAGAAAGGGAAATACAACGAGAGGATAAGAATACTCTGTACGAGAAGTTTATTAAATTGAACCCCCCCAGCATTCTCAGGTTATGTAGATCCTTTAGAAGTTGAGGCTTGGGTTAGAGACACAGAAACTATTTTCGGGGTGATGAATGTACCTGGCACGCAGAAGGTAATTTTGGCTCCTTTCATGTTAAAGGACGAAGCTAAATATTGGTGGGAGCCTTCCAAACATTTATTGCTTACTCCAGAGGGAGGTGAGGTAATTACTTGGGATTCCTTTATTAAAGCCGTATATGAAAAGTATTTTCCTCACATGTATCGGAACCAAAAAGAGAGAGAATTTTTATCATTAACTCAGGAGAATATGTCGGTCAGGGAGTATGAAACTAAATTTATATCTTTGTCTCGATTTTCATTACGTTTCTTACACAATGAGGAGGATAAATGCACCAGATTTCAGGATGGGTTGAATTTGGTTATCAAGTCTAAACTCACTGTACTTGAAATGGTAGATTATACTTCTTTAGTTAACAAAGCTATGATGGTTGAAGGAGATGTTAATGATGCAATAAAGAATAGGGAACAAAGGGGAAAGAGGAGTAGATTTGATCCATCTTCGCAAAATGAAGGCAATGTAGAATACTCAAAACAAGGGAGTCAAAGATTTCAGCGCGGTAGAGGGACTGGAAATTATGTTCAGAATAGTACACCAAGTAGTTTTAGGGGTGCAGGATCGATGGGCCAGTAAAATAGACAGCAGGAGAATGACAATGGGCAGTCTGAGCCTGTTATATGCTATTTTTGCAAAGCTGAGGGCCATATCAGTCCAGATTGTCCCAAGTTAAAGGGGTAGAGTGTTATTACTGTCATCAAATTGGTCGTACCAAAAAGAACTGTCCTATGCTACTGGGAGGGATTCAATCAACTACTACTAGTCGAGGCTCATCACCTGGAGGCACAGGGAGAGGAAGAGGTAGAGGACAGGCTAGTGGATCCAGGGCTCTGGGAAGGATATTTTCTATGACTCTACAGGATGCTCAGGCTACTCCAGAGGTGGTGACAGGTACATTTTCTGTCATGAACAAACATGCTTACGTGCTTATTGATCTAGGTTCTACTCATTCATTTATAGCACTGTCATTTACCATGAATTTAGGTATACCATGTTCTTATCTAGATTGTGGTTTATATATTTCTACACCTGTGGGGGATGTGTTGTTAGTGGAGCTTGTGTATAAAAATTGTGTATTGTATATAGGGGAGTGGGAGTGGACCATTGATTTAATTCCACGAGATATTCAAGATTTTGATATTATCTTGGGTATGGACTGGTTATCTTCCTACCATACATCAATTGACTATTTTCGTAAGGAGGTTACATTTAATATGCCGGGGGAGGAAGAATTCAAATTTACTGGGGAAAGAAATGTGGTTCCGAACTGTCTTATTTCATCCCTTCGGGGGAGGAAATTGTTAAATAAGGGTAGTCAAGGCTTTTTAGCATATATTGTGGATACAAATAGGGAATTGCAAAAATTAGAAGATATCCCCGTCGTTAAGGATTTTGCAGATGTGTTCCCAGATGAATTACCAGGATTGCCACCTAGCAGAGAGGTAGAGTTTACTATCGATTTAGTGCCTGGTACAGCTCCAGTTTCTATTTCTCCATATAGAATGGCACCTGTGGAACTAACGGAGTTAAAGGTTCAACTGCAAGATTTGCTAGATAGAGGTTTTATTCGACCCAGTGTATCACCATAGGGCGCTCCAGTATTATTTGTGAAGAAGAAAGATGGCACCATGCGACTCTGCATTAGTTATCGACAGTTGAACAAGGTGACTATTCGAAATAAATATCCATTGCCTCGTATTGATGATTTGTTTGATCAATTACAGGGTGCTAAAGTGTTTTCAAAAATTGATTTGAGATCGAGTTATCATTAATTAAGGGTGAGAGATTGTGATATTTCTAAGACAGCGTTTCATTCTCGCTATGGTCATTATGAATTTTTGGTAAATGCCATTTGGGTTAACAAATGCTCCCGCGGTGTTTATGGATTTAATGAATCGAGTATTTCATCCTTTCATAGATTCGTTTGTGATTATCTTTATCGATGATGTTTTGATATACTCACCTAGCCAAGAGGAACATGAGAAGCATCTAAGAGTTGTATTGTAAGTTTTACGAGATAGTCAATTGTTTGCGAAGTTTAGCAAATGTGAGTTTTGGTTAAATCAGGTAGTATTTCTGGGGCATGTTGTTTCGGGAGATGGAATTTATGTTGACCCTAAGAAGGTAGAGGCAATTGTGCAATGGGAAAGACCGAGGAATGTAACGGAGATAAGGAGTTTCCTAGGATTGGCTGGATATTATAGAAGATTCATAAAGGGGTTTTCATCTATAGCCTTGCCGTTGAATAAATTGACCCGAAAGGAAGTGAAATTTGTGTGGAGTGATGAATGTCAGCACAACTTTGAAAAGTTGAAAAATAGGCTAGTATCAGCTCCAGTTCTCACTGTTCGATCCAGTGGAGAAGGTTTTGTGATTTATACTGACGCTTCACATCAGGGTCTAGGTTGTGTTTTCATGCAACATGGAAAGGTAATTTTTTATGCATCTAGACAGTTAAAGATGCATGAACGTAATTATCCTACACACAATTTAGAACTTGCGGCTATTGTTTTTGCCTTGAAATTATGGAGACATCATTTGTATGGAGATACATGTGAAATTTTCACTGACCATCAAAGTTTGAAGTATTTATTTACACAGAGAGACTTGAATTTGAGACAAAGACGTTGGATGGAGTTAATTAAAGATTATGATTGTACCATTCACCATCATCCCGGGAGGGCCAATGTTATTACAGATGCTCTGAGTCGAAAGTCATTGGGGAGGTTATCTTGTATTCAATGTGCACGGGTTGGAAATATTATGGAATTAAGACTGATGGGAGTTGATTTGAACTTTTCTAAAACGGGGGCGTTATTTGCACACGTTACAGTGAGACCTTTATTGGCAGAACGCATACGAAATTTGCAAGTCAGTGATCCATTCCTTGAAAAGAAGAAACGGGAAATCCTGGATGGTAAAGAGAGTGACTTTGAAAATAAGAAGGATGAATCGTTGTGTTATAAAAATAGAATTTGTGTACCGAATGATCCGTCCTTAAAGAATGATATATTGGACGAGGCACATAGTTCTATTTACTCTATGCATCCCGGGGGTACCAAAATGTACAGAGATTTGAAAGAGTATTACTAGTGGAATAATATGAAACGTGAGATTGCAAAATTTGTAGCTAAATGTTTAGTATGCCAGCAAGTGAAGGCGGAGCATCAAAAGCCGTTAGGATTATTGTAGTCATTGTCGATTCCAGAATGGAAGTGGTAACATATAACGATGGATTTTATTGTAGGATTACCACGATCTCCAGAGGGGCATGATTCTATTTGGGTGATTGTGGATCGATTGACAAAGTCAGCTCATTTTCTTCCAGTTAAGACGACCTACACTGCTGACAAATATGCACGTATGTACGTTGATGAGATTATCCGTTTACATAGGGCACCAGTCTCAATTGTATCAGATAGAGATCCAACGTTCATTTCTAAGTTTTAGCCTTGTTTAGAGAATGCCATGGGCACAAGCTTGAAGTTCAGCACTGCATTTCATCCACAAACCGATGGGCAATCTGAAAGGACGATTCAAATACTAGAAGACATGTTACGAGCTTGTGTATTTGACTTTAAGGGTAGTTGGGATGATCATTTGCCATTAATGGAATTCTCGTATAATAATAGTTATCAGTCCACCATTGGTATGGATCCGTATGAAGCTTTATATGGGAGGAGATGTAGAACGCCTTTGTGTTGGGATGAAGTAGGTGAAAGGAAACTTTTGGGTCCTGAATTGATAGATATGACAACTGAGAAGATCAAAATGATTCTAGAACGGATAAAGATAGCGCGAAGTAGGCAGAAATTTTACGGAGATTAGAGGAAGTATCCATTGGAATTTCAGAAGGGGGATTTTGTATTCCTACGTATTTCACCGTGGAAAGGCGTTATGAGATTTGGAAAGAAGGGGAAACTAAGTCCAAGATACATTGGACCATATGAAGTGTTGGAAAGAATTTGAACCCTGGCATATAGATTAGCATTACCTCCAGAGTTATCTCATTTGCATGACGTATTCCATGTTTCGATGCTTCGTAAGTATTTGGCAGATCCATCTCATCAACTGAAAACCCAACCTATTGAACTGAAAGAAGACTTGTCGTACATCGAGGAACTGGTGGAAATTCTTGATCGTCAGGAGCAAGTATTGAGGAATAATGTTATTCCCTTAGTTAAAGTTATGTGGATGAGCCACGGAATTAAAGAAGAAACTTGGGAAACGGAGGATAGCATGAAGAAACAGTATCCCCATTTGTTTGGTAAGTGACATTCGTATAAAATTTCGGGGACGCAATTTTCTAAGGGGGGAGGTTGTGACAACTCGTATATAATTATGATAAATTATATTTAAATCATACTTATCTTATGTGATATGAATAATGTGTTATTAGTATATCTAATGTTAAGTTATTATGGTTAGTATAATTCTACTTTCATAAATCATGAAATGTCGAATTATTTACAAAAACAAGATTTGGTTATTTTCGATAGAAATGTTCCTGTTTAAGACTAGTTTTGACCCTTATAACATTACAATTGACTTGACGTGAAAACTACATAGTTGTAGACATGTGAGTTAGGGTGGTAAAAAATAAAAAGTTGCATCAAACGGAGGTCTGAGTAAGAAGTTAGTCCAAAATTACGAACAAGGGGCAAACCTGTCAATTTTCTTAAGTGGTAAATTGTCTTTTATTAAACCAAACGTTTTCATTTGATTGGATGGATTGGGAGGAAGCCTTGGCCGACTTAAAACTCTTCTTCTAACATATTTCTTCAGCCAATTTAAGCCTAAGTTCAGTTCTAAGGGTTTTTGGCTTGAGGAAAGAGAAAGTAGAAGTTAAGGAAGAAAGGGTTTCATTAAAAGCTAGGAAAAGAATTCCAAGAAAATTCTTAAGGTGTTTCCAAGGTAAAATTATGTGTTAATATTGTTTTAATCTTATATTATACTTATTTCAAAGTATATAAATCGTGATGTATTGATTAAAATTCCATCCTCCTTTGTGATAATATGTATTGGTTCATATGTGAGATAAGTGATGTATAGGTCATATTGCTTTGTATTTAAACCCTTTGTATTCAAACTTGCATACCTCTTTCCGTGCTTACTGGAATTCAGAAATTCCAATTTGATATGAAAATAAACTCATATATTCATATCATATCCGAAAATTAGAATTTAAATCCTTATGGTTAGGCCTTAGTGATGGTTGCAAGTTGGTATATAGTTGCTGTTTGTATATTTCATTTCGGTATGCCCTGAGTTTGGTCAACGTTTTGAGATAGCAAATGATGTCCAAATATTATGAAACTTTAATTATGTACTATTCAGTCTGTTTACTGAAAGTGTGTTGAAAATCATGTAAAGTTATGCTGGAAAAAAATTATGAAAATTCTTGGAAGTTGAAGAAACAATAGAGGATCTTGTTGGGCAGATTTCTTGTGTTGTAAAGAAATAGTCATAACTTGCCCTAGGGAGCTTGAAAAATTACACCGTCACTTGTGCTGGAAAGTATATTCATATATGTTTTCATATTGATAAGGTTGGACACCTGTATGTGTGCAATTAATGACTATGGGAAGGTTAAGTATGGAGGACAATAATTTCGGGCCATACTGGATATCCCATGAAAGAATATTTTTATCTGCTCCTTCCCAAGGGTATTTTGAGTACATGTTTCATGTGTATATATATTCAGAAGTATACTTTTATGCTTACTTGAGTTTAGTTATAAATTCCTTATGAGGTAGTTTCTAGGGTTGAATGTTCATGACCTTATCAACATATATACCATCGTTTCATCTTTACATATGTTTCATGGATTATGACTTGAGTAGAATCATATTGTGGTTGTGTACTCATTGAAAGTTACATAATTATATTAAGATAATACTTATGATTGAGTTTCAGTACTGAATTAGTTGGATTAACAGGTGTAAGGTCAAATCAACCAAGTTCAGCTCCACCCGAGGGAAACGTGAATACATAGTTGACAACACAAGGTGAGTGTACTTACTGAGTTGATTTTGGATATGATGTATATGTATTATATGTTGAAATGATATGGCTTATTTAAAAGTCACGAGATGTTGAGATGTTATGGCTTATTTAAAATCCAAGAGATGTTGAGATGTTATGGCTTTATAAAAGTCAGGATATGTTGAGTTGCTATGCAACTCAGGAGATGTTAGGTTATTAAAACCTATGGATGTGATTATTGGCTACGGGCAGGAGATGTGGGGTTTATTAACTCTGGATATGTATATGGCCTAATTTGGCCCATAAATGGATATATAAATATGTTAAGATGTTGATATAGTCCTTTTACTATATAGAGATGTAGTACATTCACTGAATTTTTAAACTCATGGTTTTATATGTTTACAGTTTCAGGTTTTGAAGCTGCCATTACCAGGTCTAGGATGTTGAGTGAATAGTAGTATTGCCTCGTCAGTTTGTTTTCTACTAGTTGTAATTAAGTTAAATGGTATGGGAGTTTTGTTTAAATTATGTCTCCTTAAAACGATTGTATTTTTAGTATTCCGTATTTTAACCTTGAAGTTGTTTTAATGTGTATTACCAAATAAATAAATAAATAATAGGTGTGGTTTGTGAACTATTGAGTTAATTATATCCTAATGGGGTTAGGGGGTGACATTGATGCTCGGATCCAGCAGTCAAATAACGAGGGGTAAAAGCAAGGTGGTTGAATGCACTGTGTGTGCTAAAATTGGAGCAGGGCCATTACTTATGGGATTATTATGACCCTGGAGTGCTCGATTTGCCTGTGCCTCCTTTTAAGCTTGACATTAGTTGGATTCTTGCTCAGGCAATTCCTCAGTGCTTGATCTCCAAGTATCTCGGCGATTACAGTCTTCATGCCAACTTTGAGATATCTCGCCCACAACATTTGCTTGATCGGCCATCTGTAATGAATGTTAGAATGCTGCGAGATGTAAATTTTATAAATTCCCCTTATGCATTGGATGATCCTCCTGCTGGGGTAGAGCCTGTTTCAAAGGAAGAAGGGAAAAAACCAATAGAATAGGGTTTTTTAGGTAATGTAATATTTTTTCACATCATATGTAATTTTACTTGATTTGAATGAGGAACTTTTTATTCTTTTGCCATTTCATTGTCTTCTAAATAATTTGTAGAATGTCTTTGTTTGTTAGTTAGTAAATATATGTATATATATACTATACTTATCTCATTTGTTGTTTGATTATAGTGACTTGTCACTCTTTGGGCCTAAGCAATGGAATGATTTACACCCCATGTTCCTGCTTAGTTGTAGTAATCTTGTATGGATTACCTTCTTGCCTAGACAGTGGATGCCCCGAGAGGTCGTCCAGCTTCTTGTCTAGTTTATCGACCAACCGGAGTTGGTGGTATAGAGTTCCCGACCAATCGGAGTTGGTGATAATTGAATTCTCGGCCAACCGGAGTTGGTGGTAATTGATTCTCGACCAACCGGAGTTGGTGGTAATTGATTCCCGACCAATCGGAGTTGGTGGTAATTGATTCCCGACCAACCGGAGTTGGTGGTAATTGATTCCCGACCAACCTGAGTTGGTGGTAATTGATTCCCAACTAACCGGAGTTAGTGGTAATTGCTTCCCGACCAACCGAAGTTGGTGATAATTGTTCTGAATTTAATGTGTAGTAGCACTAATACTCCTAAAAAAAATTCAACAAAGAAAGAAAAATGGATGAAACATCACTTTATTCATATTGAAGAAACTGCATTACATAGGAATTTCAATCATTGATAATACTTGCGCAGATGCTCTGCATGCCATGCATTCTTGAATTCTTCTCCTTCCATGGTTTCAATCGTGTATGTCCCTGGATGAACAACTTCTGTTACTCTTTAGGGTCCATGCCAGTTGGCTTCCAGTTTGTTATGCTTTGGGATTACTTTCTTCAGCACATAATCCACTTCCTTCAAATCACACTTCTTCACTCTTTTGTTATAGAACAAAGTTGTTCGTTGTTGATATGCTGCATTCCTGATCGCTGCTTCTTTCCTAACTTCTTCGAGCATATCCAGGTCTAATCTTCTCATCAAATCACTGACAGGAGAATTGAAATTAAGCACCCTATGCATGGGTAGACCCAATTCAACAGGTATGACAGACTCGCTCCCAAATGCGAGTATGTATGGAGATTCTCCTGTTGCTGTTCGTGGTGTGGTATGATAAGCCCACAACACAGAATGTAGGTCATTAATCCAATTTGCCTTTGCATCATCCAGTCATTTTCTCAAACCATTCAGTAGCGTTCTGTTTATCACCTGAGTTTTCCCATTGCTTTGGGGATGGCCTGGTGCAGAGTGGGTCTACAGTACATTAGATTGATGACAATACACAGCAAACTCCTCTTTATTAAACTAGGTTCCATGGTCAGTAATGAATGCATATGGGAGACCATATCTGCAGATAATATTCTTCTAAATAAATTGATAGACTTTGTCGTATGTCATATCAATGAGAGGCTCAGCTTCCACCCATTTGGTAAAGTAATCCACAGCAACCACGAGGTATTTGAATCTTACCTTGGTCGTTGGAAGTGGTCCTACCAAGTCTATCCCCCACATAGCTAATGGCCAAGGGGATGCCAATGCTTAAGGAGTTCTTGGGATGGAAGAGAAACGTTGACATTTATCGCACTTTTTAGCATAGGCTACGCAATCAGCTCTCATCGTTGGCCAGTAATAACCTTGCGTTATTATTCTTTGCAAAAGCGTCCGACCTACTACATGGGCTCCACAAGACCCTTAGTGAACCTCTTCGATCAAATCTTTTACTTCGGAGGGATGGACACATCTTTGTAGCCCTGCTATAACTCCTCATCTATACAAAATGCCACTGGTCAATACATAACGAGCAGCTTTAAACTTTAATTTTTTGGTTGCGAGTTTATCATTTGGTAAAGCCCCCTCTTCAATATAGGCCCTGGCGGGGTCCATCCAAGATGGTCCCAAGTCTAGGGCAATGAAGTTTATCATCAGATCTTCGTCTATGCTCCGACCAGTCAGGATCTCTATTAGGATTATTCTTCGTAGCTCGGTGCGTGTGGATGATGCTAAACGAGCTAGAGCGTCTGCTTTTGCATTCTCCAATCTTGATATTCTAATCAATTGAACTGCATTAAAACTCGATACCACCTCCATTGCTTTTGCATGATAACTGATCATTAATTCTCCTTTTGCTGCATACACCCCCAAAATTTGATGTATGATTAACTGAGAATCATTAAACATAATGACTTTCTCTACTTTCATGGTTTTGGCTAAACTTATACCCACAATCATTGCTTCATATTCGGCCTCATTGTTAGAAGCCTTAAATTGAAAGCGCAGAGCATACTCCGCATCAATCTCATTCGGACTCTTTAAAATAATTCCTGCTCCACTGCTTGTAGTGCATGAAGAGCCATCCACATACAAATTCCACACGAATATTTCATCATCAAATTTTTGATCAGACAAAGTTCCTCGATGGAATATTTGGTGCTTCCTTTTGTCCTCCTTCGGCATTTCTCGCTGCTCGTTGTTCATCTTTTCTTGCTCGTTTACTGACGTGAGTTGGTCGGGGGTTAAATTTGATGATCCTGTAACATCCACAGGTCGGTTTGTATTCAGCTCCTGTTCTTCGGAAGCATCTTCTTTAGTAAACTCCGCGATAAAATCTGCTATTGCCTGGCCTTTGAGCGATGATCTAGGCTCATAAATTATATCGTATTCACCAAGTTCTACCGCCCAGTACATCAATCTTCCTGATTTCTCCGATTTATGCAGAGCCTGTCTTAATGGCATATCAGTGTACACCACTATAGTATGGGCTTGGAAATATGGCCTCATTCTTCTGCTTGCTTCAATCAGCGCTAGTGCCAACTTCTCCAACCTTGGATATTTGATTTCTGCTCCTCGGAAAGCTTTGCTGGTGTAGTAGACTGGTTTCTGCACTCCATCCTCCAATCTTATCAATGCCGAGCTAATAGCATTCTCTAAAACTTCCAGATACAAGTATAGTCTTTCTCCTATCACTGGTCTGGACAATAATGAAGGTGTCCCTAGATACTTCTTCAACTCTTGAAAGGCCTCCTCGCACTCATCATTCCACTCAAAAGTTTTTCGAAGTGTTTTGAAGATTGGGAGGCATTTGTATATTGCTCTTGAAACAAACCTATTAAGTGCTGCCACTCACCCTGTGAGGCTTTGTACTTCCTTCTTCGTGGTTGAAGATCGCAGCTCCAATAGAGCCTTGATCTTTTCAGGGTTTGCCTCAATACCTCGTTGATTTATAATATACCCGAGAAACATTCCTTCTCGCACTCCAAATATGCACTTGGTGGGATTTAACTTCATTTGATATTTCTCTAATTAATCAAAGGTCTGACCTAGGTCAACTAAATGATCAGCAACTTTCTTGCTCTTCGTCAGCATATCATCAACATAAACCTCCATGTTATTACTGATTTGCTCTGCGAATACCTTGTTCATCAGTCGCTGATATGTTGCACCTGCATTTTTAAGTCCAAAAGGCATAACATTATAGCAATAAGTTCCCCTTCGGGTGATAAAAGAGGTACTCTCTCTATCTTCAGGCTTCATTTTAATCTGGTTGTAACCAAAATAAGCATCCATGAAACTCAACAATTCATGTCTCGAGGTAGCATCCACCAACGGATCGATTCGGGGCAAAGGAAAATGATCATTTGGGCATGCTTTATTAAGATCAGTGAAGTCCACACACATCCTCCACTTGTTGTTTTTCTTCTTCACCATTACCACATTTGCTAGCCAATCAGGATATTTGACATCCTCAATAAAAGAGGCTTTTTGTAGTTTCTCTACTTCTTCCTGTATGGCTTGGTTCTTCTCGGGACTGAATACCCTTCTTAGTTGCTTTACTGGCTTGATTTCCTTCTTCACGTTGAGCTCGTGACACAGAAAATTTGAATCTATCCCTGGCATATCTTCATGACTCCATGCAAAATTCTGCTTTTTTCGTCTTAGAAATGCTATCAATTCCTGTTTTATTGATGCATCCAGTGATGCACCAATTTGAGTTGTTCGTTCTGGATGCTCGTCGTCCAGAATGATATTTTCGGTACCCTCCATGACCTATCCCTTCACGAGCTGAGATTCGTCTCTAGGGTCTAAAGTTTCAATCTCTGTGTCTTCTATTTCATCCACTTGATAAGTAGTAGTCTTCTTTCTGGATTCTTCGAGTTCCTCTTGTTCGGAAGATGAATAATAGCATTCCTGAGCTACTTTCTGGTCGCCTTTCACCACTCCTACTCCAAAATTGGTTGGGAATTTTAGACATTAATGTACAGTAGATGGCACTGCTTCGAACTTCTTCAGGCCTACCCTTCCCATGATGATATTATAAGCTGATTGGACGTTTTTATCCATTACGAAAAAGCATACTCTCTCTGTTCGACAAGCAGGCCATGTACCGATAAGCATATCCTACTTGATCGTCCCAAGTGGAAAAACTCTCGCTAGTAAAATCAAGGAGGGGTCTATGATAGGGCTCCAATTGGGCTAATTTCAGATTCAAACTATCAAAACATGGGTAGAACATAATGTCTGCCGAGCTACCATTATCCACTAGTACCCGTAAAATCACGACTTCTTTCATTCTCGTCTTGATCACCAATGGGTCATCATGGGGATATAGTACACCTGCCCGGTCGTTCTTAGAGAAACCAATGACCAATTTGTCTTTATTCACCTTCCTCGGGCAATCATCTTCAGCTAGATTTATTCGCTGAATGTACGAGCAGGCTTGAGCCTCGTTGAGATAAGCTTTTCTCTCCGCAGTCAGATCTTCACCTCCTGTATCTCCACCTGTAATAACATTACATTAAAATGATCCAAAACGGATTGAAAATACCTCACGTTCTGGCTGTCTTGGTCTTTTGGGGAGATCGGGGTCATCTTGATCATCTTCCGGATCTTCTTCGTGACTTCTCTTCTTGTCTTCTTTTGCTTGACGAGGAGACTTAGACATTTGCCTTCTTCGGTCGTTGGCCCTTCCACCACCTTGGCGATCAACATACTTAGTCAATTTTTCTCGTCTGATGAGTGCTTCAATTTCATTCTGGATAGCTCTATAACTTTTAGTCGTATGTCCATGATCTTTGTGGAATTCGCAATATTTAGTCTTGTCTCTTCTATCAGGATTTGCCTTCATTTTCGCTGGCCAGGCTAGCTCCTTACTATTCTTGATCTCCTCTAGAATGTGATTTATATCTACCTTTAAAGGAGTGTAATTTCCAAATTTCTTCATCTATTCCAGTGCTTGCTTTCCTTTTGATTGCCTATTGCCACCATTGTTCTTCTGATCCTTCTTTTCGATTTTACCATCTTTCGCCTTGGTCTCCTTAGTGTCTGCATTCTTCTTTACAGCCATAGCTTCCTCGGCATTTATGATTTTAGCTACTTTTGCCATCAGTTCTGCCATGGTTCTAGGTGGATCTTTGGATAAAGTGTAGTACAACTTATTTGGCAACAATCCACTCATCAGAGCAGTAATTGCTATTTTATCCTCGTAATCGTTATTAAAACGAGTAATATAGTCCCTAGTGCTTTCACCTGCTTTCTGTCTAACACTTAGCAAGTGTGCTACTCATTTGACTGGCTTCGCTCCGAAACAAAAGTTCCCGATAAAGAGTTCTGCCAGTTGAAAGAAAGTCTCAATTTTCCCCCGAGGAAGGTTGTTGTACCATATCTGAGCTCATCCGGTAAGAGTTCCTAAAAATGCCCTGCATCTCATCTCGTTTGGAACTGCATAGATAACGGCAGCTGCTTGGTATTGTTCTATATGAAGGACAAGGTCAGTTTTTTCATCATATTTAGGCGTCACCATAGGAGCTTTGAATTTCGATGGTGTGGGAAAATCCACAATTGCCTGGACAAATGGTGTCCCTTGGACAAAAGTTCTTTGTAAAGGATTCTTGGCTTTAGCCATTTTCCCTAATATGTCCTCCAATCTTTGAATATAGCCCTTCCATGCATCATTTCCCTCCTCGGACTTGTTAGTTCGAGCAACTGATCGTGTTGAATTTTCCTCTTGGGATCGAGCTGCTGGTCGTGATTGGGCAGAGCTTTCCTTTAGATCGGATGGTCATGGGGAGTTCCTCGACGCAATCGTAGGAGGACTTCTATTCCTCCTAGGGCCCAAATGATCAAAAGGATAGACTCTACTTAACCTTTCTAGAGCACTCGTCCTTTTGGGAGATAGAGTGATGTATCATTGAGAATCTATAGATCGTACTGATGAAGTCTGACCAGGTTGATAAGAAGGATTATTAGATCTCTCAGTACAATGTGATACGGTGCGTCTAGATTGAGATTCCTCTGGGAATAGCGTTCGCCTAGTTCATGAAGAGGGTAAACGGGTATTTCTATGAACACTTTGTTGTCCTGATTGGGCCGACACTCCACCCTGAACAATTTGTATAAGTTGACGCATAGTTTCCTGTATGGTCGTTTGCCCTTGGGCTAGATTAGCCATTATGCCAGCCAAATCTTGAACATTTGGGGGAATAGAAGGGTTTGGAGGGTTCCCAGTATTTCGATTACTGGATTCCGGATTATCAGCCGTTAATGATGAATTGTTTTTGGTGAAAAATGCTAACTACAGACGTTTCCCAAAGATGACGCCAATCTGTTGATGTAAAAAACTAGATTTGATCTAATTATTTTAATCACAGATAAATATGAATAAATAAATATAAGACAATAGATTTTTAAAGTGGTTCAGCCATAAGGAAATGGCCTACGTCCACTGTTTTTGTATTGCTGACTGTTTATCTGGAATTCTCGATAATAGGTTTACCAGGAAATTCCAGTGTTCCCTTCTAATGAGGAGGTTACAATGTATTTATAGCCTTGAGGCTATACATGTGAAAGGACAATGCGCTATTATCTAGTATACATATACATCTGTACGATAATAATGAACATTTAATGCGCAGTCGTCGTTTTGATTCTCTTGAATTGGGTGCTCTGCACGCTAAGTTGCTCGGAGCGCTTAAGTTTCTTGGGGAGCCTGAGTTGCTCGGGGCGCCTGAGTTGCTCGTCCATAATATTTATATTTGACAAGTAAATCTCCACGTGTCTTCAAGTGATCGGTCCACGTCAGCAGACTAAATTTTGTATCAACAGTGGGTTTCAAAACTGTGCCATATGGATACACATGTTCCTTGGTGGATTCAGATGGATATGACAAATACGGACACTCATCGGATATGTGATCGGCATAATAACAAAGGGTGCACAACAAAGGATGAGACACGCCGACACATGACATCGAGGGTGGTGGAATATAAGGAGCGTGCATGGACGGGTCAAGAGTATCAAGGGCATTCGTGAGAGAGGTGTGACCATTAAAAATATCATAAAGAGACGGCTCGAGATAACCCGCACACGTGTCACGTGGCAATGAAAAATGACCAAAGTAATCCCGTAAAGGACGTTCTTCGGCCATGTGGAGAGAAATATTTTTTTTTGAAATTTTAATTTTTTTTCAAAAGGAAAGAAAATATTTTTGAATTTTCTAAAAATAATGGAAGAATAATATTTTTGGAGTTTTTCTAAAAGGAAAGAAAGAAAATATTTATGGATTTTTTTATAAAAACAAAGAAATAAAATATTTTTTGATTTTTTGGAAGAAAAGGTGGGAAAAAATATGGACACTTGAATTTGCACGAACTCACTAAAACCCGACTACTGAAAAATAAATTGGACACATACGAGTCAAGGATAAATCCTAACTAGCACATAGCCAATTTTTATCTTTAGATTTAGTGAAAGGATAGTCAAATTTTAATTAAGTCCGCGGACGATAAAAAAAATCACGAAAATCTGAGTGATCGCCTTTGCAAAATTATTCTCCTATTGGGCTACCTAGTTGATTGATTTTAAATTTAGTGATGGCTAGGGTAGCACACAATTGGTAAGCGAGTGAGTCGGGTGATGAAATCCCTTCTCGTGAGTGATCGGGTGTAGGTTTTAGTCAATTAATTCATCACACCATTCGAAAATAAATGCGAGAATAAAATCACATAAGAGCACACAAAGCACACACAATAATGGACTCGCTAACAGGAGAGGCGCGATGGTTTGAAAAAAAATACCTCCCACGGTTTTTATGCCGTGGGGTGCCAAAAAATTTGAGTCGACCGGTGGGGGATTACGCCTATCTCAGTCGTCCCCAAGAGTCCTACCGACCCAAGATAGAGAGACTTCTAAATTCTCGCCTTTGGACGCTCTCTCTTTACCTTGTCCGGTTTTCCTATCACGCTTGTCTTCGATTATTACAATTTTTAAATAGAAAAATAAAATAAATATGTCTCTATGCATCGCAATACAAGCCAAGGATAAAATCCTAATACAAGCCTTCTAAAATGAAGAAAAATGGTACTAAAATGCAAAAATATACAAAATAAATGAACTACAAAATTGAATCCGCTCCGAGTGCTTCACGCTCCCAAGAATGGCAACGACGCCATTTGATATTGTTACTTTTTTATTTCCCCGGCAATGGCGCCATTTGATAACGTGACTTTTGCGTATCGTTATTTGAAACCCAAGTTAGTCAAAATCTCAAATACCTACAAATAATAACAATCTCAAGTGTAGAGGTAAGTAAGGGTATCAATCCACTTCCAAGGGGGTCAGCTAGAGACAAAATTAAATGTAGTTCAATTTTTATTTTCTTTTTGTGCTTTTTCACTTTTTCTAATTTTTTTAGCTTTTTCAATATTAAAACAATAGGGTGAGGTGAGGTTTTAAACTAAACTAAACAAAGATGAAAATAACTAACTAGAAAGTGACTAAAATGAAAACAAAGTCTAACACTAAAATAAGAGATAAAGTGAGGTAAATAATTGTGAGAACAATCAAGGAATGAGGTTACACCACAAATTTTAGCTATTCTAACTAATTAATTTAATTAATTGAATTCTCCCAAATTAATATCAAAATTACAAATCAACTCTCGTTGCAAATGTAATTTTAATAGTAACCTTTTAAAAAATTAACTTTAACACTCCACAACTCTAGAAAATAGAACCACACTCCATTTAATTAATCACCCGCTAGGATCGATCAATTAAAATTTATGTCACTCTTAGAAAATAAATTTAGAGTTGAAATTCAAGTTATAATACCCCACTTAAGAAACCCCTATCTCTAGTTCGAATCTAAAATGGGTATTATAACTAGAATTTTGATTTTCTCTCGAAAATCATTTACCCTCTCTTGAGGCGTAAATTTAAGGGTGAGGGATCAAAATTAAAATTCAAAGGGAAATTTCATGTAATCAAACTAATTAAACTAAAATAACATAAAATAAGGGTTTCCCCCCACCCCTGGAAAGGGGATTTATCCTAACATGGTATTAGATTTGACAAATTAATAATCAAAGGCATAAAATAAATGAGAAGAGAAGAGAACAATCAAACCCAATCTCTTGAAGTGAAATTGAACTCTTATTTCCTTGAAATCAGGCACAATCCATCCAATATGAGCATCCAACAATAATCAACTCAATTGAATTTCACACATTTATCACTCACAAATATCTAAAAAAATAAAAATAAAACTATTTACAAATATTTCTACCGAATTTATTCTAACATAACTCTCTACTTTTCTCTCTCTGTTTGATGATCTAAAAAGCTCCTCCAAATGGGGTCTTCTATCTTCAATATATAGTAGGCATAGAGTTAGGGGTATTTTGGGTATATGGCTAAGGGGTGCATGTGGATATGGTGAGGTGTGGGGATAAGTGGGTGAGGGAATAACAATCTGATATTGTTATGGGGGTATTTTTGGGTATTGGGTAAAAGAGTTAGTTGGGGGTAAAATGGGTATTGGGGTTAAAGTTAGTTAAAGTGGCACAAGGGTTTTAATTGGTTTTGGCTTTTTGGATTCGGTTTGGCAGGTGACACAAATCGTGTCTTGGGAGAAACATGGAAATGGGTTTGGGTTTGAAACGGAAGTTGGGTTGCAGGTGTTGTCGGGTTCAGTGGGTAATGTCGTCGGAGGTAGGGGTAACGCCTGGGGTAGGTCGGGTTCGGGTTGAGCAGGTGTTGGGGTTTCGGGGTTGCGTTCGTCGGTACGGGAGTAGGTAGATCCGGAGAAGGCATGGGGCACTGCCGGGTTGAAGTGGGCAGGAGGGGGTGACGATTTGGGTTCCGGCAGGTAGGGGGCTGCTGAGGGATTATGGTTGTGGTGTGGGTCATGGTGTTTTGTTAATGGGGGAAGAGAGAGGAGAGAGAAAGAGGGGGGTTTTGAAAATGATGGAAGAGAGAGGAGAGAGAAGGTGGTTGGTGTAAGTTAGAGAAGATGATGTTGGGGGGTTATTGTGTGGGTGAGGGTATAGGATAATAAGGTGTAGGTGAGGATGAGGATAGGTAGTGTTAGGGTGTGTTAGTGTGTTTAATTTGTGACCCCTAAAAATACCACTAACTAACTAATTAAAAAAATAAAACGATTAAAACTAAAAATTAAATTCCTATTCTAAAAATAAAATAAAATAAAGACTCAATTAAAAATGAAATTAGAAAGAAATAAAAATAAAAATAAAATCTAATAAAACTAAAACTAAAATCCTAAATAAATGTAAAATCACATAAAACTAAAGACTAAAAAAATAAATGAAATCCTAAAAAAAATCTAATCCTAGTAAAAACTAAAAACTAATAAAAATTAAAATAAAATAAAATTAATTAATAAAGATAAAACAGAAAATAAAACTTAGAAAATACTAAGTAAATCTAAAATAAATCCTAAAAATAAAAATGCCTCAAACTAAAAATCTAAAAAATAATAAAAAGGGACAAACAAAACACACACGGGGTTTGGGGTAGGTTTGGGCTAGGTTTAGTGTAGGTTAGGGTTACGGGATAAGGTAATAAACTCCATTTTGCACACAATTGTCTTGATTTAAGCGTTTGAACTCTTCAATGCACAATTTGACCTACAAAATAAACATTTAAGCGCATAAGACCCATATTGCCGAGAATTAGCAACTAAAGTACGTCTATTCGGGATATAAATTGTACAGTTTTGGGTGCTTATCAGTTGGTGAGGAGTCCTAAATGCTTTTATAGCATTTTAAAGTATTATATAGATTTTAATGTCGGCTTACATATTAAATAACAATTATATTTGGGCTTGTATTCTAATTGGGATAATTAAGTGATCTAATTAGGAGAGCCCAATAAGACATCTAAAATGAGCATGAGGTTTGTAATGTCTGGTTACCCAAGAGTCACCTATTAGTTACTCATGAGACGTGGTTACTCAATTATTGGTTACTCAAGAGTCACCTAATTAGAATGTATGGGATTCTAATTAGTTGCCTATATAATGAAGGGTTCTAGTCTTTAAGACTAATGCACTCATATACTCTCCTTCTCATTTTTTTATCATTGAGAGGGGGATTAATCTGTTATAGACCTCTAACCCCCAAGTCTCAATCACCACTGTGGATTCAGGTACACATTTCTAACAATTTTATTATGTAATCTTGATAATCTAATATATAGATATTAGGAATTTCATCCCAATAAGTAGTATCATAGCAACTTCATATTAGATTATAGGGATTGTTATCATAATTATGATTTAGGAATGATTTAGGAACGATCTGGAAAGAACCCATATGGCTTTTAGGTTTCTATATAGAAGTTTATACATATTTTATGATGATTTTCATAATCATAATCCCTCAATTGATTAAAGGATTGTTGATTTTAGATCCATTGTGTTTTTTGATTACTCTCAAAAGGGTTTAATTCATGATGGATTTGGATGGATTAATTCAGTTTTGTTTAAGATATATTGAAAATAATTTTTTAGGGATGTTTTCAGCGACATATTTCGTTTTCCTACTCAGAATTTTACGAAATTTTGATGGTCACCTGGAAACGTCTGGCACCCCCCTATCTCGATGATTTGACATCTTTTAAACCCTTAAAAATGGGTTTTACCATTTTTAGTAATAATGTCAACGCTAATAACTCTCGCTTAAAAATTGATTTTATGATTCCACGAATTGAAGAGTGGTCGTGAAGAGATTGTTTATGTTTTTGTAGTGATAATTAAAAAAAATCATTTTTGAAAAAATAAATTATTTTTCCATATTTTATGGTATAAATCACTACATGTATTTTTTGTCATTAAATGTTTATTCTAAGATTCATGTTATGTATTTTTTGGTGTTGACCAAAGGCTCAATATAAAGTTTTGAATATTAGACAGATGATAAGGTGTTCATATGGTTGATGGGCGGAAGAAGAATCCCGTCAGGGGAACATATGTATCTGAATAGTTTGGATGCAGGATATTTTTTATGGAACCAAAGCCATGCTCCCATTTGTGGTATTAAATTAATAACCTTTTGTCTTATATCTTTAAATAAATTAATTGAAGTAATACGTTATCAAAGTAACCACTATTGTGTAGATTAATCTATTTCGAGTTATCAAGATGTGTGTG
The DNA here is from genome assembly GCA_949130495.1 of Sambucus nigra. Lineage (NCBI taxonomy): Eukaryota > Viridiplantae > Streptophyta > Magnoliopsida > Dipsacales > Adoxaceae > Sambucus > Sambucus nigra. The sequence goes on from OX422208.1 coordinate 300,321,755, forward strand.
TTTATTATTTATGCGATTAGTGATCGGTCCAAAAGAAGGTTGCTAATTGGCCAATTAATAAATATACATGCGGGAATAAAACATGTGATGATTATAAAGTTTCTATGTGGATAATATACCGACCCAAAGGAAGATTGTTGTCTGACCCGATTTATCGTCAACGTTTGATTCCTGCTCTAAAAGTACAACTTAAAAGTTAATGTTTATGTCCAAAGACTACATGTTAATATTGTGCTAGGTATTTAAAATAGGACTCACCATTACAGTTGTATAAAATTTATGTCATGCATTTATTCTTTTAATATATCTTGACATGAATTTTAATTTGAGTTTATGTTATTTATTTGTTCTATGAATTCATTTACTTCTTCTACTACTAATATCACTGTCAACATGAACACAATTTTTGTGCTTAACGACATAAACTTCAAGAAATGGGAAGAGAACATTTTGATAGTTCTCGGCTTCATGGATTTAGACTATGCACTAAGGAAAGAACAAGATGCTCCTCTTACGAGAAAAGTTTCATTAAGGATAAAACGAACTTTGAGAAGTGGGATCTTTTTAATCGCTTAATTCTAATGATGTTAAAGTGCAACGTTCCAGAAGCATTTAGGGATGGTATGTCCGATGAGGCAACTGCTAAGGGTTTCCTGTTAGATATTGAAAATCATTTTGCAAAGAACAAAAATACTGAAACAAATACGCTTTTAGCTGACCTTATCCAAATGAGGTGTAAAGGTAAAGGAAACAAAATGGAGTACATTATGGATATGTATAATATCGCTTCAAAGCTTAAGGCACTAAAGCTAGAACTGTCTGATGACTTGCTCATGCATCTAGTACTGATTTCCCGTTCTGCACACTACGGACAATTTATAGTTAGCTATAATACTCAAAAGGATAAATGGACTCTTAATTAGCTCATTTCTCACCGTGTGCAATACGAAGACAAATTGAATCAAGAAAAGACAATTGAAAGTGCTCATATTGCATCTACCTCAAAGAATAATGACCAAAAAAGGAATAATAATAAGGAAACTGTACCAGGAATATCACAACCCAAAATTTCACAGAAGAAGTAGGATCTAGAGTTTACTCATTTCTTTTGCAATAAACCTAGGCATATGAAGAAGGATTGTTCCAAGTACGCTGCATGGCGTGTAATGCAAGGTACACTTCTCACTTTGGTTTGTTCTAAAGTTAATTTGACTTTTGTACCAAGTCATACTTGGTGGGTAGATTCTGGTGATACTACTCATGCAAGTAGGTCTATGCAAGGTTTCCTGTAGAGCCAACCGATATGTAATGCTGAAAGATTCATCAATGTAGGCGATGAAAAAATAGTTCCAGTTCAAGAGATTGGGACCTTGAGATTATCTTTTGAGACTAATCATTTTATTTAATTAAGAGAGACTTATGTAGTACTGTCTTTGAGACGGAATTTGATTTCTATTTCTGTTCTGGACAAATATTGTATTTTTTATTCTTTTGGAAATAAAAAGTCAGTTTTTTTCTTAATTTTACTCTTGTTGCGGCTGGTTCTTTAATGAATAAATTATATATGTTGAATACCAACGCTTCATTTAGTGAAACCTTGCAAATAACTACACGAGGCACAAAATGCAAATTGACTAATAAGAATTCCATCGCCTTATGGCACAAATGTTTAGGTCATATCTCCCAAAGGGAGTTGAAAGGCTTGCATCAGACAAAATACTTGAGCCCCTTGATTTAATAGACTTTGATGTTTGTATTCGGTGTATAAAGGGGACACAAATAAATATTTGGAAATTAAGTGCCAAAAGGAAACCTGGCGTCTTAGAATTGATACTTACTGATATTTTTTGTCCATTTCCTACGATTTCTTGGAATGATCAGAAGTATTTTATCACTTTTATAGACTATTATTCTCGTTATGGGTACTTATACTTAATTCATGAGAAGTCAAAATCCTTGAGCCTTTTTAAGGCCTTTAAAGTCAAAGTTGAAAATCAACTAGCCAAGAAGATTAAAGTTGTCAAACTTGACCGTGGTGGTGAATACTATGGAAGATATGACGGACAGGTGAACAACGTCTAGAACCTTTTGCCAAATTCCTAGAAGAATGTGGTATCGTCCTACAATACATAATGCCATGATAGCATAACATGGATGGTGTTGTTGAGAGACAAAATAAAACGCTTAAGGACCTGGTAAGAAGTATGATTAGTCATTATTCTTTGCCAGAATCACTCTGGGGAGAGGAGCTTAAGACTGATATATATATTCTAAATATAGAACCTAGTAAAGTGGTAGCTAAAGCCTCTTATGAATTATGGATAAGCTGAAAGACTGTCATTAAGAATTTACACATTTCGGAATGTCCAGCTGAGGCAAGGCCGTATAGGCCAAATGAAAAGAAACTAGAATCAAGAACTATTAGCTGATATTTTAGTGGGTACGCTTAATGATCGAGGGGTTTCAAGTTCTATGATCCCTTAACAAAGTCCTTTTTTGAGATGGGAAATTCGAGATTTTTTTAGGATATTGGGTTTGAGGGGGAAGATACGGTTAAGAATAAGAATGTTGTCTTTGAAGAGGAATCAATTCCTCTTCCGAACATTGTTCAGTAGGGTTCAAGAAGACAATTAGAAGGAATTCCCTACTCAAAATCAAAGAGTTACTTCAGATGAGTAAACTTAATAACCTCATGAGGAATTTCCAATAAGGCGATCCACTAGAGAAAAAAGAAGTGTAATTTCTAGTGATTACATTATGTTTCTTTAAGAGCATGAATTTGATATAAGGTCAACAAAAGATGATCCAATAAACTTTCAATAATTCAAACAAAGTGCCAACTGTCAAAAGTGTAATGATGCCATGAATGATAAGATGAAATCCATGAGAGATAACAACGTTTGGGATCTTATCAAGTTGTCTGAAGGTGTGAAGCCCATTGATTGTAAATGGATATTTAAACCAAACGAGACTCTAAGGGAAATGTTGATGGATATAAGGAATGTCTAGTCGCAAAAGGTTTCACTCAGAAGGAAGGCATTGACTATAAAGAGAATTTCTCTCTAGTTTCGATGAAAGACTCTTTCGGGATAATAATGACACTTCTATCTCATTTTGATTTAAAGCTACATTAGATGGATGTTAAGATGGCTTTTCTCAATAGTAACATTGAGGAAACCATAAATATGGTGATATTAGAAAACTTTGTCACTAGTGATCTAAAGTTTATGGTTTGTAAACTCAAGAAATCCATCTATGGTCTCAAACAAGCTTCCCGTTAATGGTATCATAAGTTTCCTCAAGTCATTATCTCATATAGTTTTGAGGTTAATACAGTTGATGACTGTGTATATCATAAGTTTAATGGGAGTAAACTTATCTTCCTTGTGCTCTATTTTGATGTCATACTATTGGCTAGCAGTGATATAAGATCATTGCACGAAACCAAAAGATTTCTAACTAAGAATTTTGATATGAAAGATCTTGGTGATGCCTCTTTTGTAATAGGAATTAAGATACACCAAGATTTCTCTTAGGATATCCTTGGATTATCACAAAAGAGCTATATTGAGAAAGTACTCACTAGATTTGGCATAAAAATTATGCACAAGGAGATATTCCCATGATTAAGGGAGACAAGTTTAGTCTTTGTCAATTCCCCAAGAATGAGTCTGAAGGTAAAAAAAATGAAAAAGGTTCCTTATGATTCAGCTATAGAGAGTCTTATGTATTCTCAAGTATGTACGCGTTCAGATTTAGCTTACATAGTGTGACACCCCGACTAATTAAATACCGGGTAGCTACTCCTTTATTAAATTAATACAAAATGCCAAGTTGGTTCAGTTAATAGCATCACCGTCGAAAACATTTTAAAAATTACTAACCACCTAGTATTTAAAAAGTAAGTGTCAAATTTTAAATTAAATCTGATTAACATGCAATAAAAGAATTATGAAAGAATAACATAACCATTCACCATAAAGAAGCAATAGAATAACCAACAAATAATAATAAGTCTGGAGGAAATACTCCTCACAACAATACCACAACTGAAATGAATAAAATAGGGTATCCTGAATTAATTACAAACCAAAGTCTGAATAACTGAAAGATAAAATGTCTCTAATAGGAATGGGCGACATGCCCTACAATGATGAAACTGAATATGGAATCAAGACTAGAAAAGAGGTGTCTGCTGTCAAGGCCCTGTAACTTCCACAACAGCTACAGCTCATCACCTGAATGGAAATACTATGCATGGTGTCCTTGTAGCTGGACACCTAAAAGGTTTTTACAAAAAAGTAGATTTGAAAGCAAACGGGTCAGAGCCCGAAAGTGGAGAGTATTTTAAAAACAGCAAGTGCTTTAATAACATTTAAAACAATAAATGCAAAATACATGTTAGGACGTGCTCTCACATGAAATACTCACCTCTCGTCTAACTGTGCACTCCTAACGTTCCTGAACCCATTCATGTGTTTCTCATATCTATCTAGTTCAAAAGAGTTTCTAACATTTCTACTCGGTTCACGTTTTGTTTCCAACCTTAACAATTAAATAGAGAGTTCTACTTTAATTCTCGGATTCCCAGTTATTAACAAAACCATTTATTGGTATGAGTCCCCTATTTATCTTTTCATAATGTTACAATAACCATACTCACAATTAAACATAACAAATTCCTTTATCCTTTAACCGTATACTATTCACATCATAAATATACAATACAAGCACCCCGAGGCTAAGCTGCGGTGTACACATACTCTGCTATCCATCCCGGTACATCACGTACATAAGGATTACAAATTCTGAATCTCTCAAGAATTATTGGAATAAGCACCACACACAAAAATGGAGGCAAACATAATTCAACATATCCATGGTCACGTACATACCTACGCTCCATAGTCAGCTGGCTTATTAACTCACAAATAAGTCGTTCTCTTGAACTATGTCCTCGAGGTACCAATCTAAATTCGGGCAACACAAAGATTAGATGGCCCTAAGCGAACGTAAACCTCCCGTGATAGCAAGTATGGTAGGTATGTCATACACATAAAATCATATGCTAAGCATTCACACATCTTAGATATCTCAATATTAATAAAGGTATACTCTACATCCTTATACCATTATTCCAATTTTATATATTTTAGGTCTCCCGATAATATAAAATTTAAACTGGCGACACGTCTCACGTCATAGTTTCTTATACTTAAAACCTATCTCAAAGGGATTATTAAGTTTCCTATTATTCCCACATATAACATCATTATTCTTAAGGTCCTTACTTCTGCCCCAAACCTCATTTCATCAAATTATTCAAATTTACTCTTTTAACCCAAATATTATCTCACTCATCGAATTTCATTAGATTTAGAACAATTCCTCAATTTGAATTCTAATTAAGGTCCAAATTTTATAACCATACCTACTGGTCTTCCTTAAGTTTAAGGATATTCATAAAGTCTCCAATGAAAATTTTCTAAGGTTAACATCATTAAAATTTAACTAGGAAAATTTTACTCATTCTGGGAAGGTCGATCGATCGACCTTTACCTTCGATTGATCGATGGTGGTCGATCGATCGACTGATGAATGTCGATCGATCGAACGCACTAGGTAGGCTACGGACTGCTTCGTTTTGCAGTTTTTAAATCATCTCAAAACACCATTATAATGCATGAAACTCTAATCTAACGTTATAATATCATCATACAACCATCCTATAACATTGTTAACGTTCTAAAACCAATAATTTATCAACTAAGGGCTTTATTTGGATCAAAACTTCATCAAGAACCCTAGTTTTCTACTTCTTTCAAGAACAATACAAATCTCTTCTTTAATCCGTTTTTAGATCATCAAGGGTCATAATTTGAATTCATAATTCTTCCAGAATATGTCTACATGCAATTCCTAACATAGTTCATAGTTTTAATCCTCAAATTCATGGGTCTATATCAATCTTCCAAGACAAAATTCGATAGTTACCTAAACACTGAAGAACACATTCATTGCAATAATTGAAACTAAACCACTTGCCTTATGTTCTTCAGATTTGTTGTTGGTTGAATTCCTCTCTCTCTCTCTGCAGAATTCTCCTCTCTCTCTCTCTCTCTCTCTCTCTCTCTCTCTCTACAAGTTCTTCTCAAAATGACAATGGAGGTGGAGGTTGGTTTTTTGGCAAGTTTAAGGTTTCTAAACTTCTCCCGTAGCCCACTACCTAGATTGGGGTTGGAAATGGTTTAGTGGGTTAAGACTAAGTCAGATTTTTAACTCTAATTTTCGTGGGTTTTAATTCCCAAAATTCCGAAATTACCAAACTACCCTTTTGGGTTGCCGGTATGGCCTAAAAATGCCCCGAGACCCAAACTAAACCCCCGGCTAGTGTTTTCTGACTATTTCGACCCTTTTGGACGCGTTGGCGCACTCAAAATGACCATACGGTTGATAAAAATAAAATTCACTTTTTAATTTAAATAATTAACCACCTGACGCGACTGTCACGCGCGTCCCAACAAAATTTTCCAAATTGCCGTATTTCAGTCTCGCGACAATTTCAATATTTTCAATATTTATAAATTGACATATATACACATTATAATCAAATACCAACTCACATCTCGTTAGTATTTTATCCAAATTAATTCTCAATTAATTCACATTTAATTTAATAAATCCCATAAATAAATATCGATAAAAATGCGGGGTATTACATATTTCCCCCCTAATAACAGAATTTCGTCCCGAAATTCGAAACTAAAAAGTACCTGGTAAAAACAACTCTGGATAACGTTCACGCATCTCATCCTCGCGCTCCCATGTGGACTCCTCGGCATTATGATGCCGCCACTGAACACGTACTAACGGAACTATCTTTGACCGCAGTTTCCTCTCACTTCGGTCCAAAATAGCAATCGGCCCCTCCTCGTAGGAGCTATCGGGCTGGAGATCGATGTCCTCCAAAGCAATGTGAGAATGAGCCAAATTGTCTCTAAGATATTTCCTTAGCGAGGAAATATGAAACACATCATGAATCCTGTGCAAATGCTCCGGTAACCCAAGTCTATATGCAACAGACCCAATCCGCTCAATGATAGGAAATGGCCCCACATATCTCGGTGCCAACTTCCCCTTCTTCCCAAATCGCATAATCCCCTTCATAGGAGATACTCTGAGTAAAACCTGGTCCCCCACTTGGAACTCCTTGAAGAACCTCTTCGCATCAGCATAACTCTTCTGTCGATCTTAAGCTACCCGAATGCGACCCCGTATCAATTCTATCCTCGTCGAAGTATCCTGAATCACTTCCGGCCCAAGTAGTTTGTTGTCCCCCATCTCCAACCAACATGCTGGGGAACGACAAGGTCTACCGTACAACGCTTCAAATGGAGCCATGCCAATGGTGAACTGGTAGGAGTTGTTGTAAGCAAACTCCACCAGTGGAAGATACTGCTCCCATCCACCCTAAAAATCAATGATGCACATACGCAACATGTCTTCCAACATCTGATTTGTACGTTCGGTTTGCCCATCGGTCTGCGGGTGATACGCTGTACTCAACCGCAATTCCGTGCCCATGGTCTCCTGAAAACTCTCCCAAAATCATGAAATAAATATCTTATCTCGGTTAGACACGATATTTAGGGGCACACCGTGAAGTCTCACTATTTCTGCAATAAAAAGCTGGGCATACTGTCCCGTAGTGTAGTCTGTCCTTACGGGTAGAAAATGAGCGAATTTGGTTAACCTGTCCACAATTACCCAAATGGAGTCGTGACCCCTCTGTGACGTAGGTAACCCCGTGATAAAGTCCATGGATATGCTCTCCCACATCCACATCGGGACCTCTAATGGCTGTAGAAGTCCTGCCGGTCTCTGATGGTCCACTTTTACCAGCTGACAAGTGGCGCATTTAGAAACAAACATGGCAATATCTCTCTTCATCCCGCTCCCCCAATACTGACGTCTCATGTCTTGGTACATTTTGTCCCCACCGGGATGTACCGCGAACCGTGAGCCGTGCGACTCTGCCATCACCTCGTGTCGCAATTCCTCCCCTTCCGGAACTACCAGTCTCCCATTGAAGCGTAATCCCCCGTCTGAACTAACGGTATAGGAATCGGCTCCCTCTGCTAATAATTGAACTATCTGCTCCTGACAGAACGAGTCATCTGCTTGTGCCTTCACCACTCTCATGACAATCTGCGGTGTAACAGTCATCACCGACATGAATGATCGGGCCACTGCATCCTGGTGTCCCAACTCTTTCCACTTTGCCTTCCACACTTCTGCCACTTCATCTACTGGTCTACGGCTCAACGCGTCTGCTACCACGTTAGCCTTCCCCGGGTGATATTGGATATCAAACTGATAATCCTTCACGAACTCAAGCCACCTTCGTTGCCGCATATTCAACTCCTTCTGCGTGAATAGGTACTGTAAGGACTTATGGTCTGTGAATAATCGAAACTTCTCCCCCAAAAGGTAATGTCTCCAAATTCGAAGGGAAAATACCACTGCCGCTAACTCCAAGTCATGGGTGGGGTAATTCTTCTCGTGAGGCTTAAGCTTACGGGAAGCATAAGCTATGGCCTGACTCTCCTACTGCAATACACCTCCAAGTCCTTGTAAGGACGAATCGGTGTAAACTAGATACTCAACTCCCGGTCTCGGCAATGCTAACACAGGTGCTGAAGTCAACTTGTCCTTCAACTCATCAAATGCCAACGGACAGGCATCACTCCAGATGAATGGCACACCCTTACGAGTCAGATGTGTCATGGGGCCCGCTATCTTGGAGAAACCCCGAATAAACCTCCTGTAGTATCCTGCTAAGCCCAAGAAACTACGAATCTCAGTCGGTGTCGTGGGCTGTCCCCACTCCCTCATCGCGGATACCTTCCCCGGATCAACAGATATCCCCCGGTCGGAAATGATATGTCCCAAAAACTGAACCTCCTTCAGCCAAAACCCGCACTTCTCATACTTTGCATACAGCTCGTTCTGACGTAACGTCTGCAAAACCTGCCTCAAATGCTCGGCGTGCTCCTCCTCTGTCTGAGAGTAAACCAGAATGTCATCAATGAAAATAATGACGAACTGATCTAGGAACTCTCTGAACACCCTATTCATCAAGTCCATAAACACGGCTGGAGCATTGGTCAAACTAAAAGGCATAACCTGAAATTCGTAGGAACCATATCTCGTTAAGAAAGCAGTCTTCGGGACGTCCTCCTCCCTTATACGCAACTGATGGTATCCCGATCTCAAATCAATCTTTGAGAAGAAAGAAGCTCCTCTCAACTGGTCGAATAAGTCATCGATTCGAGGCAACGGATACTTATTCCGTATCGTGACTTTATTCAACTCCCGGTAATCCACACACAACCTCAACGATCCGTCCCTCTTCTTTACGAACAATACAGGGGCACCCCATGGCGAAGTACTCCTACGGATAAACCCCTGACCCAACAACTGCTCGATCTGATCCCGTAACTCTCTCATCTCAACTGGAGCCATACGGTAAGGTGTGCGGGCAATAGGCCGAGTGCCCGTCGTCAAATCAATCACAAAATCTATCTCTCTACTCGGAGGTAATCCAGGTATATCCTGAAATACATCGACAAACTCTCGAACAACCGGAATCGAATCAAGTGGTATCACCACTTCCTTAGAGGTCTCCTCCTCTATATAGTACAAGTGAGTGGACGATCCTCCCTCAGGACGAGGCATCGCCACTAAAAACATCTCCTGCCTGGGAATGGCAAAGATAATACTCCTACTAAAGCAGTCAATCATGGCTCGGTACGCAACAAGCCAATCCATACCAATAATGGCATCATACTCTGTCATATCTAATACTAACATATCCGCGGGTAAAGTAAACCTCCCAATCTCTATACCCACACCTCTATATATGAGCGAAATCACGGAACCCCTACTCAACGACGAATCTACACAAGTAACCGTACTCTCGGCGGTGTATAACAACCCAATGGTGCGTGCAAATCTCATAGCAATAAAACAGTGTGTGGCCCCCGTGTCAAACAAAATACGCCCCTGAGTCCCCTGAATAGAGAACATACCCTCAATGGCTGGTGGATTCTGTGGGGCTGCGGCCTGCTGGAGCTGATATACTCTCCCATGCTGCAGCTGTCCCTGCTGAACTGGGACCGCTGGAATGGGTGGTAACGCTGCCATCTATGGTGGTGCTGGGAGGGCGGCAGGAAACATAGGCCTCTGCGGCTCCTGTCGAGCACCCTGTTGCTGCTGCTGTGGGGCCCTGCCCTTATCAGGACACTCCTGACGTTTTTGGCCAATCTTACCACAAATGAAACACTTCCCCGGGAAGTTTCCCCCTCGCTGCCCCTGCTGACCACGGCCCTGGTGACCGTTACCATTTCTGCCCTGGCCTTGCTGTCCCTGGTGAAACTGCTGCTGTTGACCATTTTTCCCCTACTGGCCGTTCGGACCCTGATGGCCCTGCCTAAAACCTCCCTGTCCGTGCCTGAAATTCCCCGATGTGGCACCATTTCCTCCAGTCCTGCCCTGATGGCTGGACTCTCGTGATCTCTTGCTCTCAGCCATGTGAAAGCGGTGATCCTGGCAGTGTAACAGTGCAGCGTTAACCACGTCAGAATAAGTGGCCAACGAGAGGTTCCCTAACAAATGCTGACGAATCCTCCATGTCAATCCATCGGTGAACTTCTGGATCTTTTTCTCTTCTGTCGGTATCTCATCTGGGACAATATTCAGTAGATTTGTAAATTCGGCCTCATACTCGGCCACAGTCTTTCCCTCCTGTCTAAGATTCATTAGCTTCCTCCTCATTTCCGTGTGAACTGTTGACGAAAAGTACTTGCGGTCAAACCGCACCCAAAACTCCTGTATCGTGAGAGTGTCTCTCTCCTCCACGGTGGTAATAGACTCCCACCACTGCATTGCAGATCCAACTAGCTTGAAAGTAGCTATCACCTGCTTTTGAACTTCGGTGCACTCATACATCCTCAAGTGCCGCTGAATGTCTTTCCTCCACTGACTTGAAACCACAACATCGGAGCTACCTGCGAACTCCGGCGGGTGCGCTTTCTGAAAAGCATCACGTACACGTTCCCAAGCAGACGGGAATGCATGTACCTAAACTGGCGCGGCTACTGGAGCCTGGGGTGGTGCCTGCTGTACAACTGCTAGAGCGGCATTTACCGCTTGGGCTACAATGGCTGCAACCTCAGCGGCATTCATGGTGCCCTGTACTGGCGCTGGCTGGGGCTCCGGCTGTGCAATCCTAGGAACCCGTGGTGCACGTCGTGGAGGCATCTGAAATAAGAGTAAAGTCTATAAGTTCGCAGTTATAAACTTAAAATAGGTGAAGAGCGAAGCATACATAAATGAATACAACAGTCCTAAAATATAGGGCTCTATATCAAAGAAAGCTCGGCGGAAACATAATAAGCCGTACAGATCCTAAAGGACACTAGAACCCGATGCTCTGATACCACCTGTGACACCCTGACTAATTAAATACCGGGTAGCTACTCCTTTATTAAATTAATACAAAATGCCAAGTTGGTTCAGTTAATAGCATCACTGTCGAAAACATTTTAAAAATTACTAACCACCTAGTATTTAAAATTGACACTTACTTTTTAAATACTAGGTGGTTAGTAATTTTTAAAATGTTTTCGACAGTGATGCTATTAACTGAACCAACTTGGCATTTTGTATTAATTTAATAAAGGAGTAGCTACCCGGTATTTAATTAGTCGGGGTATCACACATAGTAAGTATATTGGGAAGATATTTGAGTAACCCTGAGATGGGTCATTGGAAAGAAACCAAACGGGGATAGTGTATTAAGAGAGAACAAAAGATTACATGTTCATATATTGGAAGTCATATAGTTTAAAGATCATTGGGTATTCTGACGCCGATCTTGCGGGTTGCCAGGATACTAAAATATCCATTTCTGGCTATGTTTACACGTGTGTATAGAAGCACTATTTCCTCTAGGAGTGCTCAGAAATCATTCATTGCATCTTCCACTATGGCAGCAGAGTTCATATCTTGTTATGAGGTAACAAATCATGCGATATGGCTACGAAATTTTGTCAGTGGGCTGCAAATTGTGGATACTATTAAAAGACCACTAAATATATATTGTGATAATAATTAGAAGTTTTATATTCAAATAACAACAGACGCTCGTCGAAGTCTAAGCACATAGATATTAAGTTTCTTTTTGTTAAGGAAAGAGTTTAGAGTAAGATAGTGTCTATTGAACATATAGGAGCAAACTCTATACTCGCGGATCCCCTTACTAAAGGCTTACCACTCAAGGTCTTTCATGATCACACTGCTCATATGGGTGTTGTCTTTTCTGATAATATGCACTTTCATTGGAGTTTGTCCTTTTCTTCTTTGATGGTATAGAGATGCTTTATGTATATTTCAATTTTCTGCATAATAAAGTTGATGGTATTTTCATTTTGCTGTTTACTCTAAATGTATTGTCTTTTAATTATGGTATAACATAAGCTTTAAAAGACAAAGGTTTGATCTCACTTCAAAATAAAGTAAGGATCAATTGGAAATAGGCAGGTCTGAGATCACATTGCATGTAATTTCTAGCCACACATCCATACTTGATTTATGCCAATACCCCGTAGTTATATATATATATATATATATATATATATATATATATATATATATATATATATATATATATATATATATATATAATTGGACATTTAAATTATGTGGGTGACACATAATCTAATTAAATCAATAAATAATGAGAAAATATCAAATATTAATTTAAAGTGAAACAAATTAATATTTATGTGATAATATATTTATTAGTGTGATATAGTATATAAAATGTAATACCAAATAATATTATATGGTAAGTGAGTAAACATGATAGGAGTTAATTGTATCTTAATTAGGACACGTTTAATTAGTTATATGAGGTTAAGATGGGAATATTTTTATAAGTGACTCAAATGATAATTTCGAGTACATGGTTTATCTGAAATGGGTTAAAATAGTCAAAATTAGGTACCTGGGGGTAGTGTTTGGGTCTTGGGGGATTTTTAGACTAGTTTGTATTGAAATATGATTAATTGTGTCATTTTAATGGGAGGTGAAAAGTCAAAAACGTGATAAAGGTTATAAAATGAAGGGTTAAGGTTAAATGCATAGTCATTTCACAATTCTAAAAGTCTTAGTGAGTCATATCTAAGGTTCGAGAGGATGCGAAAAGAATTTTGAAAGCCTAAGAGTTCAAGAGGAAAGTGAAGAGACAATAGAAGAAAAACTCAAGAACTCAAGAGGACTAAAGAATTTGGAAAAGATTTTGAAGATTTTTCATTAGCTTCAATCGAATTCAGACTCTAAGAACCTAAAGGCAAGTGGTTATCTTTCTATTTATATTGTGTTCAATTTTAATTCATATTATGATTGGGAGTTGATTTTTGGGTAGGATTCATATACAATTGAGATTTTTGACAAATAATTTCAGAAAAATATCTGTGTGATTATTTAAGATTGAAATTTAGAATTTGAAACCCATAATGATAGATGGATTATAAATTAGAAGATTGAAATTGATAAATTGCTATGAGATAGGGTGACTTTTAATATATGTAGAGATTTCTACCTAAATCCGTGAAATGATCATATGCGGGGAGATAAGTGTTCAAAATAAATATAATACATGTTTGGAATTGTCGGACATTGAATTTTTTTGAAGAATTATATGTTAGGAATTATGAATTTGGGGTTGGAACTTTGTGGAAAACAAAATTCAAATAGGCAAAAATGAGAGGAATGAGAAAAATCGTTTTGGAGAGTTTTAGGTCATCATTTTAAGTGCTTGCGGAAGAGAATTGAGAAAAACTCAAAACATACCTGACTCAATTTTTCGTGTAGAATCCAAATATGGAGTTGAATTGGTGATTCGGATAATGTTTAAATATAATTTTCTGCCTTTTTAAAGCAGGCATAAAATTGGTATTTTATTCGGGGTGAAATTTAGCGTACTTGAGGTTAATTATACTTGGGGATTTATTAATGAATTTTTGAAGGAATATTCGAGAACATAGTTATACGGGTTGATTAAAAAATATTCAAAATTATAGTTTGAATATCAATTAATTAATTAAGTGAACAATTAATTAACTCAGTACATAATGGAGCATTGGGTGGTAATGCATTTTGTGCCATTTGTGATAGGCATAATTAAATAAATTATTATTGAATGTATACATGTGTGAAAATTATATATATATATATATGTGTGTGTGTGTGTGTGCGTGTGAAAGATATAATGACACACACCTCTACGGGCTATCATCGGAGTTTGCACGAGTGAATGACCATCCTTGGCTAGAGAATGTTGGGTAAGTATTAGTCACATGTCATAGTTGCCACGCACGTGCCTGTTACGGTTGAGTTCGAGGTGAGGTAATTATGGGTATGGTTATTTCTCACTATCAAGGCACCTATGACCGCCTCCAACGTCGTTGTTTGTTTTCTATCATAGTTCGGTGTGACATCCCGATTCGGTAGCCAGGATGATGTCAGTATTCCTTGGAATATGATAGCATTAGAGACCCGTATCCAGTAAATCATTATTGTCATTAGGGATGACAATTATACATATATAGTGAGTGATATATAATGTAATAATAAAATATGTATATATATATATATATATATATATATATATATATATATATATATATATATATGTGTGTGTGTGTGTGTGTGTGTGTGTACAGAGAAGTATATACAGGCATGATGAATTAAAATATGAGTATTAAAAGTTATTAGAAATGAGACAATAAATTATAAAGGTTAGCGGATGTGAATGCTAATTATATAAAATACGCAAGATGGGATAGCGTATCGAATTAAGGATACTTGGGGACTAGTTAGGCGGGCAGCATAACTAAGTGATTAAAATGCATACGTTAGATGCGCACATTAGATGAGGGGTGAGTAATATTTCATGTGAGTGCAGTACTGATTTAAATATGGAAGAATGGACAAATAATTAATTATGTATTTTAATTACTTGAAAAATATTTTCAAAAGGATTTGGGCTCTGACCCGTATAAAATTTATTTTCAAAATATTTTAGGTATCCAGCCACATCGATGCGAAGATGATTATTCTTCCAGGCATCGGAGTTGCGGAAATTGTGGGACATTGCAGGATTTAATGTAGTCGATTCTTTTCTTGCATTCTAGACATGATTCTTTTCATATTCGGGCATGTTGCCAATGTCAGTCAGATTTATTTTATTTTATTTCATTATAGGGATTTATTGTATGAATGTTATACCGATAGTTTATTCGGTTACGTTTGCATGCAATGGATTTCTATTTCAGACTTAATATGTGATTGTGAATATTTTTTATTGTTAGAATAAATTATGATTTAATTATAATGTTGTTGTGTCATGTTGATAAAGATTAAAATTGACACACGATGATGGTTAGTAATTAATTGGTTCGATAGTGATGCTAAGAATGAGCCAATGAGATTACTATTTTATTTTAGTAGAGGTATGGCCACCCATTATTTTCATAAGCAGGATGTTACATATGGTGTCAAGGCATCACATTCTAGAGTCATTAGGATCTGTGTGGACTTATTACGTTTTTTGTCGCACCGTTCTTTGATATAGAGCCCTATGTTTAGGACTATTGATTCATATTACGATATACGTTCTCATGCTATTATGTATAATGGAAGTGAATCTTATAGGAGTCCGGGTGAGTTTCGAAAGTCGAGTAGGAGAAGGACGACCAACGACGTACAAGGACCATTTAAACAGCCAGCGATATTGGCAATTTAAAGTATAAATTTTATCCATGGGAAAATGTGATAAGTTCAATGTGATACAAGGGTGTCAAAATATTCAGGTTAGCACTAGGTTGCGCGTGAAATGGGTTAGTAGATGTATAGTTAGTATCACTTTTGAGTGTGTATATTTACTGTTGGGTAGCGGGACTCTCTTTAGTTCCATTTATAGGTAAGCAGGTGTGAATATTGGGAGGATATGTTTTTAGAGATTTTCTCATTTTAGAGAAATGTTATGTGAGTGTGATGTTATACTGGGTATGGGTTTATTAGCAATGGTGAACTATTATAGTAAGTCTATCATGTTAGCTGTTCCAGGGCTGGATGTGTTATTTTTTCAATTGTTCACCTGAAAGAGGGTCAAGTCATATATATATATATATATATATATATATATATATATATATATATATATATATATATACTGAAATGGAAACTTCAGAGAATATATTTTCCTCGTTATATTTGATCCCGATGAGTAAAAACTATACTGTTGTGATTTAGAGGATATCAAGTTTAAGGCCGAGAGGAGATATTTCGCTTGTTATTGATTTAGTACTGGAGACTTAGTGATAGTGCGAGCACAGTGTTATATGACTCCTTTAGATATGGGGAAGTGGAGGATTAGTCATATACGTCTGGTGATAGGATTTTGGATGTCCCATTAATGTGTTTTGAGGTAAAGGATCTCGATAAGTGATATTGCCAAGTGATAGGGCATTGAGGAAATTCCTTAGTTGAATTTCAATTGCGTGACGTTCCATTCACAAACTTTAATAAACATCGAGAGTTAGAATACGTTATTAGATGCCAGGTCATCAGTTTTAAATGTTAATTATGTCACGCGTGGAGAAAACACTTGGAGGCGAGAGTTATTATAGGAAGGCTAACACCACTAGTGGATAGGTGGGCAATCTTGAAGATATTTATTCGCGATTAGTGGGGTGATCGAGAATACCCTTACTGTATAGTCACACCAAGCATGCAGGGTCGAATATTAAATAAAAATGTTAGGTCTATAATGTTTATGCATATGTGCACGTGATAGAGGGTGTATGGGTGCCCTAGTTAGTTCGATTTTTATAATCATCCGGGATAAGGGGAATGTGGTAATAAATGTGTTGAATCATATGCATGTGGAACAATATAAGAAGAATTGAGGATGCAGATAGTATATATATATATATATATATATATATATATATATAACATGGAGAGATAGTACATTTGAGATGGGTTGGAGGACTGGGGATACAAGTAAGGAATCTCTCTAGCCAAGGGAAGACCTAACAAGTTTAATAGAATCGAGCGAATCCTTATTCAATTGAATGTTGAGGGTGGCTTGCGCATAGTAGGATGTTGATTTCACCAGGTGAGGAGGAGCTAGAAAGTGCACAGTTTGGAGCAAACACATGGGTCACGATTTTGAAGTACCCCGTGAAAGGGAGTAAGATGTACCACGTGATGTGAGATATTGAGCTTGTGTATCGGTGTGGAGTGAGGCATAGTGAAGTTGTCTCCATGTGCACTACTTGTTGATGGGAAAAGATTGGTTCAAGGCGATCAACCAACAAATTTCAATAATTAGTGATTTCAGTTACGAAATGGATAGACAGACTGATGAAGTTCATTATTAAGTTACCAACATCGTGAATAGGTTAAGATTCCCTTTGTATTTATGGGTTTGGTTGACCATGGAAGAATAATTATTGCTAATTTGGGTGAGTCACATTGTTCGGTAACGCACCCAACATTTCATTTGAGAGAGAAAATGAACTAGCACAATATATCTCCCAATAATTATTGTGAATCAGGATGAGATACTTAAGTCCCACCTATGATTGGGAGTATCAGCAGGTGGTGGGGACGAAGTGCGTTTTGAATAAGACATATAACTCGTAGACTGAGGAGTAAACGGGAAAAGTGACTAGGATGTTGAAGGATGAGAGAGATGCGTATTCTAGACTTTAAGGTAATTAGGAGGAGTAATTACCATTGGTAGAGTTGCACATAATGACTCATATCAACTACTATTATAAAGATGCCTTTTAAGGCTTGAGGCGGGAGGCCTTGTCGTCCACCTTGTGGTTAGGTGAAAAAATAATAAGTTTTGCGGGCCAAACGTGATTTAGAGTCGACAAACTGGGGTTGAGATAATCGAAGTTATTTTTGTATATTTCAGGAATGTCGTAAGAGTTATATCTTCTCGAACCGAAGAATTAAAGACAGAAGAGAGTGGTCAAAAATCACGGTGGGTGTCTTCCAGGAAGGTAGTTATGTGATTTGTGTAAGAAAGGAAGTTGGCACCTAGGGAAGTGAGGCCATTTATAGCATTGAGATGAAAGAACCAGTGGAGAGTAGGCTCGTTTTATTGGAGCATTATTAGCGAGTTTATGATAGTTTTTCATATTATTGTATAGGTAAGACCTTACAAATGATAGAGTATAATAATATGAAATAATTTGGATAGACTTGTTCCTAATCTTGGGTCGTAGTGAGTAATCCTTCAGATAGGATGATACCACTAGCAGGTGAATAGTGGAGGCACCAAAATATTATCACGAGTTGATTATGAGTATGTTCGGATGTCTTGTGAGTATGGATCGAAGTTTTAGTACCATGCTTACCCAAATTTTGTGTATGAAATTCCTTTTCAAGGGGTAAGTATGTAATACCACGTGATTTTATATATATATTTAATTGGACGTTTAAATTATGTGGGTGACACATAATTTAATTTAATCAAGAAATAATGAGAAAATAATTAAATATTAATTTAAAGTGAAATGAATGAATATTTATGTGATAAAATATTTATTAGTATGATACAATAAATAAAATTAAAATAATATTACGTTGTAAGTGAGTAAACGCGACACGACTTGATAGTATTTAAATAGGGATACGCTTGGATAAGTTATATGAGGTTAAGATGGGAATACTTTTAAAAATGACTCGGACGATAATTTCAAGTGCACGGTTGATCCGAAATGGATCAAAATAGTCAAAATTAAGCACTCGGGGAGTAGTGTTTGGATCTGGGAGCTTTCTAGACTAGTTTGGACTAAAATAAGATCAATGAAGTTAGTTTAATGGGGGGTGAGGGTAAAAAACGGGATTGAGGTTATAAAATGAAGGGTTAAGATTATATGGATAGTCATTTCATAATTCTAAAAGTCTTAGTGAGTCATATCAAAGGCTAGAGATGAAGTGAGGAGAATTTTGAAGAAAGGAAGGGTTCAAGAGGAAAGTGAAGAGACAATAGAAGAAAAACTCAAGAACTCAAGAGGATTGAAGAATTTGGAAAGGATTTTGGAGATTTTTCATTAGCTTCAATCGAATTTAGACTCTATGAACCTAAAGGCGAGTGATTATCTTGCTATTTATGTTGTGTTCAATTTTAATTCATATCATGATTGTGAATTGATTTTTGGGTGAGATTCATATACAATTGGGGTTTTTGACTGGTAATTTCAGAACAATATATGTGTGATTATTTAAGATTAAAATTTGAATCCCATATTTATTGATGGATTATGAATTAAAAGATTGAAATTGATAAATTATTATGAGATAGGGTGACTTTTAACATATGTAGAGATTTCTATCCAAATTCATGAAATGATCATATGCAGGGAGATTTGTGTTCAAAATAAATATAATCCGTGTTTAGAATAGTTGGAAATTGAATTTGTTTAAAGAATTATATGTTAGTACTTAATTTTTTTTGGGGTTGGAACTTGGTGAAAAACAAAATTTAAAGGGGCAAAAATGAGAGGAATGATAAGAGTCATTTTGGAGAGTTTTAGTTCTTCTTTTTGAGTGCTTTCGAAAGATAATTGAGAAAAACTCAAAGCAAATAACTGAATCAATTTTTTGTGTAGAACCCAAAGTTGGAGTCGAATTTGTTATTGAGATAATATTTAGATCTAATTTTTTACATTTTTAAAACAGGCCTTAAATTGGCATTTTTTTCAGGGTGAAATTTAGAGTATT
Organism: Sambucus nigra; assembly: GCA_949130495.1. Classification (NCBI taxonomy): domain Eukaryota; kingdom Viridiplantae; phylum Streptophyta; class Magnoliopsida; order Dipsacales; family Adoxaceae; genus Sambucus; species Sambucus nigra. The sequence continues at coordinate 300,341,627 of OX422208.1, forward strand.
TCAGGTGAATTATACTTGAGGATTTATTAATGAATTTGTTTAGGAACATTCGTGGATATAGTTATACGGGTTGATAACTACATGTCCAGAATTGTAGTTTGAATATCAATTAATTAAGTAAGTAAATTGTTAATTAATTGACTATATAATGGAGCATTGGGTGATAATGCATTTTGTGCCATTTGTGATAGGCATAATTAAATAAATTATTGAATGTATACATGTGTGAAAATTATATATATATATATATAGTGTGAAAGATATAATTATATAGATATAATAACATACCTCTCTAAGGGCTATTATCGGAGGTTGTGGGAGTGAGTGATCTTCCCTAGCTAGCCTCACAGGTCATAATCGCCACATATGTGCCTCTTAAGGTTTAGCTCAAGGTGAGGTAATTATTGGTATGGTTATTGCTCACCATCGAGTAACCTATGACCGACTCCAGTGTTGTTATTTTTTTTTCTATCGTAATTCGGTGTGAGATCCTGATGCAGTATCCAGGATAATGTGAGTATTCCTCAAAATATGATAGCATTAAAGACCCTCATCTGGTAAATCATTATTATTATTAGGGATGACTGTTATACATATATAATAATTGATATATGCATGCATGATGTGATAATAAAATACGTATATATATATGTGTGTGTGTGTGTGTGTGTGTGTAAAGAAATATATACGGGCATGATGAATTAAAATGTGAATATAAATAACTAGTGAAAGTTATTAGAAATGAGACAATCAATTATAATTGAAAATTATAATGGTTAGCGGATGTGTAAGCTAATTATATAAGATATGCAAGATGGGATAGCGTATGGAATTCAGAATAGTTGGGAATTAGTTAGTGGTCAGCATAACTAGGAGATTAAAATACATAAGTTATGAACGCACTTTAGATGAGGTGTGAATATTGTCTCATGAGAGTGGGGTACTAATTTAAATCTGGAAGAATGGACAAATAATTAGTTATGTATTTTATTTACTTTCGAATTATTTTTAAAAGGATTTGGGCTCTAACCCGTATCAAATTTATTTTCAAAACCTTTTAGGTGTCCAACCATATGGACACCAAGCCTGATTATTCTTCAAAGCATCGGAGTTGCGACAATTGTGGGACATAGCAGGATTTGATATAGTCGCTTCTATTCTCACATTTTAGATGGATTCTTTTCATATTCTGACATGTTGCCAATGTTAGTTAAATTTTTGTTTTTATTTTATTATATGGATTTATTGTATGAATGTTATACCGATGGTTTATTCGGTTAGTTTTCATGTAATGGATTTTTATTTCAGACTTAATGTGTGATTGTGCATTTTTATTATTGCCAGAATAATTTATGATTTGATTATAATGTTATTTTGTTGCGTTGATAAAGATTAAAATTGACACACGACTTAATTTAATAATAGATGGGTAGCAAGTAATTGATTTAGACAATGATGCTACGAATGATCCATAAGATTTCTATTTTATTTTAGTAGAGGGATTGCTACCCGTTATTTTAATAAGCGGGGTGTCTCAGATCATTGATGGATCAAATTACGAAATAAATGTTGCAAAGGTCGCTTTGGTCTCATACGGATATACGAGATGGATTATGTTGATTCGGGAGATGTTTTAAGAATAGATAGAAAATATGGCGTGCATCTAAGGTTATCAAATATAATTTCCTTCGAAATTAATATGTAGCCCAAGTGGGAGATTGTTGGAATATTTTTAATATTCTAATATGGGCTTACATATTAAATAGCAATTATATTTGGAATTCTACACTAATTGGACTAATTAAGTGATGCAATTAGTATAGCCCAATAAGACATCTAAAATGAGTATGGACTTTGTAATGTGTGGTTAACCAAGACTCACCTATTAGTTACTCAAGAGTCGCGGTTAATTAAGAGTCACCTAATTAGAATTTATGAGGTTCTAATTAGATGCCTATATAATGAAGGGTTCTCATCCCCAAGGCTAATACGCTCATATACTTTCCCCCTCAATTTTCACCATTGAGAGAGAACTCATATAGAGAGAGGGATTAGTCCGTGGAAGACCTCTACCCCCCAAGTCTCAATCACAGCTATGGATTCAGGTACACATTTCTAACAATTTTATTACGTAATCTTGATAATCTAATTTGTTGATATTAATAATGTCATCCCAACATCATGCACGTAAAATATCACGTTAATAAGATACTAGTAATGATTCGATTGATATGATATTTTTTTAAAATTTCATTAACAAAATAATCTTAGTATAAATAAAACAATCACGACGAGTTGCCTCTTGATCTCCGATTAATTTATTTTTAAACGTAAATTTCAATATGAAATGCTTGTTATGTTCAATGAACAATTTATTACATAATGAATTACATAAAATTATTAGGAGGTGCAGATCTTCTCTTACTCTTCCCGCCATACCATTAACGTTAATTAAATTTGTCATTTAACTAGGTTATGTATTGCTACACAACTGTAAGTGGTGGAAGGTGTCGTATATAAATTTTTTTAGCGTAATATTCGTATTTAGCCATTTGGATTAGTTAGCTTCAGTTTCCCCACCAGTGGCAAACAAATAGCTGACGGGGCTTGAAGTGCTTGAACTCTCTAGTCGACTTTTTGATATCTTTTTGTCCAACATATACTGCTTGACTTATCAATATAATATATTTTTCTTTCTTTTCTTTCCTTTCGTTAAGACATAAATTTTACAGGGCTTTTACATATATATTTCATTTTAAAAAAAAATCATAAACGAATCTAATTGGTTATTCAAACATTAAATAAATCATATTTTTATTTTTAGAGTTTTTATCTGTAAAATATTCCCCTTTTTAGTTAGTCTTCCATATTTAAATTTTTTAAAAAAATCCTTTTTAAACATCAAAATCATAAAACTTTGGATTTACAAATCTATTTTAGTAAAATCACCATTTTTGAAACCCACCCACCTAGATCTATTTAACAAGTTCCATCAACAATATCAAATTATACATATAATAATAAAGTGTGTTAACAAATATTATCAATGCAATAAAAAAATTACTTGTACGAGTAAATATTTATTATAGTAACGCAACAAATAAAAAAGGTATATAATAATAAGAATTAAAATGAAAAGTAAATACTTACTATTAAAACGATAAACAAACAAAACCAATATTTACTTTTGCAGTAAACATTCATTATCAAAATACAAAACAAGAAGGATAAGAGTAATATTAATTTACACTTTAATTAATAAATACAATACATATTTTTTGTGAGAGGAAAACCACAATGATATGATGTTCTCACAAAATCGCAGTGATATGGAGGATTTTATATATAAGTCCCACAAACCTTAATATCACAAAAAATTAACCAAAAGTAAATATTTACTGTTAATTTCGATCATGTTATTCACGATCTCTCTACACTATTACCCCAAAAATAAATCGCATAACAAAATCAATTCTAATTGTAAAACACATTTGACCTCATCATCCTCCATAGCCACACTACCTACTCATAACCATCAACCAACCCTACCCCACCACTTCATAATCAAATTAGATTTCCCAAACAACCACCAATAATTGAAGAAATGAAATCCATAAGCGAAGGGATGGAGAGATAAATATCATTGCCACTGTCCCGGGGTATAACGAGAGAGAGAGAGAGATTGGAAATTAAAATGAGTTAGGTTTGGGGTATTTTGGTAAACATATTAGTAGTTATTTTAAAAATAGCACCTAGTTAATGGTTGACTAGTCAATGAGACTTAGATGATGACAATCTCTTCAAATAGGTCTCATATATAATAATTTCTAAAATATTAACCAATTTCTTAAAATACAATTTGTAATATTTTAGGAACTATTAACATATGTTTTATTGTTCTTTTATTATGCCTAGAAGGAAAACTAATTAAATAATAACTAATATTGAATTTTAAATTCTCAAAATTTGTGTGGCTATGTGTGACACCCCTAATCCCCCTTATCTGGCTTTGACTGCAACTATGACCCTCGCTAAAAAATGATAATAATCTTTCCTACATTAAGTATATTGCGACTTTTTATCTAATATAAATTGCGTGGCTACGTGTGACACCCATAGCCCCCCTTATCCGACTCTGACTGCAACTACGACCCTTGCTAAAAAATGATAATAATATTTTCTATGTTAAGTATATTGAGACATTTTATCTAATATAACTTATAATTAATTAATTTTACCTCTATGAATACTTGACCACCCCTACTTTCATGTTTTGGCTAAATTCCACATTTTTTAATACGTTCAACATTATTCCCTATGTAATACCCCGTAATTTTATGACTTTTAAATTGAGAGAAAGTAAAAGTTAATGGGCCAAATAAATGGGGATTAATTGGAATTAATTATGAAAAATTAATTGGAATTAATTCGAATTTAATATTACTAGAGATTAAAATAATATATGATTTTGAATATTACGTAGTGATATATAAGTAATTTATGAATAAGATGTTATTTATATTGTCGTGAGTTAGTAATACGACAATAATGGAAATTAAGTCGGGACGCGATTACGAGACGTGCCGGGATTAATTTAAATGAATAAAAAGAAAGATTATTTTATATCAACCTTATGGTCATTTCGAGTGCGCCGTTGCATCCGGAAGGTTCGAAATAGTAAAAAAAGTCTACCCAAAAGTTTGATTTGGGTCTCGGATCAATTAGAAGATGAAAGGACATCCCGGAAGGACACTTTAGTCATTTTGCTTGGGAGATGAAGAGTATACACGTTTTTGTCTTTTAACTAGCCTTGGAGACTTACTATATTAAGTGAGTTAAAACTCTACGTAAGATTCATTTCATCCAGAAACAAGTGAGGAATTTTGAGCAAAAAAGAAAAGCCTTAGAGAGAATGAAAGGTTAACTTGAGGAGAGAAAGAGTTGCTTGGAAAGGAGGAGCCATCTAGGGCAAACCAAGGGAACAACCTCCATCTATACACCTTGCACCACCACCAGAGAGTCGTCGTAAAGTCACCAAAAAAAGGGAAGAGGAGATTCTAACATTATCTTCACCAACGGTTCCAACCAACTTATAAGGCAAGTGATTCTTGCTTTAATTTTCAGTGCTTATAATATCCATGTTAGAATATGATTTCTTTTGGATTGATGAACTTATGAATTTGGGATTTAAAATGATTGACATATCAAATATAAGGGTTAGGAAAATTCATGTAGTTGAGTATAAATATGTAGAGGCTATGATCATGATGAAAATTATAGGCTTTACATGTAGAGAAAATATATGTTATTGAGGATATTGAAAATGATGATAGGAATTGTATGTAGAAAAATCCTACCCATGTTGAATATAAAATTTGATGATTTAGATATGAAATGATAGTTCTAAATTCTGAGTTTTTTTCTTAGTGTATAAAAATGGAGAATCTAGCTAAATGAAATTTTGAGGGTTAATTAGGTTTGATGTTAATTCTCATATAAACTTGGTTATTTAGATGTTTTTCCTTTTATTATATTTACCCATAATCATGTAGAAATGATTTTGAGATATTTAGGATTCGTTAGAATATATTTCATGTGAGTTTGGGTGAATGAAAATGGATAAAACACATCAAAAAAATTGTTGAAAAATGACGAACATTGTATGATAATTTTAGCACTCTTTTAAGAGGAAATTAGCAGTGTGCACGCAAGTTTTTGTATAAAATCACGTTCTGCACTATTGTACAGTTTTAAATTTTTTCAAAATCGGAGCAGAAAAGCCTCAAATTGTAATTTTATATTCGTGGGTAGAATGTACCTTTGTCGAAAAAAAGGTTTGGAAAATGGTAATTTGACCCATGGTGAGATTTAATTAATTTTGGTACATTAACAAGGAGCGAGGGACGGTGGTTAATGTTGGAAAATTATTTCGATTTGTGGATTAATTTTTGTGAGAGATATCTACATAATTATATTACGACTTAAAAGAGAATAATCATTATATCAAGTACGGGTAATATTAATGATATATTTACGTGTACTTGGGTCGGATTAAATACTATTTGAGTGGTAACTACATAATAAAATATATGATGATAATCATGATTACAAGTACGGGTAGTATTCAATAAATACGACGGGTACTTGGGATATGATGAATTCCTAATATGATATAGGCAGTGTAAGTACCTAATTTTATATAGGTATATGATAATGCGTATTGATTGATGATTTATGTGCATGACATACCTAGATTACCTGCTATCGGGGGAGGTTTACGCGTGAGGGCAGTCATATCCTGATGAATCCATGGAATTTTTGATTTGTCACTTGAGAACATAGAACTTAGGGATTGATCACCACTTTTGTAAATATGGGTGTGACCGGTCATTTGGGTATGTAGGTATATGCGTAATCCAAAGGTTTAGGACAATGTTCGTCTCCAATGCTTGTGTTTGATATTTGTGGCTCCAGGAATCTTTACCGAACCTATAGTCCCCTATACAGTGATGAGATGTATTGGGATATGATAGCAGAATAATGCATGCACCGCAGCTATGCCTCAGGGTGACGTATTGTATATATATAATTATGTGAATGTATATATATACTTATGATAATATCTTCTATGTGAATAAAGTAGAAGTGAAAGATAATGAAATCCGGAATTTAATTAAGTATGATAATACTTAATTACGTTAAATACTTAAAGGGATTATCCATGTTGAATCTAAATGGATATACGTATACTATTATTATATGTATTACGAGGGAAATACGTGGGAATGAATTGGGCTATGGTTAGTGGATAGACTGGGTTGAATTAGTTAGCATGGGAACTTTAACTAGGATAGCTTAAAGGTACGTTAGGTGTGCACTCTAGATGAGAGGTGAGAATCTCTAGAGAGAGAGTCCGATAATCTAACATGTATATAAAAATTACTGAATATAACATTCACTCACTTGATGTTTTACAAAAATATTTTTACTATCGGCCTCTGACCCATTTCATTGCATATTCTCTTCTATCTCTCGTATCTTATGTTTTAGATGTCTAGCCACTGGGACGCCAGCTATAGGGGATTAGTTATTGATGTGCTATGGATATTATGGAGCTGCAGATTTTGTACTAGATACTTCATCTCTTGGATTCACATGTTCTAGCTATTTCATTTAGGGCACGTCTCCCAGGATCCTTGTTGTTTCACTTCCATTTCAGAGGTTGTAATCATTTATGTCATTAATGTGGATATCAATTTTAATTGATAATAGTGAAATATTTTAATTGGAGAGTTAATCCAGTCATATTTATTCTTATTCAATTGTGGTTTGATATTGTTTATTATTGTCCCGCTTTGTGGAATGGTTTTAATTAAATTAAATGGAAAAAGTTTTTGAAACTAGCTTAATTAATTATTGGGTGAATTAATAAAGAAAAATGTTTTCGACAGTGATGCTAAGAATGAACCAACTATATACTCTGATTTAATTGGGTATAGGACTGATCACCCGATATTAAATTAACCGGGGTGTTACAGGTGGTTTCAGAGCATCAGGTTCTAGTGTCCTTATGATTTGTACGGCTTTCTACGTTTTAACTTAGCATTCTTTGATGTAGAGCCCTATTATTAGAATGTTGTATATATCTGCGAGTTACGACTTACCTGCTTCTGCGAGGATATATAAGTGATGAAATTTTTATACGAGCTCGGTCGGGCCTCTGTGAATAGTGAAGGCCATTAGAAGGACAGTAGGAGGAGTACTTAGCCTAAGACATAGAGTATTTTGGAAATGGTGATCGAGATAGGACTTACCATAATTGTTGTTCGAGCTGAAAAGAATAAAGAAGTCATTCGAGAACTGTAGTTCCCCAGCACCGTCATTGATGAGAACTTCGAAACTTACCTCATATGGGCAAGAAAGCCTAACGCGAGAGAGAAGACAACTCGCTTAATAAATTCCTTACCCAGCGACGGAGGGGTACATCGAAGATAAGAAGAATTCATTACGTGGAAGGACTCGTGAGTTTAATACTCAAATACAAAAGGGAAATCAGACGAAGATGACTAAGGTCAATGTCTTCAAGAAATTAGTTAACGCTTCCAGAAGAAGGGGAGCCAGGAGAGTTAGGAAATCTAGTCGAAAGGCAAGATCAAATTAAACAGTGTTTGTGTAACATCACCAGAAGGTATACCCAGTGGGGGTGGTGTGTCACAATACATATTTGAATTGTTAACACTAAAATTCGCACGCGAGTCGAGTTTAGTTCATACGTTAGTTTTAATAGTCTAGTTATAAATGTATTTACCATGGGTAGCAGGGCTTTTTAGATGTCACCCATAAGTGAGCCGGGTGGGCACTCAAGGTATATTTTAACGTTATAATTTACTATTGTAGTGAGATAGCAAAGTAAAGCTTATTATGGTAATGTATAGTGATAATTACCGAATGTTGGAATGACAGTAGATTGAGTGATAAGACTATCGTGCTGGATACTCTGAGTGAGTAATATTACTTTTATGAGGCACCACCTGAAATAGAGTTGGGCCTATATATATATATATATATATATATATATATATATATATATATATATATATATATATATATATATATATATATATATGAAATTTTTTATGGTATCGTAGACTTCAGTGAGTATGTTGTCTAGTTATATGTGATCCAGGGCGAAGGGATTTATTGACTGATGTGACTCAGGGTATATTGTGTTCCTTATCGAGCAACGAGATATAGCTCATCATTTCTATATAGCGACCTCGGGATAATGATCGTGCCATGTTTCATGATATCTTTACGAACATAAGTAGACTTTTATGCCAACATACGGAGATTGTGGAAGGTACATATTATGGACTAAGGACCTTACAGATCTTAACGACTGACTATGTTAGGTAGTAGTGTATCAGGGGATTCCTTATTTGGATTTCTCTTTGCGAGACATCCCACGCGTGAAACTAACAAACGTCAAAAGTTGGAGAGAAGTTTGGTCGATAGTACATGGGTTTCATACCTTGGTTATTGTATATATATGAGAACAAAATGTAGAGTTGATAATTCTATTATGACTTTAGGCCGGTAGAGTCGCCTACTTCTGATATCATTATGAATAGAATAATGATGCCATTGAAAGAGTGATTAAGTTAAGCCTAGTGGGATGGTTGAATACATCCCTACCATATCAGCATGCCGAGTACGCGAGAATTGATCTAAGCATAGTATATTTCATTTGTGCAATAATACGTGAGATATAGGGTGTATGGGTGCCCTAGGTAATTGAAAGTATTTTAAAGGCAGTAGATTATGATTGTCATGTGAATTCGACAAAATTTAGCCGGAAAGTTGAAGTTTATTCCATAAGATTTGGTAGAGACCCGCGTTTCACAAAAAAACTCAAATTTTAGAGCAATAAGGATTTACGACACGCATTGTGGCAAAGTCATATAGATCACGATTTGAGGTACATTCGGGTGAACATCAAATGTATCAAGTATAAATGACGGTGGTGTTGGTATCTAATGAAGAGAAATATTTCTAAATTCTTTTTGCAATGGATCGCATGGCTGATAAAAAAGGGTGGACCATCCGAAACAAGTAGATGTTTCGTCAACCATTAGGATTTCGAAGTAGTGATGCGAGATTATTCCCAAGAATTTTATTTCGAAGGGGGTTATGATCCTATATGGATAATGATGGATCGATTGATCGAAGTAGCTCATGGTAGGCCAGTTAAGACTGGTCATATTACGAGACAGTTATGCACAAATCTTTATAATCGAGATAGTGAGGTTATATGGAGTGCCGCTTGATATCGTGTCCTATCGAGACAATATCTTTGTCTTATGATTTTGGAAGAGTGTTCACAAGGCCATGGGTACCGTTTTGTGATTGAGTACGACCTACCCTCCATGGACGAATGGACTAAACAAGCGGAATAGTTAAATATTGGAGAATAAGTTATATGTGTACCCTTGAATTTCAGGGGAGGACGAGAGAAGTCTCTTCCATTAGTGGAGTTTAAGTACAATAACTCATATAAGTTCGCTTTTGTGCATGGTGCAACTTGAAATATGGCACAGAAAGCCATATTGTTCTCCTACTTGTTAGTTAATGGTGGGGGAACGGGTACTATTGCAAAAATTCAAGATAAGTAATACTTATAGTTTATGATGTGTGTAAAATATACACTACGTAAGTAATCTACTTGTGTGCGATCATCGCGATACGAGATCGTATATCTAAAGAATGATTAATCTACTAAGGTGCGAATAGTAGAAGGCCAGATAGTGAATATCTAAAATTAAGTTGAAATATAAATGGTAAGGCTTGGAGTATAACATCAGAGAGGTGTTCATTATTAAGGGTATTCGGTAATGTACTGTATGGGCAGTACGACGGAGGTTACATGAAATGTGAGATAAATACTCAGAGTTTTCCTTACCGGATATGCCTTATTTTCGAATTTCGGGACGAAATTCCATTATAAAGGGGAAAGTATGTAATACCCCGTAATTTTATGACTTTTAAATTGAGAGAAATTAAAAGTTAATGGGCCAAATAAATGGGGATTAATATGAATTAATTATGAAAAATTAGTAATCCGGATTTAATATTACTAGATATTAAAATAATATATGATTTTGAATATTACTTAGTGATATATAAGTAAGTAATATATGAATAGGATGTTATTTATATTGTCGTGAGTTAGTAATATGACAATAATGGAATTTAAGTCGGGACGCGATTATGGGATGTGTCGGGAATAATTTAAATGAATAAAAAGAAAGATTATTCTATATCTACCTTATGCTCATTTCGAGAGCGTCGTTGCGTTCGGAAGGGTTGAAATAGTCAAAAAAGTTTATCCGGGAGTTTGATTTGGGTCTTGGGTCAATTAGAAGATTAAAGGACATCCCAAAAGGATACTTTAGTCATTTTGCCTGAGAGATGAATAGTATACACATTTTTGTCTTTTAGCTCGCCTTGGAAACTTATTATATTAAATGAGGTTAACTCGAGGAGAGAAAGATTTGCTTGGAAATGAGGATTCACCTAGGGAAAACCAAGGGGACAACCACCATCCCTACACCTTGCACCACCACCGGAGAGTCGCCTAAAAAAGGGAAGAGGACATTCTAACATTATCTTCACCAATGATTCAGACCAACTTATAAGGCAAGTGATTCTTACTTTAATTTTCGGTGCTTATAATATCCATGTTAGAATAGGATTTCTTTTGGATTGATGAACTTATTAATTTGGAATTTAAAATGATTAAAAAATCAAAGATAAGGGTTAGACAAATTCATGTAGTTGAGTATAAACATGTAGAGGCTATGATCATGATGAAAATTATATGGTTTACATATAGAGAAAAATATATGTTATTGAGGATATTGAAAATGATGATAGGAATTGCACGGGCGATGTTGAATATGAAATTTGATGATTTAGATATGAAATGATAATTCTAAATTTTGAGTTTTTTTTAGTGTATAAAAAGGGAGAATCTAGATAAATGAAATTTTGAGGGTTAATTGGGTTTAATGTTAATTCTCATATAAACTTGGTGATTTAAATGTTTTTCCTTGTATTATAATTACCCATAATCATGTAGAAATGATATTGAGATCTTTGGGATTCATTAGAATATATTTCATGTGAGTTTGGGTGAAAGAAAATGGATAAAATGCATGAAAAGAATTATTGAAAAAGTACGAACATTGTATGATAATTTGAGGATTGTTTTAGAGGAAATTAGCATTGTGCTTGAGAGTTTTTGTATAAAATCACGTTCTGCACAACTTTGTAGTTTTAAGTTTTTTCAAAATCAGATCAGAAAAGCCTCAAATCGTAATTTTATATTTATAGGCAGAATGTACCTTTATCGAAAAAAGGTTTGAAAAATGGTAATTTGGACCATGGTGAGATTTTATTAATATTGGTACATTAACAAGGAGCGAGGGACTTGGGTTAATGTTGGAAAATTATTTGTATTTGAGGATTAAATTTTTGTGAGAGATATCTACATAATTATATTACGATTTAGAGGAGAATAATAGTTATATCAAGTACGGGTAATATTGATGATATATTTACGGTTACTTGGGTCGGATCAAATATTATGTGAGTGATAACTACATAATAAAATATATGATGATAATCATTACAAGTACGGGTAGTATTCAATAAATACGACGGGTACTTGGGATATGATGAATTCCTAATATGATATAGGCAGTGTAAGTACCTAATTTTATATAGGTATATGATAATGCGTATTGATTGATGATTTATGTGGATGACATACCTAGATTACCTGCTATCGGGGGAGGTTTATGCGTGAGGGCAGTCATATCCTGATGAATCCATGGAATTTTTGATTTGTCACTTGAGAACATAGAACTTAGGGATTGATCACCACTTTTGTAAATATGGGTGTGACCGGTCATTTGGGTATGTAGGTATATGCGTAATCCAAAGGCTTAGGACTATGTTCGTCTCCAATGCTTGTGTTTGATATTTGTGGCTCCAGGAATCTTTACCGATCCTATAGTCCCCTATACAGTGATGAGATGTATTGGGATATGATAGCAGAATAATGCATGCACCGCAGCTATGCCTCAGGGTGACGTATTGTATATATATAATTATGTGAATGTATATATATATACTTGTGATAATATCTTCTATGTGAATAAAGTAGAAGTGAAAGATAATGAAATCTGGAATTTAATTAAGTATGATAGTACTTAATTACGTTAAATACTTAAAGGAATTATCCATGTTGAATCTAAATGGATATACGTATACTATTATTATATGTATTACGAAGGAAATACGTGGGAATGAATTGGGCTATGGTTAGGGGATAGACTGGGTTGAATTAGTTAGCATGGGAACTTTAACTAGGATAGCTTAGAGGTACGTTAGGTGTGCACTCTAGATGAGAGGTGAGAATCTCTAGAGAGAGAGTCCGATAATCTAACATGTATATAAAAATTACTGAATATAACATTCACTCACTTGATGTTTTACAAAAATATTTTTACTATCGGTCTCTGACCCATTTCCTTGCATATTCTCTTCTATCTCTCGTATCTTATGTTTTAGATGTATAGCCACTGGGACGCCAGCTATAGGGGATTAGTTATTGACGTGCTATGGATATTATGGAGTTGCAGATTTTGTATTAGATACTTCATCTCTTGGATTCACATGTTGTAGCCATTTCATTTTGGGCACGTCTCCCAGGATCCTAGTTGTTTCACTTCCATTTCAGAGGTTGTATTAATTTATGTCATTAATGTGGATATCAGTTTTAATCGATAATAGGAAAATATTTTAACTAGAGAGTTAATCGAGTCATATTTATTCTTATTCAATTGTGGTTTGATATTGTTTATTATTGCTCCGCTTTGTGGAATGGTTTTTGTTGATGACGATAAGATAACATAGATGCTATTTCACTGCCATTTTAGTGGCATCAACAGTTTTAATTAAATTAAATGTAAAAAGTTTTTGACACTAGCTTAACTAATTATTGGGTGAATTAATAAAGAAAAATGTTTTCGACAGTGATGCTAAGAATGAACCAATATTATACTCAGATTTAATTGGGTATAGGACTGATCACCCGATATTTAAATAGGCGGGGTGTTACACCCCAAACATTAAGGGTGTTAGTTTTTGGATGGAATAATGCTTCTGTGCTTGACACATGAGTGTTTTATGTCAAAATACACAACATAGTGCAATTTCATAAATATTTTAAAACATTTTTGGTTGAACAAAGATATTCATTATAAAATTTTTAAAATGTTAACATAATATATCCAGGTTGATCAAACAACTTCAGGACAATTTTTTCTAATAAAATCATAAAAAACCATATGGATTGAATAATAATTATTAGGTTTACACAAAATTATATAAAAATCATGAAAGACGTTCAATCAATAAATTTTTTTGATAAAAATAAAAAATATATAACGGATTAAAAAATAAAATTTCCAAATTTCCAAGAGTACAATGACATTCATTGATATTAACCAACCAATTTATGCAACACCATTTAAGTCAACAAAAGATCCGTTTGAAAAATAAACAAATGGAAATTTTAATTTATATCCCATAAATACCAAAATTTGTAAACAAAAAACAATACCCCCCAAAATAGATTGTGAGCGAGCAGGTGACAGTAGAGTAAGTGAGAGAGATGTCAACAATAAAATAAAATAAAATATAAAACATAACATGTAGGCCTTGATCGATTTCTTTATAAATTTGTGAAACTGATAATTTGTAAAACATTGCATCGCCGATTTTTGAAACTATATCCTTATGGCATCCACCAACCACCAGACAGAGTCTCCTGAGCTTCTCCACTGACTCCACCAGGAAAGTTGAGCAATCATATTTGCTGAAAATGCCTAAACACTGCATAAAACCCTAAACTCTTGATATATATATTGACTGTCAAAATTATTTGTATGGGAGCTCTGCATGATCATCTATGACCTATTAATCTCATTTTAGAACTCTATCCTTATTATATTTAGATTCTTTATTGTGTGACATTTGGGTACATGTTATTATGATGTGTGCGCGCGCGCGCGCGTACGTGTGTATGTGAGTGAGTGAGTGAGAGAGAGAAAATAAGAAGGGCAACAAGGGAGGGGAGTTGAAGGGTATGTGAGCATTTTTGTCACACACACACACACACACACACACACACACACACACATATATATATATATATCATCTAAGGACTCCTTATGATGCAGACCCCGGTACAAACTATTTTTTAAAAATCGTAAAAAGTTAAAATTTTTGATGAAACTTCATGGATATGATCTCCACGATTAGAAGGTCATCTCCAATTTTTTTGATAAAAAAATTCAACAAAAAAAACGCTGAGATGAAGTGATATGTAAAAATAAATGGTATAAATATTCATTTTAAACTGTTGAAATATAGGCCGGCACCAACCACTTTATTGATTGAATTTTTTTATGAAACTTCATGGATATGATCTTCTCAGTGTCGAGATCATGTCCATTAAGTTTCATAACAAAATTCAATCAAAAAGTGAGTGAGATGATTGTCAACATTTCAACGGTCGAAAATGCATATTTATACAATTTTTTTACATATCACCTCATCTCAACGGTATTTTTATTGAATTTTTTTATAAAAAAAATTTGGAGATGCTCTTCTCACCGTGAAGATCATATCCATGAAGTTTTATCAATAAATTCATTTCTTTACCATTTTAAAAAATAATATATATCAGGGTCTGCACCATAAGGAGTTCTTACACGAGGGGGCCTCTCTCTCTCTCTCTCTCTCTCTAGAGAGAGAGAGAGAGAAATATGGTGTGTTTGGACAATTACGCTCATGTGACATGAACATAAATAATATTTCATGAAAATATTAACACAATTTGAGTTTGGTGTAATATTAAATGTTTGAAAAAGTTCGGGGGGTTTAGTTTAAAAAGTAAAAATAAGGGTGGCCAACTATTATTATTGTAATGCCCCCAATTTTTCCAAGTTAATTATTAATTGTTTAATTAATTATTGGGAAAAATTGTGTTATATTGGTTATGTTTAAATAAATATTTATAATTGATCAAAGGTTAAATTTATAGAAATTTTTAAAATTTAGTGTGAATTAAAACTTGTTAAAGTAACCCTTTTAATTAATGAATTACTTGTTGGGAATTAACATCTTTGGGCAAGGGTCGTTAGTCTTCTGGCCTATTCTTGGTGACTAAGTTAGGGTTTGTAAGAAGACTTTGTGTGTGATTATTGTTTATGTTTGGTGGGGTTTGAATTGGCGAGAACAGAAAAAAGGAGGAAGAAATTGAACGACAAAGATGAAAGGGAACCTGCGATTGCAGGTTAACCCTACTGTGATCGAGGCTAGGGCGTTGCCACCGCAGGATTAGTGGGCGCGACTACTGATTTGATGGCTCACGGACTTGTCGTGGCCTAGGGTGTGGATCGTGCTGGGAAGGTCCTACTTATTTCATTTTTTGGTGCGATTTCATTTTGCTGTTCATTTTCTCCTTAAACCAAACCCTGAACTGTATTGCTTTCTTTATCCCTAACCTCTCAACTACCTCCATTTGAGGACCTTAAACTTGGATTTTGGGAACACTTCAATAGGCAATGTTGCTCAAATTTGTGAGAAAATTAAAGAAATCAAGTCAGATTTCAGAAATGGTTTAAAGTAAGAATACTCTACTTTTTCCCTTAGGTACTGTGTGGTTTACATATTGGCTAAGCATGTTTATCAGTGAATTTAAGTTGATTTAAACTCGAAACTGATATTTAAACTTATGAAATTGATATATTAACTTGTGAGACCCTGTTTCGTGAATATGCCTAAAAAGGGTTATATGGGTTAAATAATGTAAATGTTGAAATGAGATAAATTATTATGTTCAATAAGTAATAGTTGGATAATGTGCCTTTGAGCTTTGGGACTTTATATATGAGTTATGCTCATCCTTTTCACATGGAATTTTTAATATTAATCTTATAGACATTTTCAGGACACTTGAAAATTATACAAAAATTATAAATCCTTCTTATATGCGTGTAATATGTTGATTTGCAATATTTAAATTTTATATCCAATGGGATTGGGTTGTCCTACTTGTGAAGTGAAAATAATAAATGTTGGGAAAATAAATTAGGGTATTATAGGATGGGCATATTTATGAAACTCATTACTTAGATATAAGTTACTTCATTAAGGTAGAAGGGAGATCATTCGATGTCATATGGATGAAGTTGATTAGAACACTCAAAAGACCAAGTCTGGTAGAGGCGAAAAATCTCAATTCACCATCGATCGACTAGGCTGGGAAGGTTCTCGAGGAAGTTATTTATGAGAAAATAGAAATTGAAACAACTCTATATGATCAGACATATTACGAACCAACTCACCTGAAGGAACATGCTGTGAGCAACCATAAACTCAATCGACTGATTCACTATTGAGCCGTAAAAAGGTGTTGATGTACAAAGCACTATCCGATAGAAAAAATATTCATTTGGCATATGATCCCATACGAAAAGGCTTTATATAATTTATTGTGCAGTGTGCTTATCACTTTTCACTAAAGTAATACTTTTGTCCATGTTTTGAGATAACTTTAAGCCATGCTTAATGAGTTTGTCCCCCATTAAATTGCTGATGGTGCAAAATCATCCAAAAGGAGGAAATGGCACTCAAGGTCCTATGAAAACTAGACTGAGACTATATATGCTACATTGTCTCATTGAAGGAAAGCATCAGAATACGTCGATACTCATAACAGGAGAGAGAGACTTCAGGATAGACTTCAAATAGACTTGAAGAGATTCTGAGAAAGCTTAAAAGCACTGTAGACACTTGAGAGGATAAATTTTATCATTAAGATTGAGTAATTGTAAGTATTGATTTTCATCCTTCAAATAGAATAAAACTCGAGCTTTTATTGACGTAGCCCAAGTTGAGTGAACTACGTTATCTGTTGTGTTCTTTACAGTTGATTTCCTCTTTTGAGAATATTTTCCTTTATCATTGAGCATGCTTATAATCATTCTTACAAAGTACATTTTTCCATCACCATTAATAGGGCATTACCCAAAGAGAAGTGTACTATTAGATCTGGCGATTTTGCTAAGGATGTATTCTTTTAGAGATGGTGAATGGAAATATAAACCTTACTCTCACGTTTGATGATGCTCAACATGAGGAAGAACAAGTTGTTATTATACATGCTATTGATGTTCCTCAGGTCACTGCTGTCATAGGGAATGTTGTTAGGGGGTAAGCTTCCATGAGATCTATTTTGGGCCCAACCAAATGACCAATTATCACACCCCGCCTAATTCTGGCGTCGATCGCCACCAAAACTAAGTTGGGCGTGAGTAAATAAAATACCATTCTTAGCATGAGACAGATATAAATCAATCCTCAAGATGAATAATTGAATCAACTCAATATAACAATCAACTGAATTATAAAAGATCCATTACATGCTAAATTCCAAATAATAAACTAATCTCCAATAGTATAAAACTGAATACTCTCCAACTGAATCTAATGATATAACTGAATAAAACCTATACAACTTTGGAACCGAATGGCCGGTCGAATCACAACCATAAACTGAGTGTCAATACAAGTGCGAAGGAAAAGAAAACTAAACTAATTCGATACGTATAAGGTAGAGCAATTCCAACTGGACCTCTAAGCAATTATCTAAATAATTCAATGAACCTTCTCCAAATACTATTTCCTGAAAAGTTAGTTAACACACGAGGTCAGAACCCCGAGCATGAATACACACTATTCCCCTTAAATAGGATCCTTGAATCCAGACAGAAGCATTATACGCAATAAATATCACAATAGAGTATTTTAATTTAAACGAGATAAATAATCGTGATAAATATAAATCACTAACTACCCGAAGAGATTCCCATTTAAAAGGCATGCCAATATGATTTTAAATTTTCAAGTCCCACGGTATTAATTTAATTTAACTAGCCCATTTCATTATTTTCTCAATTTATTATACTAAAAATATCAGTCCTCCCTCCTCAAGTGATTTCTCCACCAAAATACACATCCCCTCGTCAAAAGCCTGTTGAAACTATCGGCCCTCACTGATTGACGAAGTTCTACACACGACAGGATATAAAATGTCGACTGGCCCGTTTAAACTGTCGGCCATCGCTGATTATGTCGTCAATATATTTTAATACCCGATTTTATCTTAGGCATTAATTCTCAATTTCTCAGTTTCACAATTATAAATTATCCCACCCTTCTAATCGATGTGAAATCCTCAAAATCCTCCTTAGTCCCATAATTAAGGGTCCCCAAGTTATCAATACGTCCTACCTTATGTATATGATGAATTTCTAACATAAACCTCAACCTAGTCTCATGTCTAGACTAGCGTAATGACGATAAAGTGACAAAAATCAGCCCACCCCCGACATGATAAAGTCGTAATAATCTACTCTCACCAGTGTCATACCTAGAAGACATAAATCATCAAAAGGTCTACCCACTAGTCCCATACCTAGAAGGTATCCTAAAAATAGAGGGAGAGCAAAAATACCCGACAACCCGTCGTCACAATGACAATATTATAATACCAACAAGTCACACAAACAAGTATAATAATCATCGTACAAAACTACGTAAGATAATCCAATTCAATTAAATATTAATTTAATTATCACAACATCAAAATATCCAATTAATCTCATTTAATTATCTGAATTAAATACACTAGATATTTCATCATTAAAACATCAAAATTCCAATTTCATTGTCTCTATATAAATTGCGTGAGTTATGCGCCCCCAAACCAATTAATTCAACGCTAGGTTTTTTTACATGCAACCTACACCAATAAATCCCAAAATCCATTCATGAATCCTACGTACCCAAGGGTTATGTATATTATTTATATTAAAAGATTTCATAAAAATATCCCCAAGTTTTATGTGTCCACTTTATCTAATTAGCTTGCTAATTGCTTTTAATAAAAACATGAGATTAGGGTTTAGGCAACGCTTAAAACGCATAATACAAAAGGAAAAGAATAGAGTATTCATGCCTGAAATTAGTTGAATGAAAATCTTAGTAGAAGGTTGAACTCCTTTAAGAAAACACCAATTGAATCGTCAAAACTTTATGAAAAGTAGGGTCTAGGGGTTGAAGATGAGAGAAATATGTTTTGAAAAAGCTTTCTGGAGAAAGTTTGAGAGAAAAGTGATTTTCGAAGTCCTAGCCCTGTTTCTGTTTAGTATATAAAGGGTTTAAGAGTTAAAACACAATTAGGAGTCTAATCCATCCACCCACCGCCTGTCGTTCGAACGAGAACGCCTGCCGTTTGAACGATAATGCGACGTCGTTCGAACGACAGGCCCTGTCGTTCGAATGAGCCCCACAATCCCACAATTAAATCTTTTAAAATCCGACTTAATTATCTGATAAAAATATATACGCACCTGTCAGTTAACTAATTAAAACTTTATAACCTTTTTAAATAAGATCCGAATTAATTCCTGATTGAAAAATTTACTAATAAAATCAAGTTAAAATCTTTAAAGGCCATAAACTCCAAAATTTAATTTTACTCCAAATTAATTAAAGTTAATAATTAAAACACGGGGTGTTAAATATATGTACCAGCCCGATTTTTTTTAAATAAGAATTTTTAAATTAATTTTGGAAATCGGAGAAAAATAAAATTTTGGATTTTACAAATTTATAATTTTAAATATTGATTTCTATATTTAAAAAATAAATTTTCAAACGGAATTGGAATATGAATTAAAATGGAGTATTAATTGAATTTTTATGATATAGAAAAGTCCTCAAAACATAAAACTCTGTAGAAAAAAAATATTTAAAAATATTGAACTTTTCGATCGAGATGAAATTCTCAAAGAAGCTTCCTCTCATCTTCAACTAATTCTAGCCCAAATTTCATCCAATTCCAACGGCCTGATCGTCCGGGATAATTTTTTTAGTGTTTGTATCTGATTAGAACTCTTTTCTTAATAAACTCTTAATCCTTTATATATCAATAAATTCGTGGATTGGCTTTTCAAATCACTTTTTCTCAAACTTTTCAACCAGAAGACCTCTCCAAAATTACTCCCTTTCATCTACAAACCATAGCCCCAAACTTATTCAAGATTTCAACCTTAGATTAGAAGGCTTATTTGGTGTTTTCTCGAGTTTGGGCTAGAACGAGATTTGATTATTTTTGCGAGAGGAACGTGATGGTGCGATCAGATTTAGAGGCTAATTTTATGTGCTGATTCATGTGATGATTTTGAGGTACGTTACTTACACAATATGCTCATATATTCTCTCGAGAATATTTCATTTGTTTTATGTGTGGATTGCACACTTGTTGAATTATGATATTCATTTGGAATCTGAAAATTGTTAGAATATAAATATTGATTCATTGTGATATATTATATTGTGATTTGAGCATAGTGTCATGAGATTTTAAGATGGCACGGAGAATGGGCACCCACCAAAAGTCTAAAATTCGGATATGCTTAAGAATGCATAGGCGCAGTGAGGCGAGACCTAGTGACTCATTGATGTGTTGTTGAGAAATTAATATTTATATAATGCTTGAGTAGTGCATTTGATTTTTATACGCGGACTCATATTGTTGCGATTTATTCATCGTGCTATTATTTTTTAGCATATATTCCTATCATATTGTGTACTTCCCCATATTTTCTTTTAGTTGGCTGGTTAGCATGGATTGGGACGCTATAGATAATTTTGGAGAATTATTATAGAGCATGGATTGGAACATTCATTTTTGATGTATAAATTAGTGGTGTAATTTCTGTTAGAGAATTGTGTATTATGGGAGAAACGTTATTGTAAATCATTATTGTGAAAATAGAAAAATTGTGGGTTTGTTATATTTAAATCATGGAATTTAGATGATCTTTACTTATTTTGGATGGTTTTAGCTTAGTTTTTATCGCAGTAGCACACCACGTATATTTTTCGGCGAACGAGTTTATTATAGATGGTATCAGAGCTTCGGTGTACGACAATTCTCGGGCTTGAGTTTTAGGTTTAGTATGTGGGTTAGACATATTTTTTTGGAGATAGAAATTTTTGGTGATAAGTCGTGTTAGGCATCGAGGGTAGATGTGAGGTATTTAAAGTTGATTTTTGGAGACGAGATTTATTTTTGGAGATTGTTGGCGTGGCCTGATTTTTGAGTGTTAGGCGTCGTTGAAGTTCGAGGGCGAAATTTCTTATTAGTGGGAAAGTATGTGACAACCCGATTTTTTTAAATGGAAATTTTTAAATTAATTTTGAAAATCGGAGAAAAATGAAATTTTAGATTTTATAAATTTTATAATTTAAAATGTTGATTTTTATATTTAAAAAATAAATTTTCAAACGGAATTGGAATCGGAATTAAAATGGAGTTTTAATTGAATTTTTATTATATAGAAGAGTCCTGAAAACATAAAACTCTCTAGAACAAAATATTTAAAAATATCGGACCGTCCGATCGAGCTGAAATTTTTTGTGCAGCTTCTTCTCGTCTTCAACTAATTCTTTCCCAAATTTCATCCAATTCCAACAGTACGATCATTCAGAATAATTTTTTTAGTTTTTGTATCTGATTAGAACACTTTTCTAATCAAACTCTTAATCCTTTATATGTCAATAAATTCGTGGCTCAGCTTTTCAAATCACTTTTTCTTAACTTTTCAACTAGAAGACCTCTCCAAAATTACTCCCTCTCATCTACAAACCACAACCCCAAACTTATTCAAGATTTCAACCTTAAAATATAAGGCTTATTTGGTACTTTCTCGAGTTTGGGCTAGAACGAGATTTGATTGTTTTTGCGACAGGAACGTGATGGTGCGATCAGATTTTGAGGCTAATTTTTATATGTTGATTCATGTGGTGATTTTGAGGCATGGGACTTACACAATATGCTCATAAATTCTCTCGAGACTATTCTGTTTGTTTTTCTGTATCGATTGCACTCATGATGAATTGTGATATTCATTTGGAATCTGAAAATTGTTGGAATCTAAATATTGATTCATTGTGATATATTATATTATTATTTGAGCATAATGTCGTGATATTTTAATATGGCTCGGAGAATGGGCACTCGCCAAAAGTCCAAAATTCGAATATGTTTAAGAATGCATAGGCGCGGTGAGGTGAGGCCTGGTGACTCATTGATCTATTGTTGAGAAATTAATATAGATATAATGCTTGATTATTGCATTTGATTTGTATACGCGGATTCGTATTATTGCGATTTATTCATCATGATATTATTTTTTAGCATCTATTCCTGTCATATTGTGTACTTCCCCGTATTTTCTTTTATTTGACAGGTTAACGTGGATTGGGACGCTATGAATTATTTTGGAGAATTATTTTAGAGCATGGATTGGAAGATTCATTTTTTATGTATAAATTAGTGGTGTAATTTTTGTTGGAGAATTCTGTATTATGGGAGAAACGTTATTGCAAAGCATTATTCTGAAAATAGAAGAATTGTGGTTTTGTTATATTTAAATAATGGAATTTAGATGCTCCTGACTTATTTTGGATGGTTTTAGCTTAGTTTTTATCGCAGTAGCACGTCGCGTATCTTTTCGAGCACGCGAGTTTGTTACAGATGGTATTAGAGCTTAGGTATATGATAACCCTTGGGTCTTAGATTTTAGGTCTAGTATGCGGGTTCGACATTTTTTTTTGGAGATAATTTTTTTTTTGTGATAAGTCGTTTTAGGCATCGAGGTTAGATGTGAGGCATTTAAAGTTGATTTTTTTAGACGAGATTTATTTTTGGAGAATGTTGGTGTGGCCTGATTTTTGAGTGTTAGGCTTCCTTCAATTTCGAGGGCAAAATTCCTTGTTAGTGGGGATGTAACAACCCGATTTTTTTAAATAGGAATTTTTAAATTAATTTTAGAAATCGGAGAAATTTCTAGTAAGTGAAACTAGTAGTCATGGTAATAAGAATAAATAAAATAATCTATGTAAGAAAGATTTAATTACTCGAACGATAAATATGAAAGGTAGTGATCTGGGATAGACTACTTGTGAGCGTATTGTATGGGCGATACGGGTACTACTACTGGTGAACGTAGATAGTGCTATGATGACTCCGAACTTGTTATCCTGGGTAGCATAGCTAGTATGGTTTAGAAGATGTGTTAAAAGTTCACAATAGAAGAGAGGTGAGAATCTCATGCAAGAGTTCGATAACTAATATGCACATAATACTTACTTTAATGCAGTTTTAAATACTTTATAATAAATATTTTTAAAACACCGGGCTCTGACCCGTCTCTTGCATCTCTTCTCTCTTTTGTATATATATATATATATATATATATATATATATATATATATATATATATATATATATATATATATATATATATATATATATATAGGTGCCCAGCCACAGGGACACCGGTTCTAGATACTTGGATTGTTTGCCGCGCTGAAGTTGTTGTGGAAGTTGCGGGTCATTGAGATTAGACGCTTCTCTCATTTCATTCAGTTCCTAGTTCAGATATTTCAGTTCGGGCATGTGTTGCCCATTCTCATTAGCGAGGTCGTACTCAGTTTCCTTTGTAGTTTTTTTCAGTTGGATTGCGTATTTATTATGGTTTGGTTTGCTAATTTGAACTGGAGGGTTTTATCCAGTCTTAATTATTCAGTATTTCATTCAGTCAATATTCATTTCTTGTGTGTGGTTTATAATTAAATGTTCATAAATTAAATGAATTAATTGGTTTCAAGTTTAATTGGAAAATGTTTTGACACTAGCTTAATTAAATGTTAGGTAATTAATTGGATTTAAGTTTTCGACAGTGATGCTAAGAATGAACCAACCGAACATTCTGTTATAAATTTTATATAGGACTGATCACCCGATATTTAATTGTGCGGGGTGTCACAAGTGGTATCAGAGCATCAGGTTCTAGAGTATTTTAGGATCAATATGGCTTTTTACATTTAAGCTTAGTGTTTTTTGATATAGATACTTATTCTAGGATTGTTGTATTCCACTGCGTATGCGATTTATGCTCTCCTGCGATTATGTTTAGTGAATCCAATTCATATGTGAGTTTGATTGTACTTCATACATCGAACAATGTGGGACGACCAGCGAAGGCCATTAGTGGGACTGCAGGAAGAGGGAAACAATTGAAACTATGGAGCATTCGGGGAACAATGATCGCGATTGAAGTCACCAAGAGTAATATCTAAGTTCGATGAGCCAATGGAAGGAGTAATCCAAGGGCAATGGAGTAACGTAGAGTGCAGTGATACTCAGAATTTAAATTAGACACGAAAATAACAACTGGGAATTAAGACGGCCAAGTCCAAGAGAAGGACATCCACAAAAGGACTAGTAGTACCAGTGAAGGGGAAATTACTCTATAAGTAGAGAGAGGGATTTCCAGTATTGAATATGTTCACGTGAGAAGTGAAATTTATAGGATCGAGAATATCAAACCATTCCTGTAAGGCGTAACAGCTGGAGAAGTGAAATATCCAGTGTAGAAAATCGGGCCAAAGGGATTGGGCACATGAATTAATAACCCGAGAGTAGTGGGTCTAGGTTGGACCAGTGTAGTCCTCAACAACTGTATCATACCGTATTTTAGGGTTGACATGGCCCAGGAAATAAAGGGAAGGCCAGTAAGGCCTAATTGAGGCCTAGAGATATGGGGCCAACGTATCAATGTCAGGTGTGTAAGACGCTGAAAGGAATAATTTACCCACAACGAGGAGGGGAAAACTAATTAATGAAATCTGAAATATATAACGATTGTAGTTAATTATGGGTCGCAAAAAGTGTGTGCGTGGACCCTACGATCAGGCTAAACTAGTGAAGTTTTGTTTCATCTATGTGAGTAAATGATGAATTCAAGTGACATGGGTGTGTCACAACAAATGTGGATAGTTAGAACTTAATATTCGAGTGTGCATCGGGTTTACTGAGTACGCTGGCGATGGCAACCTTATTATTCATATGACTACCATTTGGTAGCGAGATTTTTGTATCACCTGCGGGGAGGAGCAGGCGTAGACACTAAGAGAAATTTGTACGTAGTATTACGTAACGATTTGTGCTCCTTTGAGTGCTATGGTAGTGGAGCCTATTACTATTGTATAGTATGGCTATTAAATACCGAGAGTTTGAACGGTAGTAAATTGTGTGATAAGACTATCTGACGTGAAATTTTAAGTTTAGATATATGGTTTTGGCGAGGCATCACCTGAAAGACGGTTGAGCCTGCATATGGGTTGTATTGTATCATAGACTTCAGTGAGTATGTTGTCTTACTATTTTGATCTCGGTGAGCAGTGATGTTTTACTGATATAATTCAGGGTATATTGGCTTGTAGTAGGGCAGAGAGATATATCTTGTTAATTATATAGTGCGTATGACTTGTGATAGTGAGAGCGCCGCGTTATATGCCGTCCTTGGTGACATGAGAGTGGATGAGTAAACTTTTTATGTTCGCAGATGGGAATTCGGGGGTATATATTATGGATTAAGGATTTAACAGATCTCGACAACCAGCAGCGTTAAGTAGTAGTGTGTTGGAGGGGTTCCTTGTTTGGATTTTGCTTTGCGAGACATCCCACGTATGAAACTTAGCGAACGTTGGAAGTTGGGGGAAGTTTGACTTTAGTACATGGATTTAGTACCATAGTGATTACACATATATGTAGTTATAACTGTGAGATAATGGTTATATTACAGAGTAAGGCCGATAAAGCCGTATAAGGTTAATGTGTGAAACTGTTACAACCGTTGACACCACAAGCAGACCGGTGGGACAACCTAAGATATAATTAGGTGGAAAAAGTAGGGTGGCTGAGTAGGACCTTACCATATAGTCATGCCAAGTATGTGTCGCATAATTTGAGACTAATATAACACGTCTAGTGTAGTGGTGCTGAAATGCACGAAACATATGGTGTATGGGCGCCCTAGATAGTTGAATTATAGTATTTTCCATAATTGAGAATTTGGGCACTATGCGTGTTTTCGAGGAAAATGAAGGTAGAAGTTGTGACTTCAGAACTTAGCTATTTGATGGTTTAGGTCAGTTAGGACTGATACTTCCCAAATTTTCCACGAGGATGGTATAGGAAGAATTCAAAAAAGTTTAACCCGGGAAAGTCGAAACTTACTTGGTAAGACAGGTAGAGACCATATTTCATAAGAATCTGAAATTTAAAGAGAGGGGGGAGGACTTGTACCACACAGTGATGAGATTATTGCACGAGTCATGGATGTGGATGCATTTGTGAGAAAGGTAAAATGCATCATGATATAAAATCGTAGTAGTGATGGCATAAACGAAGCAAGACCAAGGTAGGACAAATCATAACGTGTGACAGTAAACCCCAACCATTATTCCTGAGATAGTAAGGTTATATGGGGTACAATTAGACACTTTGGTTGATAGAGTCAAGAGAGTTATGACTCAATTATTGGGAAGGGTTTTCCGGAGGCCTTGAGTATCGAGATGCGTATGTTTACGACCTAACACACCCGCAGGCGGACGGGAAAACTGAGAGTTCTAGTTACATATTGTGAGATATGTTGTATTTCCAATTATGCGAAGGTTTAGAGTAATATTTTCCATTGGTGGAGTTAGTGCACGATGACTCCCCTCAGCTCATTATCGATATGACTCCATTTGAGGTGTTATATATAATGCCTTATCATCCTTGTGCTTATTGGATAGAGTTGGGGAACAACGAGCTACTAGGGCCGGAGGAAATTAGGGCCCGTTAACCAAGATTGACATGATTTGGAGTTGCATTATTTCATGTTGGAATGAGAAAATTGGTACCGAGTGATGTGGGATCTTTCCTATTATTGTTAAGTTTGACCGGTAGCTTACAGGCTTGGGTTCCATAGTATTTTGCTGAGGCAGTATGGCGAAAATGTGTTGGCACTTATAGTATATATTGTGTGTAAAGTATATACCGTACAAACAAGAATAAACTACTGATGATACATGGTAGTGAGACGAATTTGTATGTATTTAAAGACTGATTTATCTGCTAGTGCGAATAGTAGGAGGCTAGATAGTAATTATCTAAAATTTAAGTAGTGAAACTTAAATGGTAAGCATTGAAGTTTAAATTATAATATCAGTGATGTGCCATTATTAAGGGTATTCAGTGATGTACTATATGGTCAGCAGAAATGCCTTATTTTCTGAATTTCGGGATGAAATTCCGTTATTAGGGGGGAAGTATGTAACACCCCGTATTTTTTAGGATTTAAATAATTATGTGATTAATTATTATTGTTGGATTAATTAAACTAATATGTGAGAATTAATTGAAAGATTAATCCGGATTAAAACTGAATATTTACTAGTGTGACGAGAGTTAGTAATTATTAATATTATTGTGAGAATAAGTAAAATGGAATGATGATTTTATATAGATGGTCGTGAGAGAGAAATATGACAATTTGGTATATTAAGTCGGGACGCTCGTGTGAGTCGTGTCGGGACCAATTGAAAGGAGTATAAAGGTAAATTATTTTTAAGTAACTCGTGTGATCGTTTCGAGTGCGTTGTTGAGTCCAGGAGGGTCGAGATAGTCGAAAAACTCTACCCGAGTATTTTATTTGGACCCCGGGATATTTTTAGGCCATACCAGCACCCCGTAGAAGTAATTTTGTAATTTGGATTTTTGGAGAAATTAAATGGACGAAAATTGGAGAAGTATAATATCAGCTAACTGGGGACAATTAGGGTGAGAATACACAACAATGGGTGAGGGAGGCAAATCCCAAGGGAGGAGGCCAATCTAACACCACCTTGCACAACCACCATCACCATTGTATAGATCGGAATGTGAGGAACACACCTATACCGACAACACTAACGGATCAGACTTTCGAAATCAAGGAAAGTATTTATGACTTCCTTTCCATTAGCGATAATTGTGCTCATGTTAGTATATGAATTAATTACATTATTTGAATTGGAAATGGGTGATTGTAGAGAATTAATATCACAAATTGAGAGTTATCTTGATGAAGAATTTAACCCATATATATGTAGAATAGGAAACTCGAAAATATATGATGTGATTGAGAAACTAATTTGGGTTTTAATGGTTCTTGAATTGAAATTGGAAGAACTAGGGTTTTAATGATTTAATTTGGGGATTGCATGTTGGTGATTTAAGTATCTGGGACGAATCACAAGTTTTGGAGCCTTAATAGCGATTCTGTTCGCTTTGCCCTGTAGAAAATTGTGTTTTCTACATTTTGTTCTCTCATGCACTTCCTCCAAAACGGCTCCAAATGCCTCAAAACGTCAATTTAATAATTTGGTCAGAATATGGGGCAAATTTTTAAGAAAGTTTTTTTTTTGAAAATTGTTATTCCAGAATAAAGCCAAACAGTGAATTAAGGTTTATGTTGAGTGATTTGTAACCTTGTTAATTAAGTGGGGACAACTTAATTGGATTCATGGATGATTAATGAGGATTTAACGATTCTGGAGTATTAGAAATTATCCTTACATGTGAGAATATTATTTGGTATTGGTTGTTGGGAGTTTGGGCATGATACATAGTGGTTTTAAGATAAAAAAAATGGTGGAAAAACGTATTGGTCTAGAGGTTGAAGACGAACTGCCCAGGTCGCGCGAAGTCGCTCAAACGTCACGTTGAAGTTGTTCAAGCGACAGAGTTCTCTGGTTCAAGCGACAGGTCTAGAAAAGATTGGAAATTTCTATTTTTACCCCAAATCGATTATATAGTTTATTGGAGTGAGAGAAACTGTCATTTGGTGAATTTAGCGTAGGACAGAATTACGAGAAAGTATGTGAGGGAAACACTTTTATTATTGTGGAATAAGATCTACCTTGGAGATTACGAGAGAGAGAGGTGGTAATCTAATAATTATACTATACGTAATAATGAAGATAACATACGTATGGGAAGTATATGAGTTGGTTGGGAGAGTACTTATGGATTTTAATAGGATGTGTGTATGCCTTTGATTATTATATTGCAGTAATGAGTGTTAAATCGGGGGTGCAAGATTATTATTGTTAGGTGCATTAATGGGTGTTAACCCGAGGATGCAGGATTATGATTGATAGGTGCATTAATGGGTGTTAACCCGGGGATGTAGGATTATTATTGTTAGGAGCACTAATGGGTGATAACCCGGGGGTGCTGGATTATTATTATTATTAGGCGCACTAATGGGTGATAACCCGGGGGTGCAGGATTATTATTGTTAGGCGCACAAATGGGTGTTAACCCCGGGGTGCTGGATTATTATATTTTAGGTGCACTAATGGGTGTTAACTCGGGGGGTGCGAGATTAGTATTGTTGTGGCACAAATGGGTCTTAACCCGGGGGTGCAGGATTAGTATATACATATGTATAGAGATGATGTGAGTATATGTAATTATATACATTATTATGATTTGCGCTAATGGGTCTTAACCCGGGGGTGCAGGATATATATATGTATAGCGATGAGGTGACTATATATATATATATATATATATATATATATATATATATATATATAATAAGGAATTTCTAGTAAGTGAAACTAGTAGTAATGGTAATAAGGATAAATAAAATAATCTTAGTAAGAAAGATTTAATTACTCGAACGATAAATATGAATGGTAGTGATCTGGAATAGACTACTTGTGAGCGTATTGTATGGGCGATGTGGGTATACTACTGGTGAACGTAGATAGTGCTATTATGACTTCGAACTAGTTAGCCTGGGTAGCATAGCTAGTATG
The DNA here is from genome assembly GCA_949130495.1 of Sambucus nigra. NCBI lineage: Eukaryota > Viridiplantae > Streptophyta > Magnoliopsida > Dipsacales > Adoxaceae > Sambucus > Sambucus nigra. Next base: position 300,372,032 of record OX422208.1, read on the forward strand.
GTTTAGAAGATGCGTTAAGAGTGCACAATAGAAGAGAGGTGAGAATCTCATGCAAGAGTTCGATAACTAACATGCAAATAATACTTGCTTTAACGCAGTTTTAAATACTTGCTACTAAATCTTTTTAAAACATCGGGCTCAGACCCATCTCTTGCATCTCTTCTTTCTTTTGCTATATATATATATATATATATATATATATATATATATATTTGTACAGGTGCCCAACCACAGGGACACCGGTTCTAGATACTTGGATGGTTTGACGTGCTGCAGCTTTTGTGGAAGTTACGGGTCATTGAGATTATACGATTCTCTCATTTCATTTAGTTCGTAGTTCAGATATTTCAGTTCAGGCATGTGTCGCCCATTCTCATTAACGAGGTTGTATTCAGTTACCTTTGTAGTTCTTTTCAGTTGGATTGATGTAACAACCCTCGCTTTTGAGAAACTTATTTTACATTAATTTACTACATTAAGTAATTATATAAAATGTGGTTGATGGAGTAAATATGAACTAAATGAATTAATTGAGCATACTTACTAGACTGTTCCATATTTACTGTATGTGTATGTAAATATCATCATGTTGCGTTTTATGGTGTCATATGCTTTAAATGACATTTATGGTTTAAATGAATCGGAACTTGAAATGATTTATAAAATTTTTGAATGCCAATTTAGAGGGCGTAGTTAGTCCCGAAATGTGCGAGATAGTCAAAATAAGTGCCATATTGTATTTTTGGGTTTCGGGCGCTTTTGACTTGTTTTAATATAAATGTGTAGTTGTGAGTCATTTGTGGTATTAACCATTTAAGTTAGGAATTTAGACTAAAGCCACGATTTAGTCTTTCATTTCAATTATTTCTCATAAGTGTATTTACTAAACCTAGAGAGAAAAAGAGAAGAAGAGAATTTGTGGAGAAAAGAGGAGAAAATTGGAGATTGAAGATTGGGATTGTTTCTATCAAAGGAAATCTGAGATTTTAACCTCAAGGCCAGTTTTTTTACTTGCTAATATGTTATTTAAGATGAATAAATTGTATTGATTGTTGTGTATTGGGATCAAATGAACAAATATGGGTTTTATGGATTTTGTGGTGTTTTAGCCCTAATCATAGCTTAAATTGATGGTTATGTGGAGTATAGTAGTTGATAAACATGTAGGATGGTTTTGGGTAGATTAATGGTGGTTGATGTGTGTAAAAATGGAGTAGATATTGGTTTTGGGTAAAAACTAGGGTTCATAACCCGTAGCCCATTCTTGGCAAATTCGCAGGGCCAAATCGATTCGGCCCTAGGGCGAATCGATTCGCTTAGGATCAGCTTACAGGTCTGGGAACCCGAATCGATTCGGGTTAAGGTCGAATCGATTCGGTTGAGGCAGAAAGTTGGGTTTGTCATCCGAATCGATTCGCTTTTGGGCGAATCGATTCGCTGCTTAGGGCGAATCGATTCGGCCCTAGGGCGAACCGATTCGAAATCAGGCTGTTTTGGGTTATTTTTTTACTCAATTTTTATCCTTTTCTTTTGGGCTTAGGACTTAGGAACCTTCTTGTATGAAGTAAACTTAGTGTCCTATATTCTTATATGGGGTGGGCAAACACCTTATGTTAGAAGGGGATGGTTAGGACTTAGTTTAGAGTTAGTAAATGGAAGATTAGGTGTTCTTTTCCCTTAATTAGTTAATGTAATATTTTGAGATGTAGAAATAAATAATTGAAGAGTATTTATCACATTATTGGGAGATGCTAGTCTTGGTGGTGTATATGAATTACGTATGGCTCCAGATAAATTAAAGAGTATTTATCACATTATTAGGTGTTCTTTTCCCTAAAATGTTTGGAGAATAAATTGGGAGTTTATTCATTCATTAACGTTGTAATGATGATATGAATTACGTATGGCTCCGGATAAAATGTGATGTATTTATTAAAATGGTAATGAAAATGGTAAATGATAATTTAGTTAAACACACCTCTCTAAATGCTATCATAAGGGAAGTTTGCGCGTGAGGTGAAGTGCCCTGGCTAGTGAATGCAGGGTGAATATAGTCCTCGGCCATATGACCGGTTATTATGTATGTTGTATTGATTGTGCGACTGTGAGGTAATTCCGGGTGTGGTTATGACTCACTCACAGGTATATGGCCACTTCCCGATGTTGCGTTAGGTGCCCAGGTTATCTTGGTTGATAGGCCCTGGAAGATGATAGTTATTTAGGGGCGCGCACAGTGGGGAAACTCGGACGGGCGGTCTTAGAATCGTTATATGTATACGAATATAACTATTCTTATTCAAGTTGGACTTGATTTATGATAAATGCCATAAAGAGCATATAAACTGTGATTATGTTTCACAATGAGATATCGAGCAATGAAATGAAACATGGTAAAGAATGGAGATTCTTAATATATGATACTCATTCATATCCTCTTGCATAACATAATTAAATTTATGATCATTTAATTGCCTTAGTTTATGCTTTGAGATTGTGTAGGTAGATTATTATCTGTATCCATCATGATTAACTGTTCATAATTGTCATACTCTTTATTCATATGGTGATCATATAAAACCGGCCCTGACCCGTTCATATTTCTTGTTGTGCATGAATCTTATATTCGCTCAGGTGCTCCGCCGCAAGGAGGCCCGTACTGACTTTCCTATTCCAGTGTTTTTGGGGAGCCGTGATACTTTGCGGATATTACGGGATATGTTGTTATAGACGCCTTCATTTTTGTACTCTAGTTACGATCGGGTCATTTACTCGGGCGTATGGCCCAAGCTTTTGTATTTGCTTATTGTAATGTATTATGTAACTTAATTAAACTGTTGTAGTACGTTGTAAGTGACTATTGACCGACAGCATATTCGGTCCCCTTATTGTGTACATGATGCGGATGTAATATAAGTTCTTTTGGGTTTCCACTTTCTTTTCAAATTGGGTTGTTTAAATTCTTTCCTTAACTTATAAAATTAAAATTTTGGCAACCCGTTTTTCTGAAATATAGGGTGGTTATCCCGTATACTTATTGTATTGTTATGATGCTGAGAATGATCCATCCATGATTCCTGTTATTATCGGAGTATCGGGTTGGCCACCCCTTATTTTGGTGAGCGGGTTGTCACAGATGGTATTAGAGCATCGGGTTCTAGAGTCTTTAGGATCTATGCGGACTTGTCACGTTCTACCGTAGCGTTCTTTGATATAGAGCTTAATGTTAGGACTGCTTTGTTGCCTATGTTTGCGATCTTTTGCAAAATAAATTATTCTAAATAGTATCCTAACTCTGCTGTTTCTTCATCTTAGATGCCGCCTAAGAGAGGTCGCCCCGCTGGAGGAATAGAGTCATGAAAGAGGAGGTAGGTCCTCCACCGCCGAAGCAGGGAACTATAAATGCTACTGAAGTAGCAAATATTGTGACCCAAGCGGTTAATGCTGCTATGAACGGCGTGGTTCAGCAATTACCACAAGCCCAGCAACAAAGGTCTTAGGATGTACAAGATCCTACTGGACCTTCTCCGTGGGAGAGAGTTAGAGAATCATTTTTAAAGGGACATCCCTTAGAATTCCAAGGAGTTTCTGACGTCATAGTAGCTAATCAGTGGAAAAAGGATATGCAGCGCCATCTGCGCATGGTGGAGTGTAGTGAGGAAAGAAAACAAATCCTTCCTACTTTTAAACTCGTTGGAGATGCACTACATTGATGGGAGTCGATGACTACGCCGGAGCAGAGAGATGCTATGACCATCAATGATTTCTGGGTTCTGTTTGATCAGAAGTACTTCCCTCCCACAATTCAAAGGGAGATGAGAAGAAAACTTCAAGATGTGGTGCAAGGGGAACGTTCAGTTGCAGAGTATGAAGAGGAATTCACACGGTCAGCTAGTTTTGTACCTGACGAGGTGACTCCGGAGGAGAGGAGGATGCCCAAATTTATTGGAGGTTTTCACTGGAGGATACGACAACATTTGTTGGGTAATCCAGCTTTACAGACTTTTGGAGATGTGATGAATGCGGCGTTACTCCATTGTCAGGAACATCGGTTGTATGTTCAAGGTAGTAAGAAGGCTTTAGCTCTGGGACAAGCTGGGAAACCCGGAGGCAATGGGATAGGAGGAGGAGCATTTCCCTCGTTCCAATCTTCAGGAAATAAACAAAAAGAAAGGGACCCCCAGCAAGGGGACTTGTCTAAACGACAACGTTTTGGTGGATTCAATGTTGGTGGTAGTAATATTAGGCATGGTCAAGGTGGGCCGCAACAGTAACAAGCAGGTCAGGGTGATAATGGAGGTAGAGGCCATCCAGGCCAAGGAGTTGGGCAGTTTAGAAATAATCGGGGCCGAAATCAGGAGAATATGACGAATCGATGCTTTCAATGTGGAGAACTGGGTCACTACAGGAGGGCGTGTCCTCAGTTGATTGGGGGACAACTTCCTAGGGTTCCACAGCAGCCACAGGCTCAGTTACCACCATAAGTACCTAATCCAGTTGTCCCTCCACAACCGGGACAACTACAGTATGGTCGTGTTTACCACATTCAGGATGCTATGCTTCCTCCGACTCCGCCAGCGCCGCCAGCTATTGAGGGTAAGTTTCTCATTCAGGGGCATATGGGTCATGTATTGTTTGATACGGGTGCGACACACTTGTTTATTTCTAGAAGTTTTACTCAGTCTACAGAGTTGATTAAATCTACAGAGAGTACCTTAACTAGTGTTGAGTCCTCTATGGGTGATGGTTCACTCATTTTCTTTGTTTGTAAACAAACAGGAATAAATCTTGGCAACTTGTGTTTTGAGGCCGATTTACTCGTCCTATATATGGTCGGGTATGATGTAATCTTGGGTATGGATTGGCTAGTGAAGTATCGTACGATACTTAATTGCTATGGGAAAAGTATAGTTTTTTCCATTTCGGGACAAGAAATGTTTTTAGTGGTTATGTCTCATTCAGAAGGAGGTACTAACACTTACTTGTATTGTATCGCGGAGGAGACTTCTCAGGATGTAGTCGTTTCCTTAGATTCGATTTCGGTTGCTAGAGATTTAAAGATGTTTTTCGGGAAATATCGGGTTTGCCTCCTAGTAGGGAGATTGAGTTCGTAATCTATTTAGCGTCGGGAACGAGATCGATCGTTAGAGCTCCGTATCGTATGTCTTCTGTTGAGATGAGGAAGTTAAGGGATCAGATTTAGGACTTGCTAGAGCAAGGGTTTATTAGGCGAAGCATGTGGCCGTGGGGCGCTCCGATGTTATTTGTGTGAAGAAAAGGGACGGTTCTCTCTGGTTGTGTGTTGACTACAAAGAGTTGAATAAAGTCACCATCCGGAATAAATACCCGTTGCCTCGAATTGATGACTTGCTTGATCAACTTAGGGGAGCGTCGTACTTCTCTAAAATAGATTTGAGGACGGGGTATCACCAGTTGCGGATACGAGAATAAGATGTGTCCAAAACCGCTTTCCTAACGAGATATGGGTCCTATGAATTTTTGGTTATGCCTTTCGGACTAACCAATGCTCCTGCCGTGTTTATGGACCTAATGAATAGGGTGTTTCGAGACTTCCTGGATTATTTTGGAGAATTATTTTAGAGCATGGATTGGAAAATTCATTTTTGATGTATAAATTAGTGGTGTAATTTTTGTTGGAGAATTTTTTACTATGGTAGAAACGTTATTGTAAATCATTATTGTGACAATAGAAGAATTGTGGTTTTATTATATTTAAATCATGGAATTTAGATGCTCTTTACTTATTTTCGATGGCTTTAGCTTAGTTTTTATCGAAGTCGCACGTCGCGTGTCTTTTTGGGCATGCGGATCTGTTACAGATGGTATCAGAGCTTAGGTATATGACAACCCTCGGGTCTCGAATTTTGGGTTTAGTATGCAGGTTAGACATATTTTTTTGGAGATAGAAATTTTGGGTGATAAGTCGTGTTAGGCATCGAGATTAGATGTGAGGTATTTAAAGTTTATTTTTGAAGACGAGATTTATTTTTGGAGATTGTTGGTGCGGCCTGATTTTTGAGTGTTAGGCTTCATTGAATTTCGAGGGCGAAATTCCTTGTTAGTGGGGAAGTATGTAACAACCCGATTTTTTTAAATGGGAATTTTTAAATTAATTTTTAAAATCGAAGAAAAATAAAATATTGAATTTATAAATTTTATAATTTAAAATGTTAGTTTTTATATTTGAAAAATAATTTTTCCAGCGGAATTGGAATCGGAATTAAAATGGAGTTTTAATTTAATTTTTAATATATAGAAGAGTTCTTCCTCAAAACATAAAACTCTGTAGAAAAAAAATATTCAAAAATATTGGACCGTCCGATCAAGATGAAATATTTTGTGCAACTTCCTCTCGTCTTCAGTTAATTCTCCCACAAATTTCATCCAATTCCAACTGTCCGATCGTCCGGAATAAATATTTGAGTATTTGTATCTAATTAGAACTCTTTTCTTAATCAAACTCTTAATACTTTATATATCAATAAATTCGTGGCTTGGCTTTTCAAATCACTTTTTCTCAAACTTTTCAACTAGAAGACCTCTCCAAAATTACTCCCTTTCATCTACAAACCAGAGCACCAAACTTATTCAAGATTTCAACCTTAGATTAGAAGGCTTATTTGGTGTTTTCTCGAGTTTGGACTAATACGAGATTTGAATATTTGTGCGTGCGGAACGTGATGGTGCGATCAAATTTAGAGGCTGATTTTTATGTGTTGTTTCATGTGATGATTTTGAGGTACGAGTATTACACAATATGCTCCTAAATTCTCTCGAGAGTATTCCGTTTATTTTTCTATCTCGATTGCACTCATGTTGAATTGTGACATTCATTTGGAATCTGAAAATTGTTGGAATCTAAATATTGATTCATTGTGATATATTATATTTTGATTTGAGCATAGTGTCATGATATTTTAATATGGCACGGAGAATGGGCACCCGCCAAAAGTCCAAAATTCGGATATGCTTAAGAATGCACAGGCGCGGTGAGGCCTGGTGACTCACTGATGTGTTGTTGAGAAATTAATATTGATATAATGCTTGAGTATTGCATTTTGATTTCTATACGCGGATTCTTATTGTTGCGATTTATTCATCCTGCTGTTGTTTTTAGCGTCTATTCCTGTCATATTCTGTACTTTCCGTATTTTCTTTTAGTTGGCAGGTTAGCGTGTATTGGGACGCTATTGATCAGTTTGGTGAATTATTTTAGAGCATGAATTGGAAGATTCATTCTTTATGTATAAATTATTGGTGTAATTTTTGTTGGAGAATTGTTTATTATGAGAGAAACGTTATTGTATGTCATTATTGTGAAAATAGAATAATTGTGGTTTTGTTATATTTAAATCAGGGAATTTAGACGCTCTTTACTTATCTTGGATGGTTTTAGCTTAGTTTTTATCGCATTAGAACGTCACGTGTCTTTTTGGGCATGTGGGTTTATTACAGATGGTATCATATCTTAGGTATACGACAACCCTCGAGTCTCGAGTTTTGGGTCAAGTATGCGGGTTAGATATATTTTTGTAGAGATAGAAAATTTTGGTGATAAGTTGTGTAAGGCATCGAGATTAGATGTGAGGTATTTAAAGTTGATTTTTGGAGACGAGATTTATTTTTGGAGATTGTTGGTGAGGCCTGATTTTTGAGTGTTAGGCTTCGTTGAATTTCGAGGGCGAAATTCCTTATTAGTGGGGAAGTATGTAACAGCCCGATTTTTTAAATGGGAATGTTTAAATTAATTTTTGAAATTGGAGGAAAACGAAATTTTGAATTTTATAATTTAAAATGTTGGTTTTTATATTTGAAAAATAATTTTTTAAACGGAGTTGGAATCGGAATTAAAATGTAGTTTTAATTAAATTTTTATTAAATGGAAGAATCCTCAAAACATAAAACTCTCTAAGAGTCGACAAAACATAAAACTCTGTAGAAAAAAAAATATTCAAAAATATTGGACTGTTCGATCGAGGTGAAATTTTTTGTGCAGCTTCCTATCATCTTCAGCTAATTCTCCACCAAATTTCATCCAATTCCAACTGTCCGAAATAAATTTTTTAGTGTTTGTATCTGATTAGAACTCTTTTCTTAATCAAACTATTCATCCTTCATATATCAATAAATTCGTGGCTTGGCCTTTCAAATCACTTTTTCTCAAAGTTTTCAACTAGAAGACCTCTCTAAAATTACTCCCTTTCATATACAAACCATAGCCCCAAACTTATTCAAGATTTCAACCTTAGATTAGAAGGCTTATTGATTTGATTATTTTTGCGAGAGGAACGTGATGGTGCGATCCGAGTTAGAGGTTGATTTTTATGTGTTGATTCATGTGATGATTTTGAGGTACGGGATTACACAATATGCTCATAAATTCTCTCGAGAGTATTCCGTTTGTTTTTCTGTGTCGATTGCACTCATGTTGAATTATGATATTCATTTGGAATCTGAAAATTGTTGGAATCTAAATATTGATTCATTGTGATATATTATATTGTGATTTGAGCATAGTGTCATGAGATTTTAATATGGCACGGAGAATGGGCACCCGCCAAAAGTCCAAAATTCGGCTATGCTTAAGAACTCAGAGGCGCGGTGAGGTGAGGCCTGGTGACTCATTGATGTGTTGTTGATATAATGCTTGAGTATTGCATTTGATTTCTATACGCAGATTCGTATTGTTGCGATTTGTTCATCGTGCTATTATTTTTTAGCATCTATTCCTGTCATATTGTGTACTTTCCCGTATTTTCTTTTATTTGACAGGTTAGCATGGATTGGGATGCTATGGATTATTTTGGAGAATTGTTTTAGAGCATGGATTGGAAGATTCATTTTTTATGTAAAAATTAGTGGTGTAATTTTTGTTGGAGAATTGTGTATTATGGGAGAAACGTTATTGTAAATTATTATTGTGAAAATAGAAGAATTGTGTTTTTGTTATATTTAAATCATGTAATTTAGATGCTCTTTACTTATTTTGGATGGTTTAAGCTTAGTTTCTATCGCAGTAGCATGCCGCGTGTCTTTTTGGGAGCACGGGTTTGTTACAGATCGTATCAGAGCTTAGGTATACGACAACCCTCACGTCTTGGGTTTTGGGTCTAGTATGCGGTTAGACATGTTTTTTTGGAGATAGAAATTTTTGGTGATAAGTCGTGTTAGGCATCGAGGTCAGATGTGAGGTATTTAAAGTTGATTTTTGAGTGTTAGGCTTCGTTGAATTCCGAGGGAATTCCTTGTTAGTGGGGAAGTATGTAACAACCCGGTTTTTTAAATGGGAATTTTTAAATTAATTTTGGAAATCGAAGAAAAATGAAATTTTGAATTTTATAAATTTTATAATTTAAAATGTTGGTTTTTATATTTGAAAAATAAATTTTTAAACGGAATTGGAATCGGATTTAAAATGGAGTTTTAATTGAATTTTTATTATATAGAAGAGTGCTCAAAACATAAAATTCTCTAAGAGTCCTCAAAAAATAAAACTCTCTAGTAAAAAAATATTTGACCATCCGATCAAGCTGAAATATTTTGTGCAGCTTCCTCTCGTCTTCAGCTTATTCTCCCCAAATTTCATTCAATTCCAACGGTTCGAAATAAATTTTTTAGTTTTTGTATCTGATTAGAATTTTTTTCTTAATCAAACTCTTAATCCTTTATATATCAATAAATTCGTGGCTTAGATTTTCAAATCACTTTTTCTCAAACTTTTCAACTAGAAGACCTCTCCAAAATTACTCCCTTTCATCTACAAATCATAGCCCCAACTTATTCAAGATTTCAACCTTAGATTAGAAGGCTTATTTGGTGTTTTCTTGAGTTTGCGCTAGAACGAGATTTGATTATTTGTGCTAACGGAACATGATGGAGCGATCAGATTTAGAGGCTGATTTTTATGTGTTGATTCATGTGATGATTTTGAGGTACAGGACTTACACAATATGCTCCTAAATTCTCTTGAGAGTATTCCGTTTGTTTTTCTGTGTAGATTGCACTCATGTTGAATTGTGATATTCGTTTGGAATATGAAAATTGTTGGAATCTAAATATTAATTTATTGTGATATATTATATTATGATTTGAGCATTGTGTCATGAGATTTTAATATGGCACGGAGAATGGGCACCCGCCAAAAGTCCAAAATCTGGATATGCTTAAGAATGTATAGGCGCAGTGAGGTGAGGCTGGTGACTCATTGATGTGTTATTAAGAAATTAATATTGATATAATGCTTGAGTATTGCATTTGATTTATATACGCGGATTCGTATTATTGTGATTTATTCATCGTTCTATTATTTTTTAACATCTATTCCTATTATATTGTACACTTCCTCGTATTTTCTTTTAGTTGGCAGGTTAGCGTGGATTGGGACGCTATGGATTATTTTGGAAAATTATTTTAAAACATGGATTGGAAGATTCATTTTTTACGTATAAATTAGTGATGCAATTTTTGTTGGAGAATTGTGTATTATGGGAGATACGTTATTGTAAATCATCATTGTGAAAATAGAAAAATTGTGGGTTTGTGATATTTAAATCGTGGAATTTAGATGATCTATACTTATTTTGGATGGTTTTACCTTAGTTTATATCACAGTAACACGCCACGTGTCTTTTTGGGGGCGCGGGATTGTTACACCAATCTAATGGTCAAGTTCATACATTTACTCCAAAGAAAATAAGGAATGACGATGTTTGGTTCCACTATGGATCCTAGTTCCTTCGTTACACCAATAGCACAACTTGTCACTCCTTTAAAGGGAATCCCCATTATACCTCCCAGTCTAGCTGTTCTCGTTATGATCAATCATGTTCCTAGTATAATGCTAACCGTTGAAGCTCAAGTTATCATTACTTCTTTACCTTTGGTCACTCCAGCACATGACAAAATAGTGGAAAACTATTTCACCTTATTTAGACATTAAAGAGGTAAAGAATAAGATGATGAAGATGTTGGCATCATCCTCATAAATATTTAGTGAGGAAGCATCTATTTATAATAATTTTCATACTCCTTACCCAAAGGAGTACAACGATGAACCTTACCCATAGGGGTATATTTCTCCAATCTTTGAGAAGTTTGATGGGGAAAAGGGGTAACATGAAAGAACATCTGAAGATTTTCGTTGAGCATTTTGGTGCTCATTGCAATAACAAAAAGTTACGTTTAATGGAGATTACATAATCCTCAATTGACAAGCTTACACCCAGTATTCTCATTTAGCCCCAAGTAGTGTGGCTACATGAGAAGATATGTATGTGCAATTCCTCCAGAAATTCTTTTTGACAGATGATGAATTTACATTATCTCAGCTTTCTCGGGAGAAGCAAAGGGCAGATGAGGAGCTGATGGCTTACATCAAGAGGTGTAGAGAAAAATCTTTAGATATATGAAAAGCTACAATGAAGAGCAAGCACCTTTAAATTTGTTCAGAATGATTGTTACCGGACTTCATTTATCATTTTGTAAATGAGACTAGGGAAGGCGCATTCAAAGCCCTCACGATAATAACTCAAAATATTACAGTGGTCATTCGACCTCTAATACTCATCACCAGCGTCATGTGAAAAAAGCTAGTTGGCCAAGCAGTTAGAGTCGCTCAGTTTCCATGAGGCAGCTACGCTGATGGAGGTGATGAAGTAGGAAAAAATAGAAGAGGAAGAATAATAAAAGGAAGTTTAACCATGAGGATCCACCTCCATCGCCTTATAGTGTTGAGAAGGCAATGAATTTATATAACACTATGTTAGGTAATGGGTTAATTTTTCTCCTAGAAACTCTCCAACGTATGCTCCAGGGGAAGACATTAAAATTGATCCAAACTACTTCCAGATCGATTGGCTCACTGGTCATCCAATAGTTCACTGTTTTACCATACGAAAAATTATCAATAAACATATGTTGGTAAGGACTTTGTAGATTCCTCAAAGCAATGTTCATAAGAACCCATTGCTAGCACATGGGGCACAGATGGTTGTAGTTGCATTTGATGATGAAGAAGAAGGTTGAATGAAAGAAGAAGAGGATTTCCAAGATATATATTATTGTTATTTGTAAGGAATGGATAATGTGATTATTGCCTATGATATACCAAGTGGCAAAGATAATGAACAAGCTTGTCATACATAAGATTATGAGGTGCATCCAAGCTATATCGAAGTCACTAAAGTTTTCGTGGTTCTTCAATCTGGTTAGGATGCCATCAGAAAGTTGGTTAGAAATTACTTAGGCAATTTTGGACATAGCAAAGAAAAATGTCGTTCCACCGTTAAGCTGGAAATGACCCGCGGCCAGGATAATACAGAAGTTTATGCGTGAGATCACTTTATCAGATGTAAATCAAGTTTCCCCGCAATAGACTTTGTATGTGACAACAGGCATCAATGGAATAAGCTTTGCTAGATGTAGGTGCTTCGATAAATATTATCCCATTAACTCATTTTATACAACTAATATCTCAGAGACAAGGTTGGTTGCAATATCTCTCTCAATAATAAGATATGATAATTAAAATTCCAAGTATATTGGTTATGCGAATGTTGAAATAAAAATGGGAAATCTCACATCAAAAGTTAAATTCCATGTGATTGAGTCAGTTCCTTTATACCATTTGTTAATTATGAGGGTTTGGACGCACAACCATGGTTTAGTTCCTTCAACATACCATCAATGTGCAAAAGCTATTGTTAAAGGAATAGGTATTGTGATACAAGCTACCAAAAAGCCATTTGCAAAGTAGGAAGCACATTTGGTGGATGCTTCCTTTTATACCAAGTTAAATGAGGAATCATGTATCCTCATAAGGCATATTGAAGGGTTGAGGGTTCCCTTTGTTAAAGATAAGTTAGGACCTATGAGAGGTCAAGAGGAAGAGTTTTAAAAAGGTTTTCCAGTTGAACCACTTAGGGAGGTTATTCATAAAGCTTAATCGATCCCTAAAAAAGTTTAATGATATAATGAAGCCAATGATAGACCTGATGGAGAAAGAGGTGAAACGATATAATGCATTGAACAGAGTTAATGAACCAATGATGGAGCATCTAGGGAACAATAAGAAATGGATGGCATCATCAACTTCTATGCTACAATGTAAAAAAGTGGAGCTTAATGATGGAACGGTGATATATCACCTTTGAAGGTGTTAATGGACAACTGAAGATCCTGAAGAAGATAACTGGGAATATGAACACGTTTTATTGATAATCAAGGACAATGTCTTGTCAATGATAATTTAAACATCCAAGAGTTTATGAATGAGGTTGAATTTGAGCTTGGATGTATATAAGATAAGAGAAAACCACAAATTCAAGATCTGAAGAATGTAGATTTAGATGAGGATGGCGATAAACCAAGGCAAATTCATTTTGAAAGACCTGCAAGATGCAAAGAAGTTGGATCTGATCAAGCTCATTCGAGAATTGAAATTACCTGGAAGTATACTAAGATGCCAGGGCTGGATCAAGAAGTAAGCTACCACAAGTTTGAGTGTTTTTCATTCAATAATACTAATCATGCAGTCAACCAAAATGTACAAGCTAGGGTTGGGCCTCAAAATCAAGACTGAAGTGGAACGATTGCTGATAAATGGATTTATTAAGACCATTCAATAACCAATTTGGCTTTCCATCATTGTGCCAGTGGGAAAGAAGGATAAAATATAAATTCGCATGTGTGTTCATTTTAGGGATCTTAATAAAGCTTGTTCCAAATATAAGCTCCATATTCCTTCGATCAATAGCTTAATTGATTCAACTATTGGTTATGAGATTTGTGGCTTTATGGATGGTTATGTTGTCTATAACCAAATTAAGATCGATCCAGATGATGCGCAGAAGACGGTTTTCAGGACTTCTTTAGGCAACTTCATATATAATTTAATGCATTTTGGTTTAAAAAATGCGGAGGAAACTCAATAGAGGACAATAATTTATCTCTTTCATGACCTTTTCCATAACATTGTAAAATTATATGAGGATGATTTAGTTATTAAATCAAAGAAGGGGGATTCTCACTTAACTGACTTGAGAAGAGTTTTCAACTGATGCAGAAAGTACAAGCTAGAGATAAACCCACTCAAGTGTGCCTTTGGTTTAACAAGTGGGAAATTCTTAGGCTTTGTGGTTGATAGACAAGGAGTGCACATGGACCAAAGCAAATAAAAATACATTCTTGACATAACTTTTCCAAAAACATAGAAAGAACTGAAAGTTTACTCAAAAATATTTCTTCCTTAAGAACATTCAATCCAGGTTTATTTGAGATAGCCCAATCCCACCCACAGTTGGAGCTGTTGTGAAAGACCATGAAGTTCAAATGGGAGGAACCACACCAAAAATATTTTAACAAGCTTAAGAGATTGCTCGCCTCTCCTCAAACGATGATTTCACCTAAGGTAGGAATACCCTCGCTGCTTTATCTAACTTCCATTATAAATTCTATTGGTGCTTTATTGGCACAAGATGTTGTGGGCAGGAGTGACCTGTCTATTACTCGAGTAGATTTATTTATAGTCATGAGCAAGATATACACGCATAGAAAGACATTATTTTTCTTTAGTCTTTGTGGCTAAAAAACTGAGGCATTATAAGCTATCTTTACTACCAATATAGCGAGAAGATTTTATCCAATTAAGTTTTTTTCCTCTCATGAACTATCTTGGTTAGGAGACAATTAAGTTGGTTCCTCATTCTTTCAAAGTATGATTTGAAGTCCATGATTACCCGTACAATTAAAAGTCAAGCCTATGCAGATTTATTGGCTATATTTCCTTCAAGATTGTTTGAACCACCTCATGAAAATATACTCGGTGATGATTTTCAATCCAATATTTTTAAGGCAGGCTGGGAAGAATGGTCCATGGAGTTTGATGGTTCATCATCTAACGACAAAAGAGGAGTTGGAGTGATTTTTTCTATAGAAAATGCAGAGGAATATTTTCTCTTTAAGTTGGACTTTCTTTGTTCAAATAATGAGGCCGAGTATGAAGCTTTAAATCTAGAATGAGTTGAGGCTCTTCAAAGAGGCATTCATTCACTCTGCATTAAAGGGGATTTTAACTTGGTAGTCAAATAAGTGAATGGTGAATATGCATTAAAGCACCTCAGCCTAGCTCCTTATTAAAAAATCATACAAAGGTTGACCAATCAGTTTTATGAAGTAAAAGTAGAGAGGCATAAAAGAACGATGAACTATCATGCTGATGTCTATGCCACAATTGCACAAAAGATTGCTATGCAAGGCGAGTCAATAACGGTAGTGATCCATCGTTGGACAACTCCATCTTCTGTGCTCTAGCTCTTTACCACAGATGATGCCTCAGATTATAGAGGATCAATAAGGAAGTAACTGGAAATAAGAGATGGTTCGCTAAAGCATACCGAGATATCATAATTATCCTCTCTTCAAGGAAATTTATATTATAAAAATCTTCATGGTTGATTGGCCAGATGCCTTGGACTTGAAGAAGCTCAAAGACAATTAAAGTCTATTCATATGAAGAATTATGAGATCACTGGGATTTTTCTTTATAGAAGAATCCAAAGAGAAGGGTATTCTGGCTCTTGATGAAATAAGATGCAACATTTGACGTGATGCACAATATGTATGCTACGTGTGTACCTATAGCTCAAGTTCAAGCCAGTTTCTCAAGTAATACCTGGTATGTCAAGGTCGAATCCTCACGAAATAGGATGATGAACGCAACGACGACGATAAGGTAGGCTTATAAAACCTAGGTATCGACTTTCGAAATAAAAGAAAAGGTGATTTGATTTTGGAAAATTTTCTAATTAATTAAGAAAGCTTAACTAGCAAGTGCAATTTAATTGGAAAGAAACCAAGAAACTAGAATTTTGATTTTTGAAAACTATTTGAAAAAAAATGGATTCGGGATTCAATCCCCCATAATGTAGGTATTTTGGTTAGATACAAAATTCTTGATAATTATATAATTAATTAAAAGGAAATATTAACTGAATTAAAGCGCCAAATATGTGAGAATATTACTCCGCACAATATTTAGTCAACAACTAAATTAACGCAAATGACAAATTTATTAACAAGTATATCGTATCCTTAAACACTCCGATTGCCTATGAAAAACGGAGTTAAGAGACCTACAATATTGACCTCAACTAAAATATCAAACCCTAGTAATTATGTCGAATTTAGTATCTAACATCCACACCTAGGCTGGGTTCATGTTCCACAACTCTCTAAAAATCTAGCAAGACATGGTCACAATAGCTATGCATGAATTTACTGAATTTCATATAGACATGATGAAGAAATAGCAATAAATATGTAGGAAATTCAGGTTACTAATGATGAAGAATGTAAAGCATGCAATAAGAACCAAGATGGAATGAAATTCCCGAAATAATATGATTTTTTACTGAAGTTTAGGTGAAAAAGTTGTAAATTATTACTCTAAGAATTTTTTAATCCTATGATGCCTTACGTTCAATGATAATGATGAACAATGACTTCTAGTGTTTACAAGGGTTAAAAGTCATTTAGAGAGTACCTATACTCAAACTCTTCTAGCTAAATGATAGGAAAAAAATAAAATTCCTGTCTTGGACCAAACCCATGCAACGAACCCAGACCGAACTGAACCCATAGAGCGAACTGGTTTGCATACGGGATCAAAACTATTTGGTTTAGATCTCTGCCTAAGGATGCCTTGTGTGCTTGATTTTCTCTAAATTACAACTCTACTAATGGATTCTCTTCTCAACTTCGAACGTGCATGAATTTCTTGGATCGGGGTGCCACTTCTTCCAGTGTACTCACGACTTCAAGCTATTCAACTTTTTAGTTGGATCCTCCTCTAGGTTATGGCTAAAAAATTACAAAATTACCCTTGACTTCCCTTTCTTTTGATTCCTTGACCGTTTCAGTTTTTCTCTCGCATCCACTTGCACGAATTACCTGTAAAACATGAGATAGATACACAAAATATGAATTACTCGCCAAAAAGAGTTAGTAGCATAAATATGCAATAAATCCGAGATAAATGTACAATACGGAACCGTAAAAATATCAAAATTAAGGGGATAAATATGAAATATTTATACCTAATCAAATCCCCCTAACTTAGAATGTTGTTAATCCCGAGCAATGTAAAAGAATGAGAGTATAAGTCTGAATACAACTCTGAACAACTAACGGGATATCCTATCTCTTTCGTGGGTAAACAATTGTATTTAACGTATGCAATAAGCCATTAAACCTTTTGGTTAACCTAGTATGATGAGTTGTCTCGTGAGGGTTTGAAGTGAATTAACCCACAAAATTCATTTTTATACGACTCAAAGAAAATATGAATATATTAAAAATTGTACAATTTAGTTCCAGAAAAATAATCACATATAATTTTTATTCGATGAATCTCAATTCAAAGTGTGCGTGAGCGAAGCCGAAAATTAAACCGTTAACTTCCACTGATTGATCATTATGTTACTTTCAAAAAAATTCACTTTGATTCAATTTTTCACGGAATGCACTCACAAACGAATCACTCGGATTATGATTATTTCTCTTAGTGTGCATGATATTAAGAGTAAATGTAATTGGACATAAGTTCACACACACAAATTAAAAGACGAAAATATTTATTTACACCTTATTGTCTCTTTATTATCTTTTTGTGTTTTAGCGCTCCATGCAGTAATGAATTTCGTTATTCAGATAAGACTTTTTCAGGTTAAAGTGTTTTGGGTAATCAAGGGAATGTTCGGGAAATTTCGAAGTTGAAAAATTTTCTTGCGATGTCCGTTGGCACTTTTTGCGCTTTTGCTCATATTTTTTCTTTTCTTTTTTTCGTTTCATTTATTTCTTTTTTTGTTTGAGTACTTTTTTCCTATTTTTTGCCCCTTTTTATGCATTATTTGGAAAATAAATGATTTAGAAAATAAACTCTGGGCCAAATGGATTTTCCAGGTCAATAAATGGAAAGGTATATAATTTTTTTTTTCCTCAAAGTGGCTTGCAAAAGTATAATTTTTCATGACATTTTATGAATAATATTTTTGGGTAAATAAACAATGGCCTAATTTCATATGTCCGAATTATTAATCAAGTTACCATATGCATCTTGAGATGAATTTTAATTTAGAGATATTTTTACTGCGTTTTCAAAACAATATTTCACTCGTTTTCCGTAACCAATCAAATAATGATTTAGAGATCATCAACGACTTTTTATCACTGAAAAGAACTTTCACTTAATTTTTAATTCGAATTGATTTAACTACTCGAAAAAAATAATAGGCTCGAAAATCTCACCGGGTTAAAAATCTCCACACTTATTCGTTAAGTCGTCAATTTTTGCTTAATTTCCGTTTTTTTATCAATTTCGACTTAGTGCATTCGATTTTTAAAAATTGATATTCCAAACCAAAATATGGTGATGTTTTTGAAGATTTTAAATTCCAATTTTTATTTATTTTGAAAAAAATTATTTTTGACTTTTTTGAAATTTTATATTTTTTTTGGAATTTTTAACATTTGTTCAATTGTTTTTGGAATTTTAAAATTTGTGAAGTTTGAAATACGCATATGTACCCTCTTACTTAGACTTTTGCATTGTCCTCAATCAAAGGGACTAAAATTTAAATTAGAAAATAAGAGTACGAAAATAAAACAAATAAATATTAAAATGCAAATAGACATATATAACTATAATACAATTGCATTAACGAGAGAGAACTTTTACATAGATTCTTTTAAAGATACATCCACGAAAATAAAGAACCTACATAATAAAAACCGAATTAATATCATCTCTTGCTAAAACGCACTTGACTCACTCCTAAACACTCTACGCACTCACACGACTCTCAAATACAATAACAACTCATCCTACATGCATAGGGAGTGAGACGATCTCTGTCTGAAAACTTACTCATTCCAGTTACAGGGTCCGATAAAATCATCTCCACCTCCCCCAAATCATAAATCAAAAGTCTTAATAATTAGGGATTGACCCAATAGAAAAAATGGACACCTGGAAGTACATGATGAATGAAGTGAGTGAAATCATTGAGGTGCCTAGTCACCTTGTAGAACACGCGGCCATACTTGGAGAGATTATCGTACTAAAACTTTGAATGACACATTAAGCCTAGATTGCCCTTAAACTTGAGAATGCATGGATCGGGTTCTAAACCAGACGATACTCTAGTTATTCCATTGATCGCATTCGAGAACTCACGTGGTATGGGGGGACGTTCACAAAGAAAGAATTGATCAATCCTATCTTTGTAGTCGCTCTCATGTATGTGACAAATGAGGCCAATAACGATTGGACTTTAATAATGAGGTTCTCATTCACCGGCCGAATTCTTTTCAAAAAATTTCGAGGCTCATATCTAAAGACAAATTAGCAGGCTAAGCATGTTGATTAGTTGTATCATTAACTTCATTCTCACCTAAGATCTCTCTCATCATACACATCTTTCGATCAATCTTCGAATACTCTCTCTCACTCTTGATAGCCATTACTAAATACGCCTCACATGGATCAACAAAATTATTACCCTTAAATTTTTTGTGTACTACATCCTCTTTATGATCTGTGTCATGTGTAAGGACATATTTTCCATCATTTTATTTAGTACCTATTTTAAATTGAGTATGTCGTATCCCGTTCCAACCATCAAGGCATTCACGTTCACACGTTCAAGAAGATGGATTCGAATATCAAACATCTTTAACAAAGTTCTATGACTTAAATATGGTATGGATTTTATTTCGTGCTACTTAGATTTTTGACTAAGTATCGGGATATTTTCTAAAATATTTTTTTTATCAAAATGGGGCGTTTTACAAGCAGGTTTTCGAACAGTGTTTTTAAATTTAAAAAATATTTTTTTCGCTTTTATGTCATTCAAACCACATTGGCATGTCATTCAAACCGCATTTACGTGTCGTTCTAACCACATTGTCAAGTCGTTCTAACCATATTGACATGTCATTGGAAACCCAGGTTCTCATATGGATGAAACGAACCCATATTGTTTCGTGTTTTAAAGGTTGTTTGATACGTCATTTGAAGCCAATTCTAACAAGATGTCAATCTCATCTAGCACCATCAAGATCTTGTTCTAACAAGATTCCGCCGCCTCAACTTTTTTGTTTGCCTATAAAAGCTTGTTCTAACAAGATCTTTTTTATTTTACGTAAATTGCATAGCAACAGCAAAATAGTCTTCACTTTTTAGGGCAAAACATGTTTTTGATTCACACAAACAATTCCCAATTACTTTTGTGAATCCTCTTTGGAATCCAATTGCTTCTATAACGAAGTTTATTCTTGTTTAGTGTTATCTCTACTTATGATGTTATGGATACTCGCGTGTTTCATTATTGAAGGAGGAATTACAGTTCTTGTGATTCTCGAGGGAGTCATTGCTAGTTCAAGGCTACGGTCTTTGTGGGTTCTTACGGAAATTCATTGTAGTATTTCACTTGTAAGTTTGTAAGTGGCGATTTACATTTTATAAGTGAAATAAAGGTTTTGCCCTGCGAGGATTTTTCCTGAAATTGTTTGTTTGCATGCTTATATGATTTAATGATTTCAATAACATAAATGCATGTTTAGGGTTTAATTAAAATTTGAAATGTGTGGGATTGATACATCCGCTTTTACAAATTGGTATCAGAGAAGGTTTCACCAAAATATCGTGAGATCCCTTTTTCGTAAAATTGTTTGTGATATCATTCGTTTTAAAAAATTGCAATTTTTCTGATGGATAACTTATATAATCAGATGCTTGTCTTTGATGGAACGAATTGTGCCCTATTGGAAAGCCCGCATGAGATCTTGGTTAAAAGCAATCGATGAAAGAGTTTGGCTCGTATGTGATAGTGGGTGGACTCCTGCCACTGTCACCATTAATAATGTCATTAATACCAAACATGTGTTTGATTGGACTGATGATGAGTTTAAGTGGAGTAACTATAACTCCTGAGGCCTTAGTTATATTTCTGGAGTCGTCACCCCCGGCGAGTTCCGACGTATTATGACGTGAACCAAGTCAAGAGAGGCATGGGATATCTGTGACACCCCGACTAATTAAATACCGAGTAGCTACTCCTTTATGAAATTAATGCAGAATATCAAATTGGTTCAGTCATAGCATCACTGTCGAAAACATTTAATTTATTACTAGCCACCTAATATTTAAAAAAAGAGATGCCAAATTTTATTAATAAAATTAACATCAACCAAGTAATTAAATCAACAACCATCAATCGCATAAATAATCTTATGTAGATAAGTAACGAAATGAAATAACTGAGTCTGGAGTAAACACTCCAATAATAATATTACCAGAGTAAATAAAATCCCGATACAAGAGTCTGAATAAACCAACATCTGAAATAATGAAAGTCTGTATCTACAATCTCTAGATAAGAATGGGCACCATGCTCTAACTGATATGAATGACCCTGATGGCACCAAAGATAAATGAGGAGGCGTCTAATACAAAATCCTGTAACTTCCACAGCAGCTACAGCACGTCATCAGAATGGAACTCCTACGCTTGGCTTTCCTGTGGCTGGGCACCTAAAATGTTTTTTTTACAAAAAGAGATAGATTTTGAAAGAAAACGGGTCAGAGCCCGAGGTGAAAATATTTTAAAACTGCAAGTGTTTAAATCACAATATTAAATAACACATATATTAAACATGTTAATCACGCGCCCTCACTTGAGATCCTCACCTCCCAACTAATGAGCATGCCTAACGTATACCCTTAACCCATCCTAGTTATGCCGCAAACTAACTAATTTGTACCACTCCTGCTTTCTCACTCCAACATAGGATATCTACTTGTAACACCAAAACAAGTCATATTCATAACCCATATTCACATTTATTAAATTACCCATCTCAAGTGTTAATTATATTCTCACATTCTTTGCCCATTCAATTATATTAGTTATTCGCATCTACTAAGCAACAGTGAACTAGTCACAAATATATATATAAATCACTCTCAGTACATATATACATATCAGGAACCCCTAGGCTACGCTATGGTGCACGCATACTCTGCTGTCAAATCTATGTACATCACGTACGTAAGGATCACGTGTTCCAAATCACTCAGGAACCGTCTCAATACAATCACACATATTGGAGGTGAACATAGTTCACATACCCATGGGTCACGAACATACCTACGCTCCCATGGTCAGCTGACTTATCAACTCACAAATAAGTCATTCACAGTCCTACGTCCTTAAGTTACCAATTTAAATCCCCCCGAAGGCACACAAGATCAGATGGTCCTTTTCTCAAAAATCGACCTCCCGTGATAACAAGTATGGTAGGTATGTCATACACATAAGAAATCCATACTCCAGGCATTCACACAACCTAAGTAATCATATTTCACTATAGGTATTCACACATTCCATATAGTAAGTCTCTTACATAGCAAGTTTATCCCGAACATCATACGTAATATGTATTCAACTTGATAACTCCCTCGTCGTATCAATTTGAGTACTGAAACCTATCCCAAAAGGTTACTAGGTCTCCTATTAGTTTCTAATGTTATCTTATTAACTTAAAGTCCCTATGTTATTGTTCTTATCCTTAAATAAACATTCACTCCCATTATAATTTCAATTCGAATGATTTCTAATCGTACCTCACTCGGTAGTCCTTCGTAAGCAATATCATTCAATTCCATAAGGTAAACCATTTTTCTGGGCATCAACTAAGACCCTACCGACCTTAACTAATTCCCACAATATCAAATTAATAACCGTAAGAATCATCATCGGCCTTGGGATCTTCATTAAACTTTAAGGGAAACATTTACCAAAAATCAGAAGAGGTCGATCGATCGAATAAAAGGATCGATCGATCGATCAAGCAGGTATTCGCCCAAAATTTCTTAACAGTTACGTGATTCTCCATTTTTACACCTCCAAATCATATTACAACGTCCCAAACTCCCCAAATGAGTATAATAATCATGAACCAACATTACTACACCAGTCTTAACGTTCAAGATTTATTAAAACATCACAGATTATCAATTTCTTGGATTAGAAGTCATTAAAATACTATAACCCTAGTTTTTCCTCATCTCTTCAAAAATCATTAAAAACCCCAATTTAATTTCGTGATTTCCTAACACTTAGTTTATAATTCATTCCCTTAATGATTCCAGAAGGTCCACTACATGCAAACATACCCAAGTTCATGATTTAGTCACCAATTTCACATTATCACAATTATTCATAATTTGTCTCCAAATCTAATTTATCATGTAGAACATATGCCATAAATCTTTGCAAGATAAATCACTTGCCTGGAAAATAAAGATTCTGACCTATTGGTGATGTTAATGGTTGGTTCTCGTTCTGTCTCTGGTGACAGATCTGGTGCATAATGGTGGTGTGTGGTGGTTATGGCTTAGAAACCCTCTTTGTAACTTGTCCTCTTTCTCACGTTTCCCACTCCTTGATTTTTGGCTGATAATAGCCCTAATATTGGCTGATAAATATCACCTAATTTTCATGGGTCACTATTCATTAAAATTTAAATTGACTAAAATACCCTCTTGGGTTGCTGATTAGGCCTAAAAATGCCTCGGGACCCAAACTAAACCCCTGACTAGTGTTTTGTGACTATCTTGACCCTTCCGGATACGTTGGCGGACTCAAAATGATCATACGGATGATATAAAAATAAAATACTTTTAAATCCATTAAATTTGATCCTGACATGTGCGTCCCAACTTAATTACCAAAACTGTCGTATTTTCAACTCATGAAAATTTCAATAAATTCAATAATCACGTATTACCATAATCACTCAGCAATATTCAACATTATCATTATATTTAAATACTAACTCTCGTCTCGCTAGTAATTTAAATCCGAATTAATTTCCAATTAATTATCCCAAATGAATTTAATTAATCCCACAATTCAAAGAAATTTTATTTAATTAATCTCATAATTAAAAGCCGTAAAATTGCGGGGTATTACATACTTTCCCCCTAATAATGGAATTGCGTCCCGAAATTTGGAAAAGTAGGCATACCTGGAAAAATTAGGTATCCTCCAGTACTCAAAACAGAATACAAAGAAAGGCTCAATCACTACAGCCCTCGCTTCACAACAAACTCGTTAAACAATCTTGACACTTTATCAGTTATAAGGTTACACCTCAATAAATGCACCTCACGTTGTGCTCTTACTATACAACATTCGAATAAGAATAGCCTACACATCATTGGCTGTATCATCTCAATATTATTAGGATATCGTACCTCACTTCGTATCGACTCCCACGTTTATTTAAACACAAAACTCCCATCCTAGGAGAAACCATAAAACATCTGAATCCTTTTGTCCATTCTTTGAATCTCAGCTCCCGATGGTGTGAATTTTACACAAGGAATAAGCCACTTAAGACGGTTTGTGGTTATCCCATTATAATCATCGGACTCTAACTTCTGACTGCTCCAACACTCTGATAATTCGCTCACCTCTAAACATCCAGAGGAAGAATGGTAAGGTTTATCCACTCAAAACCTCAGTAAGCACCTTGTCTATTATAAATAGGTATAGGTGCTTTCACACAACTTTCCTGTTAGGTAATATCCTCTCCCCATTACCATATTATACTTCACTTACGATCTATACCCGTTGTGGAAATCAAATGATCATAATAAGTCCAAAATTTACTCTAATACAGTTCCACCAGTCGTCAATCACCTTGTGCCTATTCCTTGGACTATAGGTGATACAAATTTCTCAAAACGAAACTATTCCCACTACTTCCTTATACCCCATATTGAAAATGGGTTTCAAGAATCTCATCCTAGTTCAGAATAATACTGGGTAGGACCACATACCGGTGCGGTCACTATCTAATAGTGTAACTCACCCAAGGGAATAACAATTTATTTCCTTCTTGATAACCTGTTCCACACATTCGAAGGAACTCGTTACTTATCTTTATGATTGCAACCCATCAAAGAAATTTACCAACTTGACTCTTCAGCTACTGGAATCGTTGGCTCGATACCAAGTTTCTGGTTGATACCCTTACTCCAACCGATATACTACTTACTATATCCCTTTCAACACCGACTTTCTCGTATAACTCCTCTCATTAAGTGGTACTTAATAACCCTCTACTTTCCTCGGCGTATACCAAAATTTCTGACCCGGGAACTTTTCACCATGTTGTGAACATCTGGACTCTTTAGACCTTATTGACATCCTCAATATATTTATGCGTAAGCCACCCTCAACATTCGATTGGGTGGAACTCAGCTCCAAATTATCCATAATTATTAAATATTTGTCTTCTCAAGGGATACCCCCTTTTTAAATGGCTTCCCACTGCCTTTCAACCAATTTCAGACGTGCTACTCCGATTGCACATGAGTATACTAATTATCGTCCTTCTCTTACGACGCTTAATCCATTCTACCTCTACTATTTTGTAATATCAGTCTCACAAGTATAAATCTCACTCATCTCTATGTCTATTCTTCCGGAGATTATCACATCCACAAAGCAGGATGTCTACACCCCTTGTAACCCATGCATACGGGTTTAAACATCACATACACTTCGTAAGTACTCCAAACTCTTTATTGTCCCTGCATTTGCAACGTGGCTATACCACTTGGGTGTTCTCAATCACCCTCGAATTTGAAATTCTAAATCCTCCTAAACATCATTTCATCCTTCAACCCGCCAATAATAAAATAAAATTATCAGTACTTCCTCACCACACAACTGGCTCTACTGGCCTTATATCGTAATTTACCCCTTTAACTTCCAATTATAACTACATACTTCCCTAACGATCGAGGTACATCATGGACGAATGGCTAAACATCTCCTTACAACCAACCTTACGCTAAGTTTCATGCGTGGGATGTCTCGCAAAGCGAAATCCAAACAAGGAACCCCCGGATACACTACTTCCTAGCATTGTCGGTCATCGAAATTCGTTAGACCCTCAGTCCATAACATGTACCCCTATATTCCCGTCTCTTGACATCAAAGTTACATCTTCTGAAAGACACCGTCTCTTAACATTGATGGTAATCACATTCCATAAACATCATGCAAACATAATCGTGGCTCTCAAAATCCCGTCCCCAGACATATAACTATGAATATTAACTTCCACACCTCTAAAGGGTGATATAATAATGCACTCTTCTTATTACCACATCCTGAGCGTTAATTATAATCACCAGCTAAATCTGTCCGTTGAACAGTAAACCAAATACACTCTGATTTATATCAATAAAGTCCCTACACATACTGGGAAAAATTATCCAAGACCATTATACTCTTCAAAGTCTCAGCAATACATATATATATATATATATACACATATATAAACGCGAGCCTGGCCCTCTCGCAGATAGGGCCTCGCCAGAACAAAACATTCTACACCAAGGTAGTAACCTCGATAGACTTGTAATATCTGCACACTATCGGTTTAAGCATATTGTAAAAAAAACCATAATTAGGATAATATGATACTCGTATAACACAACACTAAAACGAGAAATTTCAATAAGGTATGTACCACTATCGATACATACATTCATCCTTCGCGGATCACACTAAAGGTAACCCCACTATACCAGGAAAATATTCACATAAATAATAATATTATTGATATAGGCACTAAACTCGACTCTTATGTGAATATAGCAATAAAAATTTAGTAACTCGTTCCTGACGCATACAACACGCAACATCATCTGAGGTTATAACTCATACTTCTATCTTGCCAATCACCCTGGCTGCTGAAATGGTTCCTGGACTTAACACACCTGTCCGTACCAAACCGAAAATTTCAATAACTATTTCCCTTGCTAGGCACCATACCCTTATCCCTATACTTGCTTCGATAAAAGTTTTAATGCACGGATTTCATTCCCCATAAAGTACCTCTACACATACTCCACTTATCTCCGATCACATTGACCATATTTGGGTTGTCCTTCTCTCGGACATTAGTGGTCTCGAATTTGATGACTACCTCTATTCTTCCCTTAGCTTTGATGGCCCTAAGGAACACGCTACTGGCTTCGACAACTCTTACTGAAATCACCATCGCTCGGTAATAATTCAGCTATCCAAATCATTTAAATGGGTCCCTTAATGGGTCTCCCCCTTATGGTGCTTTTTCAACACCATTTCCCCCAGTCTTACTTTATCTAAATTCTTCGATTCTTGTAGCTCCCCACACAAGGAAGCGTTTACCTCCATATTAACAAAATGTGACATTGTTACCATCTGCATTGACCATCCAAGCAGAATTCCTCAGAAGTGCTAATAATTATTCGTGTAAGTTAATTTTCCTCTTTAATGTCCTCTTCTCCATTGCACCTACTTCATCCGGTGTAAGGTTCGCAATTTAATTAAAAAAAATTCACAAAGTGACCTCTGTCTGACCCTCTTGTGTGAGTTCAGAACAACGTTCGCATCTTATCATGAACATCTGATGAAGGAACTTATGGTCAAACCATACGTATGCGCCTTCTCTTGACAAAACATTCCACTTCTAAGTGTGGTGGTTGCCTCTCACCATTATAACTCTGCTCTTACGAGCCAAGAAAAAATTTTACCCCAAATTTTCACTCCCGATTATCCATACTCCGATATATGCCCAAGCCTTTGGATATATTACCTTCGTTGGCAAACACACGCCATTTTCGCATTTCTAAACTGCTGGTTCTCTTGAATGTTTCGTCTGACTCTCTCCCATTCCAACCTTGTTGTGCGAGTAAAATTTGACCCCACTTTTTACTATAGTGGTTCCTGGAAGTCATATGTTTTGCCTTAACCGTCTTTACCGTTCTGGCCTTCCATGCCATAATAGGGGTGACCTCAACTACGGTCATCATTCTTGAACATACCTTGTAACCTCAACTGAGCTTTGCCTCCTGCTGTCCGCCCAACTTGCACGATATTATGCATTGTTCGGCACACGAACACACCCGAATGCTAATAAGATTCACTATTATATACATTATAGCAGGACAACGAAATATCACCAAAGAAATAAACAATCCTAAACATAGGGCTCTATATCAAAGAAAGCTACGCTGGAGGCATAATAAGCCGCACAGATCCTAAAGGACACTAGAACCTGATGCTCTGATACCACCTGTGACACTCCGACTAATTAAATACCGGGTAGATACTCCTTTATGAAATTAATGTAGAATATCAATTTCGTTCAGTCGTAGCACCACTGTCGAAAATATTTAATTTATTACTAGCCAGCTAATATTTAAAAAGAGAGATGCTAAATTTTATTAATTAAATTAACATCAACCAAGTAATTAAATCAACACTATCAATCGCATAAACAATCTCATGTAGATAAGCAACGAAATGAAACAATTGAGTCTGGAGTAAACACTCCAATAATAATATTACCAGAGTAAATAAAATCCCGATACAAGAGTCTGAATAAACCAACATCTGAAATAATGAAAGTTTGTATCTACAATCTCTAGATAAGAATGGGCACCATGCCCTAACTGATATGAATGACCCTGATGGCACCAAAGATAAATGTGAAGGCGTCTAATATAAAAATCCTGTAACTTCCACAGCAGCTACAACACGTCATCAGAATGGGACTCCTACGCTTGGCGTCCCTGTGGCTGGGCACCTAAAATGTTTTTTTTTTACAAAAAGAGATAGATTTGAAAGCAAACGGGTCAGAGCCCAATGTGAAAATATTTTAAAACTGCAAATGTTTAAATCACAATATTAAACAACACATATATTAAACATGTTAATCACGTGCCCTCACTTGAGATCCTCACCTCTCAACTAATGAGCACGCCTAACGTATACCCTTAACCCATCCTAGTTATGCCGCTAACTAACTAGTCTCTACCACTCCTACTTTCACACTCTAACATAGGATATCTACTCGTAACACCCAAAAAAGTCATATTCATAACCCATATTCACATTCATTAAATTACTTATCTCAAGTGTTAATTAAATTCTCACATTCTTTGCCCATTCAATTATTAGTTATTCGCATCTACTAAGCAAAAGTGAACCAGTCACAAGTATATATATATATATAAATCACTCTCAATATATATATACATATCAGGAACCCCTAGGCTAAGTTATGGTGCACGCATACTCTGCTATCAAATCCATGTACATAAGGATCATGTGTTCCAAATCACTCAGGAACCGTCTCAATACAAATCACACATATTGGAGGCGAACATAGTTCAAATACCCATGGGTCACGCACATACCTACGCTCCCATGGTCAGCTGACTTATCAACTCACAAATAAGTCATTCACAGTCCTATGTCCTTAAGGTACCAATCTAAATCCCCCCGAAGGCACACAAGATAAGATGGTCCTTTTCTCGAAAATTAACCTCCCGTGATAGCAAGTTTGGTAGGTATGTCATACACATAAGAAATCCATACACCAGACATTCACACAACCTAAGTAATCATATTTCAATATAGGTATTCACACATTCCATATAGTAAGTCTCTTACGTAGCAAGTTTATCCCCATCATACATAATATATATTTAACTTGATAACTCCCTCGTCATATCAATTTGAGTACCTGAACCTATCCCAAAAGATTACTATGTCTCCTATTAGTTTCTAATGTTATCTCAGTAACGTAAAGTCCCTACGTTATTGTTCTTATCCTTAAATCAACATTCACTCCCATTATAGTTTCAATCCTAACGATTTCTAACCGTACCTCACTCGGTAGTCCCTCGTAAGCAATAGCATTTAATTCCATAAGGTAAACCATTTTTTTGGGCATCAACTAAAACCCTACTGACCTTAACTAAGTCCCACAATATCAAATTAATCACCCTAAGAATCATCATCGGCCTTGGGATCTTCATTAAAATTTAAGGGAAACATTTACCAAAAATCAGAAGAGGTCGATCGATCGAAGAAAAGGATTGATCGATCGATCGACATTCTTGGATCGATCGATCGATCAAGCAGGTATTCGCCCAGAATTTCTTAACAGTTATGGGATTCTCCATTTTTACAACTCCAAATCATATTACAACGTCCGAAACTCCCCAAATGAGTATAATAATCATGAACCAACATTACTACACCAGTCTTAACGTTCAAGATTTATCAAAACATCACAGATTATCGATTTCTTGGATTAGAAGTCATTAGAATACTATAACCCTAGTTTTTCCTCATCTCTTCAAAAATCATTAAAAACCTCAATTTAATTTCGTGATTTCCTAACTCTTAGTTTATAATTCATTCCCTTAATGATTCCATAAGTCCCACTACATGCAAACCTACCCAAGTTCATGATTTCGTCACCAATTTCACATTATCACAATTATTCATAATTTGTCTCCAAATCTAATTTATCATGTAGAACATATGCCATAAATATTTTGTAAAATAAATAACTTTCCTGAAAAATAAAGATTTTGATCCGTTGGTGATGTTAATGGTTGGTTCTCCTTCTATCTTCGGTGACAAATGTGGTGCATAATGGTGGTGTGTGGTGGTTATGGCTTAGAAACCCTCTTTGTAACTTGTCATCTTTCTCACGTTGCCCACTCCTTGATTTTTGGCCGATAATGGACCTAATGGCCCTAATATTGGCCGATAAATATCACCTAATTTTCGTGGGCCACTATTTATTAAAATTTAAAATGACTAAAATACCCTCCCGGGTTACCGGTTAGGCCTAAAAATTCTCTGGGACCCAAACTAAATCCCCGACTAGTGTTTTCTGACTATATCGACCCTTCCGGATACATTGGCGCACTCAAAATGATCATACAGACGACATAAAAATAAAATACTTTTAAATTTATTAAATTTGCCGTATTTTCAACTCACGATAATTTTAATAAATTCAATAATCACATATTACCATAATCACTCAGCAATATTCAACATTATCATCATATTTAAATACTAACTCTCATCTCGCTAGTTATTTAAATCCGAATTAATTTCCAATTAATTATCCCAAATGAATTTAATTAATCCCACAATTAAAAGCAATTTCATTTAATTAATCTCATAATTAAAATCCATAAAACTACGGGGTATTATAATATCCTCTAATTGACATATGAGGGTACCAATGCTATTAAGGAGTCAAAATTGTAAAATTTGACGACCCAGTTTAAGACTATCACTATATTAGAGTCTGAGTGCTTTGATGAGTTTTATGCTAAGTTATCGGACATTATCAACACGAGTTTTAATTTGGGTGAGAAAATTGATGATTCGTGAGTCGTGAAAAAGATTTTGAGGTCACTCCCATCGTGATTTATTCCTAAGGTCGTTGTTTTGAATTCTTTGGCTGCATTAGATTCACTTAGGTTAAAAGAACTCGTAGGAGACCTTCGAAATTATGAGATCAATATGTTTCCCAAAATCTTTAAGCCTAAGGACAAAGGGATAGATTTAAAGACTCAAGCGAAGAAAAAGAAAAAAAAGACGGTTTGTGAGTCTAATTCTGAGGGTGAGGTTGATTTAGATGACTTGGCCTTATATGCTAAAAATTTTAAAAAGTTTCTCAAAATTTCCAAAGAACACTCTTCCAATAAAAATATTTTTGAGAAAAATAAAAAGAAAGATGAATTCAAGGATATCGATGTGAAAGAGGAAGATATAAGGTGATATGAGTACGAGAGAAAAGGACACAAGGCATTTGAGTGTCCCACTATGCTAAAGAGAAAGGGTAAAAATATTGCTAATATGACCACTCTTAGCGATAGTGACATCGAGTTAGATGATTTTGGGAATGAATCGCCACACCGAAAAGTGCATTATTTTCATGGCTCGTCACGTGAGCACATCTAGTTTGTCCTACGACGATGAGGACACTTATATTCGTGAGAGACTCGATGATGTTTCGAGCCATTCAGGAGAAAGTGAGTGTGAGGATGAGACTTCAAGTAAGGGAGAAGGGGATCTCCAAAAAGCGTTTAGAGATTTGTACACCGAGATGTTGAAACCTAAAAGTTAAATAAAGATCTAAGTCTTAAGGTGTTAGATTTTAAGAGAGAGATAGAAGTTTTGAGGGTTTATGAGGCATTGAGGAGTTAACTCGAGAAGGCAAGAGTTTCTTTATGTGAGCAGTTATCATCTTAGGTCGGGAAAAGAGTAAATTGACCAACACTGTGGCTAGTCTTACGGGAGATCTTCAATCTTCATTGGAGACTCGTGAGAAACTTGAAGCCCGTGTATCCCGACTTGAGAGAGATCTCGAATATGACCGAGAGGTCAAGATCAATATAGAAGACACATCTAAAAGGGTTGAAAAGATTATCCTTGGTCCCGCTTTGGGTAATGTTGAGAGACTAGGAATAGGTTATGATTGTGCGTCCACTTCCCATGTTGCACCAAACCCAATTCCCGAGTTTGTTATAGATCCTTATGGATCTCAACCTAAACCCACCTAGGCATACATCTCCCCATAGGAGAGCGTATCCTAAACATTTTGAGAGAAGCTTTTTTAGGCCCGCATATGTTCGTTCCCATTGTGAGAAGAAAGGACACTGTAGGGAATTTTGTTTTAGGTTGGGTCGTGTGTTTCATTGGTATTTACCACGTATGCTAATACATGTGTTCCCACTCTCACTCCCACTCATATTACTCCATATGCCCCCACACATCACATGAGAGATATAGATTATTTTCGAGAGCAAGTTAAGTATTTAGTCAAGACTTCACACGATTTGACGGATGTTTTTCATAGGATGTCACCACCTTTGAAAACCTCCTTCGGACCTAATGATTGAGGTATATACACATTTTTTTAGGATAGGATGCTTTTCATATTGATATCTTTATGCCTATTGTTAGTACGCACTACCACTGTATTTACTTTTTCCATTTTGATATATATTTCGAAAAATCTAAAAAAATATTTTTTTTTTCTTGAAAAAATACAAAAAAAAAATTTAGAATAAGGGAAAAGGACAAAAAGATTTTATTTTGATAACTTTTTTTGAAAAACATAAAAATATTTATTTATTTATTTTTACACCATTTATGGATAAACAATTAGGATAACCAAGTCACAATATCATTCCATTATCCATGTGACTATTTGATAGTGTTTTAAGATGATACCTCATTTCATCTATGTGGTTTATAATGTTTGGATTTATTGAGATGTGATTAGAGTTTATTTTATACATATTTGACTCTTAGTCTCCTTTAATGAACACTTGCAAAAATTTATTTGATTTTTGTACTTGTCTATGACATGTTGGTCGAAGTGTTTTCATTTCAGTTTTGTCTTTAAAACGAATCAAATGCGATAAAATGAGACAATGAAAGTAGTGCATGTAAGAACCGTTGCCCATGAGAGATTCGTTTAATATTCAAAAAATTATGAGTGGACACGAAAAAAGGGCTGCGAGAGGCAAGTAAACTCGTCGTCAAAACCACCCTTTGAAAAGGCCCAAGAAAAAAATAAGGCAATAAAAAGAAAAATATGCCCCCAAAAGGGCCAAATAGTTTAGTTTTATTGATTTTTCAAAAAAAATAGAAAATAAGATCTTATTTATCTTTTGATGGACTTTGGTTGGTAATCAATAGGTTTGCACATCTCGACAAAGTCTTGAAAAAGCATTACATAGTTTTAGACGTTATTGGTGTGAAAATCAGTTTAGACTTTCATTTGTTGATTAAATTGAGTTGATATCATTTGAATTCAATATCTTTTACACCTAAGGACGATTTTGAGTTCATTTGTTATGAGTATCTAAAATTCATCATGCACATAGGCTATGAATATTTGAGTTGATTTTCCTATTGAATTTGTTCACACCCATTCATTTCGTTTCCACGATTTGGTTATCTTAGTGTTAATGCATGGTGTGTTGTTTCTGTAAAATTATTTTTGGTTGAAAAATCAAAAATAGTTTGTGGAACCTTTTGAGTTTTTCCTTGCATGAGCTTAATTGGTATATGTTTGTGATAATTTGCTATGCTTGTTGTGACCCACTCCGGTTTATTATGTTTTATTCTTTTCTTTATCTATTTCGCACAAATAAAAAGGGGGAGAACGAATTATGAATTATGGGGGAGTGAGAGTTTGAATTATGGGGTAGATTTAATTGAATTGAATTGATCTATGATTTTTATCCCGTTTCAATTCAATACGTCACAAAGGTATTTTCTTTGTCTATTGTGTATATGACTTTGATGACAATTTGAGAAGCACACAAAAAGAAGAGCAAGAGAAAGCAAGGAGATTTGAATAATTCAAAATTGAAGATTAAAGACTTGCAGATTTGGTATCTTTCCACTTTGGGGTTCATGGGAGGGTATTAGATTTGTATAGGATATTTGATTGATAATTCGAATATTTTTATTTTGTAGCGGAATAGCCATAGGAGGAGATTTGTAAGGACATATATTCCATCATTGTCCTTAGTACCTAGCTTACATTGAGTATATCATATCCCGTTCCAATTGTCAAGGAATCCACGCTCACACGTTCAAGAAGACAAATTCGAATATTAAACATGAAATTGGAAAATTTTGCAATAGATATGCAGACATCATTTTGGCAAAAGTCCCATGAAATTGGAAACGAAACAGATATTTATAGGTCGTGCAAAAAATTTGAGGTGGCGGCTCATTTTAAGGAGAATGTCATCTCATTAGAACAAAAACATGGTTCGTTTGAATGAGACTCCAATATCGTTTGAACCAGCTTCTTACTAACTTCAAACGAATATAAACAGAAGGCCTGCGTTGGATGTCCATTCGATGTAAGATCTAATGACCCTTCTAATGAAAAGCAATCTTTGTTCGAACGAGATAGCAATATCGTTTGAAGGATCTTAAAAAAAATATTTTTAAATTAAAAATTTAGCCCCAGTTTAAACAAAAATAAACATCCCAAATAAATCTTATGAAAAATTTAAACACTAACTGTTTTATACCTCTGTGGGATGTAGGGAAGTCTTCAATCTTTGAGTCCTTTTATCGTGACGGTACATGACGATTTATAACGGGATACACCAAATGTACTGTGGAGCAAATAAAGCGAATA
Source organism: Sambucus nigra (assembly GCA_949130495.1). Lineage (NCBI taxonomy): Eukaryota > Viridiplantae > Streptophyta > Magnoliopsida > Dipsacales > Adoxaceae > Sambucus > Sambucus nigra. The sequence goes on from OX422208.1 coordinate 300,407,161, forward strand.
ATCATCTTAAGCCAAAGTAGTTGCCCTTACAAATATCCCCCTTTGTCTATTTCGATACATAACTATACAAACTTAATCGAAATCCAAATTATATAAAATATCCCCTAAATGACAAAAATAACCTAATAAGATTATTTTTCTTCTTGTGCTTCTTTGACTTCATCCGGTGTGTCTTGATTTTCTCATAAGGTATCTACACACATGAAGCAAAGAAAAATACCATGGCACGCATAGATTTTCAAATAGAAAAAAAAACTCTTAATTTGTTCTCTCCATTTTTTTCGTAATAGACAATGGAGTAAAAACATAATCATTGAATCAAAGTATCATGAATATGAGGGAAATATTATCACAAAAGATATAAATAACACACATGCAATGATAATCTCATAGGCAAAAATTCACCAACTATTTTTGAACTTGTTTAAAAAAATTTAAGTAAAACATTTTACAAATACAACACATTATGAATTAATACAAAAATACGGGAATTATGGAAACGGAATGTAGGGGTGTGAACACATTCTATAGGTTAATCAACATAGACAAACACAACACATGTGCAAGAAGGATTGAGATACCACTAACAAATGATCTCAAAGTCTACTTAGGTGTAAAATGTTGTGAACTCATGTGAAATTGACTTAACCTAATTAACAATTCAAGATCGTAAGTGATTTTCACACCTATAATGCCCAAAACTATGTAATGTTTTTTCGAGATTTTTATATTTTGTGAAAATCCATTGATCTTCAACTTAAATCCCTCAAAATCTCACATATAGCAATAATACTCTCAATTATTTTGAAGAAATTGATGCTCATTTGTAGCAAAGCATCAATGTTCAAACAAAATGGCCCCGTACTTCTGTCTTTATGTGACTCTAATCTTTTTAGGCTCTTTTAAATGCAAATGATGGCTTTTAAAGATAAGAATTTTTCTTTCGTAGTCCCTTTCCATTGCTTAATATATAATAATTTTACCCGAAAAAATTATTTAAATCCGAACAATAATTCTTACATGCATAACTTTTTATCTCGTTTTTCACATTTGGTTCTTCTTAAAGAGAAATTGAGATAAAAACACTATGATCTACATATGAGAGGTAAGTGCAATACTTAAATAAGCTCATGTTGATGTGCAATAAAGGAGAGAATGAGTCAAAGATGTAGAAAGTTGTCATCAAATCAAATCTTAATGACTCCACACATTATTAAGCACATATATATGAAATGATGTCACATCTCAAAAGACTACAAAATTATAACGTGGATTTGGAATGAATGGGTGACTCGGACATCGTTACTATTCATCCATATAAGGTGAAAAAAATACTTTTTTGTCTTTTTCAAATTCTTTTATCAAAATAAAATCTTTTTGCATTTTTACCTTTTTCTTAAAAATTGAAAATCTTTTTGTATTTTGCAAAAAATTTCAAAAAAACAAAATTTGTTTTGGATTTTTTAAAGAAATATCAAAATGAAAATTATAAATACACAACGGTGTATACTACTAATATGGATAAAAGATGTGGTTATGATAAGCACCCTATTCTAGTAACAAGTCTCAACCTCAATCATTAGGCCTGAAGGAGTTCTTCAAAGGAAATGACATCCTATGAAAAACCTCCATCAAATTTTATGAAGCCTTGACTAAATACTCTACATGCGCTCAAAAACTCTCAAAATTTCTCAAGTGATGTTTGTGATCATGCAGAGTAACATGTGTGAGAGTGCGTGAGGTAACTCGTGTGGGAACACGTGTGCGAGCATATCGGGTAACTACCTATAAGACACTCTTCATAACTTAAAACAATACTCTCTAAGGCGACATCTTTGTTTGTAATAAGAACAAACGTAAATTGGCTTGGATCCACCATTCTCAAAATGTCTAGAACGATCTCTCGTAGGTGGGTTAGGTAAAGGGCCATAAGAATTCAACACAAAATTGGGAACTGGCTCGAGTTCGGCATGAGAAGTGGATGCACTGTCATAACCTATTCCTTTCCTCTCAACATTACCTAAAGTGGGACTGAGGATCATGTTTCTCACTTTCTTAGATGCGTCCTCTAAAGTTACCTTGACCTCTTTGACACATTTGAGATCGCTCTCAAGTTGGGATACATGGGCTTCAAGTTTCTCACAAGTATCCAATGAAGATTGAAGAAATCTCGTAAAACTAGCCCCGATGATGGTCAAATGAGGCTTTTCCTAGACTAAAACTATCAACTGCCCACATAAAGAAATCTTCACCTTCTCGAGTTGACTCACCGACGCCTCACACTCTTTCAAAACTTTCACCTATTTCTCTAAAGCTAACACCCTAAGAAACAAATCTTTATTAACCTTTTCATTTTCAAACTCTCAGTGTAAAGAGCACTAAACGCCTTTTGGATATCACTTTCTACCTCACTCTAAATCTCATCCCCACTCTCATTAGAATGGCTAGAAATATCATCGAGGCTTTCATATTTAGATATATCCTCATCAGCGTGGAACAAACTAGAATTTCTAGTGTGACTAACCATGAATGCAACACACGGTTCATGTGGTGATTCTCCCCCTGAATCAACCGACTCGACGTCACTATCGCTAAGAGTGTATTTATTGGCAACATTCTTGTCTTTTCTCTTAAGCCTAGTGGGACACTCATGTGCCTTGTCCCCTTTACCCTCGCATTCATAACATCTAATCTCTTCCTCTTTCTCTCCTACGCTTGTGCCCTCATTCTTATTTTTATTTTTATCAAAAATCTTTTCTTTGGAACATTTTAGAAACTTTTTTAATTTTTTTGTAAAAAGAGCCAAGTCATTAACATAAAAATCAACCTCAGATTCGGATTCACAAACTTTTTCTTTCTTCTTTTTCTTAATTTGAGTCTTTAAAGCAATCCCTACTTCCTTAGGTATAATCTTTTTAGGAAATATATCAATCTCATACGTTTGAAAATCTCCTACAATTTCTTCTAACTTAAGAGTATATAGGATTCCTAAAGAATTTAGCACGGCGACCTTAGGAATAAAGCGGGCAGTGAGGGACCTCAAAATTTTCTTAAATACTCTCGATTTAGGAATTTTCTCACCCAAATTAAAACTAGAATTAATTATGTTTGATAAATGTGCATAAAACTCATAAAAAAATTCGGACTCAAGCATGGTAATGGTCTCAAATTAGGTGTTAAAATTTTGATTCTTGGATGCCTTTACAACATTGGTATCCTCGTGTCTGAGCTGTAGGGTATCTCATGCTTCCTTGGACGTAGTGCACGTCATAATGCGACGAAACTCGTCAGGGGTGATGAATCTAGAAATAACACTTAAGTTGCGAGAGTTAAATTATTCCATTTAAAGTCATCCTCTATCCATTGAGAGATAGGTTTAGTGCCAACGACATTATCTACAGTGACCGTGGGAGGAGTCCACCCTCTTTCACAAACTGACTAAACACGTTCATCAATTGATTTTAAGGCTGACCTCATCCTAGCTTTCCAATAACCATAGTTGGTACCATCAAAGATGGGCATTCGGTTATATAGGTTGTCCATTAAAATCCTTCCTTTTTCAAGATCAACAATTTTTCCACAAAATTGATATCAAAGAAAAAAAATTTGTTGAAAAACATCACACAATATTTTTGTGTAACCAACTCTGAAACCAATTTGAGAGAATTGGTATTAGTAAAAAAACTCTTTGAAAAATCAGGATCACACGATAGATTGGTGCATGTTGCTCTGATTGTATTTGAGAGTGCGCAATGCGATCTTAATGGAGTAACTTATTTAATTAAATGTCCAATCACAAATCCAATTCTATCTTATTATCCTAAGACATGCATATAAGTGATAAGACAGATAAATGAAACATGGAATCACATGAAAACTGAGTAAAAATCCATTATCAGGGCAAAACCTTTTATATTAGCACTTTATAAATTTTACAAGACAGTTTACTTACAATACTACTTGATACAATAACAAGAATAATACATAATCTTTGCAAAATCTCTAATGAATACCAATCGTTCCTGAGCAATCCATGAGTGGTAGTCCATTATCGATAACCACTTATCAGCCTTCAGTCTTCAACCATGATCTTTTCGGGTTCACAAGTCATCCATAGAGATGATCTCTCCATAATGAGTGTAAATGATTCACAAAAATATATGTGGGATATGTTTGTGAATCAAAAGATGTTTTATAAATAAAAATGTCAAAAACTTTTGCAACAGATATGCAGAAATAATTTTGGAAAAATCTCGCAAGATTTTAGAAATGATACATATATTTATAGGTTGTGCACAAAATTTGAGGCGGCGGCTCATTCGAACGATTTTGAAGCACATTCGGATGAGAATGTCATCACCTTAGAACGCTAATACAATTCACTCGAAAAAGACTCCAATATCATTTGAACCAGCTTCTAATGAGCTTCAAATGAATTCAAACAAAAAACCCTCATTGGATGTTCATTCGATGTAAGATCTAAAAACCCTTCTAACGAAAAGTCATCTTCGTTTGAATGAGATTAAAAAAATTATTTTTAAACTAAAAATCCAACGTCGTTTTAAATAAAATAAACATCCCAAATAAATTTATGAAATTTTTTAAACACTAATTGTTTTATACCTTTGTGGGATGTAGGCAAGTCTTCAATCTTGGAGTCGGTTTGTCATGACGATGCGTGACGGTTTGTAACGGGATACGCCAAATGTTCCATGGAGTAAATAAAATGAGTAACAAGCCTAAGCTAAACTATTTTCCCTTATAATTAGCAAACTCATTGAAGCTCTCCCAACACTTATCAAAGGTCTCAATAACATTTTGCTTAAAAGTTTGAATTTGGGCTCGAATAAACTTGGTCTTTCGTGAGGAAAAAAAGTTCTAAAGAAATTTAGCCTACATGTCTCTCCACATCGCTATCGAGTGCGGTGCTAATGACCAAAGCCAAGTCTTGGCCTTGTCTTTAAGTGAAAATGAGAAAATCTTGAGGCGCACTATGTCTTGGGTGCAAGGGTGATCGTTAAATATCTCGTACGCCTCCTCGAACTCTCTAATGTGGAGATATGGCTTCTCCGACTCCATAACGTGAAATTATGAGAGAATTTGAATAATCCCATTCCTAAAGTAAAATTTTCCCGCATTATACGAGAATATAATGCATCCCAAAGCGATGGTTCGCTCCGAATACGAGAATATTAATTCTACCTAACCTAGTGTGTCTATCTAGTCCCGGGAAACGGCGTCAAAAACTTTACACTGCGCAGAATATGTACGCTACGTGTGTACCTATAACTCAAGTGCAAGTCGATCGCTCAAGTAATACCCGATAAGTCGGGGTTGAATCCTCAGGGAATTGGATAATGAAAGCAAGGATGAGGACAAGGTAGGCTTCTAAAATCTAGGTATCGACTCTTGGAAGAAAAGAAAAGGTGATTTGATTTTGGAATAATTTCTAATTAACTAAGAAAGCTTAACTAGCAAGTGCAATTTAATTGGAAAGAAAACAAGAAACTAGAATTTTGATTTTTGAAAACTATTTGGAAAAAGTGGAGTCGGAATAAAATCCCCCAAACCGTAGGTATTTTGGTTAGATAAAAAATCTTGATAATTATATAATTAATTAAAAGGAAACATTAATTGAATCGAAGCGCTAAATAGGTGGGAATATTACACCGCACAATATTTAGTCAACAACTAAATTAACGCGAATGAGAAATTTATTGACACATATATCGTATCCTCAAACACTCTGGTTGCCTACGACAAACAGAGTTAATAGGTCTACAATACTAGTCTCAACTAAAGTATCAAACCCTAGTAATTACGTATATTATTACGTCGAATTTTATATATAATATCCACACCTAGGTTGGGTTCATGTTCCCCAACTCTCTAAAAATCTAGTCGGACATAATCACAATAGTTGCGCATGAATTTATTGAATTGAATATAGACATGATGAAGAAATAGCAAGAAATATGCAGGAAATTAAGGTCACAATTGATGAAGAATGTAAAGCATTCAATAAGAACCAAACTTGAATGAAATTTCGGAAATAATATGATATTTTATTGAAATTTAGGTGCAAAAGGATTAAATTATTGGTCCAATAAGTTCTTAATCCTATGATGCCTTACTTTCAATGATGGTGATGAATAATGACTCCTAATAGGTGTTTACAAGGGTTAAAAGTCGTTTAGAAAAGTCCCCATAAACTCAAACTCTTTTAGCTAAAAGATAGGAAACAAATTAAAATTTTCGTCTTAAACCAAACCCAGACCGAACCGAACCTATAGAGCGAGCGAGTTTGCATTGGGGATCGAACTGGTTTGGGTCAAATCTTTGCCTAAGGATGCCTTGTGTGCTCGATTTTTACTTAATTTCAACTTTACCACTGGATTTTCTTATCAACTTTGAATGCGCATAACTTTCTAACTGTAGCTCGAATTGGGTATTGTTTCTTCTAGTGTACTCGTGACTTTAAGGTCTTCAACTTTTCAGTTGGCTCCTCTTCTGGGTTCCGGCTAAAAATTTACAAAATTTCCCTTTACTTCCCTTTCTTTCGATTTTTTCACCGATCCGATTTTTCTCTCGCATCCACTAGCACAAATTACCTTTAAAACGTGAGATAAATAAACAAAACACAAAACACTCACCAAATTGGGTTAGTAGCATATATAAGATAAAACTGAGACAAATGCACTGTACGGGAGCGTAAGAATACCAAAATTAAGTTGACAAATATGGAATATTTATGCCTAATCAGCAGTAGAACAAAGAGATTATGATAAATGCCAAATCTACTTTCAGCTAGCTGAATGCTACTTCTAAAAAAATCAAACGGACTGGAGACAACCTTATATTGACTTTATTAAAGATGGAGCGATTTCAGCAAAAAAAGAAGATGCCATAACACTTAGTAGAAGAGCCCCAAAGTTTAATTTACTTGAGGGGAAGTTCTATTGGTGAGGATATTTCAACGGGCCCTTACGACACATCACCACAAAAGAAGCAGAAGAAGTTCTCAAACATGGCCATGATCCAGCTGACATTGGAGGAGCCAAATTTTATGACCATTTTATGACACTTGTCTATTATTGACCAATAATGGAGAAAGATTCAGCTGAGTTTGTTCGAAACTGCAAAGCTTGCCAACTTCATGGCAATCAAATTCATGCTCTATCGATTAATTTTCACTCATTGAAAACACTTTATCATTTCTATACTTGGGAGTTTAACCTTATGGTGAAAATTAAACCTCCATATAAGGGCAAAATATGGGTTCTCATAGTAAATGAGTTCTTTATACAGTGGGCAGAAGCAGTACCTTTAAAAAGAACAATAACATGAGAGGTGGCACAATTCATTAGAGAATATATCATCCGTAATTTTAGTATTCCCAAGGTTATTCTTCCAAATAATGGAACTCCATTTATTAATAATTAAGTGACAATGTTAACTCACAAATTTTCAATTATTCACCAACTTTAAATGTGCCTTATCCAATGGTCAAGAAAAAGTAATAATAAGACTTTCGTTATTATTTCAACCAAAATGATGGAATATTTTCATGGTGCATAGGATGACTAGATGCCTATAGTGATTTGAGCATATCAAAATACCAAGAGGAAGCCAACAGGTTACACGCCTTTCTCCTTGGTTTATGGAGCTGAAGCAATCCTTCCTGTGGAGTTATAAGTATTATCCAAAATATATGCCTTGCAAATCAACATGCTTCCTTAAAATAGTCATGTTCAACTGGAAGCACTAGATGACCATAGAGACAACTCAAGGAAGAATTTTTAAGCTTATATGAAGCAACTCTTAAAATCTTATGAGAACCTCATGAGACCAAGGAAGTTTGTAGAAGGCAATTTGGTCTTGAAGGCTGCTGTCAATCACATTAGAGGAATTCCTTTGGCAAAATTTACAGCAAATTGAGAGGTACCATATGTTGTCAGAGAAGCACATGACTCACGTTATTCCTTAATTTCAAAAATTAAAGATGATAGGCCTTTCAAATTAAACAAATGGTTTAATATTTATCATGTTTTATAAATTCACTTTTAGATTCCTTTTGCTCGAAGAAATACGAAGAATCACATCAATTTTTAATATTTGTAGGTTAAGTATGGAAGCAAAGAATGAAATGCACACATGAGATTCAAGAACAAATTCTTTCTTTGTATTAAAACTGGAGATAATTACAATGCAAAAGGGCTCTACTTCCCACAGATACAATTGATGAGCTTATTCTAATAAAAATCCTAGGCTATAAATAGTAAATAAGCTCTCTCCATCTGAGGCAGCGATTTCTTGAGCAACTTTTCATTGATGCTCAGACACGGCAGAGATGTTGACTTCGACTTCTGCCTTTCGTTTGAATACAAACTCACGCTTCCTCCAGGCATCAATCCAACCACTTTTAGCCATAACTACTTCTTTATCACACTCCTCAAGCAGAGGGATGAGCTCTCTCAATTTTTCTTCTTCATTATTGAGATCCTCTACAACTTTGAGATATCTAGAATGGTAGGCTACTAGCTGAGGATATTTCAGGTCCCTCAATGTGTTGATTAACCAAGAAAAATCAAATCTATATTTCCTTAAAGATTTGAGATTCCCTATGTAGCGATTTAGCACAGACCTCTCTAAGGAAAATGGTGAAATTTTCTCAATGTCAGCTACAACAACAACAGTCTCTTAGAGAAGATAGACCATCATCAAGTTGTAAGGACTCACACATTCAATAATGAAAGTCTCGGGGTGAGAAATCAGAAGACGATCAAGCATAAAATAAAATGAGCGTTGAATGATAATGTTATTCTCTTGAAACTGTCGACAATACTGAGCTAGTGCCATATTTAGCAAAAGAGGCTTAAAGTCAAACCCACTCTCCTCAGTTTTCATGTTGTCCATAGAACCTTGGTCATCACAGGAGGATGAGTGAGAATGGGTTGGAGCTTCCGAATCCACCTTAATAGAAGGCTTAACCAAATGAGGTGCCTCGAGAGGGCTGCTTTCTATAATAGGCTACAAAGACAAATGAAACATAAGAGTTGGTCAAAACCTTAGCAAGTTTGGTGCTAAGTAATTAAGGAGATGTATCTAATGAAAAAAAACCTTAGCAGTAAGCTTGTAATTTGACTTATAAAGTGTAAATTTTTAAAGAAACCTTTGTAGTAAGCTACTAAGTTAACTTGCAAAGTGTAATCTTTTTTAGAGAAATCTTAGTAGTAAGCTACGAAGTTGACTTACAAAGTGTAAATTTAGAGGAAAAACTTAGTAATAAGCTACTGAGTTGGCTTAAAAAGTCTAAATTCGTAGAGAAACCTTAGTAATAAGCTATAAATTGTAAATTTTTAGAGAAGCCTTAGTACTAGCTACTAAGTTGACTTACAAAGTGTAAATTTTTTAGAGAAACCTTAGTAATAAGCTATAAGTTGACTTACAAAGTGTAAATTTTGAGAAAATCTTAGTAGTTAGCTACTAAGTGGACTTACAAATTTTTAGAGAAACCTTGGTAGTAAGATATTAGGTCAACTTATAATGTTTAAATTTTGAGAAAGACCTTAGTAATAAGCTACTAAGTTTACAAAGTTCAAATTTAGTTTAAAAACTTAAAATGACTGGGCTAAGTCATAAAGAGGTTAGTAAAGAGTTACCTCATCAGCATAGGAAGGAGGAGGAACCACGTATTCTAAAGATTTAATCGGTGTATTGTCAGAAGAAACTTGAGGTTCCACTATTACAATAAGGGGGACTAAAACCATATCAACCTCAACTGAGGGAGCTGCTTAATCTCTCTCTTCACTCTAAACAAGCTAAAATACCACAAATCAAAGGAGATCATAAAATCTTTGCCTAAAAAATACATGGAGTAACACGTCATTTTGAAGGCAAACTAACTCAACATTAGTTTCACGAGAGGAAGCTATCTAAAGGAAGCACAACCGCAGTTGCTACATTCAGCTGCAATTATAATATTAATTTAATTATTGATAATTTAACATACTTAGATTGTGTAACAATGACAACAATAAATATCTTTTTTAACCTACCTCAATTGAGCTATTTGGAGGGACCATAGCCAAAGGTAACTCCATCGAAGTTAAAGAAGTTAAGGGAATGGAAGATTCATTATCTATACTTGGAACCATCACTAGAACTTTGTCTAAAGGCAATTTTTGAGCTACAGTAGAAGCACATTCAGAAGGATACCTTTGAGAGTATTTAAGTCTAGCTATTGGAGAATATAGCAGTGAAGAAGGTACAATATAGGTGTCTCCAATAACTCGACTTAATTGTTCTTTGGATATAGGATTGTTATTAATATTTACAATGCCCATTGGAGATTAAGGAGCATCTTGCAAAAGAAAAGAAAAGAAAATGTTAAGAAAGAGGGTTCTTTATTAAAAAAAATAATAGTTCCATACTTAAAGAAAAGTTTGACCGAGCGAGCTTATTGAGTTTGTTCAGACTAAGCACCATTCATGGGAAGATCCTCCACAGCTTCATTTGGTTTATCGGTTAAGGTTTTCTCAAAATAACCTTAAGGAGTAGGAGTTAAGATCATGCGTGCTTGACTTAATTTCTTCCTCAAATATTTTTTGGGGGGAGGAGGCACACCGATTGGATATCCTTTCTCCGTTGGAGCTTCTGGAGCAACCTATTTTTAATGAACCTGAGAAATAATAAAATCATAAACTTGGTGATATCGCTCTAGACTAGTTAAAACATCATCTTCACTAACATGAATGGGATTCATCCTAGATATAGTATCAACTATCATTGAACGTGCCTTTTTAATAAGATCTGGATTAGGAGGGGCAACAACCTCTAGGGGTACGCCAACCAAATCAAAGGAACCTTGATTAGGCATAAATTCTTCGTATTTATCCCCGTAAGTTAAATACTTTTGTTATCCCATATGATGTCAATTAGATGATTTTATCTCATATTATTGCTACTGAACTTTCCTTGCAAGTACATTGTGTTAAGTGTATTGCTCTTATATTTTACAGGTATTTCACGCACGTGACAATAAGAGAGAAATCGAAATGAGAACCGAAAAGCAAAAAAGGAAAGTCAAGGGAAAATCTGTAATTGTACATTCAAAATCTGGATGATAAACCTAAGAGAATTTGAATACATCGAGTTCACGAGTATATCAAAAGAAATAACAACCAAATCCGAGCTACGGGTCCAAATATATGAGCGAGTGAAGATTAGAAGAATCAAAGAGGCAAAGCTAAGAAATTCTGAGGGTAGAACCGGTTCGGTTCTAGAGTAAAACTTGTTCGATCTACTAAAATCCTTGGCCACTAGGGAAAATAGAACTTGTTCAATTCTGAAGTAGAACTGGTTCGATTTTCTGTTGCACGAAAATTACAAGTTTATCCCACTTATTTTTTAGAGTTTGTTTTTGTTAAAACACTTGTGAAAACATGAAATATTTTTCTTTCATTATTCTAAGAGATAGTTAGTCAAGTTTTAACCTAGTTTTGAAAGATCTTGGAGGCAAGATACTGTAGAGCAAGATTTATCAAGAGAATCATCAATTTCTTCATTATTTCATGTGGTGTTCTTCAATATAAGTATTTTCTTCCACTGCTTTCAAGATTTGTCTTATTTTTAGATCATTCCTCCTTACTTTCTTGTTGGAACTCGTTTATGTATGTTTAGTTGCAATATTGACGTAATAATGAATTAATGCAAAGTGGAAATCATGCGTAATCGTAACTGTACCATGTCCGAATAAGTTCTTAGAGGGTTGGTGTACATGAACCCAACCTAGTTATTACAGATGGACTTAAAAGAGGATAAAATCTAATTAATAATTCAAAGGATTGAAATCTTTTTGAAACAAACATTGTAGGTATTTTAATTCCGTTTGCCCTAGGTAACCGGAATATTTAAGAATATAATACGAGTTTTGATAACTTATCATTCCTATTAAATATGATTTTTGATTTGATATTGTGAGGAGTAAAACCCTCATATGTCGAATACTTAGAAAATATTTAATGTTTATTTGATTTATGAATTAAGTTCTTGGAAGTTTTATGTCTTAAGTAACTACCGACGGTTCGGGGGAGTGTACTCCAACTCTACTTTTGTCGTCTAGATTTATAATCAAATAGCTATTCTTGCATGCGTAGTTAGTTCATAATAGTAATCAATTTTCATTTAGTTGATAGGATTTTCTTAAAAATAATAATCTGTTCCTTTCTTTCTTTGAGTCAAGTGTGAGGTTATTCGTCTTTCCTACTCGTCGTCACGTTCTTTGTCCTATTCCCTGAGTTCGATACCCGACTTTCTCATATTATTACTTACGTGATCCGTTTGCACTTGAATCGGTATTAGCATGCACTAGAGACACATTTAGAGTCGCATCAAGTTTTTGGCACCATTTCCAGGGACTAGGTAGATATTTAGGTTAGGTCGAATTAATCTAAAATTTGACTCTAATTCTTGAAAAGCCAAAAAAAATTAGAATATATAAAAAAAGATAGAATCTCTCAAATCCATTCATGAAAAATACTCAATCAACTCCTCATTCTACTCCTACTAGAATTCACGAAAATCCCATAGTTGAGTACAATCCCGATTTCCCCCACACTCCACGCGTTCCACAGTTTTTTTTTCCACTTCTTACACCACCTAACTCCATCACGAGTCACATGTCTAAAGAGTCCAGATATTGTAGTGATACTATTAGTGTGAGTGCAATGTCGAATCAAGGTAGTTTTGGTGCAGGTGAGGGTGAGATGTCGTATCGCCCTATAAGAGACCTCTTATATCCCGAGCGAACAATCGCTCCGGAATGCATTATATTACCGTATAATGCGAAGAAGTTTGGTTTTCAAAATGCGATGATTATCCAACCTACATTCCATGGGATGCAGTCTGAAAAACCCATAGACATATTACACGTTTGTTCACTAATAAATCCTTAGGTCATATTAATGGCTTGTCTTGAACCTTGTCCTGAACAATAAAAGCAACCAACTTGGAATTCACCATATTATACTTTTGTTCCCTAATAATTCCTCGACAAGTATGGACATATTTAACTATTTAACATAAAAACAACCATTCACCTGACACCGTCGTGAGTGGAAAACCCATAGACATCCATCTGAAAACTTCCTCATATAAACAGTCGTGACCCTAACTTTGTCATTTTTTAGGTGAAAACATGAAAATCCATACTCTGCAGCGTACTTCCGCAATTTATCACAAACGTCTTTAACAGAATCAAAACGTTTCCTAACATGACTTATATAACTCCTCCAACTCACTGACAAGTATCTACATGATGATTGCAAGCATAACATCTCATTATACTCATTGTTATCATCATTCAACAAAAGATCTCGGTCAGAAGTCGTATCTAACGCATCCATGACCCAAATTTCATTCAAAAACCCACTAATCTTTCCCACATCGGAGAACAAAATATCAATAAATTGACTATTAACAAAACTCTGATACACAAACATCATTTTTACATCTGTATCATTCTTGATAGTGCATACCGGGTGATTTGGGAATGAGTATAATACATTAAAGATCTGATGCGAAGACATCTGAATTTTGATGTAATTGTACCACATAATTCTTCAAATGACACTCCCAGTGACAATCCAACAACAAACGTTGATGACTGATATATACACCTCAACAACCTAAAATCAACAATAGGATTGCATAAGATGTTATTACAAAACACAAATGCACAATTTGTGAGCATACTATAATGTAAAACAGCAACATGTCATAAATTAACGTTAAAATTCTTCAACCAATAAAAATGATTCAGCAGCTGAAATTAGTTTGATTTCTAATAATAAAATGGCGACGACTCAATTGGGTACGAAATCATAAAAACATTAGCAGAAACATATGTAACACATTACACGAACACTAAGGATACAAAATCTTTTACAATAACACTAAAATATCCTATGCGTTATGCAATTATGTTGATTATACTCTGAAATTACACTATTTAAAACATGAAGACTATTTTAAAATATCGGTTCATTTAAAATGACGGTCAATGAAATTTGGCACAAAATGAATAACAAATGTTAATAAGAGGTAATAGATGCGACACTATAATGTAATACGACATCATAATTTTCTCCTGATAACCTGAACAAGACACAAACATATCATCATGTAAAACAATCATAACACCCCATCTACGACCATTATATTTTTTATTTCATAAAACAGGGAAAAAGTAATTTGACAAGTTATATATACGATTCTGAATTGTGAGGGAAAAATGACTCTGAAGTAATATTATTCAGCCATAACAAATCTCGTGTTAGATTGATAACAATACAACATATGCATTTATAATTTTTCATTTGCTAAAACATTAAATATCTATTGCCTTGCCATTTATAACAGTGGAAAAAGGACTTTTATGTGGTCCCTTATCGATTCAAACACTGAAACTGGGAATTCGGTATTCAAATTACATGTTTCGGAGAGTTTTGTTTGAAACTGATATGCCATTATCAATTGAAAACTGCTCTGCTCTGAACGATTAATGGTTTGGTAAGGGAATATTGGTCATTGTCCAAATGTTGGACTTATATGTTTAAAAACGTGGGAAGTTAAAAACAGTTATGGGACTGATCTCTTAAAAAAAGCCTTGGGATAGGAGGTTCCAAACACTTCCAATTGGGGATTAACTCCAAACAATCTAAAAAGAAAAAAGAAAACCTTAGCACGTACAAACTTTAACTGTGTACCTAAAAATCAAACAAATAACAAAAAAATATATTCTTAGTTTCCTATTCTTATTCTTTTACTCCGTCCCATAGAGTCATATTTTGTCCATTGATATCCAAAATCACAAGCAAGTTCTTAACAGGGCGGGGAGCCAAAAATAATGCAATCATCTCACATCTAATCAAATAAGAATGTGCCTTAAAATTATGAGTAATGATACACACACAGAAAATTTACCCCAAAATTACCGAAATTTTGCTTTAAGGGGTTGTGCCCTGACGGGACCCACGCCATAGTACAATACCCTTAAAGCACATTAGGTAATTTTCCGGTACCCAATTTCGGTACATACATCATTTTCCTAAAATTATACATAAAATTCATAAAACTTTTGTTTTTGAATATAATATATAATATTCTTAAAAAATAAAACTCACAATAAATTAACAAAATTTATAAGAAGTAAAAATACAAAAAGGTCTTATAATCACCGCAAATTAAATATTTTGCACTCTTTCGACTTATCTCTCGCGATAATTATTTTCATGAGACATGACACATAATCTTATTTTTTATCAGACGTAGAATAAAACGATATGAAATCTTATTTTTTTACCTAACATGAAAACAACTCAAATAAATGCAACACATTACGGCACGACACAAAATCTTTTTTAAACAAAGCACGAACGCGATCCAAATAAAAGTGATTAGACACCACACGACATGAAATGATATATTTTACATATCTCAAAACACGATCCAAGTAAAAGTGGCATAACACAAAATATTTTTTTCAAACAAAAAAAGAAAACATTTCTATTGTGCCGCTTTTATTTGGGTCACGTTCGAGATATATAAAAGATATTATTTCATGTCGTGTGGCATCCTGTCACTTTTATTTGGATTGTGCTCGTGCTTCATTAAAAAAAGATTTTGTGTCGTGTCATAATGTAGCGCTTCTATTTGGGCTAATTTCATGCCAGGAAAAAAAAGATTAGGTATCGATTCGTGCCGCGTTGAATAAAAAATAAGATCTTGTGTCGTGTCTCATAAAAATAGTTGTCGCGGGAGATAAGTCAAAAGAGTGACAAATATTAAACTTGCGGTGATTATCAGACCTTTTTTTGTAATTTTATTTCTTTTTTGTTTTTTATTGTATGTTTTATTTTTATAAATTATTATAAGTACAATTTTAATGGACATTCTTACATGTGTATTTGAGGGGGAGAGGGTTTTTTTTACCTAACACTAAAACCATCGAAATAAAATACAACACAAATTTTCTTTTTACACAACATGAACGCTACCCAATTGAAACGGCTCGGTCATCAGCTCAAGAAGAATCCTTTTTTGCATTCATTTGGTAAGTTTACTTGTTTAATTTTAGGGGTAAATCTGATTAAACAATTAACACACGAGGTAAGTCAAAAGAGTGAAAAAAGTTAAACTTGTGGTGAGTATAATATATAATATATATTTTAGTAAATTAGTCTTTATAACTGTATAAAACTCACAATAAATACAAAAAATTTAAGAAATAAAATTACCAAAAATGTCTTATATTCCACGCAATTTTAATTTTTTGCACTATTTTGATCTACCTCCCGTGATAATTATTTTTATTCAAACCTCACTTTTCATTTTATAATCCTCACTTTAGTTGAACTCTTAAATCATTTTTGAAACGTGTATAAATAAGTGGTGTTAGAATAAAAACATCGTAAATATAATAAACATTAATTTTTTAGGATGACTTTTAAGTACAATTTTAATGCTTATTCTTATTTGTGTAAATTGAGGGTGGAAGAGTGATTTTATACAAAAAACTCATGTCGTTGCAAAGTAGAATTTTAAGATAAAAAAAATTGTAATCGCTCACATGCCCCCACTTGCCAATGTTTCTGCCACTTTTTTGGTTAGTGGTTCCGTCAAATTTTAATTGCTCATTCATTAATGGTGCTTAGTTACATATATGTTTTAACATTAAGGTTGATCTTGAAACATCCAAGAACCACCAAGTAAACCGCTTGTTGGTTTAGAAGCTCAAATTAACCAATCGAAACTAAAAAAGTCACCTCAATGTTTTCACAAACTAGCAAGTGTCGTGTTTTCTCAAACTAGCAATCCTTACACAAATGAATAAACATGAAAATATAACATAAATTTAAGGACATAATATTAAAAAAACAATGAGAAATAATCGAAAGAGATCATATATTTACATTATTTATAGTTGAACTATAGCGTAAAGCCCATCGAAGAGTTTGATAGAAATATTATCTTATAGGCCACACGTTGTGTAGCCTTGGTTATAGAAATTATCAATGTCCACAATGCAAATCCAATAATTTAGCTACACATAATATGGCAATTGTAAGATTTTTTGATGTATTCTGGATCCTTGGCAAGTGTCGGCCAAAAATACCCCTGAGTAATGATCCTCTTGGCGAGAGATCGTCAACCCACTTGACTTGCACAGGATTCTTCATTCATATCTCGGAGAACATATTTTGTCTCTGAGGGGTGTACACATCGAAGCAATGGGAGCATAAAACTTTTATTATAAAGAATGTCACCAATAACTTGGTCACCCGATATCTAATCTTCTTCCTCTCGGCCTTTGATTCTGGAAGCTTCTTGTCCCTAATGTACTCAATTATAGGGTCCATCCGGAAGTCCTCCAGATTCAAGTTTAGATAGAAATTCATGCTACTCTCGTCTGCTTTCAATGCTCGACTTCAGTAATATTTCAACATGAGCAGTGCGCCTAATCTCGATTTGGGTTACATATTTAAGTCTTATCAAGGCATCGGCTTTATTTTTTTCTAATCTTGGAATCCTATTCATTTTAACTTCTTCAAAATTTGATAACATTTTTCTCACCCTAGCAAAACATTTGGCCATTTTCTCATCTTTATCCTCGTAGACCCCCAGTATCAGATTGACGAGATCAGTTGAGAATCATTATAGGCTATCATCTGGACAACATTAAGCAGTTTAGCTAGGGAGAGACCTGCCAACAGGTCCTCATACTCTAACTCATTATTTGATGCTTTAAAACTGAACCACAAAGCCTATTCGATAATTGATCCATCTGGGGCCGATAGTATCAATCTTGCTCCACTGTCACTTTCACACGATGAACCGTCAACAAACAAGCTCCAAAGGGGGCCTCCTTTTGTGAGGGGACCCTCGTCCAATATACCATTATTAATCAAGAAATTTGTCTTTATCATTGGGTTTGTAACATCGGTATGTAACTTCTCAGCCACTACCTCTATTTGGACACACAATGGCACTTCGGCCTCTTCTTCGACTTCATCATCATCATCATCATCCGCGTCTCAGGTGAATTCAGTTACAAATTTAGCTAGGACACTCCCTTTGATCGCACTCTTCGAGTGTTATATGATGTCAAACTCACGTAACTCATCTGACCAGGCAATTAACCTACCCGATTTCTCGGGGTTATGAATGACTTGACTCAGAGGAGTGTTGGTAAGCACCACAATCGTACGCGCCTGAAAATATGGCTTGATTTTTCTTGAGGCATGTATCAAGGCATATGCTAGCTTCTCTATCATTGAATAGGTCAGTTATACCCCATGCAAAGCCTTACTATTTAAGTACACAGACTCTATCATCGTCTCGAGATATAGTTGCACTGATTGCTGATTTTGAGACTGCTAGGTATAAAAATAGATTCTCTCCTTTCACAGGCCGAGAGAGTAGCATAGGGGATCCGAGATAAACCTTCAACTCCTAAAATGCCTTTTCATATTCCTTGTCCTAGACGAAAGCCTTTCTCAGGATTTTGAAGAATGCAACACTTATCGATTCCCCGCGAGACAAAACGACTAAGGGAAACTACTCATCCCGTTAATCTCTGCACATTCTTAATGACCTTCGATGTTTGCATGTCTAACAGTGCTTTTATCTTTGCAGGGTTTGCCTCAATCCCCCTTTGATTTATAATAAAACCAAGAAATTTCCCTGCACCGACCTCGAAGACACACTTTATTGGATTCAACTTCACCTTGTACTTATCCATTGATGAGTGCATAATTTTTTAGTATATATGCCCAAATTTATCCCTTGTTAGGCCCGTTGTATATCATAAATAATGAACTTTTAGAGTCATTTTGGTAAATAAAAAGAAAAATGCAAGTTTGAATAAAATTTGAATTAAAAATGAAATTTTAGCAACCCAGGGGCAGAAATCCTGATTTTTAAAACTTTATAGGCTTGAAAATAATTTTGAATATTTATCTAGGCAAAATAAAGTTCTCTCTAAAATTTGGTTAAACCCCGGATTAAAACGAGCAATTTATGAATTTCGGGGCTAAAATGCAAAGAGGGGTATTCTATAAATTTCTAAATACTTATTACCCTAAATTTGAATTAATTTTTTTTATTTTGCACTTTTACAAGTGCCTCGAGAATTTGGACAATTAATTATTTGATATGCAAAAATTGGCAGGATACGTTGCGACACGGTTGACACAGTTGTACTAAATGTTTTTTATCAAATCGCTCGAGTGTTCGTTGAGATTGTACCATAGCTTTTCGAAAAGGTCTTGACAAGGCTCACTACTTGGTTCGGACGAGAATGAGGTTTTGAAGTTTTGGGGGTCAAAATGCGATTAAAGCTGGTGTTGTGAATAGTGATGTGAATAGTGCCAAAAATATGGGGATAATTATTAAAAAATAATAGACTTCCCAATTATTTTCAACTCTTACCAAGAATCCATGAGATAATTACCAAGTCAAATACAACCAATCAAAGAGAGTTTCATTCCAACTCAAACATGTCACCCCTTGCCATATAAAAAGAGCCATTGGGGTCACAATTTTAAATATAATTTTGGGGAACAATTTTGGAATGATTGTATTCAATTTGAGGGCCAAATGTTTATCATTTTTTAGAGGATTGAAGATTATTGTGAGAGAACTTATTGTAAGTTTGATTTATTATTGAAAATTTCTATTCATTCTCGCAATTTGTCTTTCATTGTCCTAGCTTAATTCTTCTATTAGGATTGCGGTGAAGTTTATCATAATTAGCTAATATTATCGCGTTAATTTAATTGTTGTTTATCTCCTACTCATTTTAATTGTTATCAAAAAATTCGGTATTCATTTTAAAACGACACGAGAGTGTGTTTTTAAACCTTCAAAATTTTTATGTAACTAAAGTTTTGAGTTTTAAAGATATTATGTTTTTATCGATTATACTTGCACAGTGATTGTATTGATAGTCCATGCTGAAATACATTTGCGAACTTTAAAACTTGTATTTTTTAAGGGAACATGGATTTTAACCATCTAATATAAGCGTTAAAGATATTTCGAACATAACTGTCATATTTTTCGAATTAAACGCGATGAGAGTCACTTTAATTTGAATATATAAAGAGAGTGAAAAAGTTAAATAAGTGTGTAATATTAGTTACGTAATAAATGCGCCTGATTCCTAATTCTTTCATATTGTTTACAACTCTCATGTGTTGCTATCATCATTATTCATAGTTGCTTTTACTTAGTTTAGTGCATAAATATTCTCCAATCCATTTTTCTTGTTGGACAGTTGCAATTCTTCTAAAAAGTTAAAATTAACAAATCTTTATGGGTTCGACTCGTACTTACATCTGTAATAGCCCGTGCACTTGCAATATTTTATAAATTGAAAAACAAGTTTTTGGAACCATTGTCTTGTTGGGGATTTGACAAATTTTTTTAAAGAAGCTGGGGCCTTCAAACTAGTTTTTTAACTTTTCGCATTTTTGTTAGAAAAAAAATTCAGAAAAAAATAAAATAAAATAAAATAAAGAACTAATATTTTATGTTTTTTAACTTTAGTAAAAAAATCAGATTTAACTTTTTTTTGTAAAAAGTAGTTTTAGCACTAGTTTATCACAAAAATACATAAAATTTGAAAAAATTCGAAAAATAAATTAAAATTTTCACAATCATTATTTTTAGTAAGTAGTGCAAAAAAAATTTAAACAAGAAAATTCAAAAATAATTTTTATTTATAGTAGTAATTTTTCTATTTCGAGAACATTAAATAAAATAATAAAAAAAGTTAAAATTTGTTTCATAAGTGTGCTTGGTTTACTTTTTTGTGTTAAATGCACCACTATACATATGTCGTGTTAATTTTTTTGGTTACTTTTTTTGGTATCGCACTTTACACTTGGTGTAGTTTTTTTGTGTGTTATTTTTCAGTAGCACATTCAAAAAAAGAAAACAAAAGGGCAAAAGTGAAGAAAATTTTGAAAAAAGTGTGCAACGGTGACCAATCGTGAATGAAAACTTCTGCCATTTTGACACAAGCACAAGGATCTCTCGGGGACGGCTGAAACGTAGGCGATGTTTCTCTCAATCGACATCAACTTAAACTTCGACCTGGCGTAAACAACTGACCGTAAAAGGTCCACACCGGAGGTACATTTTTGTGTCCTCCTACGTAGTTTAATTTCACCTTTAATTTAGCACGTTGCCTAAATTGACTTAAGGTCAACACTCATATGAAAGATAAAATGGGGATTTCATCACCCTTCTTTGGCCCGAAAATCACTAATTAAACAAGTATTTTTATATCCCGAGCCATCACATTCAATTTAAAATCAGTTAGATGTTGACCTTAGGATATCACATAGCTCATATGAAACCTCTTAACGAGGCTATAATTAGAAGTTACTCCAACACGAATGTGTCAAATCGTTTTCGTTTTACCTTGTTGAGGATTGGTGTGTTTTAATGAGTCTTCATACCGACCACTTACTGGAGGAAAAAACGTGATTTGAGGCGATAACCATAGTTGGTCGTCTTTTAAATTATCCCTTGTCAAAGAGTAGGAGTTGTCTAATTAGGAAAATTAATTCGGAGACCCCCATTGTCGTCGATTAATCTCGGAAAAACTAGATTTTAAAATTGAAATTCCCCCTCACCCAAATTAGATAATTCAATTTTTCTTGTCTTAGATAGGAATTATGTGGGTTGAGTCAAATTATTTGCCTTAATTTTCTTCACATAAAAACAAATAAAAACTAAAATATAAAACTAAAAAGAATTTAAAAATATATTCGAGTGAGCTCAGTATATGCAAAGTTGGTTTCGAGATCATACCGGTCGTTTGTCGAATGTGGAGTCTAAAATTCTCGATTCTAAAGTATGTAGATTTTCGATATTCACCGAGATGGGAGACTAGTTAGCACCACGTGTTCTTAAAGATTACTTTTATCCGATACATCTACCCGGGTACATCGTGAATAATTTCCATTTCCATTCGGGAATAATCTCATTGTTTCCTATGTTTCAAGGTACTAAAAAAGAAGATCCCTACCTCCACGTGCATGAGTTTGAAGAGATTTGTTGGACCATTAAGTACCGACAACTCACCGATGAGATTGTCAAACTTAAATTGTTTCCGTTCTCATTGAAAGACAAAGTCGAGAGTTGAAACCAAATGAGTGTCTCTTTCTAGAAAAAAAGTTTTCCCCAACCAAAAGACAGCGTAGATACGTCATGCCGCCAACACATTTAGTCAAAAGGAGGGAGAATACTTGTGGATGTATTTGGAGCAATTCAAGAACCTACTACTACAATGTCCGCATCATGGGATTGAGATGCGACGCCAAGGGAATTTTTTTTATAAGGGGTTCGATTGTAATACTCGAATTACTCTTGAGTTACTATGTAATGGTGATTTTATTAAGAAAAGTGAGGTCGAGGCATGGGTATTCCTAGAATCTATAGTGAAAAAGTCCCACTGATGGGCACCCAATAGAGGATCTAGGTCCACCACATTCAATAAGGGTTTCACTCACCAAGTTGAACAAAGTCATGATTTAAATGCCAAAGTGGCCACATTGGCCCAACGTTTAGAAGCTTTAGAGACAAGCAAAGAGGGAAATCGAACCGCACCTGCAGTCATGCAACATGTAGGTTCCTCTATGTGTATACTTTGTGATGTATTCGACCACTTATTTGAGAATTGTCCTGCCCTTATGACCACAAGGACCTCACCGAGCAAGCCAATGCCCTCTATTGAAATAGGCCAAAGTATAACGCATATTCCTATGCATACAATCCAGGATGGTGAGAGTGAGAATGGACCTATGTGTATGTGATTTAGGCAAAGACAAAATTTTGAAAATTTTCCCATTTTAATTTGCACCAAATATGTGAACCAATGTAATTAACCAAGTTTTATCCTTTTTAATCCTACGCATGCATCTAGTGAGATTAAGTAGATAAAATAAAGCAAATTGACAACGCCGATGTACGAGGAACCCACTAAGGGAAAAAATATCGGACGGCCTAGGCCAGACAATCACTATGATATAGAAAATTACAATGAGAGAATTTATTCTTTCACAACGACTCGACTCTACAAGCATTGACATCTCTTATTCTCTTAGATCGCTCCTCCATAGTGCAACGTGGGAGTCCACCCATGCAAGCGTCCATAGCACACGAGTCCACATGTGCCTCGGTATCCACCGATACAATCTGAATCCATGTCTCTCATAGCATGAGATGTTGTACGGAGTTTACCGTATGAATCCATTCTTTCCAGACGAAAGAATCAAACAAATGTGCAAACCAAGATCTCTATGGCATAAGGATTATTAAAGCTCAAATATTGAAATGGGAAGGATGTTTATATTTTAGTTTTGAAAACCTATGTAAACAATGTGCAGAAAATGTATTTTGATATGTTCTGATCTGCCCACCTTCTCTGAGTTGAAGACGTCTAAAATAATAAAACACAAATTTTGAGGTGGAAACTTGTTCGAACGAAAATTGAGGCTCGTTCGAACCAGATGATTATTCTCGATAGAACAAACTTCAAGATTTGTTTGAATGAGATTATTATACTCACTTGAAAGAGATTTAAATTCGTTTGAAGAAAACAAACAACTAAACTTTGTCACACGACTTTAAACTCGATCTAACTCAGAAAAGATTTATAAAAATCATTTTAAAAACAGTTTTTAATAAAAGATAACATCCTTATACAATTTCTGAGATCCATAAAACTTTACGCAATCGTACCTGAGACAAACTCGAAAAATGTGTGAAGACTAAAACGTGCACTAATAATGTGGTACGATCTATCTTTGAAGATTGGTCACTTCGTCTCCGTCACAACGTCATAGGCTTAGTGGAATCGAAACACGTAAAGACTATCCTATAACTCAAAGTGTTTTTTGTCCGAAATAATGCCAAATACATATAAATTGACATTATTTGGAAATTTGTTCTTACAAATCTCCCCCTTTGGTATTCCGGGACAAAACCAAAAAAAATAGTGAAATGCTAAGTAAGGTCGTAAGCCAAAAAACCTATGTCCTATCCCATAAACCCAAAAATAAAATTATAAGATATGGACTAAAATATGTAGGACCGACAAGCATGAGTTGTCTCAATATGATGTAGTCGAAAAACTCTGAATCTCTGAAAAATCACTACACACACGAAATAAACAAATACCTAGTGAAGTATGGAGGAACAAAAATAATATATAAACAGTATAATCAATATAAACCGATATGATCAAATATCAAACAGTATAATCAATATAAACCAATATGATCAAATCTCCCCTACATCACATATCCACGTCTCCCCGTTTTTGCCTGGAAAAGACAACTAGCGGGACAAATAAACATAAGATCCATATCTAGCATTAGTATAAGAAATTAAGCATATCTAGATAAACAAAAGTCACATAAATAAATCATCAATATAAGAGAGGTGTGACTAAACAAAATATTGTCCACAATGTAGTATAAGAATGAAACATGAAAAATCCAAATCAACTGCATATAAACGGTCCACGATCAATCGAGTGTGATTCCCCGTTTAATTAAATATTGTGTGATGAGGCCTTTATCAAATTAAAATAGGTTTCTCATATGGTTTGTTCTTAGCATCACTGTCGAAAACCAAATTAATTACTAACCACCTAAGTTAATTAAACCGGTGATAAAGTTTATCTTTTAAATAAACCAGGATAAAAGAATACTTTGAAAGATAAAACAACATGCACAAGATACTAGAATCCAAACCATCATTAATATGTAAAAGTATCAAAGTCATGCCAAACACACCGTCGGCCAAAACCACAACCAAATAATTGTCGACAGTCCAATTATAAAGTAAAACTAATACAAAACTGAAACTGTAATGGAGTCAACTGACAACATGTATACATATGAAAAATAAGAGTGAGACCCTATGCTATATCTGAATGAAAGAGCCGGCTACTCAATACTCCTGTCAGCATCTACAATGCTGCAGCTCCGAATCCCTGGAATGAAATCAAGTATGGCGCCCTTGTGGATGGACACCTAAAAGGCTTTGAAAATATTTTTATAGCAAGAGTTAGTACTCAAAACAGTTTGAAAACATTTAGAAAGTAATTTATCGCAATTAAAATCGGTTATTGATTAAACATGTTAGGTTTACATGCACTCCCTTGAGTCTCCTCACCTCTTGTTGATGTAAAAAATTAGATCACTCTAATTATTCAATCACAGATAAATAAATGAGACAAAGAATTTAAAGTGGTTCAGCCTTATAAGAATGGCCTACGTCCACTGTTATGTTATTGCTGAGTGTTTGGGAATTCTCGATTACAAGTTCTATTAAGAAATTCCGGTCCCCTTGAATGAGGGTTGTACAATGTATTTATAGCCTTGAGGCTATCTTCTGAAAGGGTGATACATTAGATGATATACATATGAAAGGGTAATACATTTAATGCCCTTTAAGCGTGTGTGTCAAGATGATAAGCATTCAATGAATAGTTGAACTGTTGATTATCTGGCAATCAATACTGCGGCCGAGATGCAGCTCGTACCGCCTTAGTTGCTCGTTACTCAAGAGTTCCTCGGAGCGCTGGAGTTCCTCGGTGTAATCCTTGTTGCTCGGAGCAAACATGAGTTGGTCGGGGAAATGAACTTCCTCGTTGCTATTGTGCCGCGTAGATTGACACGTGTCTTCTTATTATTCGTCCATATCAGCATACTAATTTTGGTATCAACAGAAGCCCCCAATGTTTCATATTTCGAACTTTGAGGAGTATGGAACATTCTTTCTCGGTATATGGCAATATTAAATGACCTTCCTGGGTTTTAGGAGCTTTTTCTTCGTATTTAAATTTCCTTCTAAATTCACAGAATCCGCCTTTTTGAATTTTTATAAGCGCTTCGATCTTCGTGCACTTTTTGTCCTTTTAGCCATCGGTAGCGTAATAGTTTCCTTTTTTGTAATCATTTCTTTCGCCGATTCCCAAGGCAAAGTATTTAAACTTCTTAGGTAATCATACCGTCTTCTACCTTTTCCAATTTTCTGCTTTCGAGTTTTCCATAACCTTTCTTTCTCTTATGCGTTCATCCTTGTTTTCGTTCGTTGCCAACAGATCTCCCTTTTTTCTTGTAAGATCTTCTTCCTTCTTCTTCATTTCTTTTATTCATCATGGTTTATATTATTGAATCTCCTAAAAAATTTCGTTCTGATTATTCCATTCCATCTTGGGTAATTTTGGAGGATCTTTCTGAGCCTTCAAAGTACTTTCGTTTGGCTGAGGGACATTGGTTCCCCAGCCTCTTTTTTGCTGAATGTGGATTTTCTTTTCCACCAAACCCTTTATGCTTAGAGTTCTATCACCACTTCGATGTTGTTCCTGCGAAAATAGCCCCCAATACATGGAGAATAGTTAATGGGGTGCATAGGTTAAATCAAACTCATGGAACTCGTATAGGAATTCCTGAGATCATGTACTGTTATAGATGGGCTATTCTAGATAATGTTTATTATTTAAAAACTAGATTTTTGAATAGGGCTTTAGTAGTCAACCTCCCTGATGCTAACAGGGATTATTTTGAACATGGGGTAGTTATAAAAAATTGGCAACATGCCCCTTTAGTTGGAGACGAAGTATATGAAGGTCCCAAATGCCCTCCATATGGCAATGGGATAGGTTATTTTCATTTTATTTTATTTCTGAAATTATGATTTCATTATGTTTGAAAAAATGTATGATTGACATTTCAATATGTATTTGTTTGCAGTTGACAGCAAGAGAAAAACTCCCAAAGAATCAGAAGTTAATATAAAGCATTTAAAACATATCTGGAGTTTGCATCAGAAAATTGCAGACGAGCAAGTCAGGTCTGCTTCATACTTGTTGCAGTATAGAAGCTATACATCCTCCTTTACTGCTCGTCCTGTTGTGAGCATTAGTGAACCATTGCCAGCTTCTGAGGATTCTTCACCAGACTCTCACATTCCTCTGAGTCAAAAGATGGGCAAAAGAAGAGTTCCTGCTATCTTCGAGGAGACCTCCTCTGCTAGAGATGGAAAGAGAAACAAGACTGATGTCCCAAAGGGGACAAAGAAAATGGATGCTGCCCCTTCTGTTGCTCCTCAGAAGGTTGCCGAGAAGCCCCCAGTGGCTCCTGTGCAGAAGGATGCACCTGTGGAAGTAATCACCATCTCTCCAACCAAAAGTTCTTCTTTGGTTGAGGTTGTTGAAAAGACACCGAGGAGACTGAAGAAATCCTCTTCGGTCAGTTTTTCTGAAGTCATTCCCCAGCTCCAATCTAGTGGAGCTGGTGTTCCAACCATTATTCCCCCGAGTTCTGCAATGAGCTCGGTAAAGACTTGGACCATTCCTGAAGTCCAAGGAATTGAAGAAAACATGTCTAGGGATATGCTGACATCCCTAGCTACTCGTCATATTGCTTCAGTAAGTTTCTCTTATCTTGAATTTTTCTTTCTTTCAGTCA
Source organism: Sambucus nigra (assembly GCA_949130495.1). NCBI lineage: Eukaryota > Viridiplantae > Streptophyta > Magnoliopsida > Dipsacales > Adoxaceae > Sambucus > Sambucus nigra. The sequence continues at coordinate 300,434,715 of OX422208.1, forward strand.
ATATATATATCTCGGCACTGACTTATCATTACCTTCTTTTTCAGCTGGTGAGTTGTTTCAACACCATAGTGAAGAAAGATGAAGCAATCAAGGCTTCTAGCTCCTCTTCTGGAGTAGAAGATGCTTTAAAGGGCTTGGCCCAATCTCTGAAGGAATCTCGTCAAAAATACGACGAGGATAAGGGTGAATGGGAGAAGAAGTTGACTGCGTCTGAGGCAGAGAAAGTGCAGTTGGGAAAGAAAGTGGAGAGAGAGAATAAAAAATACGCCGAGAAGCTCACAAGTTTTGGGGAGCTTGAGAATAAGTTGAAATCGGCCGAGGAAGAGCTGTCCCTTCTGCGAGAAGTAAATCGCCAGAAGGAGGAGGTGGAGGCCAAATTGAAAGCCACCGAGGATCTTCTATCCGAGAAGCTCTCCTCGGAGAAAATGAAGAGAAAAGTGGCTGTGAAAAAATCCTTTCGAACCGGTTGGGACAAAGGATGGGATAGGGGGTAGCAGCAATGATGACTCAGGTGCAGTATGGGAGTTTGAAATACTTTCGAGATGGTTGGGTTGCTGCCTTGCAAGAATTGAAGGTAAGCGAGGACTCTGAACTATTTCAGTAACATCTCCCTGGTCCTCCTCCAGCTATTGAAGATGAAGAAGAGGATGAAGCTGCATCCGAGGAGTCTTCAGTGATAGTGGGTGATCAAGTCCTTGCTCCACAACCCAATCAGACAGCCACCGAGGAGATTTCTTCCTTGCCTGCTCCTCCTGAACAAGTCCCAACTTCTGCCAACCAAATCGTTTTTCCCACCGAGCAACCAAGCTCCTCGTCCCAGCCTCCCGAGAAAGTCTTGGGAGACAAGGAAAAGGTGTGAAGTTATTCGGTATTCTCTTTTATTTTTCTTTTACTTGTACTTTGTATTCTGAATGTTGTACTCTCTTTGATGATGTAATAAAAATCACCTTTTTTGTTTCTCTACATTGTTGATGCCTTGTCTGCTTCTTTTATTAACTCTTGCCTTCTCTTTTTTACTAGTTTATAACTAGAATGGAATTACTATGTGCCAATGATACAAAGCTGATGCAACAATGCCATGAATATTATAAAGCTGGTCACACAGACCTAAGTGCATCAGAAGTTGCCGACATCCTTGGCCATGGTTGAAGCTTGTAGACAAATTGATGAGTTGCTGGAGCAAGAGAATAATAATTTGCAGAAAGAGCTAGCACAATATAAGTCTGTAGCCTCTTCTTCAACAGCGGTAATCCCAGTGACTGATGAGGGATTTTCCTTCTTAGAGGTTGAGAATGTCAAATTAAGGCAAGAGTTGGATATCCTGAGAAGGTCTGGTACTTCTACTTCTACTCGGGGATGAGGAAGAGGTTCTCGTGGGCGAGGAAGAGTTGCTCAGGATGTTGTCGAGGAATAAAGTACTACACCTGCTCGGGGTCGATCAAGAGCTCTTCGTCGTAATGTTGAAGAAACTCGTACTCAGTCAACATTGGAAACTCAAGTGTACCAATTGAATGCAAAAGATCGGGCTTTGTCTGAACTGTCCAAGAAAGTTAGAGACTTGGAACTAGAAATCTCTACAAAAGAATCAGAGTTGGAGACTAATAAACTTTTCATCCAGAATCTTCATGAGAAGCTTGAGAGGTTAACATTCCAATTCCATAAACAGCCCAGGGAGTTTTGGATGGCTGGATATAACAAGGCACTATTCCATTTAGATGCTCGTATCCAGAATGCCAATAATGAGGGCTACAAACAAGGCTGGCTGAATGCCTTATGTGTGTTGAAACTCGAGCAGGGACACTATTTATGGGACTACTATGAGCCTGGATTGCTTGACTTGCCTGTGCCACCGTTCAATTTGGAAATGGAATGGATCCCATCTCGTGCCATTCCTCGGAGCTTACTTGCTAAGTACCTTGGTGACTACAATTTGCATTCTCAGTTAGAGGTATCTCGTCCCGAGCATCTCCTAGATCGACCTTCTGTGATGAACGTCAGGATGCTGAAGGACTTGAACTTCATTAATTCTCCTCAGACTTTAAATGATCCGCCTGCTGGCGAGGAACCAGTATCGAAGGCTGAGGGGAAAAAACCAATAGAATAGGAATTTTCGATATAACAGTTAGTACACATATGTAACTTGTAATTTATTTTGAGTTTTAATGAAAGACTTTCATTTTCTGTTTACAAATCTCTATTGTCTTGTGCTTGTCAAACACGTTATATTCTTGCATATGTATCTGTTAAAAAGATAATAATATTGTGTTGTTCATCGACCAACTTAGTAATAAAAAGTTACAAGTATCAGTAATGTTGCTCGATCACTTAATAACAAAGTAATGAGTATAAAATGTTTAAAAAAATTTCCAACCAACCAAGGTTGTTAAATTGTGTTTGTCGACCAACTATGGTTAGTGAGAGTTTATCCCCGATTAACCATACTTGGTAAATTTTTATCTTTTTCATAAAATGTGCCCGACCAACCAAGGTCGATGAATTTTCCTCGTCGACCAACTACAGTTAGTGGGTTTTTTATCCCCGACTAACCATACTTGGTTCAGTTTGGAATATTTTGTTCTACGAGGGACTTTTGTATTTTATGTGATAATCTTACCTCCCGACCAACATAAGTTTGCATTTGAGAGCATATCTTGTTTCCACTAACTCTTTTACCAACCGGAGTTGGTCTGAGCTAATGTACGCCTCCTAACCAAAGGAGTATGGGGTGTTCTCGCCCTTTTACCAACCGGAGTTGGTCTGAGTTCGAACTATCATGTCCACTAGCTCTTTTACCAACCTGAGTTGGTCACACTAGTGTACGCCTCCTAACCAAAGGAGTATAGTTTGTTCTCGCCCTTTTACCAACCGGAGTTGGTCGTGGGTTTGAACTATCGTGTCCACTGGTTCTTTTACCAACCTGAGTTGGTCACGCTAGTGTACGCCTCCTAACCAAAGGAGTATAGTTTGTTCTCGCCCTTTTACCAACCAGAGTTGGTCGTGGGTTTGAACTATCGTGTCCACTAGTTCTTTTACCAACATGAGTTGGTCACGCTAGTGTACGCCTCCTAACCAAAGGAGTATAGTTTGTTCTCGCCCTTTTACCAACCGGAGTTGGTCGTGGGTTTGAACTATCGGTGTTACTTCTATTGCTGAACAGCGTAGTGTTATACACTAGTATTCCCCGAAAAACTTTCGATAAAAAGAAAGAAGATGGAGAAACGTCATCGTTTTATTGATATTGATGGAACTGCTTTACATTTTACATTACTGATAATACTTGCGTAGGTGTTCAGCATTCCATGCATTCTTAAACTCCTCTCCTTCTAGAGTTGCTATGCGGTAAGTTCCTGGTCGAACAACTTCTGTAACTCGGTAAGGTCCATGCCAGTTTTCTTCCAATTTATTGTTCTTCTGAATAACCTTCTTTAGCACGTAATCTCCTTCTTTTAAGTCACATTTCTTCACCCTCTTGTTGTAGAATAGAGTTGTTCGTTGTTGGTAAGCAGCATTCCTGATGGCTGCCTCTTCTCTAACCTCCTCGAGCATATCCAAATCCAATCTTCTCATTAAGTCGCTGATTGGGGAATTGAAATTCAGCACTCTATGTGTTGGAAGACCCAGCTCGGCAGGTATTACAGCTTCACTTCCAAATGCCAGCATATATGGTGATTCTCCAGTTGCTGCTCGGGGAGTTGTTCGATAAGCCCACAATACTAACTGTAGCTCATTAATCCAATTAGCTTTAGCCTCACTTAGCCTCTTCTTCAAACCATTTAGTAATGTTCTGTTCGTCACTTCAGTTTGTCCATTGCTCTGAGGATGGCCTGGTGCTGAATGAACCTTCAAAACGTTTGACTGACGACAATAGGCTGCGAACTCCTCGTTATCAAATTATGTTCCATGGTCTGTGATGAAGGCATGAGGGAGACCATATCGGCAGATGATGTTCTTCCAAACGAATTGGTACACCTTCTCGTATGTCATATCAATAAGTGGCTCAGCTTCTACCCACTTAGTAAAATAATCCACTGTGACGACGAGGTACTTGAATCTTCCTCGGGTCGTTGGCAGTGGTCCAACCAAATCAATTCCCCACATGGAAAATGGCCAGGGGGAAGTTATGGGTGTCAACAATGCTTGTGGAGTTCGTCGGATGGAAGAAAAACGTTGGCATTTATCACATCTTTTGGCATAGGCTATACAATCAGCCCTCATCGTTGGCCAGTAGTACCCCTGCGTCATCACTCTTTGTAAAAGTGTCTGACCTGCTACATGTGCTCCACAAGACCCTTCATGGATCTCTTCAATCAATTCTTTCACCTCGGAGGGATGTACACATCTCTGCAAACCTACCATAATTCCTCGTCTATACAAAACTCCATTAGTTAGTACATACCGAGCAACTTTAAAATTTAATTTCTTTACAGAGAGCTTATCCTCCCGCAATTCTCCCTCCTCAATATATGCCCTGATGGGATCCATCCAAGATGGTCCTAAATCAAGGGTAATAACATTCATCGTCAAGTCTTCATCTATGCTTCGACTTTCTAATACTTCAATTGGTATCGTTCTTCGCAGCTCGGTACGAGTAGCTGATGCTAGTCGGGCCAGTGCGTCTGCTTGTGCATTTTCCATTCTTGGTATTCTGATCAACTGAATGGCATCAAATTCTGCCAACAACTCCATCACCTTCGCATGATACTTGACCATAAATTCTCCTTTAACTGCATATGTTCCCATCATCTGATTCACAATTAATTGAGAATCACTGAATACCATCACTTGTTGTGCTTCCATAATCTTTGCTAAATTAAGACCTGCTATCATAGCTTCATACTCAGCCTCATTATTGGAGGCTTTGAATTGGAATCGCAGGGCATATTCCATGTCAATTTCGTCTGGGGTTTTCAAAACAATCCCTGCTCCACAGCACGTTGTGCAAGATGATCCATCTACATATAATCTCCATGTAGGTAACTCGTCTTCAAATTTCTTATCTGACAGAATTCCTCGGTGAAATATCTGTTGTTTTCCTTCATCCTCCCCTGTCAATTTTTGCTCCTCGTCTATCATCTCTTCTCGCCCTTTTACCAACTGGAGTTGGTCTGGGTTTGAATTTGATGATCTTTCTACATCCACAAGCCCTTTTACCAACCGGAGTTGGTCTGGACTTATGTCTGTTGATCCTGTAACATCCACAGGTTGGTCAGCGAGCAATTTTTGTTCCTGGGGGTATCAGGATATGTAAACTCTGCTATAAAGTCTGCTATAGCCTGCCCTTTTAGTGATGATCTGGGTTCATACACAATATCATATTCACCGAGTTCTATTGCCCAGTACATCAGTCTCCCTGATTTTTCTGGCTTATGAAGGGCTTGTCTCAATGGCATGTCGGTATACACGATGATGGTATGGGCCTGGAAATATGGCCTCATTCTTCTATTTGCTTCAATTAATGCCAATGCCAATTTTTCCAGCTTTGGGTACCTGATCTCTGCACCTCGGGAAGCCTTACTTGTGTAATAAATTAGTTTTTGGACTCCATTCTCCAATCTGATCAATGCCGAGCTGACTGCATTCTCTGATACTGCCAGGTATAAGTACAACTTTTCTCCCATTACTGGCCTGGACAACAGTTGAGGTGCTCCCAAATATTTCTTCAAGTCTTGAAAGGCTTTTTCACATTCATCATTCCACTCGAAAGTTTTTCGAAGTGTTTTGAAGAATGGGAGGCATCTATCAGTTGCTCGGGATACAAATCTGTTGAGCGCTGTAACTCGTCCTGTAAGACTCTGCACCTCTTTCTTCGTCGTTGGAGATCGCAACCCTAAAAGAGCTTTGATCTTTTATGGATTCACCTCAATGCCTCGCTGGTTGACGATGTACCCGAGGAACATTCCTTCTCGTACTCCAAATGTGCACTTCGTCGGGTTGAGTTTCATTTGGTATTTATCCAGTTGATCAAAGGTGTGACCTAAGTCAACTAGATGATCAGCAGCTTTCTTGCTCTTTGTTAGCATATCATCGACATAAACTTCCATATTGCAACTGATTTGTTCGGCAAAAACCTTGTTCATCAGCCGCTGGTATGTCGCTCCTGCATTTTTCAAACCAAAAGGCATAACATTATAGCAATAAGTTCCCCTAGGGGTAATAAAAGAAGTACTTTCCCTGTCTTCAGGTTTCAATATGATCTGGTTGTAACCAGAGTAAGCATCCATGAAGCTGAGCAGCTCGTGCCCCGAGGTAGCATCCACTAGCTGGTCAATCCTGGGCAATGGAAAGTGATCTTTTGGGCATGCCTTGTTGAGATCAGTGAAATCAACACACATTCTCCATTTATTATTTTTCTTCTTTACCATCACCACGTTGGCTAACCAGTCTGGATATTTCACATCTTCAATGAATTGAGCTTTCTGGAGCTTCTCGACCTCCTCTTGTATAGCTTGATTCTTCTCGGGACTAAATACTCTTCTTCTCTGCTTTACTGGCTTGATATCCTTATTCACATTAAGCTCATGACATAATAAGTTTGGATCTATTCCTGGCATGTCTTCATGACTCCATGCAAAAGTTTTCTTCCTATTTCTCAAGAAAGTTATCAACTCTTGTTTTATTGAAGCATCCAACGTTGAACCTATCTGGGTTACTCGTTCAGGGTGCTCGTCGTCCAGAATAACATTTTCTGTAGATTCCACCACCTGTCCTTTTACAAGTTGGGATTCATCTCTGGGATCAAGTCTTTCAATTTATGTACCTTCATCCACCTGGTAGGTAGTAGTCTTTTTCCTTGACTCTTCAAGCTCCCCTTGTTCGGCAGATGAATAATAGCATTCCCGAGCTACTTTTTTATCACCTTTCACCACTCCCACTCTGAAATTTGTTGGGAATTTTAAGCATTGATGTACTGTAGATGGAACTTCTTCAAACCAACTCTTCCCATGATGATGTTGTAGGCTGACTGCACATTCTTATCCATCATAAAGAAGCGTATTCTCTCTGTTCGACAAGCAGGCCAAGTTCCAATGAATATATCCAACTTGATCGTCCCAAGTGGAAAAACTTTCTCGCCAGCAAAACCCAGAAGAGGTCTGTGATAAGGTTCCAATTGAGATAATTTCAAATTTAAACTGTCAAAGCATGAGTAGTACATGATGTCTGCCGAAATACCATTATCTACCAAAACCCTTGAAATCACTACTTCTTTCATCCTCATTTTCATCACCAAAGGGTCGTCGTGAGGGTAAAGAACACCTGCCAGGTCATTTTTTGAAAAGCCAATGACCACCTTCTCTTTGTTTACCTTCCTCGAGCGATCCTCCTCAGCCAAATTTATTCGCTGAATGTACGAGCAAGCTTGAGCCTCTCCGAGGTAAGCCTTTCTTTATGTAGTAAGGTCTCCTCCTCCTGCATCTCCTCCTGTAATAACATTACAATCAAATGACCCAAAACGTATGGAAAATACCTCTCGTTCTGGCTGCCTTGGCTTCTTGGGAAGATCGGGGTCATCATCTGGATCATCTTCATGGTCTCTCTTCTTTTTCTCCTCTGCTCGACGAGGAGATCTAGACCTCTCCCTATTTCGGTCATTATTTCTTCTTTCACCTCCCCGATCAACATACTTTGCTAGCTTTCCTCTTCGGATGAGTGTTTCAATTTTGTTCTGAAGAGCTATGCAATTTTTGGTCATATGGCCATGATCTTTATGGAACTCGCAATATTTCTCCCTGTTCCTCATGTCAGGGTCTGACCTCAGTTTCTTCGGCCATTTTACCTCCTCGTTATTCTTGATTTCTTCCAAGATATTTTTAATACCCATTTTCAAAGGAGTATAATTATCAAATTTTTTCAGGACTTCCCATGACGACCTATTATTCTTGGAATGTTTGTCACCACCATTGCCCTTATGCTCTTTCTTCTTAGATTTGTCGACTTCCACCTTGGTTTCTTTATCCATATTCTTCTTCGCAGCCATAGCCTCCTCGGCATTCATGATTTTGGCCGCTTTTGCCATCAACTCTGACATAGTTGTAGGTGGATCTTTGGCCAAAGTGTAATACAACTTATTAGGCAACAACCCACTCATCAAGGCAGTGATTGCTGTCTTTTCTTCATAATCTTTGACTTCCAGCTTCTCGTTATTGAAACGAGTTATGTAATCTCTAGTACTCTCACCAGGTTTTTGTCTAACACTTAACAAGTGTGCTACTCGTTTTACTGGCTTTGCTCCAAAACAGAAATTGCCAATAAACAACTCGGCCAATTGAAAGAAAGTTGAAATCTTACCCCGAGGAAGATTATTGTACCATATCTGGGCAGATCCAGTGAGAGTTCCTGAGAATGCTCTGCATCTCATCTCTTCGGGGACAACATAGATGTCTGCAGCAGCTTGATATTGCTCTATGTGAAGAACAGGATCTATTTTTCCATCATATTTGGGGGTTACCACAGGTGCTTTAAATTTCGACGGTGTAGGAAAATCTACAATGGCCTGTACAAAAGGTGTCCCTCGAACAAAAGTTCATTGTAGGGGATTCTTCGCCTTAGCCATTTCTCCCAATCTATCCTCCAACCGCTGAATGGAGCCTTTCCAAGCATCATTTCCCTCCTCGGGCCTATTAGTTCGAGCAATTGATTATTCTGAAGTAGCCTCCTGAGATCTTTCTTGATAATCAACTGGTCGCGATTGTGCTGATCCTTCTCTTAGATCTGATGGTTGTTGAAAACTCCTCGACACGGCTTTAGGTGGACTCCTATTCCTCCTGGGGCCTAATCGACTGAAAGGAGACACCCTGCTCAGTCTTTCTAAGGCACTGGTCCTTTTTGGAGAGAGAGTAATACATTGCTCAGTATCTGTAGCCCGTATTGATGAAGTTTGCCCAGGTTGATAAGAGAAATCATCAGATTCTTCATTACGATACGCATCTGTACGCCTGGATCGTGAAGAATGTAAATAGGTTTGCCTCTGACCACTTCGTTGTCCCGAATGTGCAGGTGCACCGCCATGAAGGGTTTGGATGAGATGCCGTATTGTCTCTTGCATGGCGGTTTGTCCTTGAGCCAAATTCGTCATAATTCCAGACAGATCTGGAGGTGCTGAAGGATTTGGAGGATTTCCAGCATTTTCAGCATTTCGATTGCTTGATTCTGGATTATCTGCCATTGATGATGAATGATTTTTGGTGAAAAACGATAATAACAATCGTTTCCCACAGACGGCGCCAATCTGTTGATGTAAAAAATTTGATCACTCTAATTATTCAATCACAGATAAATAAATGAGACAAAAAATTTTAAAGTGGTTCAGCCTTATAAGAATGGCCTACGTCCACTGTTATGTTATTGCTGAGTGTTTGGGAATTCTCGATTACAAGTTCTATCAAGAAATTTCGGTCCCCTTGAATGAGGGTTGTACAATGTATTTATAGCCTTGAGGCTATCTTCTGAAAGGGTGATACATTAAATGATATGCATATGAAAGGGTAATATATTTAATGCCCTTTAAGCGTGTGTGTCAAGATGATAAGCATTCAATGAATAGTTGAACTGTTGATTATCTGGCAATCAATGCTGCGGCCGAGATGCAGCTCGTACCGCCTTAGTTGCTCGTTACTCAAGAGTTCCTCGAAGCGCTGGAGTTCCTCGGAGTGCTGGAGTTCCTCGGTGTAATCCTTGTTGCTCGGAGCGAACATGAGTTGGTCGGGGAAATGAACTACCTCGTTGCTATTGTGCCACGTAGATTGACACGTGTCTTCTTATTATTCGTCCATATCAGCATACTAATTTTGGTATCAACACCTCTCATCTAATGTGCACACCTAATGTCTTATACTTAGCCCACCTAGCTATCGTACCCAAGCTATCTCGACTAAAGTATATAACTGATCTATCAATGGTCTACTCTCCCATACTGCACGCTTTATTATTAACATCCTCGCATATTTTAGTTTTCGTATAACATTCACAAGTGTTATATTTAATCCTCATAATCAAGTCTCACTACTTAAGTCATAAAACAATTCAGATTTATCATTTGACTTCCATAATTAAGTTTCACTACCTAATTTACTATAGATATTCCCAATCTATTTTTAAATCTTGAAATTAAGTTTCTCTCTACTTAATTTATCGTTTAGATGTATATCTATATATATCATCTACAAGTCTACTTACGCACATAAGTAGAATATCATAAAGTGTATATATATATATATATATATATATATATATATATATATAACACAATATATACTATAAGGATTATTGTTTCGGTTAACCATCGACCCCGATCATCTTATCATTTACATTGGTTCGGATATCTCTCGACCCCAAAGTAAATGTTATGCATATGGATATTGGTTCGGATACTCATCGACCCCAACATCTTTTAACTTCGATTTGGTCCGAAAAATCCCCGACCCCAAATTGAGCTTTCATGTATTGGTCCGGATAATCATCGACCCTAATACCGAATTAAGCATACTTTAGGCATTCACACAACCTAAGTATCAATATAATAGGTATTCACACAACCAAATTATTTATACTTGTATGTAATATTTCCCCTCTAATATTCACCGTACTTTATCATTCATTTGCGAATTTAATTCACTTTCGTAATTAGTTGAGTGTCCACACAAGTCTAAGGCTCCCTTCCTATACACCTATTGGTCTTTATCAAGTCCCTACATAGGTATAATAACACTCATAAGATCCCCTTCCATCAATGGAAATCCTAGAAATTCAACCAAGAAAAGAACCCAAAATCTGCCAAGGCCGATCGATCGAAGGGTTTAGTCAATCGATCGACTCAGTCGATCTATCGACATTCATGGGTCGATCGATCGATTGAACAGGTGCAGCTTCGTCTTCTTCGATTTCTCGCCCTTTATATCTTACCCAACTTCCATAATTCTTCACCAAATTCACATACGATTATTCCTAACTAATTCTACATGAGTTAGGATAATTTCTAACATTACAACACACATTAAAACTCAACCGAACTCAAACCCTCAAAACTCATTCATAATCTAGTTGTGTGTTCATCCATCAAATTCAATTCAAACCCCAGATTTAAATCCGTAGTAACAATCAAAACTCTTCTGATTTACAATCCTCTACATATATAAACCCTAAACACAGGCAATTTTACCCAACATGAAATCAATTTGTACTTTTCATCAAGGTTTTGAAATAAAAATCAATCTATTCATGAAATCCCTACACATGGGTATTATAACTTCAATTCAATTTACAATAAACACTTGCCTTAGATTGATTGATCAGATTTCGTGGTTCTTAGTTGATGATTGATTGCTTCTTTTTCAATCTTCTTTTACAATTGTCATGAGGTGTAAGAAACCCTTCACCACCTTCTCAATTCTCTCCTTAGGCTTTGGGAAAATTGTTCACACTTTTCTCTAATGGCCTCTCTAATCTTTTGTGTTATGATCCCTAACCCTAATATCTAAATATCAGATATATGGCTCTAATTTTCGTAGTTCCCTTGACCTCTTTTTGAAAAATGACTGTAACTCCCTTAATAGGTGCCGATTTGGTCCAAAATTGACTGGGGACCCAAACTATACCACCGGGTACACTATTATGACAATTTCGACCCATCTAGAATCATTCGTGACCTCTAAATTCCCATTCGAGTCACTTAAAATATGTTTCTCATTCCTCACCTCAAAATTGCCTACACGTGACTCCCGGTGAGATAAACTAGAATAGGTACATATCACTCGTTATGCCGTATAATAATAATCATTTATTATTTACTATTCACACTTAGTAAACTTTATCAAAGTCTTAATCAGTATCTAACTCTCGATTAATAATCACATTTATTAAATAAATCACATTTAATTACTTCACTTGCGTAATTTAATTAAAACGTATTGTCCTAATTAATTTTCAAATTGATTAATTTAAAAATACGTAGAAATGCGAGGTATTACATCCAGAAGTAACATATGAGAATAACTAAAGAATATCTAGCATAAAGATACTAACACAAAATTCAAAAAAATCTCAAAACTTTTTGCAGGTCATTCGGATGAAAATCATCGCCATTCGAACAAAAATGAGGTTTCGTTAGATTGGGCATCAAACGGACTTCTAACGACATGAAACAGTGAACCCTCATTCACCAGATCGTTTGTAGAGGACATCAAATGACCTTCTAGTGACCCAACATTGTATGTCCAAATCACCTCATTCGAATCTTTGTTTGAAGCAGGTTCAAACGAGACCTACAATCTCACTCAAACGGGATGGAAAAATCGTTCAAACGAATATACAAAATTTTGAATTTACCCTTGAAAAAATGATGACAACGTAACATAAGAAGGGTAAACACTCATATGTAAACACTGACCACGACACAAAGAAAATATGACACAAAAAAATAAGTCTATCACGGTAGCATGGTATCGCTGTGCCTAAACATGCAATGGAGTGAATGGGCGTAAACGTAAAACAAATGAACCATGACCCAAACACTTAAATACGTTCAAGAAGCTTTAATTGATCACAAAATATTATCAAACTATGGTTTAGCCTCAAGTGACAATTATAAACTGAACTTGATGAACAAAACATTCACAAGCACACAAATCTAGATTTTGATGATTCTACCAATCAATAGCGTCATGACACGACCGTTAAACCTAGAATTCATTGTGAAAACCCGTTAATCTTCTACTAAACTCCCTCAAAAGATAAACACTCATATATTCTTTTCTTTTCTAGATTCTTGTGAAGCTATTGCTTTTGGATGATCATACAAACTATGTTGGCCCCTTTTTAATAATTTTTCTGTTTTTATTTCCTTTAACCTTTTATTGGGCTCTTACCAACAGTGGCTTTCCAGCAAAGACTTTTGTCTTTCCTATCCATTTCCCGCGCACACTCATATTTTTATACTAGTAAAATATTCTCACGCCAACGGTTCTTACATGCACAACTCGCCATTAGTCATTAATACGCATAGATTACAAAACTGAAAGGAGAACATCTCACCAAACTCAAATGTACATGAGAAATTAACTGTTTAAAAGAGCTCGTCCATGTGTATGCAGAGCCATATACACAGTCGTATCCATAATGCAAGTCAAGTTCTAAACAACTCCCCTAAACATGGTTAAGATCAATCTAAGTATCTACAGTCATAACCAAATGTCCTTGCCATATAAAAGTTGAGAAGTGAAGGGGATTCAATTACACCAATATGCCTTACAATAAGTGTAAAACTTAAGACACAAAAATCGAAAATCTTTTTGAGTTTTTCTTAAATAATTGACCCAAAAGCAAAAAAAAAATATATTTTTCTAAAATATAACAAAAAAATCTTTTTGTATTTTTTTCAAAAAATATAAAAACAAACTTTTTTGTATTTTTCAATAAGACTCAATAAAAGAGAAAAAACTAAAATGCAAATGATACACATGCCATACCACTAGAAAAGATATATCATGAAGAAAAACTTGCGTATGACAAAAATGGCTAACACGATCAACCGTAAGATCTTACATGGGGAGAATCACGTGCAAGCAAACAAGAATTAACAAGTCTAATTCCTAAAGCCTCTAAATCTGATTTTCTAACCCAAGTAGGTGTGAAATGACTAATTAGAGGTTTTAGGAATCGAAGTGACTCTATTCTTAGAATTTCTAGGAGCATTCTTAAGATCGTGGCCAAAAACATCTAAGGTGACACTTCCTACCGCAATAAGTGCAAGTGTAAACACGGTGAGGAGTGTTACCTAAGGGATAACCTTTCCTAACATTCCTTGAGAATGCTAGTGGATCAGACTTATTTAATTAGATGTCTAACACATACACAAATCCAATTTAATCTAAAATCCCTTGAACATGCATCTATGTGATATAAAGCAGTAAATCATGCAATCAAACCATAAAAGACAAATTTCAACAAAAAAAACCTTTTGGGTAAAAAAATTTTTCCAACACTTTGAAAAGTTTACAAGACCATCGACTTACAAACTACTTGATATTCGCCCACAAGTATAATGCGCAGTGCCTTCGTACAACCTTCAAAGAATACGCCTCGATCCTCAGTCCAAGTCGTTCACACACAGCAGATCTACGCTCGATGTCCACCGATCAATAGTAAGTTCCCTCGCGAATGACAAGTCAGCTGTGGAGAAGCCTTATCCACAAAGGTGTATATAAAGGATAAACTCTTCCTAGGGTTCCAAACAGATTCACGCAAAATAAACAAAGGGATGTGATTTTGTGAATCTAAACAAGTTTTTTCAACTCAAAACTTAAAGAACTTTAGAAACTGGTTTGCAGAAACGTCTTTTGCAAAAGTTTTACAAAATCTAGAGACAAAACAGGATTTTATAGGCAAGCACAAAAATTGAGGTGGCATAATCTCGTCCGAACAAAATCTTAACCTCATTTGAATAAGATATGGATCTCGTTTGAACCAACCAAATATCGCTTCTAATGACACCTAAAAAACCAAAACAGTGTAATGTCATTTGAAGCTCGTTTGAAGAGGGCTTCTAACGAGAACTTCATCTAGTTTGAATGAGATAGGAATCTCGTTAAAATGAGATCTTTCAACAAAATAATTTTTTATTTTAAAAATTCCAGCCTCGTTTTAAATGAAATAAAATTAAAGCACCCATGTTCATTTTAATAAATAATAAACATCCCAAAGTAAATTCAAGGAATAAGTAAGTCCTTTAAAAATCATTATACCTTAAAATGTGGAGTTCCTTGAATGTTGGAGATGATGAGGATTCGGATCTTTGTGATGGCTCATGACGAAGGGTAATAGAATATGACATATTATATACTAGCCTAAGCTATGAACAAAATATTCTTACAAATCTTTCCCTTTGGCTATTCCGGTACAAACATAAAATTTGAAATCCAAATTATATTAAAAATTTCATATGACTTAAAATTATCCTAATACGCTCCCAACCCCTAGAAAATGGATAGGTACAAGATAATGAAGTCTTCAAAAACTCAAATCTCCACACTTTACCTTGATCTTCTCTTGGGTACTTGGACTTCATTGGGTGTATTACGAATATGATCTTCAATTGTACTTACATACATGAAATAAATAAAATACCCCTAATGTATCGAGTTAAACAAATAAAAGAAAAACACATAAGAATTTCTAAAAACTCCCCTGTAATTTGTTCTCCCCCTTTTATTTTGTCTGAAATAGACAAGGAGTAAAACATAAAGCAAACAAATGGAGTGCATCACAAAGATAAAACAAAAAAGCATGTGCAATGATAATCTCAAAGGCATAAACCACCAAAATCACCAACTATTTTTGAAAATTTTCAATTTTTCTTCAAAAAAACAAATACAACACACACCATGAACACACATTAAAATAACTAAATCGGGAAAGCGTAATAAATGGGTGTAAACGTATTATATAGGAAAATCAACACAAGCAAACATTACATATGTGCACAAAGGATTGAGATACCACTAACGAATGAACTCAATATATACCCTATGTGTAAATAAAGAGAATTCATGTGATATCGACTCGGTCAAATCAAAGTCTAAAATTATTTTCACACCAACAGCGCCCAAAACTATTTAATGTTTTTCAAGATCTATTATGATGTGCAAACCCATTGATCTTCAACATAATTCCTTCAAAATCTCATAAAATAAAGAAATCTCTCGACAAAATGTTTTGAATAAATTAACGCTCATATGTAGTGAAGCATCAATGCTCAAATAAAATGGTCAGGCACTTATGTTTTTATGTGCCTCTAATATTTTTGGTCTATTTTAAATTGCAAATGGCGGCCTTTAACGCAAAGTCAACATGTCTTTCGCAACTCATTTCTATTGCTTAAAATCAAACAAATTTTCCAAAAAAAAGAAATAAAAATTCGGGCAATGGTTTTTACAAGCACATATTTTTATCTCTTATTGCAAATTTTTCGTCTTTAGTAAAGATTAAGATAAAAACATAATGACCAACATGTGATAGACCAGTGAAAAAATCACGTAAATTCGTGCTCGTGTGCATTAAAGGTAACAAAGAGTCAAGCATGTAGAAGTTATCAACAAATCATATCTTATTGACTCCAAACATTATAAAGCACATGTATGAAATGATGTCATGTATCAAAACACTATAAAATAGTCACATGGATAATGATATAATATTGTGACTCGACAATCTTAAATGTCTATCCACAAATGGTGAAAAACAAACTAAAAAAATCTTTTTTTTGTTTTTTTAAAAAATTTATCAAAAATAATATCTTTTTGCTTTTTTCATTTTTTCTCAAAAATAAAAAATCTTTTTGAATTTTTTGAAAAATATGTTAAACCAAAAAAAATATCAATACAATGGTAGTACATGCTAGGAATAGGGATAAACAATATAATCATGAAAAGCACCTTATTCTAGCAAAAAACCTCAACCTCAATCATTAGGACTAGAGGAGTCCTCAAAATGAGAGGACATCCTAACAAATTCCCCCATTAAGCATTGTGAGGTTTTCGACCAAATATTCCACTTGCTCTCAAAAACTCTCAAAATCTCTCTCATGATGTGCAAGAGCATGTGGAGCAATAAAAGTGGGAGTGCGTGTGGGGCGTACTCGTGTAGTAGCAAAGCGAGTATCCTACCTATGAGACACTCTCCTTAACCTAAAGCAAAATTCCCTAAGGTGACCTTTACATTTTCAATGGGAACACACAAAACCGGGGGGCTTAGTTACACCTTTCTCAAAAACTATAGGATGAGTTCTCCTAATGGGATTAGGACGCCTAGGTGGGTTTGGTTGCGGGCCATATGGATCTATAACAAACTCAAGAATCGGCTCGGTTGTAACTTAGGAAGTGGATGCACCGTCATTACCTATTCATAACCCCTCAACATTATCCAAAGCGAAATTGAGAACCATCTTTCAAACCTTTTAAAATGAGTTCTTTAATGGGACTTTGACCTCCCAAGAACGTTAAAGATCACTCTTGAGTTGGGATAAATGGGCCATAATATTAGCCACGGTGTTGGTCAAACCTCTCTTTTCCCGACCTAAAATGATCAACTGCTCACTCAAAAATATCTTCACCTTCTCGAGTTGACTCTCTAACGCCTCAAACACCCTTAAACTCTTCAATTCTCTCTCCAAATCAACTACCCTGAGAGTCAACTCTTTATTTAGCATTTTTTCTTTCAAAGTCTCGGCATATAAATCATTAAACGCCTTTTGGATATCCCCTTCTCCCTCACTTTCATTCTCACTCCCTTTATCTTCTGAGTGTCTTAAAACACCATTAAGGATTTCACATTTACAAGTGTCCACATCGTCGTGGGACAAACTAAAAGTACTCACATGACTATCCATGAAAGAAATGAACTTTTCATGTGGTGATTCTCCCCTGAATCAACCGATTTGATGTTACTATTGCTAAGAGTGGCTTTATTATCAATCCTTTTGCCCTCTCTCCTTACCCTAATGGGATACTCTTTAGCCATGTGCCCTATACCCTAGACTCAAAACACTTTATCTCTTCCTCTTTCTTATCTCTACCCTTGACCTCACTCTTATTTTTATTTTTCTCAAAAAACTTTTTATTAGAAGAATTATCCTTTGAAAATTTGAGAAACTTTTTTAAAAAATTCGCAAATAAGGCCAAGTCATCAAAATCACAGGTGCCCTCAAAATAGGACTCACAAACTCTCTCCATTTTCTTTTTCTGAAAATGAGTCTTTAAATCTATCCCTTTATCCTTTGGTTTGGGGAAACATTTTGATCTCATAATTTTGAAGGTCTTCTACGAGTTATTCTAGCCTAACTATATCTAATATACCCAAAAAAATTCAAAACAGTGGCCTTAGGAATAAAATGTGTAGGATGGGATCTTAAAATATTTTTCACGACCCTAGTCTCTTAATTTTCTCACCCAAATTAAAACAAGCGTTAACGATGCCCAATAAATGAGCATAAAATTCATCAAAAGACTCGAACTCTAACATAGTAATGGTCTCAATTTGGGTTGTCAAATTTTGAAGCTTAGAAGCCTTAACGGCGTTGGTACCCTCATGAGTAAGATGGAGAGTATCCCATGATTTCTTAGACGTGGAGCACGTCAAGATACGTCGGAACTCGTCGGGTGTGACAGCTCCATAAATAACATAAATGCCTCATGAATTAAAATTACACCAGTTAAGTTCATCATCAGTCCCACCAGAAATCGTCTTGGGATTAATTTTAGTCCCAACCGTGATAATGGGTGGGGTCCACCCTCTTTCACAAATAAGCCAAAGCCTTTCATCGATATCTTTTAAACAAGATTTCATACGGGCTTCTTAATAAGCATAGTTCGTGCCATCAAAAGTAAGCATCCGATTATATAAGTTATCCATTAGCACAAAGCTTTTCCAAAATCAAATTTTTCAAAAAAAATATATCACTAAAAAAACTTTTTACGAAAAAATGGATCATGTGATAAATTCGTGTAACCCGCTCTGATACTATTTTGTAAGAATTGGTATCAACAAAAATTTCTTTTAAAAATTAGGATAACACGATAAATTCGCGTAACCCGCTCTGATACCAATTTGTAAGAATTGGTATCAATAAAAATAACTGTGAAATCAGGATCACACAATATCCTCTGGTACCAATTTGAGAATGCTAATGGATCAGACTTATTCAATTGGATGTCTAACACATACACAAATCCAATTTTATTATTAAATCCTTAGAACATACATCTATGTGATATAAAGCAGTAAATCATGCAATCAAACCATAGAAGACAAATTTTAGGGGAAAAAAAACATTTCATGTAAAAACCTTTTTTCAGCACTTTAAAAAGTTTATAAGACCACCGACTTACAAACTACTTGATAATCACCCACAAGTATAACGCACGGTACCTTCGTACAACCTTCAAAAAATACACCTCAGTCCAAGTCGTTCAGACGCAGCAGATTTACGCCCAGTGTCCGCCAGTGAGTTCCCTCGAGAATCACAAGTGAGCTATAGAGAAGCCTTATCCACAAAGGTGTATATAAAGGATACAACTCTTCCTAGGGTTCCAAACAGATTCACTCGAAATAAAGAAAGTGGAGTGATTTTATGAATCTAAAAGAGTTTTTTCAACTCAAAACTTGAAGAACTTTTGAAACTTATTTGCAGAAACATCTTTTGCAAAAGCCTTACGAAATATGGAGACGAAACATGATTTTATAGGAAAGCACAAAAATTGAGGTAGCTCAATCTCGTTTGAACGAAATATTGACCTCGTTCGAACGAGATATGGATCTCGTTTGAACCATCAAAATCTCGCTTCTAACAAGACCTAAAAAATCAAAACAATGTGTTGTCGTTCAAAGCTCGTTTTAAAAGGTCTCCTAAAAAAACTTCAAATGAGAAATGCATCTCGTTTGAACGAGATAGGAATCTCGTTAGAACGAGATCTGTTGAAAAAAATAAATTTTTTATTTTAAAAATTCCAGGTTATTTCAAATAAAATAAAGTTAAACTACTCTTGTTCGTTTTAATAAAAAAATAAACATCCCAAAGTAAATTCAAGGAATAAGTAAAGTCCCTTAAAAATCATTATACCTTAAAACGTGGAGTTCCTTGAATGTAAAAGATGATGTGGATTCAAATATTCGTGACAGCTCATGACAAAGGGTAACGGAATATGACAAACTATAAATTAGCCTAAGATATGAACAAAATGATCTTATGTTCCTAGTTAATTCTCTCAAATGCATGGTCTTAGCTTTAGGAATGGGAGCAATACAATCATCGAAGCCAATTCCACACTTGTTATCTTTGATTTAGATGGTGCCTAACATTCTATCCAACTTTTTTCACCCAGCCTCCAAATCAAATCTGACCCTAGTTGAATCTTCCAATCTATCCTCAAGCTTAACTATCCTAAACTTGAGTAAATGCCCCTCAAAACTCTATAATCTCTTTCGTCATAGCCTCCATCAAACCACAAAGATTATCTCTCTCACCTTCAACATACTCTAGCTTCTCTCGAATATTCTTCTCATGTGCCTTAACATCCTCAATCAATGCATCATTATTATTTCTTATAGCATGTTCTTTCATCCTAGCTTCTAACTTCAAGTTAGACTTTTTTACCTTCAAAGTTTTTGCATATAACTCACGGAAGGAAAATTATAGCTCACTCTCCTCCACCTCCTCTTCATCCTCACTATCATCTACATTCTCTCGATCATCACTCACTTAGGATTCACAAACTATGGTCTCATAAGTGTCATGAAAATGAATATCTTCATGGGAAGATTTCTTGTCAACACTCACATGACTAGCCATGAACGTGATAAAGTTTAGCATAATGGGGGAATCATTTCCCTCTTTCGGATCACTATCACCAAGGGTGGCATTGAATTCTATCGGTTTCTTACCTTACTTCCTTAGTTTAGTAGGTCACGCAGTTACCCTATGGCCATAACCCTCACAACCAAAACACTTTTTCGAATCATATCTCTTAAAATTTTCACCACGGTTCTTAGGGAAGCGATCGACCTTATTGTTCTTTTCTTTCTCAAATCATTTGGCATCTTTCGATTGCTTTCAAAATTTGAGAAATTTCTTGAACTTCTTTGCCAAGATAGCCACATTTTCAAAATCAGAGTCCCAGTCATCATTTGAAACTAAAGTTTTCTCCTTCTAGGCCTTCAAAGCGATGCCCTTTTTCTTTCTTAGTCACTTTCTTGGAGGTAAACATGTTAAGCTCATAAGTTTATAAGCTCTTCAAGTTTTGTAGACTCAGGTAAACCCAAAGAATTTAAAGCTCTCACCTTTGGATTAAATCTATCAGGAAACGACCATAAGATTTTATTTATAGCTCGGTTATTAGGTATCTTCTCTCCCAAGTTAAAGGACGAGTTGACAGTATCGAACAACCAAGCGTAAAACTCATAAAACGTCTCACTCTCTAGCATCTTAATGGTTTCAAACTGAGTGGTGAGGTTTTAGATTTTGGAATCCCAAACAGTGTTAGTTCCCTCGTGGGTAAGTTGAAGTACATCCCAAGCCTCTTTAGACATCTCACATGTTATAATACGCTGGAATTCCTTCAACGCGACATTACAGAAAAGATTATGTAAACCCTTATAATTATATTGTGTTAACCGATGCTCAGCCTGAGTCCACAACTCAACAGCTTTTAGGTGAGTTGCCTCTCCTTCTCTCATGACTGGTGGAGTCCACCCTTTCTCTATCGCTAACTAGACTCTCTCATCTATAGCCCTAATTGCACACTTTATGTAAGGGTAACTTTTCTGACATTGCCCCTACTATTCAGGACTTATCCATTGAAACTAGGATACATCGTGTATGTCATATACCGATACTTCAATCATAGTACTTCACGTAGTCATGTTCAATAAGACGAATTCGATTATCAAGCATTACGAGGTATATCTCCAACGTGCACCACTTCACCTTTATTATGTTCCACGATCATCTCCATTTACTCCATGTCGTCACGTACTATGGTATAAATGTGCTTTGAATTTCGTGGATTTTTTATATTGTATTAGGAGATTTTTATAAAATATTCTCTACAAAATGAGGCAATTTTTTTTAACTTAAAAGATAAATTATTTTTTTTATCAGGTGTTCAAACGAGATGGAAATCTTGTTAGAACGACCTTGATTCATGTTCAAAGTTCGTTTGAAGCCTTAATCAAATGAGCTTCAATCGAGGGCGTACTATATTATTTTTTAAAGGGTCATTAGAAGTGATACAAGTTTTGTTCAAATGAGATCATGATTTCATTAGAACGACTGCTTAGTCTTATTCAAATGAGCTTATGTCGCCTCTATTTTTTAGCTTTTCTATAAATACCTACTTCGTGTATATTTTCTTTAAGACATTCAAAAATTCCAATCTGCCGACTTGCTATGAAAAGTCTCTTTTATTTTAAAGGCCAAATACTTTTTGATTTACACAATCTCTCCTACAAACTTGTGAATCATCTTCGAAACCCTCAAAAACACTTCAGATCTAAGTTACAATTGTGAAGAAGTTGTCTTCGTTGCTAGCTTGTGGAGAAAGAGTCTCTATTGCTGACTTGTGAGTTCTTGCGATAATTCATTACTGAAGAAGATATAGGGCGTCTATGGGAGATTTGTCATTTTGTATTTCTCTATTGTGATTGTGAGTTGTAATTTACAAACTATATTGAAATAAAAGGTTTTTCCCATTCGGGAAATTTTGCTAAATCTGTGATCGCATGCTTAAATTTATTTATGTCTTGAATCACATAGATTGCATGTTTTAGGGTTACTAATTTAAAGCTGATGTGGATTGACATCTAATTAAATATGTTAAGACCAATGGAGTATAACGTACTCTCAAAATTGGTATCAGATCCATTTACACAACTTTACCGTGTAACTGATTTTCTGCAAAAAAAAAGTTGTGACATCAATTTTTTGAAAAAATTGATTTTGAAAAATCTGACTTTAAATAAATAACTTATATAATAGGATGCCAACCTTTGATGGATCTAATTTTGACTATTGGAAAGCTATAATGAGATCCAGGCTATAGATTAAAGAGTTTGGATAACTTGTGAAAGAGGGTGGACACCACCCATTGTCGTGGTTGGTAATGAATCAACCCTAAACCCGTGTCTTTATGGACTGGAGAAGAATTTAAATGGAGTAATTTTAATTCATGAGGTTTAAGTTTTATTTTTTGATCCGTCACAGTCGATGATCATCTTATAATGCTGTTTGGCTTATGTTTACTAAAGATAGGCAACTTTTTGTTCTTGAAACAGAAAATAAACCTAAAACTGAGGATAAACATGAAACTAAATGGACCACTGTGAATAAACAGATTATATCTGCTGTTCACCCTCCGACTGAACCCCTATCCATAGAAACTGGTAGTACCAGCCAAAGTAGCACCGCTCCTATTATAGAAACTAGTGCCTTTCTTAGGATAGAAACTGATGACAGACTTCTTACGCACAAGAAAGATCTGAATCTCTTGTCCAAACAAGGTAATTACACCAACCTTATCCTTAACACGATAGGTAAGCAACTTAATAGAATTGAGAATTTGCAGGTTCATAACATAGTTAAGAACCCCCCAGACTTTGTCAAAAGTCTCAATAAACCTATAATTCAACCTCCAATTGAAGTTAAAGGTTTTAAAATGGGTACTAAAACTGAGTTCATGTCCCAACTCAAAGAGATCGAGAAAGATCGCAAAGGATTAAAGCTTAACACTCTATCCCATGATGACTCTGAATCTGATTCTGTCTCTTTTAAAGATGTTCAAGGCTTTGAACAATCTTTTGGTCGTCCTCCTGAGGTTAATAAAATTACTTATAGTAATAACATTGGCCCGGCTAGAAATTACTACCATAGGCCAACTCCTCAGGATTTGCTCTTTGAAGAGAGCACCGTGATGCATAATACTTTTCACGGTAAATTTATATATGACTGGAATCTTGATGGAAAATCTGAATCTCAGATTTATGAAATGCTCCATCAAATGTCTATGTATTCCACCATATGTAAGCATAATGATGCTCCTGATCATAGCATTGCGCAAATGATCACGGCTGGATTTACTGGTACCATCATAGGATGGTGGGAAAATATTCTCACAGCACATCAGAGAAATGAAATTCTTACTGCTGTAAAAATTGTCAAGGATGAACAAATGCAAGACCGAGGAGTACAGGATGCTGTTTACACCCTTATGCTTGCCATTATTCATCACTTTGTTGGTAGTGGAGATTACCAAAAAGAACGTAATAGAGAATTATTACAAAACCTTAGATGTCCTACTCTTAGTCAGTTTAGGTGGTACAAGGATGTGTTCCTTGCTAGGGTTACTCAGATAAGTGATGCTAACTCTGAGCATTGGAAAGCCAAATTCATTGATGGCCTTCCTACTTTCTTCGCTGAGAAAGTTCGTAAGAAGATGAGAGAAGCCAACGATGGCATCTCTATCCCTTACTCGAGTGACACTTATGGTCAGCTCATAAGTGTCGTCATTCAAGAAGGTCTCTCTCTTTGCAATGACCTTAAGTTGTAGAGGCAACTTAAGAAACAGAATCTTTCAGGAAAGAAAGAGCTGGGTGAGTTTTGTGAGCAGTTTGCTTTCGATACTCAGGGGACTTCCACTCGTAAAGTCTCTAAGAAGACTAAAAAAGTCTTTAAAAAACCCACCTACAAACGTACTAAGAAGAAAAGGGTTTATCTTCCTGAAGAACCTAGGGTCAAAAAGAAGAAGAAATTTGTTCGTAAGAAAACTAACAAATCTAACCCTAAATGCTTTAAATGTGGAAAATTTGGCCACTATGCTGATAAATGTAAAATGGAAGCTAAGATTAGCAACCTTCAGATTGATGACCATCTGAAGACTCAATTAAGCAAACTTCTGCTTAATTCCAGTTCCTTTGAAGAAGAAGAGGACTCCTCCTCTGAGAACGATGATGATCTTTACCATATCCAAAGTTGTAGTGACTCAGATGTCTCCGAGAAAGGGGACTGTCAATGTAATGCATTGACTAAGAGATGCGACCATCTCCAGTCCATAATCCAATTGAATGGATTAAGTCTTAATGTCCATACCAGTCAGCAACAGAAAATGATTGATGTCATCAATCAGGTTACTGACCCTGATATTAAGCTAAAATTAATTAAGTCTTGTTATGCCCAGGAAGAAGTTCTTCCTGATTCTTCTAGCTTTCTTCCTAAGGAGTACAGCCTTAAGGAAGTACTCAATCGTTTAGAAAAGACAGGAGAATTTAACAAGCCTGCGAGTCTTAACGATCTAAGACATGAAGTTAATACTTTAAAAAATGAGTTAAGACAACTTAAGATGCAGCACAATAACATGCAAATTGAGATTGATAATCTCAAGAATGCTCAAAGGCATTCTAATCCAGAAACTTCAAATACTAAAGATTCTGTTGATTATTTGGGTGTTATCAGCCGTGTACCAAGCCAAAAGTGGTACACTACTATCAACTTAGTGATTAACAAAGAATTTTCTCTTTGTAACATCATTGCCCTTGTTGATAGCGGTGCTGATATGAATTGTATTCAGGAAGGAATTGTGCATACTGAATACTTTGATAAGACTACTCAATCTTTGTTTAATGCTAGCGGTGATAGCATGGGCATCAAGTTTAAATTAACTAGTGTTGCCATATGTAATAATGGAATTTGTTTAGACAGTACCTTCTTGCTTATTGGAGATTTATCCCAACAGATAATTTTAGGTACTCCTTTTTTATCTATGCTCATGCCTATAGATAAAATTGATTCTGGTGGTATATACACCACTATTCAAAATCAAAGAATTGTTTTTGAATTTATTACTCGTCCTGAGATTAAGAAAATTAACTCTTTGACTAATAACATTATTTTCAAAGAAAACCATCTTAATTTTCTTCAAAAAGAAATCTCTAATCTTAACATTAAAAAGAATTTAATGTCCCCTCATATCATGAGCAAAATTCAGGTTGTTAAAAATCAATTAACATCAGAAATTTGCAGTGATATCCCTAATGCTTTTTGGGACAGGAAGAAACATATTGTTTCTCTTCCTTATGAAAATGATTTTCATGAAAGATCCATCCCTACTAAGGCCAGACCCAGTCAAATGAAGACTGAATTTCTTGACCTTTGTAAGAATGAGATCCAGAGCCTTTTGAATAAAAAGCTTATAACTAAGAGTTATTCTCCTTGGAGTTGTACAGCTTTTTATGTCAACAAGGCTGCTGAGCAGGAACGAGGTGTTCCTCGGCTTGTAATTAATTATAAGCCTCTTAACAATGTTTTGCAATGGATAAGATATCCAATACCTAACAAAAAAGATTTGTTAGATAGGTTGCATTCTGCCAGGATTTTCTCAAAATTTGATTTAAAATCTGGTTACTGGCAGATCCAAATCGCACCACAAGATCGGTATAAAACTGCTTTTGTGGTTCCATTTGGCCATTGCCAATGGAATGTTTTGCCTTTTGGGCTTAAGAACGGCCCTTCTGAATTCCAAAATATCATGAGCGATATTTTTAATCCTTTTTCTGATTTCTCAATTGTTTATATTGACGATATCCTTATGTTCTCTAATTCAATTGATCAACACTTTAAACATTTAAAGATTTTTAAAGATGTTGTTAAGACTAATAGTTTAGTTGTCTCCGCCCCTAAAATGAAAAATTTTCAAACTAATGTTCGATTTTTAGGGTATAACATTGGAGAGGGGAAAATACTCCCCATTGATAGAAGTATTGAGTTTTCCTCTAAATTCCCGGATGAAATTAGAGAGAAAACTCAACTTCAAAGATTTCTGGGTAGTCTCAATTATATTGGTGACTATTACAAAAATCTTGCACAAGACAGTGCCATTTTTTATTCTAGATTGAAAAAGAACCCTTCTCCGTGGACTGATGAGCACACTAAAGCTGTTCAAAAAATTAAACTGAAAGTCAAGCAATTACCTTGTCTAGCTTTAGCCAACCCTTCTTTTTTCAAAATCGTCGAGACTGACGCCTCAGACTTAGGATTTGGTGGTATTTTAAAACAAATAAATTCTTTAACCAAAAAAGAAGAACTTGTTCGTTTTACATCAGGATCTTGGAAAGATGCCTCAAAAAATTACTCCACCATTAAGAAAGAAATCTTTTCTGTCGTTAAATGCATTTCAAAATTTCAAGATGATTTATTAAATCAGAAATTTTTGCTACGAATTGATTGTAGTGCTGTAAAACAGGTTTTGCAAAAAGATGTTGAAAATATTGTTTCAAAACAGATTTTTGCCAGATGGCAAGCAAACTTATCGGCTTTTGATTTTGATATAGAACATATCAAAGGGGAAAATAACTCTCTTCCCGATTTTCTAACTAGAGAGTTTTTGCAGGACCGATGAGTGGCCCCTCTCGTGGGCGTGGCAGAGGCCGTGGGAATTCTCACCGGCCTGGTAAAGAAAAAATTGTGATCAATGAAGATCAATATCCTTCGATACAGGATTACATGGAGTTCATTCTCCAGAGCGCGAAGAACAGGGAGAAGAATGCTCCCCCTCTTAACCCTTTTAGCAAGAAGAAATCTGCTAAAGAGGTATTGGAAACAATCAAGTACAATTTCATGCCTAATCAAAGGACATCGGAATTAGTACTAATCTTCAATGATGAGGATGAGAAGCAGATGTCTTCACCATGGGAAATAAAGTCCCTATATCTTGATACTCATAATTATGAGGTGCCAGAAGGCAAATACCGGACGGTATATGAGGCGATTCTCGTGAAAACTGATTCAGTGGTGTTTAATCATACTAATAAACACCAGGGAAATTCTCATTCCCCCATTGCTTATAGCAAGGCTGTTCTGAAAAAATTCATATCTCCCCGAGAATGGGGAATACATCCTTTAAAAGCGCGAAAATTGAGTTCGCACAATGGATCCTATAATTATTGGGATTATGTCCAGGCTTGGACAAAAGATTTTTATTATCAAAACGCTGAGCATAAACATACTTGGTTTTTTGTTTTATGCCCAAACTCTTTGAAAAAATCTTACCCAGGATGGGTTATCAATTGGTGGGACAAATTTGGCCCAGGAATTGATTTTCTCCCTGATGAAATTACCAAGGAAAAACTTTTTCTCCCTTGGACTCAATTTCATCCTCTTTTAAAAGGGAAAACTAAAACTCCGGTAGGATTAAACACCCTACTCTTTTTCTCTGAAATGAGTATTCATTGGATCTCCAGATGGGATCTGCGTTGTAGAGTCAATAATCTCAATGTTCCTCTACTTGAACGCATCTTTTTTTATCGATGGTGGAGTGGAGTTGATTTAGATTCTACCATTGCTCAAATCAAAATGAGTTTGAGAAACAACATGGATTTGGTGGAAGAATCTCCCCCCCTGCAGAGAAAATGACACCTGCAATTAACCCCATTGAAAGGTTAAAAACTGCCATGATGAAGCAGTATCCCAACGCAACGGAGCTAGAGCTTCTGCAGAAGGTTATGGATTACACCCATAGCCAATTCAAATCTGCTTTTGATGAAAGTGTCACTCCTTGTGTTCCAGCTAAACCCAGTTTTATCTCCAGGAACCCCATTCCTCTTCCCTCAGATGATGATGATGATACATCAATGACTTCTGTCTCAAAAGAAAATCCTTTCTTTTGTCTGGCCGGAGAATCACAGAACCCAGAAGATGATCCTTTCATTGGTGACATGTTTGACACCAATATTCCCACTGTGCCAACTATGGAGGCTTTCTTCAACTTGCTGAGTTCATCTTTCCCAACACGACGATTGGATGACTCTGCACCTAGCCCTGACACGGATGGCCTAGATAATTTGAGATAGCTGGCCCACCTGGCCCATGTCGGCCCCAGAAAGATGCTCGCCGACGCATATGGACAAGGCTCACTACTTTCGGTTGTAGTGGCAGGACCCTCTGGTGACTCACAGACCCACTTGCAGCTGCCCGTGACTTCTGTGGCCCCACTTGGCCCATCAGCCGACGTTAGAAGACAAAAGACTTTGTCAGCCTTTCAACATGGAGGGCCCCTTTTTAGGAATTATTGATTCCTTTTCTTTGTATAAATAGAGGGCTTCCCCTCTTCATTTTGCACACTTACATTTACCTCTCTCTCTCTCTCTCTCTCTCTCTCTTATTGTAATAAGCTTGAACATTCCGGTCATATTCCGGTGGACTCTTCCCTTTTTCTCTAAGTTTTAGTTTGTTTTAATTTCAGTCTGTAACATAAGTTTGTAATATATTTCCAGTTATAATTTTCGCATATTGATCCTCACCTTTTTGGTATCAGAGCCATGATTTGCTAATTTGTGTGTTAGTATTTAGGTTAGTAATACAGATGATCTGAGATATGTCGTCGTAATAGTAATGTTACTATTCCTCGGAATATGTAAGATTACTATTCACCGCGTGAATAGTAATTTACTATTCACATTAAAATCCTAATTTTAATGATCACTATTCACATTAAAATCCTAATTTAAATGATTAATATTCATATTTAAAACCTAATTTAAATGATAATAATCAGGAGAAATAGAAATCTGGTTGTGATATACTAGTACCATGTTGCGTAGATGGGTTGCCGTTTAGCCGGGGAGGCGTTGAGGCTTAGTCCCTATGTAAATCGTTGACCACTGGTTATCAAAAGTGATTTCTAATTCGGCTTATTATATTCATTTAAGTGGCGAATTTAGATTTAAATAGTAATTTCATTTAGATTTAGAATTTTGGTTTGCATATTGTTTTATTTAAATAAAAATTTTAATTTGTATAATGTTTTCCTATTCCAGATCATAGGGTTATTACTATTCTAAATATTAACATCTGTATAATGGAATCACACACCATTGATACACACACAACACAAGAGTTCACGAAGAACTCTTCTTTGATCGAGTTTGATGTTCAGAAAGATCTGAACAGGTGGACTATTCCTAAGGTCCATCCTAAAGTTATATACAACACAAACTGGTATAACTTTCGTAGCAAATATGCTATTAAGACTATGGAACAAACCCTTAGTTTGAACGAGCAAGATACGACTATCGAGCTCTTTAAATGGGATGATCTTAAAGATCATATAAAGGATAAAAATTATCACTTTATTCATGTTGGTTTAATTCAAATTGCTTTTAAACCCCTGACCCTTTCTGGTATGAATGCATGTCTTCAAGCTACACTTCGTGATGGTAGGTGTACTAATTTTAGACAATCTTTAATGGGAGCCATTGAAACTAGTTTATGTAATGGACCAGTTTATTTTGATGTGTTTCCAAATATAACTTTGTCTTTAACTGATATGCACCTTTGTAAATCTTTGAGTCTTAGGGTTCAAACCAAAGGTTATAACTTTCTTCCGGGATCGAAAACTATTGGGATTATTTATAGGATTTATTACAATGTAATGAATACTATGGCTCCCAATATTAGGCAATTGAGTACTTTTGGTAAAACTGTGTTAATTGACACACATCTTATAGATTCTAATATTCACACACCTAGAACTATAAGTTGGGACGAAATTGACTTCCCAGAGACTTGGGCTATAAAAAATGTTGTTCCTCCTCAACCTCGTCAGAATCATGATGTTGAAGACATCATTGAGGAGAAAGATGGAAATGTTTTTTTTTAATTTTAGAAAATTCAATAGGTGTCAATCCTCTAAGAGTTACTCTTCTAGAACCTCGTTTGTTACCTATCCTCCATCCACTTCACGACACTCTGTTTGTGAAGATAACCCTAGGAACCTTTCATATCTGGATGATATGAATGTTCATGGTATGTTTACCCATGACCAAATACCACATGGTATTTATGAGAAGAAGGATTCTTCTCAGCGCAGGGAATCCCCTACGCCGTCTGAAATGAATGTCAAACTTTAACCCTCTTCCCTTTTAATGGTTTTTACAATTAACAGGAAAGAGATAAGTGTTGAGTTTAACTTATCAGAATGGCTATTCCTCGGAATATGTAAGATTACTATTCATCGGCGTGAATAGTAATTTACTATTCACATTAAAATCCTAATTTAAATGATCACTATTCACATTAAAATCCTAATTTAAATGGTTAATATTCATATTTAAAACCTAATTTAAATGATAATAATCAGGAGAAATAGAAATCAGGTTGTGATATACTAGTACCATGTCGCGTAGATGGGTTGCCGTTTAGCCGGGGAGGCGTTGAGGCTTAGTCCCTATGTAAATCGTTGACCACTGGTTATCAAAAGTGATTTCTAATTCGGCTTATTATATTCATTTAAGTGGCGAATTTAGATTTAAATATTAATTTCATTTAGATTTAGAATTTTGGTTTGCATATTGTTTTATTTAAATAAAAATTTTAATTTGTATAATGTTTTCCTATTCCACATCATAGGGTTATTATTATTCTAAATATTAACATCTGTATAATGGAATCACACACCATTGATACACACACAACACAAGAGTTCACGAAGAACTCTTCTTTAATCGAGTTTGATGTTCAGAAGGATCTGAACAGGTGGACTATTCCTAAGGTCCATCCTAAAGTTATATACAACACTAACTGGTATAACTTTCGTAGCAAATATGCTATTAAGACTATGGAACAAACCCTTAGTCTGAACGAGCAAGATAAGACTATCGATCTCTTTAAATGGGATGATCTTAAAGATCATATAAAGGATAAAAATTATCACTTTATTCATGTTGGTTTAATTCAAATTGCTTTTAAACCCCTGACCCTTTCTGGTATGAATGCATGTCTTCAAGCTACACTTCGTGATGGTAGGTGTACTAATTTTAGACAATCTTTAATGGGAGCCATTGAAACTAGTTTATGTAATGGACCAGTTTATTTTGATGTGTTTCCAAATATAACTTTGTCTTTAACTGATATACACCTTTGTAAATCTTTGAGTCTTAGGGTTCAAACCAAAGGTTATAACTTTATTCCGGGATCGGAAACTATTGGGATTATTTATAGGATTTATTACAAGGTAATGAATACTATGGCTCCCAATATTAAGCAATTGAGTCCTTTTGGTAAAACTGTGTTAATTGACACACATCTTATAGATTCTAATGTTCACACACCTAGAACTATAAGTTGGGACGAAATTGACTTCCCAAAGACTTGGGCTATAAAAAATGTTGTTACTCCTCAACCAAGTCAAAATCATGATGTTGAAGACATCATTGAGGAGAAAGATGGAGATGTGTTCCTAAATTTTAGGAAATTTAATAGGTGTCAATCCTCTTGGAGTTACTCTTCTAGAAACCCCTTTTGTTACCTATCCTCTATCTACTTCAAGACACTGTGTCTGTGAAGATAACCCTAGAAACCTTTCATATCAAGATGATATGAATGTTCATGGTACGTTTACCCATGACCAAATACCACATGGTATTTATGAGAAGCAGGCTTCTTCTCAGCGCAGGGAATCCCCTACGCCGTCTGAAATGAATGTCAGACTTTAACCCTCTTCCCTTTTAATGGTTTTTACAATTAATAGGAAAGAGATAAGTGTTGAGTTTTACTTACCAGAATGGGATAGTTTTAGGACTTGGTACTTTAATAAGTATGATAAAACTATGTTAGAATTTTATAAAAATGCTTTTTATAAATTGGTGGAAGAGAACCAACTGGTTACTTCTTATAATGCTGTTTGGTTTCTTATGTTTACTAAAGATAGGCAAATTTTTGTTCTTGAAACAGAAAATAGACCTAAAACTGAGGATAAACATGAAACTAAATGGACCACTGTGAATAAATAGATTATATCTGCTGTTCACCCTCTGACTGAACCCCAATCCATAGAAACTGGTAGTACCAGCCAAAGTAGCGCCGCTCCTATTATAGAAACTAGTGCCTTTCTTAGGATAGAAACTGATGACAGACTTCTTACGCACAAGAAAGATCTGAATCCCTTGTCCAAATAAGGTAATTACACCAACCTTATCCTTAACACGATAGGTAAGCAACTCAATAGAATTGAGAATTTGCAGGTTCATAACATAGTTAAGAACCCCCCAGACTTTGTCAAAAGTCTCAATAAACCTATAATTCAACGTCCAATTGAAGTTAAAGGATTTAAAATGGGTACTAAAACTGAGTTCATGTCCCAACTCAAAGAGATCGAGAAAGATCTCAAAGGATTAAAGCTTAACACTTTATCCCATGATGACTCTGAATCTGATTCAGATGTCTCTTTTAAAGATGTTCAAGGCTTTGAACAATCTTTTGGTCGTCCTCCTGAGGTTAATAAAATTACTTATAGTAATAACATTTGCCCGGCTAGAAATTACTACCATAGGCCAACTCCTCAGGATTTTCTCTTTGAAGAGAGCACCGTGATGCAGAATACTTTTCACGGTAAATCTATATATGACTGGAATCTTGATGGAAAATCTGAATCTCAGATTTATGAAATGCTCCATCAAATGTCTATGTATTCCACCATATGTAAGCATAATGATGCTCCTGATCATAGCATTGCGCAAATGATCACGGCTGGATTTACTGGTACCATCAGAGGATGGTGGGAAAATATTCTCACAGCACATCAGAGAAATAAAATTCTTACTGCTGTAAAAATTGTCAAGGATGAACAAATGCAAGACCGAGGAATACAGGATGCTGTTTACACCCTTATGCTTGCCATTATTCATCACTTTGTTGGTAGTGGAGATTACCAAAAAGAACGTAATAGAGAATTATTACAAAACCTTAGATGTCCTACTCTTAGTCAATTTAGGTGGTACAAGGACGTGTTCCTTGCTAGGGTTACTCAGAGAAGCGATGCTAACTCTGAGCATTGGAAAGCCAAATTCATTGATGGCCTTCCTACTTTCTTCGCTGAGAAAGTTCGTAAGGAGATGAGAGAAGCCAACGATGGCATCTTTATCCCTTACTCGAGTTAAACTTATGGTCAGCTCATAAGTGCCGTCATTCAAGAAGGTCTCTCTCTTTGTAATGACCTTAAGTTGCAGAGGCAACTTAAGAAACAGAATCTTTCAGGAAAGAAAGAACTGGGTGAGTTTTGTGAGCAATTTGCTTTCGATACTCAGGGGACTTCCACTCGTAAAGTCCCTAAGAAGACTAAAAAAGTCTCTAAAAAACCCACCTATATACGTAAGAAGAAAAGGGCTTATATTCCTAAAGAAAAAGAATATTAACATAAAAAGAAATTTGTTAAAAAGAAAATTAACAAATCTGGCCCTAAATGCTTTAAATGTGGTAAATTTGGCCACTATGCTGATAAATGTAAAATGGAAGCTAAGATTAGCAACCTTCAGATTGATGACCATCTGAAGACTCAATTAAGAAAACTTCTGCTTAATTCCAGTTCCTCTGAAGAAGAAGAGGACTCCTCCTCTGAGAACGATGATGTGCTTTACCATATCCAAAGCTCTAGTGACTCAGATGTCTCCGAGAAAGGGGACTGTCAATGTAATGCATTGACCAAGAGATGCGACCATCTTCAATCCATAATCCAATTGAATGGATTAAGCCTTAATGTCCTTACCAGCCAGCAACAGAATATGATTGATGTCATCAATCAGGTTACAGACCCTGACATTAAACTTAAATTGATTAAGTCTTGTTATGCCCAGGAAGAGGTTCTTCCTAATTCTTCTAGTTTTCTGTCTAATGAGTACAGCCTTAAGGAAGTACTCAATCGTTTAGAAAAGACTGGAGAATTTAACAAGCCTGCGAGTCTTAATGATCTAAGACATGAAGTTAATACTTTAAAAACTGAGTTAAGACAACTTAGGATTCAGCAGGATAACATGCAAATTGAGATTGATAGTCTCAAAAATGCTCAGAAGCATTCTAATCCATGAACTTCAAACACTAATCCTAGCACTGAAGATTCTGTTGATTATTTGGGTGTTATCAGCCGTGTACCAAGCCAAAAGTGGTACACTACTATCAACTTAGTGATTAATAAAGAATTTTCTCTTTGTAACATCATTTCCCTTGTTGATAGCGGTGCTGATATGAATTGTATTCAGGAAGGAATTGTGCCTACTGAATACTTTGAGAAGACTACTCAATCTTTGTTTAATGCTAGCGGTGATAGCATGGGCATCAAGTTTAAATTAACTAATGTTGTTATATGTAACAATGGAATTTGTTTAGACAGTACCTTCTTGCTTATTGGCGATTTATCCCAACAGATAATTTTAGGTACTCCTTTTTTATCTATGCTCATTCCTATAGATAAAATTGATTCTAGTGGTATATACACCACTATTTAAAATCAAAGAATTGTTTTTGAATTTATTACTCGTCCTGAGATTAAGAAAATTAACTCTTTGACTAATAACATTATTTTCAAATAAAACCATCTTAATTTTCTTCAAAAAGAAATCTCTAATCTTAACATTAAAAAGAATTTAATGTCCCCTCATATCATGAGCAAAATTCAGGTTGTTAAAAATCAATTAACATCAGAAATTTGCAGTGATATCCCTGATGCTTTTTGGGACAGGAAGAAACATATTGTTTCTCTTCCTTGTGAAAATGATTTTCATGAAAGATCCATCCCTACTAAGGCCAGACCCAGTCAAATGAAGACTGAATTTCTTGACCTCTCTAAGAATGAGATCCAGAGCCTTTTGAATAAAAAGCTTATAACTAAGAGTTATTCTCCTTGGAGTTGTACAGCTTTTTATGTCAACAAGGCTGCTGAGCAGGAACGAGGTGTTCCTCAGCTTGTAATTAATTATAAGCCTCTTAACAATGTTTTGCAATGGATAAGATATTCAATACCTAACAAAAAAGATTTGTTAGATAGGTTGCATTCTGCCAGGATTTTCTCAAAATTTGATTTAAAATCTGGTTACTGGCAGATCCAAATCGCACCACAAGATCGGTATAAAACTGCTTTTGTGGTTCCATTTGGCCATTACAAATGGAATTTTTTGCCTTTTGGGCTTAAGAACGCCCCTTCTGAATTCCAAAATATCATGAACGATATTTTTAATCCTTTTTCTGATTTCTCAATTGTTTATATTGACGATATCCTTATCTTCTCTAATTCAATTGATCAACACTTTAAACATTTAAAGATTTTTAAAGATGTTGTTAAAACTAATGGTTTAGTTGTCTCCGCCCCTAAAATGAAAATTTTTCAAACTAATGTTCGATTTTTAGGGCATAACATTGGAGAGGGGAAAATACTCCCCATTGATAGAAGTATTGAGTTTGCTTCCAAATTCCCAGATGAACTTAGGGAGAAAACTCAACTTCAAAGATTTCTGGGTAGTCTCAATTATATTGGTGACTATTACAAAAATCTTGCACAAGATAGTGTTATTCTTTACACATGATTGAAAAAGAACCCTGCTCCTTGGACTTTAGAGCACACTAAAGTTGTTCAGAAAATTAAACTTAAAGTCAAGCAATTACCTTGTCTAGCTTTAGCCAACCCTTCTTTTTTCAAAATCGTCGAGACTGACGCCTCAGACTTAGGATTTGGTGGTATTCTAAAACAAATAAATTCTTTAACCAAAAAAGAAAAACTTATTCGCTCTACATCAGGATCTTGGAAAGATGCCTCAAAAAATTACTCCACCATTAAGAAAGAAATCTTTTCTGTCGTTAAATGCATTTCAAAATTTCAAGATGATTTAATAAATCCGAAATTTTTGCTACGAATTGATTGTAGTGCTGTAAAACAGGTTTTGCAAAAAGATGTTGAAAATATTGTTTCAAAACAGATTTTTGCCAGATGGCAAGCAAACTTATCGGCTTTTGATTTTGAAATAGAGCATATCAAAGGGGAAAATAACTCTCTTCCCGATTTTCTAACTAGAGAGTTTTTGCAGGACCGATGAGTGGCCCCTCTCGTGGGCGTGGCAAAGGTCGTGGGTATTCTCACCGACCTGGTAAAGAAAAGATGGTCACAGATGATGGCCAACATCCTTTACTTCCTAGTAGAAAGAACTCTACTAACTTAGCAGACATTTCTGATTTTATCCTTAATCACAGGACTCCAGAACTTGTTCTTGCTATTGATAAAAACAATAAGAAGCAGATGACTTCTCCTTGGGAAATTAAGTCCCTTTATCTTGGAAAGCATAACTTTGCTGTACGAGAAGGAAAAACCAGAAAGATATACGAGGCGATACTCGAAGTTACTGAATCTGTGGTATTTGATCATACCCACATAAGGGATAATAATTCCCCCCTTGCTTATAGCAAGGCTATCCTGAAAAGATTCATTTCTCCCCAAGAATGGGGACTTCCACCTATGGAACAGCGAAAATTGAGTTCGCATATATCCTACAATTATTGGGATTATGTCCAGGCTTGGACAAAAGCTTTTTACTACCAAAATCCGGAGCACAACCACTTTTGGATCTTCTTTTTGTGCCCCTGTTCTTCTAAAGAAAATTACCCCGGATGGGTCATCAATTGGTGGGACAAATTTGGTCCTAGAATTGATATATTTCCTGATGAAATTACTAAGAAAGAACTTTTTCTTCCTTGGACTCAATTTCATCCTAAACTAAGGGAAAAAATTTATGCAGGACCTTTTGGTCTTCATACCCTTTTGTTTTTTATCGAAACTGGTACTCCTTGGTTAATCCGTTGGGATTTTCGTTGTAGAGTTAATCAATACAATTTTCCTCTACTCGAAAGAATTTTTTATTACAGATGGTATTGTAATATTAAACACTTTAATATTAAATACTCCATCTCTTTAATCAACAATAGCTTAATTAGCTATTTGGACCTGGAAAAAAGATTTCCTCCACCTCCACATATGACCTTGGATCCCAGAGCGGATTTCATTATTGATCTTTGGAGATCTCTCTCAACTACATTTCCTGATGCTAACCTGCCAGAGATTATTAGTAAGATATTCTTACATCCATTTGATCAAATTTATGGAGCCTTTACTCTTGCCAAGATAGACAACCTCTTCTTCAGCCCGAATAATAAAGCTCTTGTTCCTGAAGCAACTAGCAGTCGACAAGCCAGTGTTCCTTCCATTTTTGCCCTTGGAACCGCCTTCAAGAATTTGGAAACAGCTTTTCCAATACAAGAAGGAATACTTCCCTCCTCCCAGTTGGTAACTCACTGAGTTCAGCTTTTCCACCACGACGGTTGGATAACTCTTCTCCTAGAGCTGACGCGGATGGCCTAGATGATTTGAGGTAGCTGGCCCCAGTCGGCCCCAGAAAGATGCTCGTCGACGCATATGGACAAGGCTCACTACTTTCGGTTGTAGTGGTAGGACCCTCTGGTGACTCACAAGCCCACTTGCAGATGCCCGTGACTTTTGTGACCCCACTTGGCCCATCAGCCGACGTTAGAAGACAAAAGACTTTGTCAGCCTTTCAACATGGAGGGCCCCTTTTCAGGAATTATTGATTCCTTTTCTTTGTATAAATAGAGGGCTTCCCCTCTTCATTTTTGCACACTTACATTTACCTCTATCTCTCTCTCTCTCTCTCTTATTTGTAATAAGCTTGAACATTCCGGTCATATTCCGGTGGACTTCTTCCTTTACTGTAAGTTTTAATTTTGTTTCAATTCCAGTCTGTAATAATAAGTTTGTAATAATATTCCAGTTTAATTCCGCATATTGATCCTCTCCTTGGGATATCCTACAACTTACACATGAGGGTACAAACATTGTTAAGGCGTCCAAATTGCAAAACTTGACTACCCAATTTGAGACCATAATAATGCTTGAGTCCGAGAGATTTGATGATTTCTATGCTCATCTGTCGGATATTATTAATTCGTGTTTTTATCTTCGTAAACAATTCTTGATTCTAGGGTAGTCAAAAATATTTTAAGATCTCTTCCTGCCCGGTTTATCCCAAAAGTTATTGTGCTTAACTCCTTAGGAATTCTGGATTCACTTAGGCTAGAAGAACGCGTAGGAGATTTACAACCCTATGAAATTGATAGGTTCCCTAAAGAGATTAAACCAAAAGGGAATAGCTCTTAAGGCCCAGTCTAGGAAGATAGAGGAGGTGTTTATGAAGAAAGAGGACGTGTATAGAAAGATAGAGGAAGGTTCATCCGATTCTGAATTTGATTTTGATTTAAATGATTTGGACTTGTTTACTA
Organism: Sambucus nigra; assembly: GCA_949130495.1. NCBI lineage: Eukaryota > Viridiplantae > Streptophyta > Magnoliopsida > Dipsacales > Adoxaceae > Sambucus > Sambucus nigra. The sequence continues at coordinate 300,473,353 of OX422208.1, forward strand.
ATAACTTTCAAAAAATTCTCAAATTTAAAAATAACGGTTCATCTAAAGATAAAAGGAATTTTAAGAAATATAAAATGGACAATAAATTTAAAAAATAGATAAAATATTTCCAAAGAGACGGGAGAAAAGGTGTTATGAGTGTGATGGGGGAGGTCATAAAGTGTATGAGTGCCACCCTCAGTGATTAGAGAGGCGTCGAGTAGGTGGATTCGGGAGAGGAATCACTGCATGGATGAAACTTCACCGCATTCATGGCTAGCCATGTGAGTACGTCTAATGTACCTCACTATAATGAGGATGTTACTTCACAAGGCCACCTCGACATTGAGATCAACGTGAGTGAGGGTGAGTATGCAGGTTGTGAGGGCGAGAGTGATTTATAGTGCTCGTGCGTCGAGCTATATGCCGAGTCCTTTAAATCGAAAAAACAAAGCAAAGGGTTAGTGAAAGGGCCCAAGTTTAAAATTCCAAATGTGAGACGGTTCACACAATATACCAAACTTAAAATTTCTTTTAAATTAAATAATTAAGGTTCCCAAATTTTAATTTCCACAAAATTAAAATCAAACTCAACTAAACAAATATTAAATTTTCTTTCAAACAAAAATTAAAAAAACTCAATTCAAGTTCAACATATGCCAAATAAACTAAGCATGAATATTTTCAAATTAAATTTCTTGACTTGAATCAAACTAAAAAGACCAAACTTAATTAGCACCAAAACTACACCATTGTTGTGATTTAACCAATTTTTATCTTTTTTGTCATAAGCATGCATCTAGGTGTTTTTGCAAGATAAAATAAACAATCACAACACAAGATCGAGATTTGCGAGGAAAACCCACAACGGGAAAAACCTCAGACGGCCCAGCCACAAATCCACTAACTACGATTTTACAAAGACACGACAAAAGACTTACCTCAACGACTCGCCTTTCAAGCCTTGACACTTATTCTTTCTTCTACCTCCGCTTAGTCGATAACTCGGGAATCCACCTTCTTCTCGAACACCACCGATGGGGAAAATCAATTGCCAATCACACACGGAGCCTCTTCCCGTATGCGCATCATGAATCTCCAACCACGGACTCCTCCGTAGGCAACTTCTTCTTTTGGGGTAGAGATGAAACCCGGTGCCAACAAAATGATCTCAAACAATATAATATATATAGGAACTTGAATCAAACTAAAAACTTGGGTATAAACATGTGTTTTGGGCTTAAAGAATTTTCTCTCTAATGCTCTCTAAGAACTAGAAAAATTCATGTAGACAACTGAGTTCTTGCCCTATTAAAACTGCTAAAAAAGTAGTGGGAAATGGGAAATGTTTAATCAAAACTGTCAAAAACTAACGTCGGTCGTTCGAACAACTTTTGAATATCGTTCGAACGACATGTTCGAATGAGCTTATCAAACGAGATTACTAACGAGAATTCAAAAAACACTTCGTTAGATATGTCATTCGAACAAAACTTCTAACGAAAAAATAGAGAAAATCTCGTTGGATTTGTATTTTGAACGACCTGGTAATGTCATTCAAACGAGGTCATTCAAACGACCTTCTAACAACATTTCAAAAAATGTTATTTTTCTTTTAAAAGATAAAAATTCATTTTATACATTTTTTAGTACAAAAATGGTACCCAATAAAATATCCAAGTCTCTATATATATTAAATGCATTCATACCTTTAGAGACCTATGGAATTCAAATGTTGATGACTTTTAAACTTAGCATGAAATTCGGAACTAATTATATCTTTACTTTAGGCTTGGTTGCTACGTCTTCAGCTTAATGTTATAGGCTTGAAAGGATATAACTGATTCATATTGAATATTGCATATTTCTGCCCTATATCTCTATGAATTCTAGCACTTTTACGGTCCTTAATGCCTATATGTATTCTCATTAACCAAACAACCTTGGATTTTGATATATACATTCTTTGCAGGGGTTAATTGTGCTTTTGTAGGTATTGGAACGCTAAAAGTTAGGATCCGTAGCATTTCGAAGAATTTTCATCGTCGGACGCTACTTCAAGGGAATTTTAGCCAATTCACATTTAATCTTTGGCTCATGAAAATTCTACGGATGCGTAGTTCGTTGAGTTATCATCGCAAGGACGTAAATGGTGTGTCGTTTGGAGTCTAGACGAAGAAGTTATGGTCATTTCGATTTGCAACCTTTTCCCCATCTTCATGGACCAAATAAGGCTGAGAAAAAGAGTGCCGGTCGACCGCGGTTTTGGATTTTGCCGTGGAAAGGATACAGTGTGCAAGTTGAAGGCGCACTCAACCGGCCCCCTGGCTGCGATCGACTGCGTATAACAGATATTTGTTGATTGTCTTCTTTTCTTTTCTTTTTCCTTTTCTTTTCTATTTTTATTCCAACTTACTATATAAACCAATTTTGGTTTTCTATTTTGATATACTTAGTCTTAGAATATAGTTTAGGTTAGGGTTTGGAGGTGGAGATCTGATTCTTCTTCCTCTCTTGGTTTGACACCCATTTGGGTTTGTAAGTGTTCACTATTCATCTTCCCTACCAATTAATTTAGTTTGTATATATTTAATTCTTGCTTTGTAGATAATTTACTTGCTTTGTTGATTAGATTTATATGCTTTCTTTAGTTGCTTTCTAGTGTAGATTTATCGCGTTTATTTATCACTTTTCTTTACCGCATTTTTATCATACTTTCTAGCTAAATTAGTCTAGGTTGGGTCGGATTGAACTCATTTCGGGTTGACATGTTTCTTTTCTTTGGTGATGGAGTTTACGGGTCTATTTCGGGTGCGTTGTCCTAGTTATTACGCCTAGGAGATTCGACGGGGTATATCATGTATGCTCCGTGCTTACGACCTTGTGTGCGTAATTTCTGGGGTATTTATTGACGCCAAAATCATATTAGGCTTTTATGCGAATTTAGGGGTGTGACAACCCTTGATTTAATTAGCTGTTGAAACGAGACGCATTCTAATAACTCGTCGATATACTAATTAACTCGGGTGAGGGATATTCGACGCAACCTATAGTTTTTACTCGCTTTATTAGTCTAGCTTTATTTTCCCTCGCCTAGTATAAACTTTCCCTTTTTGCATCTTTTCCTTTTTCTGTATAATCATCTTTTACACTTTTATTCCTGAAGTACTAAACCTTATAAATTCTAACATCTCGTCTCTGGGGATTTTCGATACCCGGACTTGGCCGCTATACTCACCCGTTGAGTGTAGTCATAAGTTTAGGTTTTTGTATAATTCAGGTGAGCCGAATTCAAAATGACCAGCGCGCAGGTGACGCTCGCGTCACGGCGAAACCCTGCCTATCAAATGGCGTCGTTGCCGGGGAATTATTTATTTTAGAATTTATTTGATTTAGTATTTCATAGTATTTTCTTTCTATTTGTATTTTTTGCTAATATTTTTTTATAGGACTTCTACATTTGAGTGTCAAGAAACGCTTGAATTTCCCGCGCGCATGTACTTTGTGGAATTCGCCACTTCGAGCCATTTTTAGGGTAAGCATGTCTTATTCCAATTCTCTCGGTAATCATTATTATAATCCTCAAAATGCCCGTAATCCTATGACTTTCGGTCAATACTTAGAGTCCCAAAAAATTACAAATTCAAATATGACTTTGGGCGAGTATAACGAAAGTCAAAACTTGGGTTATTGGAATTTTAATGATTATGATAATGATTTTGGGCCTCTAATTCCTTATAATAGGAATTTTGAAACGAATTGCAATAGTTTTCAAAATTCTTATAATAATGAGTTTAAGTTTAAGTCCGATGGTAATTTTCAAAGTTCGCATTTCCAAGTATCCGCTCCTCGACCTTTGACTTTTGGTGAGGGCTTGCTTATGCTTGAAAATGAGAAAATTGAAAATCGTTATTGGGAAGAAAATCGTTTGTGGGAACATGAATTGGATTTATTATTTGAATCCGACGACGATTTTTCTTCCGAGACTTTTGAAGTCGAGTAATATTTTAAACCAAATGAGGACTTTGTGCCTACTTTGGAACAAACCATTTTTTACTTGGCCCATTGCGTAATAGATATTGAAAGTGAGGATGAAAATGACGTAATATCCATTTGCAATGAAATGATTTCTTCTTTGGCCCCAAAAAAAGAATATTTCATTGAAAATGATATTATTTCTTTCGAAACTCAATCTTCAAGCGATGATGATGCATCTCTTGAGTTTGAATTTCTTTCCTCCCCATTTTCATTTTATGTTATCAACCCGTCACAAGTACCCGATGATTCGGTCTCAAACATTAATATTTTAAACCTTTTCGCCGATGAGGAGTACTCGCTCGAGTCGCCTTCAATGAACGCATTTTTGCCTTTGTGTGCGCCACCTCCCATTCCAATTTCAAAATCCTTAGGAGGATATTCTACTTTTCTCGATCCCCACTTGTTTTTGTCACCCGTTCAATCCAAATCCCCCATCGTCCCTCCAAAACTTTTGATTGACGATGGTTCATTTCTCCCGCCTTACACATGCCTTCCGTTGTTCAAACGGAATTCATATTTTTCGGAAGGCATGCTTGAGAGTGAGGGTACGCCTATCACCCTCCAGAGTCAAATCGTTTTCACGGTGTACCCTCAGTTTTTTAGACCTCTAGTGTACAGTTAGTGTGAAGCCTAAATAGTAGGTTGTATATAGTTAGTTTTTTATTCTTTTTATCTTTTCCTTTTTAATTTAGTCCAGTGTAATTGGTTAACTTTTGTTATTTGTTTTTTCTATGCTCGGTACTAACTTGTTTTGTAGATTCTTTGGACTTTATCTTGTGGGGATCGCTCCAATTTTGGGTAATATCGCTCTTTTCCTCTCTTTAACTTGGTTCTTAATTCACATTGAGGACAATGTCAAGTTTTAAGTTAGGGGGTGTGGGATATTCTATCCAATTTCTTTAGTTAGTCCATGTTTTTGCTCACATGTTAGTTACTTAGTATGCTTTTCTTAGAAAATTCAAAAATTTCAAAAATATTTTCTTTCTTTTTTCTCCTTTTTTGGACATTTTGCCTTTGTTTCCGATGATAAATTTCAATAATTGACCAATCCAATAGACAACCCAATGATCCATGTTCTCGATTTTAGAAGTTATTAGACTTTAGTCTTAATTGTTGATATTATGAATAGCTTCATAAATTAAACTTTAATCCCATGAGAACATTCACTTTCATTGCTTTATTGATTTGGTTTAAGATTTTTATAACTCGGTAATCTTTTTTTGCATTGTATATACTTACACCGAGTAAGCTTTTTACCTTTATTCGTTTGTGAGTGTATACACTATTCGTTCCTCTTTCAAAACGTTGATTTCGTTGGTAATCTCTCTTTTCTTTCATTTGATCGTTCATTAATTGAGTTCATATATGAAATGTATTGCTTGAGCATGATTTTCATTTATTGTTTTGACTCGAGAATTGCATAAACTTTAGGAAATAATCACAGGCCATATTTGTTACATCACCCATATTAGCCTTGACATCACCTTATTTGTTTACCCTAGTCAACCCCTTTGAGCCTAAATATTAGCCTTTCATTTCATTACCCAAAATCCCATAACCAACTCCGAATTGGAGTTATACACCATACATATTACCTTCCTTACCCTTGTTTGGAATGTTACTTGGGATTGAATGATGTTATTGAGTTGCGGTTGCAATTTTGGCATGTGAGAGTTAGAAAAGTAAAGAAATAGAAAGAAGTGAAAAAGAGAAGAAAAAGAGAAAGCAAAAAGAAAAAGAAAACAAAATGGAAAAAAGAAGAAAAATGAGAAAAGAAAAGAAAGAGAAAGTTGTAAATGTGTATATAGTTCAATAAGCTTTGATTACTCTCCAATTGTTATATCTAATGCTTATTTCCAATTTTGAAATTGCCCGCATTTTTTCCATTATCCCGAGTTTTTATTTCCGAACACTTTGAACCCGTACATTCATATCCTTCATTTCGTACCCTAGCCAAACCTACATTACAACCCTATTAAAGTCCTATGTGATCTTAAGTAGATGCAATTCAAAGGTTTAAATAGTTTTAATAATCTGTGAAAATAAATTTCGCCTCTTTTTATGAGCGATGTCTATCATTGAGATTACAATTTTTGATTTCATATATGGCGTTCTTCATTTGTGACATGTGTGCGTCCTAGTTTCCCTTTACATTTACTCTTTATGCCCGCATGTTCCGTGTGTTAACTCCCTGTTTCGAGTGAATTCACTTGATGAGTGTAATGCCCGTAAGGATTGAATATATGCTTTCTTTATTTAGTATCCGGTTTATTTAAGTTTTTGCCAAATCACACTTTACATGTGCTCGCTCCCCTCCCACATTTTAAGGTTTCAATTCTATGAGGTACATTTTATAATGTTAATGATTCGGACTTTTGTTTGAATTCGTTCATTTTGCTAATAATGTGTAGGAAATCTTTTTCGTTGTTGTTGGGCTTGTCGCATGTTGGTTTGGGCATATTTGAGGAAACTATGTGATGTTAGTGGGTTTCATCCCTGAAAACCCTCACGAGACGACACTCGTCCACTAGGGTAACCTAGGAGTTTAACGGCTTATTGCATTCGCTAAATGCAATCGTGTTCCCTACGAAAGTGAAATTTATATTTCGATGCATATATACGTCTTGTACTACCTTTTGTGGACTGGTTTTGTTTGTTTCATCACTAGGGACTAGCAATGTTTAAGTTAGGCGGGTGATTCGTATCGAATATTGCATATTTCTGCCATATATCTCTATGCATTCTAGCACTTTTACGGTCCTTCATGCCTATATTTATGCTCATTAACCAGACAACCTTGGATTTGGATATATACACACTTTGCAGGGGTTAATTGTGCTTTTGTAGGTATTAGAACGCTAAAAGTGAGGATCCGTTGCATTTCAGAGAAGTTTCATCGTCGGATGCTACTTCAAGATCATTTTAGTCAATTCACATTTCATCTCCAACTCATGTAAATTCCATGGATGCATAGTTCGTTGAGTTAGCATCGCGTGATCACAAACGGTGCGTCGTTTGGAGTCCGAACGAAGAAGGTATCGCCATTTCCATTTGTAACCTTTTCCCCTTCTTCATGGACCAAACAAGACTGAGAAACAGAGTAACGGTTGATCGCGATTAAAAGCCAGTCAACCGCAGTTTTGGATTTTGACAAGGAAAGGAGACATTGTGTTTTTAATTGAAGGCGCAGTCGACCGTCCCCCTGGTCACAGTCGACTGCGTATACCAGATATTTATTGATTGTCTTTTGTTCTTTTCTTTTTCCCTTTCTTTTCTATTTTTATTCCAATTTACTATATAAACCAATTTTGGTTTTTGATTTTGATATAATTAGTCTTAGAATATAACTTAGGTTAGGGTTTGGAGGTGGAGATCTCATTCTTCTTCCTCTCTTGGTTTGACACCCATTTGGGTTTGTAAGTGTGCACTATTCATCTTCCCTACCAATTAATTTAGTTTGTATTTCGTTAATTCTTGCTTTGTAGTTAATTTACTTGCTTTGTTAATTAGATTTATATGCTTTCTTTAGTTGCTTTCTGGTGTAGATTTATCGCATTTATTTACCTCTTTTCTTTACTGCATTTTTATCATGCTTTCTAGCTAAATTAGTCTAGGTTGTGTCGGATTGAACTCATTTCGGGTTGACATGTTGCTTTGCTTTGGTGATGGATTTTACGGGTCTATTTCGAGTGTGTTGTCCTAGTTATTACGCCTAGGAGATTCGACGGGGTATATCATGTATGCTCCGTGCTTACGACCTTGTGTGCGTAATTTTCAGGGTATTTATTGACGCCAAAATCATATTAGGCTTTTATGCGAATTTAGGGGTGTGACAACCCTTGATTTAATTAACTGTAGAAACGAGACGCATTTGTAATAACTCATCGACCCATGTAACCATTTTATGCTAATTAACTCGGGTGAGGGATATTCGACGCAACCTATAGTTTTTACTCGCTTTATTAGTCTAGCTTTATTTTCCCACGCCTAGTATAAACTTTCCCTTTTTGCATCTTTTCCTTTTTCTGTATAATCATGTTTTACACTTTTATTCCTGAAGTACTAAACCTTATAAATTCTAGCAACTCGTCTCTGTGGATTTTCGATACCCGAACTTGGCCGCTATACTCACTCGTTGAGTGTAGTCATAAGTGTAGGTTTTTGTATAATTCAGGTGAGCCGAATTCAAAACAACCGGCGATCAGGTGACGCTCGTGTCACGGTGAAACCCTGCCTGTCAATAACAAACTTTTATCCTATGACACGATGAGCTTTGTTCGAAATTAAGCTAATACTACAAATTGTCTCAATTGGAAATTTGCTCTTACAAATCTCCCATTCAAATGTTGATGATGTATAAACTTTGCACGAAAATTGACACTAATGATATCTTTACTTTAGGCTTGGTCGCTACGTCTTCAACTTAACGTCATATGATTGAAAGGATATAACAAACTACTATTCTATGACACGATGAGTTTTTTTCGGAATTAAGTCAATACTATAAATTGACTCAATTGGAAATTTGACCTTATAAATCTCCCACTTTGGCTATTCCAAGACAAAATCAAAAATATAAATCCTATGGGTTGTCAAACTCTTCTAAAAAGACACAAACCCACCCAAAAATAAAAATTACAGATGCTTGACTAGACACATGGGATGAAATGCCAAGACATTCCTTTTGCCTAACCACTGTGTGTCAGGGGGCTGTTGTCACAGAGGTGGCTCACCAACTGTCTGACAGCCCCAAATACCACGGTGGATTACTCAAGTGCAAGTCTGACATTGCCTAGCTAGTTAGTGACATCAGACAAAGTGGATGTGACATTAAGTAGAGGGTTGTTTGGCTCGCAACTCAACGCCTGATGGAACTCCAAGCTTCTCCGCTCGAGGTTCCACGGTAAGGGTCCTTCGGTGTTTTACCAGTTGTATCTAAGATGGTCGGACAAGCCCCAATGGTGCCTCACTTCTCAATCCTCCAAACCAAGTCCCTCTAAAGTTCCCACAGCGAGGTCATTCGATAGATCATGAAAGCTCTCCCAGACCTTGCCAAGCCTGGTCTCTCGCGAGTACCGTTTGACCCCACACTAAAACTCATTATTATTCTTATTACATCATTAGAATTGTCATAACTTATAGTCAATATAAATAAAGATACAATATGACTAGCACAATAAGCTAAAGTATGAGTTACCACGCTAAGATGCCACGCTGAGCTGCCACGGTTTCTTAATCCCAAACACTGCTACTAATGGGGGAATTATCCCTAATCTCAGCGTTACCTTCAAGCCCCCTATACATTTGCCCCTTCGTGGAGAGATATGTTATTGGAACAAGAAATGTCTACTCGAAAACTTCTCAATCCGATAAACCTTTTTTGTGTGAAAAAATTATGGCATCTTTTCCCTCGTTAGAACCACCACATTAGAATCTTCAGAAAAAAGTAAAATTATCCCCGATGTACCTGAACCAAAGCGCTACGGCTTATTAGTGCTTTGGAAAAGGGACATCAACACTTTTTCCTGACGCTGAGCTTTAACCGTTCTAGCTTTATTATTCGAAATCCTCCCAAAAGGTCTGCTAACCTTCTTAAATACTCATTCTGGTTATTGGTAAGTGAAATTCTCCCTTGTAACGCTTCGCTATGTTCGAAAAAGCAGAAATTCTCCCCGATATAGTCGGGTCACCATAAACAACGTTTGAACTTGTGGCGAGGGGACATCGTAGCTTTTTTATACCATTGAGACATTTTTTTCGTTGGGAGTTATTGGATGTGTCTGACAAAAAATTATGGCACCAAAACTCAAACTTATTAAAGAACGCATCTCCTTCCATTCCTCAGGTGTCGCTTCGTAAATGATGTGGCGCTGCCTTTTCAACTATCAAGACGCCTCCCGAACTGCCACGTGTTCATTTTAAATGATTATAAGCGGCCTTGCACGTGTGGTGGTGGGAAACTCAACAGACGGGTTCCTTAAAAGGCTTCAAACGTCTCTTTCTTCAAACCCTTCTCTTTCTTCTTCAAGCTTCCGTCTTCTTGAGAGAGAGAACTGTGCGAAAACCTCCATTATTGTCCAACTCTTTACCCAGTTTCTTCCCTCTCCCATCTTTTGTGCCTCCACCTGTGGTTGTGTTCCTCCCTTCTTGTTTCTAGCCCTTCTTACCCAGCAGTGCCATTCATCGCCATTCTAATATGGCTTCTTCAAGTACTTCTAAGGTTTCCACCACCACTCCTCAGCCAGGCTCCCCCTCTGTCACTTCTGGCGTCGCTGTTATCCCTAACGTCGCTGCCCTGAATGCTACTCATCAAGAGTAACTACGCTTCTATCGTCGGGCTCCCATCTTTGGCTAAGATGATAAATTTTTGGATTTATGCAAGACTTGCCATTTCTTATCCAAGTTTGATGCTTTCGTTTGGACCGTAGTGACTTCCCTATTCTCAGATTGATTTCGAAACACCTGGGAGGTCGCCATCCCATTTCACTGCCTGGCATAAACATATACAGAGTTCTTACGATGCTGCCCTTGCAAAGGTTGGGCTTCATCGAGCCTATTAGTTTGGGGAGTTCACCCTTTCCAAGCACAATACGGCGCTCCAAGTGCTAGTTTCCAGAAGGAACATCACAACTCACACGTTCTTTACTGCAGGGGGAGAGTTCACCGTTACATTGGAGGATGTCGATGAGCTCCTTGGGTTTAAGCCAATGGGTGAGTTCACATATCACGATGAGGCCCTGGATGCCGAAGAGGCTGCTGATCGAGTTGAGCTGGATCGAATCTGCAGCAGTTTCACTGGTTCCCCAAACAAAGCCACATTTACTCCCCTCATCAGCTATTTTTTCGAAGCTCTGACCCCGAAGGATGTCAATAATGCAACGGGCCGAGGTAGAGGTACATCCCTGGAACTACCAGCCTACATACTTGTGTTGCTTTCACGCTTCTTCCTGACTGAGAAACCTAACGATCAGCCTAGGAGGGATCTTATAAATATTTCCAATTATTTAGCCAGGTGTTTCAACGTTCCTCTGGCCACCATTGCCTTAGGGTCCCTCTATACCTGGTTGGATCGAACCCATATCGACATGGCACGATCACTGGGTCATTACAACTTGGTCAATTTTGCCAACACCATCATTTTGGTGGTCTTCTTTTACACCCGTTTTTTTGCCATTGCCGCAAAGTCTATTTCTCTGCCCGTGAGCCAAGGTATCAAGCCCCCATGCCTCCTATGTTTCCATAAAAAACAAAGTCGAAAGGAGATAATAGAAGTTTTTTATCGTTTGGACTCCTTTGTGATGAGGCCATACAGTGAGTCTACATTTTCCCATAGTTAGGATTTCTTTCCTTCTGCAGCCTCAACGGTCAAGTTCATCCCAGCTGTAGAAGATCCCTCGCAGGTCGTAGTGCTTATATTCACTCCTGGGTTTCTTCCTTGCTATAATGAATGGGGATACACCTCAGAACCTTACAATCCTGATAGATGTAGCAGGCAGTTCGGGTTTGATCAGGGGGGGCCTCAACATGTGTTTCAACACAACCACTCAAGGGCTACTTTCGCTAAAGCTTGCACCTTCTATACTGTAGCAGCAGTGCTTGGTGTGACTTCTATCATCGATGGGTGAGTCACCCTTCCTAGTGCCACTAGAAAGGGGGACGTATCCACCTTTTATGCTACCGAGTTCCATTTAGGGAAGTTGAGAATGATTCAAGAGTATATTTAGTCCCCCCCCCCCCAATATCCCCCAGTATTTTCTTTCTCTGCTTTCGAACTGGGTCTTAAGAGGAACTCTGTGCTTAGAGTTGAGTTTCCCTTAAGTAAAATCATTAAATAATCTCCCCAGGAGCCACCCCCTCATTGCCCAATGATCCCTATTGCCACCACGAAGCCCAAGGCCGTTTCAACTCCCAAGAAAACTTCCCCTTCGACCGAAGCTATAACAGGAGAAGGGCCTTCTCAGCTACCTGCTAAAAAGACCAAGAAGTCCAAAGGTGGGGTTTCCTCGAAATTCAATTCCAAAGCTCAAGCACAAACTCCTTTGGAGGCATTCCCTATTGCCTCCGTTACCCCTGCCATGCCTGCAGAAAAGGCCGAGGAGTTAAGAAGGCAAGCCCGGACAGAGGTAGAATGAATAAACGTTGAGTTTCAATGATGTGCTGTCGTCGTTCCCCCTTCGGCTGCCTTCCCCACGATCGTGGTTGATCCAACTGAGCCAATGGCCAAGAGGAGAAAAAGGTCGAGGGTACCTCAAAGTGCTGATGCAACGGGCACAAGGAAGAAAACTCTGGTCACTAAGTCCCAGAAGAAACAGTCAACCGAGATACCTCCATCCCCCGCTCCCGCTGTTGCTGCCTCCTCTCCACCTTCACCATTGGTTATGCCTTTTCTTTCTCCCTCCGGATCTCAGGTATATGTGTATGTTTTATTCTTGTTCCTTTTGCTTAAGGCAAGATGCCTCTGCTTATTTCTTTGATAACTTTGGTGCAGGGAGTTGAAGAAAGGCCCAGTCCTCCTGGCTCCCCTGTGATCCATTTCGTGGGGGGCGTTTTGGTGTCTCTCAAGCCAATACTACTCCTCCCCGTTCCCCCATGATAGGTATCATCTACTCTCACCGATTGTCCTCCTAACGGGCCAAAGAAGCTGCTGTAGGGGTTGCTACGGTTGGATCTATTAAAATATCTAGCCAATCAGAGGCAACTACTCCAGCCTCTTCTGAATTACCATCCGAGCAAGAGGTCCCTCTGCCCATCGTTGTGGTCAAGTAGAGTGCTCCTGAGGTAAATTTCTTGTCAAGATTCACGTCTTTTCCTTCACCTATTACTTTATTTATCATTCTGATATGCTGGTATGTTGTAGGTTGAAGTGGCATCTCTAATAGCTAACATGCTCCTTCCTACTGCGTTGATGAGACCCCTGACTGCAGTTCCCTTTTTTGGTCCCATAACGGGGGTAAGTTAGATGTATTCCTACCCCTTATTTTTTCTTTGTATTTACTTCTTGTGTCTAACACTTGGTTTTGTATTTGCATCTTTTGCCAAGCCTTACCCCCCTTTTGCTCTGAGTGGCCTTTTCCTTTCCTCGGACAAGGCTGATGCTACTGCTCCTCATGTTAGTTCTTCTGTACCCACCGGCGTTAGGGCATTTCTTAAAGGTCCAATGTCTTCTTCTGATGATACGCCCTTGTTGGCGTTAGTACCTTTTATTAACGAGGGAAGTTTGCCTACCATTGAGGCTTCTTCAGCCAAGGACCCCGTTGAAGCTACTGAAGTAATGAGCCTGCCCCCAACAGTTTCTACCATTATGGCCCCCGTGGCTACTCCCGTTCTCGCTCCTACTACTGCTAAGGTACTTTGCTAATTTCTCTGCATTTCTCAGTTTCTCAAACTTCACCTATGTTTATGGCTTAATAATGAAAACACTTGTTAAGGTTTTTTCATAAACTCCACCTATATCGGTGACTTAACAACGAAAACGCTTGTTAATATTTTTCATAAACTCCACCTATATCAGTGACTTAACAACGAAAACACTTGTTAAAATTTTTCATAAACTCCACCTTTATCAGTGACTTAACAACGAAAACACTTGTTAAAGTTTTTCATTAACTCCACCTTTATCGGTGACTTAACAATGAAAACACTTGTTAAGATTTTTCAAAAACTCCACCTTATCGGTGACTTAACAACAAAAACACTTGTTAAGGTTTTTCATAAACTCCACCTATATCGGTAACTTAACAACGAAAACACTTGTAAAGATTTTCCATAAACTCCACCTATAACGGTAACTTAATAACGAAAACACTTGTTAAGATTTTTCATAAACTCCACCTATATCGGTGACTTAACAATGAAAACACTTGTTAAGATTTTTTATAAACTCAACCTATATTGGTGACTTAACAACGAGAACACTTGTTAAGGTTTTTCATAAACTCCTTATCTCCTCTAACTATTTTCAGGTTGCTCGGGAGGATTATCCATCAGTTCCTTCGCCCATTGTCTCGCCCCATCGGGAACCTATCGTTTCAGAAGATTCTAGCCATAATGAACAAGCTTCCACGATCGGTGCTGCCGCTGAGAGAGAATATGGCAGTGAGCTTCCTCTGCCCGACCTCGCTCCTCACGCCTTCTGCCTAATGGTGCTTTAACGTCCTCCTCAAATGCCCGCCAACCATAGTTTGGTAATTGAGCAACTTATAAATCATTATCCTAAAATATTCACGGTGGATTGTCTGCGTTCAAATGTCTCCGTTATGAGTTACAGGCATCAGGGCATGGCTAGCGTCATTGCTAAAATTGCCGACACCCCGAACTTAAATGTTACCCGACCCCTCCTTAACCAATTTTTGGGATATCTGAGGGAGTTGGGTCGGGACGTCTTCCGTTTTGACTGGCTCATCACGCATTTCAAGACCTTGAAGAGTCAATGACCGGACAGCCAGAGGGAACTCCTGTGGAAACATCAGGAGGATTAGTAGGCCGAGGAAGCTAAATTGGTCGAGCTAGCACCTCTTCTTGGAGATATTAACCAGGAGGTGGAGGTCATCGAAGAAGCTCTGCATCTGGCAAAACTAAAACGAGAGAAACTCCTTATCGAGCGCACGCAAGCACAGACGAGGTTGGAGGTTTCTATTAATGCCTAAAGGTCTTACCTAGAAGCCTCCTCGGGCATTCCTGGAGATTTTTTCTCCTCCCCAGATCTGTGGTTCCTCCTAGGCTAATGAGATTTTTTTTCTCCTTCTTATGTAATTCTTGGGCAATAGCTCCCAATTTTATAATGCCCCAAAGTTTATGAATGAAGAAGGATATTTATTTTCTCATGCCATTTCTTTGTGTTACAACTGTTTGCATAGATTGTGAAGTTCTGTAATTCTTTCCTCTCTACTTGAGTTATAATAAAAAGAACTTGCATACTCATCATAAAAAGAACTTGCGTATTCATAACAACAGACAGATACATCAGTGGTCCAAACATTATTGCCTACACATGATAGACTTTCAATCATTTATTGTTAATCTTGAATGGTTTATCTTCTTCCATCCTATAAATTAAGCAATAGCCTGAGTCATGAGCTTCTTTTACAATGAAAGGTCCCTCCCAATTTGCCGTAAACTTGGGTAGAGGAAGCCCCCTGATGTGTTTCACTGCTGCTTTTAACACGAGATCTCCTTCTACGAACTTCTTTGGTCTCACCAAGTTATCATATGCCCTGGAGAGATGCTTCATATACATTTGAAAGTGTTTCATTACATTATCTCTGTGTCCATCCAACGCTTCCAACTGCACATGTCTATTCTAAGGGAGCATGCTACTTCGCAAAGCATACCGAGCAGAGGGAACTTCTAACTCCATTGGGAGAATAGCCTTAGCCCCATAGACAAGGGAGAATGGAGTATACCCTGTGGGCTTTCTCTTAGTTATTCGATAGTCCCATAATACAATTGGTATCTTATCGTCCTATGATCCTGGGAAATCCTCCATTATTTTAGCCAAGACATTAACCAAAATTTTGTTAGTTACTTCGTCCTGACCGTTTCTCTTTGGATATTCCACCGTTGAAGTATGATGGACAATGGAGTATTTATCTATGAGCGTCGTTACTTTTGAATTGACGAAAGGGGTTCCATTATCTGAAAGGATAACCTTTGGGATCCCAAAATGGTAAATGATGTATTCTCTGATGAAGTTGCTCACCACCCCCGCTATTTCCCTTCTCAGTTGTATCGCTTCAGCCCACTTTATGAAGCACTCTGTTGCTACTAGTATCCATATCTTCCCCCTCGAAGAAGGATGTATTACCCCTACTAGGTCGAATGCCCAAGTGTGAAAAGGATAAGGCATTGCCAGGGAGAGTAAGTCTACCGATGGGGCATGGATTATATTTTCATAGAGTTGACAAGCTTTGCATTTTCGAACGAACTCAGTAGACTCTTTCTCCATTATTGGCGAATAATACTCCAACGTCATCAATTGGTCATATAACTTGGCCCTCCTATATGAGCTGAATCGTGCGCCTGCTTGAGGAACTCGGCTACTTTTTCTTTTGTGATGCAATGCAATGGCCTATTAAAGTATCCCCTTCGATAAAGCTGTTCCTCCTGAAGGTAGAATCTCGAGGCCCTCTACTTGAGTCCCATCGCGTCAATTTTCTGTGCTGGGGCAACTCCATCTCTGATGAAATTAATATAGGGATGTCTCCAATCAGGTTGAGCTTCCACGAAATGACATTCAGCTGCTTCGAAGAATAACTGGCATTTGTCGCATTTCTTTTGTAGCTCCGCCGCATCCTGTTTCATTCTAGGCCAAAAATGCCCCTCCCTTTACATTCTTCGGTAGAGGGGTATCTCAATTATTTCGCAGTGCTCTTCATGTGTTTTCTTCAATCTCCGCTCTGCCTCTTCTAGACCGATGTACCTTGACAACCATCCTCCTACGTTCCTGAAGTAAAGGTTTCCCTGGTTCGTGAAGTATTGTGATAATTCCCTCAGCCTCATCGCTCCTTCGCTAGATTCTAATTACCCTCTAATCTCCCCCCTCCAATCTGCATCATCCTCCATCGGTAGAATTGACTGAACTTTTTAAGGAGTTATTCTTCGCTGGATCACGATGGTAGTTGTATCGTTTCTCATAACCATCTTCTGGGCAATGGTGGCATAGGCGTCTGGGTGACGATTCATCATCCTGGGCTGCCTCTTGATCTTGGTCTGATGGAACTGACAGAGGAGCCTCTGAATGATTATTTTGTATGGTGTCGGGCTCATGTGTTTCAACACGTACTCTCCATTCACTTGCTGAACCACCAAATTTGAATCACCTTTGATGCAAAGTGAACGAATCCCCCTTTGAAGAGCCTCTATCTACCCTAGCATTAATGCTTTATATTCCGCCTCGTTATTAGAACAAGGAAAATCTAATTTGTAGGAAAGGAAAATCTCTTCCATTCCTTTTGAAATAATAACCCCTGCTCCTCCTTTCTTTTCCGTCGAAGATCCATCGAACTGCATTGTCCATTCCTCTTCTATTGCGTCTAGGTGATTGGCCTGCAAATCATCTCCTGGAATACTTTCTTTGGGTGGCTCAAACTTTCCTAAGGGGAAGATTGCCAACAGATCGACGTAAGCTTGGCTTTTGATCGCGTGAGGAACCACACACTTCAAGTCATATTCAGAGAGAATAAGGAACCACCTAGCTTCCCTACCAATCAATATAGTTCTTGTCAACAAATACTTAATAGGATCACATCTAGTTACAATATGAATTGTAAAATATAGCATATAATGCCTAAGTTTTTGTGCTATAAAGACTAAGGCTAAACAATGCCTTTCCAAGCTACTATATCTGACTTCTGGCCCATGTATGATTCTGCTGAGGTAATAGACCGATCATTCTTCCCCATCAATCTCTTGCGCCAACAAAGCTCCCACGGACATCATGGTGGATGTGAGGTATAGCTGCAACGATATTCCTACCTGTGGGGGAACCATGATCTGTGGTGAAACGAGCAGCTTCTTCAGCCCAGCGAGAGACTCCTGGTGAATCTCCTCCCACTTGAATTTCGTGTTCCCTCGTAGTAGTTGTATCAATGGATGTGTTATCTCGTCTAACCCAGGCACAAATCACCTAAGATAGGAGACTTTATCGAGGAAACTCTTCAGCTCCTTCTCCATTCTTAAACTTGGCATTCCCAAGATCGCTTGCTGCTTGTCCTGGTCCATCTGCACCCCTTGCCGATCAACCACGAAGCCCAAAAATTTCCCACTTATTACCCCAAAAATGCACTTTAGTGGTTTCATCCTCAATTTATACTTCTTCCATCGGGCGAACACCTTCCTCAAATCGCCCAGATGGGACTCCTCCTTCCTTGATTGGATGATTAAATCATTCACATAGAATTCCATAAATTTTTGGAAGAAGTCGTGAAAAATGGCCATTATTGTTCTCTGGTAAGTAGCCTTATCGTTCTTGAGTCCAAAAGGCATTACTTTGTATATGAAATTTCCCAACGGGATTCTGAACGTCATTTTCTCTGCATCTGAGGGGTCCATCTTGATCTGGTTGTACCCTACATACCCATCCATAAAGCTATACATCTCATGACCAGCCGTTGCATCTATCAAGCTATCGATGGAGGGCAGAGGGAACTCATCCTTGGGGCAAGTTCTATTCAAATGTCTGAAGTCCACGCAGATCCTTATTTGGTTTTTGTCTTTCTTTCCCATCGGGACAATGCTAGACAGCCAAAGTGGGTGTTGTATCGGTTTGATGAACCCTGCCACCAATAAGTGTTGGACCTCTTCCTTTATCTTTAAGTCTAGCTTAGGTTTGTACGATCTTGTTCCTTGTTTCACCGAAATGGCTGAAGGCATTACGTTTAATTTGTGACAGTTGTCTCCCTCATCCAGCCCTTCCATCTCTATGTATTTATATGTAAAAACATCTATGAACTCCCGAATCAACATAACCAAAGCCTCTCATTTCTCCTTATTGAGATCTTTCACGATGAAAATGGGCCTTGGGTCCTCCTCTTCTTTCGCCAGGTTCAACTGCTCCAGTTCTTGCACCTACGATTTTGGTTGATCCACCATGTATTCTAGTTCCTCGACGACTTCCTCTACAAATTCTTGTGTGTTGGAGTTATCTATCACCATAAATTATCCCCGCTGTTGATGTAAAAAATTAGATTATCTCTAATTATTTAATCACAGATAAAAAATACATAAGACAAAGGATTTAAAGTGGTTCAGCCTTGAAAGAATGGCCTACGTCCACTATTTTTGTTATTGATGACTGTTTGGAATTCTCGATAATAGGCGTTTTACCAAGAAATTCCAAGTCCCCTGCTAATGAGGAGGTTACAATGTATTTATAGCCCTCAGGCTGTACATGCAAAAGAATAATACATAGATGTCCAATAGGCATGTACATCTGTGTGATAATAATGAGCATTTAATGCGCAGTTATACTTTTGATTATCCAGATATAAATGCTCTGTACGAGATGCAGCTCGGACCGCCTAAGCTGCTCGGACCGCCTAAGTAGCTTGGCATACATGAGTTGCTCGGTACAATAGAGTTCCTCGGAGAACACTTATTGCTCGAAGCGTCTAAGTTGCTCGAAGCGTCTAAGTTGGTCAGATCGCCTAAGCTGCTCGGACCGCCTAAGTAGCTCTCCAATTCGCATCATTCAGTGTTTTCTTCAAACCGTTCAGCAGCGTTCTGTTTGTCACCTCAGTTTTGTCCATTGCTCTGGGGATGGCCTGGTGCAGAGTGGGTTTTCAATATATTTGACTGATGACAATATGCAGCGAACTCCTCGTTGTCAAATGTGTTTCATGGTCGATGATGAATGCATGGGGAAGACCATATCTACAGATAATATTCTTCTAAATAAATTGGTACACCTTTTCATACGTCATATCAACAAGAGGCTGAGCTTCCACCCACTTAGTAAAGTAATCCACTGCGACCACGAGATATTTAAACCTTCCTATGGTCGTTGGAAGTGGCCCGACCAAGTCAATTCCCCACATGGCAAATGGCCAAGGGGAAGTAATGGGTGTCAACAATGCTTGGGGAGTTCTTCGGATAGAGGAGAAGCGTTGACATTTGTCACATTTTTTGGCATAGGCTATACAATCAGCCCTCATCGTCGGCCAATAGTATCCTTGCGTCATTATCCTTTGCAAAAGTGTCCGACCTGCTACATGGGCTCCACAAGACCCTTCATGGACCTCTTCGATCAAGTCTTTCACCTAGGTGGGATGCACACATCTCTGCAAGCCATCTATAATTCCTCGTCTATATAGAATACCATTAGTCAATACATAACGAGCAGCTTTAAACTTTAACTTCTTGGCTGCGAGCTTATCAGTTGGTAATGTCCCTTCCTCAATATAGGCCCTGATGGGATCCATCTAAGATGGTCCTAAATCAAGGGAAATGAAGTTCATCATATCTTCGTCAATGCTCCTGCTATCCAAAACTTTTATTGGGATGGTTCTTCGTAGCTCGGTTCTTGTAGCTGAGGCCAACCGAGCTAAGGCATCTGCTCTAGCATTCTCCAATCTTGGTATTCTAATTAACTGCACTGCTTTAAAGGTTGATACAATCTCCATTGATTTCGCATAATACTTGATCATTAGCTCTCCTTTCGTTGTATATACCCCCTGCATTTAATTTACGATCAACTGTGAGTCATTAAATACGGTGACCTGCTCTGCCCCCATGGTTCTTGCTAAACTAAGACCTGCAATCATAGCTTCATATTCAGCCTCATTATTAGAAGCCTTGAATTGAAAGCGCAGAGCATACTCCACATCGATTTCATTCGGGGCTATTTAAAATAATCCCCGCCCCACAGCCTGTACTGCAAGATGAGCCATCCACATACAGATTCCATATAGGTACTTCATCCTCAAATTTCTTATCGGATAAAGTTCCTCGATGGAATATTTGCTTCCTTATATCTTCCCCTAGAACTTCTTGCTACTCGTCAACCATCTCCTCTTGATCGTCAACTGATTTAAGTTGGTTGGAATTTAAATTTGATAATCCTGTAGCATCCACAGGGTGGTCGGTATTCAACTTTTGCTCCCCGGGAGTATCAGGATAAGTGAACTCTGCAATAAAATCTGTTACTGCTTGCCCTTTAAGTGACGACCTAGGCTCATAAATTATATCGTATTCACCCAATTCTACAACCCAGTACATCAATCTTCCCGATTTCTCCGATTTGTGCAGAGCTTGCCTTAATGGCATGTCTGTATACACAACTACAGTATGAGCTTAGAAATACGGCCTCATTCTTCTACTTGCTTCGATCAATGCCAGTGCTAACTTTTCCAACCTTGGATATCTAATCTCTGCTCCTCGAAAAGTTTTGCTAGTGTAGTAAATTGGTTTTTGCACTCCATCCTCCATTCTTATTAATCCTGAGCTAACTGCATTCTCCGAAACTGCCAGATATAACTACAATCTTTCTCCCATCACTGGCCTGGACAACAGTGGAGATGCTCCCAAGTATTTCTTTAACTCTTAAAAAGATTTCTCGCATTCATCATTCCATTCAAAAGTCTTTTGGAGTGTTATGAATAATGGGAGGCATCTATCAGTTGCTCGTGACACAAATATGTTAAGTGCTGCAACTCGCCCTGTGAGACTTTGCACTTCCTTCTTCGTCTTTGGAGATCGTAGCCCTAATAGAGCCTTTATCTTTTCTGGATTTGCTTCAATACCTCGTTGGTTGATAATATACCCGAGGAACATGCCTTCTCGTACTTCGAATATGCATTTGGTAGGGTTCAACTTCATTTGATATTTATTTAATTGATCAAAGGTTTGACTTAGATCAATTAGATGGTCAGCAGCTTTCTTGCTCTTTGTCAGCATATCATCAACATAAACCTCCATATTATGACTGATTTGCTCTGCAAACACCTTGTTCATCAGCCACTGATATGTTGCACCTGCATTTTTCAAACCAAAAGGCATAACATTATAATAATAAGTTCCCCTAGGGGTAATAAAAGAGGTACTCTCCCTGTCTTCAGGTTTCATTTTAATCTGGTTGTAGCCAGAATAAGCATCCATGAAGCTCAACAGCTCGTGTCCCGAGGTAGCATCCACTAATTGATCAATTCAGGGCAAAGGAAAATGATCCTTTGGGCATGCCTTGTTGAGGTTGGTGAAGTCTACACACATCCTCCACTTGTTTTTCTTCTTCTTCACCATCACCACATTAGCTAACCAGACTGGATATTTGACATCTTCAATAAAGCAAGATTTTTGGAGCTTCTCGACCTCCTCCTGTATAGCTTGGTTCTTCTCGGGACTGAACACTCTTCTTCGCTGCTTCACAGGTTTGATTTCCTTGTTCACATTAAGCTAGTGACACAAGAAATTTGGGTCTATTCCTGGCATATCTTCATGGCTCCATGCGAAAGTTTATTTTCTGCTTTTTAGGAAGGCTATCAATTACTGTTTTAGTGGGGTGTCCAACGATGAACCGATTTGAGTTGTTCGTTCCGGGTGTTCGTCGTCCAGAATGATATTTTCAGTAGCTTCCACTACCTGACCTTTTACGAGCTGCGACTCGTCTCAAGGATCTAACGTTTCAATTTCTGCACCTTTATCCACTTGATAGGTGGTAGTTTTTTTCCTAGATTCTTCCAGTTCTTCCTGCTCGGCAGATGAATAGTTAGCGTTCCCGAGCTACTTTTTGGTCACCCTTCATAATTCCTACTCCAAAGTTGGTTGGAAATTTTAAGCATTGATGTACAGTAGATGGTACTGCTTCCAACTTCTTCAACCCTACCCTTCCCATGATGATATTATAAGCTGACTGAACATTCTTATCCATCACAAAAAAGCGCACTCTTTCTGTTCGACAAGCAATCCATGTACCGATGAACATATCCAATTTGATAGTCCCAAGTGGGAAAACTTTCTCACCATAAAAACTAAGGAGGGGCCTGTGATAAGGCTCCAGCTGAGATAACTTTAAATTTAAGCTGTCAAAGCATGAGTAGAACATGATATCTGCCGAGCTACCATTATCCACCAGTACTCTTGAGATCATTACTTCCTTCATTATCATTTTGATCACCAACGGATCATCATGAGGATATAGCACACCTGCGAGGTCGTTCTTGGAGAAACTGATGACCAGCTTTTCTTTGTTTACCTTCCTCGGGCGATCTTCCTCGGCTAGATTTATTCGTTGAATGTATGAACAAGCTTGAGCCTCATTAAGGTAAGCTTTCCTCTCAGCAGTAAGGTCTCCACCTCCTGTATCTCCACCTATAATAACATTACAATCAAATAATCCAAAATGAATTGAAAATACCTCACGTTCTGGCTGTCTTGGTCTTTTGGGGAGGTCAGGGTCGTCTTCTGGATCATCTTCATGATCTCTTTTCTTGTCTTCTTTTGTTCGACGAGGAGATCTAGACCTCTGTCTTGCTCGATCGTTGCTCTTTTGTTCTTTTCTATGATCAACATACTTGGCCAACTTTCCTCGTCTGATGAGTGCGTCAATTTCATTCTGAAGAGCTATGTAATTTTTTGTCGTGTGATCATGGTCTTTATGGAACTCGTAATATTTGGCCTTATTCCTCTTGTCAGGATCTGTCTTCATTTTCTCTGGCCAGTTTAGCTCCTCGTTGTTCTTGATTTCTTCCAAAACATGGTTTATATCTACTTTCAAAGGAGTATAATTTCCAAACTTCTTCAACATTTTCCATGATGGCTTTGCTTTTGACTGCTTATTACCACCATTGTTCTTCTTCTCCTTCTTCTCAACCTTCTCGGCCTCGACTTTGGTCTCCTTAGTTCCATGCTCTTCTTCGCAGCCATAGCTTCCTCGGCATTCATGATTTTGGCTGCTTTTGCCATTAGTTCTGACATGGTCCTAGGCGGATCTTTGGCCAAAGTGTAGTACAATTTATTTGTCAATAGTCCACTCATCAAAGCAGTAATTGCTGTCTTTTCCTCGTAATCAATAACTTCGAGCTTCTCGTTATTTAAACGAGTTATGTAATCCCTGGTGCTCTCATCTGCTTTTTGTCTAACACTTAACAAGTGTGCTACTCGTTTAACTAGTTTTGCCCCAAAACAGAAGTTTCCAATAACGAGCTCGACCAGTTGAAAGAAAGTCGAAATCTTCCCCCGAGGAAGATTATTATACCATATTTGAGTAGATCCGGTAAGAGTTCCCGAAAATGCCCTGCATCTCATCTCATTTGGCACGGCATAGATATCGATAGCAGCTTGGTATTGTTCTATATGAAGGACAGGGTCAGTTTTTCCATCATATTTAGAAGTCACAACAGGTGCTTTGAACTTTGATGGTGTGGGAAAATCCATAATTGCCTGGATAAAAGGTGTCCCTTGGACAAAGGTTCTTTTGTAGAGGATTCCTGGCCTTAGCCATTTCCACTAGCCTATCCTCCAACCTTTGGATAGAGCCTTTCCATGCATTATTTCCCTCCTCGGTCCTGTTGGTTCGAGCAACTGATCGTGTTGAATTTGCCTCCTGGGATCTTTCATCGTGAACAGTTAGTCACGATTGGGCAGAATCCTCCCTTAGATCGGATAGTCATTGAAAGTTTCTCGACACAGCCTTGGGAGGACTTTTATTCCTACTAGGTCCCAAACGATCAAAAGGAAAGGCCCTACTTAATCTCTCCAATGCACTAGTCCTTTCCGGAGAGAGAGTGATGTTTTGTTGAGTATCTGTAGCTCGTACTGAGGAAGTACGCCCAGGCTGATAAGAAGGATCATGAGATCTCTCAGTGCGATATGAGTCGGTGTGTCTGGATTGAGATTCCTCTGATAGTAACGTTCGCCTAGAAGGTAACCGGGTATTTCTTTGAACACTTCGTTGTCCTGAATAGGTAGATATCCCACATGGAGAGTTTGTATGAGTTGTCGCATAGTTTCTTGCATGGTCGTCTGACCCTAGGCCAAATTAGCCATTATTCCGGCCAGATCTTGAACATTTGGGGGAACAGATGGATTTGGGGGATTTCCAGCGTTTCAATTACTGGATTCTGGATTATCAGCCATTGGAGATGAATTGTTTTGGTGAAAAACGATAATTTCAGTCTTTTCCCACAGACGGCGCCAATATGTTGATGTAAAAAATTAGATTATCTCTAATTATATAATCACAAATAAAAAATACATAAGACAAAGGATTTAAAGTGGTTCAGCCTTAAAAGAATGGCCTACGTCCACTATATTTGTTATTGATGACTGTTTGGAATTCTCGATAATAGGCGTTTTACCAAGAAATTTCGAGTCTCTGCTAATGAGGAGGTTACAATGTATTTATAGCCCTCAGGTTGTACATGCGAAAGAATAATACATAGCTATCCAATAGGCGTGTACATCTGTGTGATAATAATGAGCATTTAATGCGCAGTTATCCTTTTGATTATCCGGATATAAATTCTCTGTACGAGATGCAGCTCGGACCGCCTAAGCTGCTCGGACCGCCTAAGTAGCTCGGCATATATGAGTTGCTCGGTACAATAGAGTTCCTCAGAGAACACTTGTTTCTCGAAGCGTTTAAGTTGGTCGGGGAGGTTGAGTTCCTCGGAGTCAAGGTGTTGTCTCGAAAATGTTTGGGGGTGCCATGTAGATTGACACGTGTCTCCACATAATTGGTCCATATCAGCAGACTAAATTTGGTATCAACACCCGCTGATACACCATAAAGCATTCATATATTGGGTCAACCTCGTCATCAGTTTCTTCAGCCCCGTTCACACTGTTAGAATCGATATACCATTTGTTCTTCTTCGATAATGACCTTCTTGCACGGTCTATTGGTAGCTATAGCTGCCTTCCTCATCTTTTCTCTAGAAGCCTCGGCCACTCTTTTTTTTTAGAATTGGATCATTACGCTTTGTCGTTGGACCTCATGCTCCATCGGATCCACTCTGGGCCTCATCCTGTCTCTGAGCTGTTTTGAGATTTTTTGGGGCCGAGGAACCACCTGGTGAGCTTCTTCGGCCATTACTCTTGTGCTGCTTGCAACCTCCTTATTCTGCTCATTCAAGGGCCCCATTCTTTCTCTTATTGGGGGAATCCATGCTCCCTCCATTCTTCTCATTAGGACCCGAACATCCTCCTCCAACTCTGTGTAAAATGTTGCATTCACTAAGTGAGCTTCCTGGACAGCGAAAGGCCTCTTCGTAGCCCTAATGGTCACCTCTATTCCCTTAATGTTCGCTTTAGCGCATTAGTGGTACATAGAAGGAACTAGTCCTTGGTTGTAAGTTACACTCTCTATTACGTGGAACTTGATATGGGAACTCATATTTCCCATTACAATCCTAACATTGACGTACCCAATGGATTTGGAAGATTGGCTATCATACCCCGAAATCACCAAAGACATGGGGACCAACCTTTCTTCTGGGATATTGGTTGTGTGGAAGGAGTTGATTGGAACGATATTGATGGAAGCTCCCCCATCCATAAGAGTCCTTGAAAAACTAATTCCGTTGACGTTGTCGGTCACATATAATGGCCTATTATGAGGGAACCTTACAGCCCTATCTGCATCGCTGAAAGTTACTTCTGATAGAAACCTCCTCACCAACCTGGCCATGGGTCCCTTCCATCTCAGCGAAGGGACTGCATTTTTTCCCGTAATATCAAGTATTGCCTGGGTTATCTCCAACCTACTCTCCTTCGGTATCCCCACCTAGTCGAAGAATGAGGTGAACTTTGGGGATTTTAAAACTGCACCGTATTCTAGGACTGGGTTTGCTTCCTCACCTTCAACACTGTATGCATCCTCCACGTCCTTAGCGCTTATTTCGTCATAGGCCAATACTACATTAGCCATTCCCTTCGTACAATCTTCCACAGCTTCCTCGAATTCCTCCTGCTTCGACATTGGCTCTCTTCCTTCTCTCTCGGCCTCCTCGTCATAGGCCACCACCATATTGTCCCCATGTGCTCGGAGTGGGTTATTGTTAACGTTTCGCGGAGGGATTTTCAACATCCCTACCTTTACGTAATTGTGATGATTTTTCTCAGCGTGAAACAACTCTCTGTTGGGTGCTGGATCTTTCGATGGACCTGACAATACTTGGGATCCGCCCTTGTTGTCGCATTGAGTTCCCCAACGGGAATGCCCTTTGGTTCGTAGACCGTTCCTCCTTGGACCATCACGTTGTAACAGCTGGCAGCTTCATCCACTGTATAAGACAATGGTGGTGGGTCCTCCCTGTCTCTTCCAAACTTCCTCTTATTGTCCTTTTTTAACACCTTGCCCCCATCTGCTCCCTCGGTGTACCCTACCCGTGGGGGCTGAGACCTCCCCCCCGCAGGTTGTATCGGCTGCCTAAACATCATAGGCACCACCATCGAATTTAGTCGCACCACCAAGGAGATATTTCTTGTCACTTTTAAGAACGCTGAAAAAGTTTCCTCATGCGTTTCATTAATGAGATGACAGATGTACTCAGGGAGCAGTCCTTCCGTACAGATCTGCAATAACTTGGACTCTTTGGCCTCCTCCCTCATATCGAGGGATCTTTCCCTGAACCTTCGAATGTACGCCACCACTTCTTCCCCGGGTCGTTACTTCTCCCTCCCCAGTTGGGTCAAAGTAAACTCATCTTCCGCTAGAAAGAACTTCTGGATGAACAAAACATACATCTCTTCCCACATAGAAACACGCTTGGGAGCCAAATGAGAATACCAAGTATATGCTTTATCAGTTAAAGATTTAGAAAACTCCCTCAACCTGAGCTTCTTATTATTATAATGTTCCCCCAAGTGTTCAACAAAGTGCTTAATGTGCTCCTTCGGGTTCCCCCCTTTCCCTGTGTATTTTTCAAAAATAGGAGGAATATAGTCCTTTGGATAGGTCTCATCGTCGTATTCTTAGGGATAAGGTGTTCGAAAGTCATCATAGACTGAAGCTACCTCACCAGCAGATTGCAAGGAGGCCTGCATGAACCTCAGCATCTCTTTATGCATCTCCTTCCTCATTTCCTCCATGGGTGATGCCACTGGGGCAACGACCAACGGGACCATGGACTGAGTGCCTGCTGCAACTAGAGCAGTCGTCATAGTTAGGACCGTTGATACTCCTGATGTTCCCACTACTGGATTCACAACAGAGGGTATACTCGCTGGGGTTGTTCCCGTTACACCTGCACTTGGTGGGGCCGTTGGGGCTGCCTTTGGTGTTACGAAGGAGTTGGGTTCAAATCCTCCCAACACCGTTGAAGCTATCGGAGTTTGCAAAAACTTATAAAATGTAATACCTCGTATTTTTATGACTTTTAAATTGGGGATTTATAAAATTTAAATTGAGATATTAATTTAATATTAATTCGGAAATTATTTTAAATATTTACTAGCGTGATGAGAGTTAGTAATTATTGGGAATTTGTTGAACATTACTGAGTGGATAAAGTAATAAGTATAATCGAATTTACTAAATTATCAAAAGTGTATAATTTGATAATTATGGAAGTTAAATCGGGACGCGCCTATGTTGTGTCGGGCTTAATTTATTAATATTAAAAGTGAATGAATTATAAGTCGCCCGTATGGTCATTTTGAGTGCGCCAATGTATCTGGAAGGGTCGAGATAGTAAAAATAATGTACCGGGCGATTTAGTTTGGGTCTCGGGGAGTTTTTAAGTCTAATTGGCATCCCGGGAGGGTATTATGGACATTTCGTATTTTTGGGCAATTAAACCGACGAATTTCCCAAGGTTATATCAGCCTTTAGGAGTTGTCCTCTAGGGTTAACAAGAGCAAAATCAAAGAACGGCCATTAGAGAAGAAGTGGGAAAGCTTCCCAAGCAATTCAAGGCCGAAAACTCAACTTTTGCACCGCCACCACCACCGAGTCGTAGATCGCGCGAAGGGGAACGCAACCGTACCACTTTCTTCCACAAATCAGAAACTCAATTTCCAGTCAAGTATCTATCTTGCTTTATTTTTAGTTGATGTCTCAATCATGTTAGTCTAGGGTTGCTTAGAACTTATTTAATGAAAGAAAGTAACGTATTGAGACTTAAATTCGCATGTTGAAGAAGAAGTAATCATATTCTGGACATCTAAATCGCATGTAGAGGATAAACCCCGAATTTGTTTGGATTTAGAAGTAGGAAATCTGGAAAAGAATTTGAAGAGTTGAAAGAAAAAGAAAAATTAGGGTTCTTGAAGTTCAGGTAAATTTTACCCATTAAATTTTTGTAATTGATGAATTGGGACATATTTTACGTAGAAAATTATGTGTTCTGGTATATAGTACTTGTAGTGACGTTTGTTGGGAGTTTGGGAATGATATATGAAGATTTGGTTGAGGTTGGAGAGGCAAACCCGTAACTGGGTTAATGCAGTTTTCGTCATAACTGCTTGATCGATCGATCGACCCCTCCTGGAAAACTGCATATTTTTCTTCTGTTGGTTTAAGCCGATTAAAATGCGTAGTAACCCTTGATTATTATTGTGGGAGAATAATGGGATATAAATAGTACCAGTAAGGTCTAGGTAAACTCCGTTGAGTGAGAATTTAATGTAAGATGAAATTAAGGGTTAACGGGGAGTTATTTCCACATATGAAATCATGCATACGTTTAATAAAAGGTCGAGACTTGTAAGGAAGTGAGACTAGAAGGTAAGTGAGAGTGCCTACTGAAATTATACTTAGGGAGTTAGAATACTTTGAGAGACGAGAAGTAGGTTTGGAGTAATTTATATATATATAAGACTAAAAGTGGCAAATCTGTTATGCGAGATAATCAAGTAAAAATGTGCTAAGAGCGGATAAATATAATTATGGGTCGTGAGCGCACCTAATTTAGAAATGTGGATATATATATATATATATATATATATATATATATAATGTGACTGTGCATATATTATATATCTGTAAAAAAAATCATACTCGGGCTACTTGCTATCACGGGGGTTTCCGCGCCGGGACGGTCTTATCTCGATTGGGCCTTTATGGGGGATATTAACTCGTACCCTAGAACATAGGATTCCTTGGTACAGGCTATCTGATTGATAGTCAGACGGTCCTAAGAGACGCGAGGGTATGTGCTGACCTCTTAGTGACTTGGAACTATGCTTCGCCTCCATTTGTATGTGTTTTATGTTAATACAATTCGAGAGTGATTCCGAACTAGTATTTCCCTTAATATATGTAATACGGGGACTTGATAGCAGAGTATGCCAGCACTATAGATTTCATGCGGGGTGTCGATAGTATATATATATATATATATATATATATACTTCAGTATGAGAACTTCCTATTGTGGATAAAAGTAGTTAAGTAATGAATAATTACTCCAACTTTATTATAAGTATCGGGAAATTTTATGACATCACTGAGTTATTTCAAATAAGGTAAGATATATGACAAAGCTTAATTTTTAGAAATTAATCATATTAGCCATAATATATGACGGGATGAAACCTTATGGGGGAAGCTAAGTTAAAATAACCTTATGGGATTAATAGTGCGGTAGGCGTGCACACTAGATAAGAGGTGAGAAATTCTCAAGAGAGTGTCGCATACTAACATGGTTGTTACATTAGCCGGTAAGCATTTTAAATACTTGCTAAACTAATTTCAAACTGTTTTACACTCGGGCTCTGACCCGTTTCCTGTTATTTCTTCTCTCTTGTATATATATGTATATAATACAGGTGCCCAGCCACAGGGGCGTCATGCTTAGGTTCTTTAGATCGGACGCGTTGCAGCTTATGTGGGAGTTGCAGGGTATAGCTTAGACGACCTCGTTGTTGATTCTACTCCTATTTTTAGTTCTTATTAGTTAGGGCATGTGTCGTCCGTTTCTATATTCAGTTTGAATTGTTGTCAGAGATTTACATTCCTTTATATTTCCATAAGTTGGTACTCTTTGGGATTTAATTACCGTCAGGATGGTTTTATTCATAGTTTAAACTGGTTTGGTTTATATGGATGAATCTAATTCTTGTGTGTTATTATCCATCTTTAATATGTAAGAGTTCTTAAATTGTTGGTTATTTAAAAAGATTTTCATATTCGGATTTAATAAAATGGAAATAAGGTTTTAAAATTGTTTTGACACTTAGCTTAATTATTTAGGGTGTTTAAATTGGAAATTTTATTTTGCGACAGTGATGCTAAGAATGAACCTACCGTTCACCTTGATTTTTAATTTAATAAAGGACGGATCACCCGGTATTTAATTAGGCGGGGTGTCACATAAAACTTACTCATGAGGAGTGCCACCTAAGTGGGTCCCAACCCTGCACTCGTGGAAGCTTGTGTCACCCCTGGAACGCCTGTCGTCGCCTGAACTGGAGGTACCTCTATTCGAGGAGCCCCATCCCTTAGAGCCTCTAGTTCTCTTGCCGCTTGTTCTTCATTGTGTTGAATGTCGTCAAAGTTGAGCCTTCGATTAACATTATCTTATGCCATACTCTTTGCTTAGAAGAATGCCTCCCCAGCAGAGTCGCCAAATGTAAGAGGGTAGTTTAGATAAGATGGAGGCGTAACCCCTTTTGTGTACAGTTTTGATAAGTTAAATAGCAACACTACTAATTAACCATAGGACATTCAAACATTACTCAATGAAGATAAATTCAGTTTAAGCTCACAGATCTCTCATGTATAATTCAAAAGGTAATAATGAACTTTAGAAGTAACTTAGCTAGAGGGAGATAGAAGTAAGCACCCTAGATACACCTTGGCAAGCAGTCAAACACACCAACCACCCTCAAGAATCTTTATCAAATATTAAAAGCTTCATAATAAATGATAATGGTGGGTGAGTAAAACTCTTTGGTTTGCAGTAACTCTCTCTGATGTATATTATCTCTGGTAATAACTTCTGAACTCTCAAAAGATCATCCTCTCCTCAAAGGTGGTTGGGGTCCTTAAATAGCCTCTCACACAACCCCCGAGGCAACTCTGCCATTAATGCATGTGAAAGACATCCCTCATACTTTATGTCACAAACATTAAATACCTAATGCACTAGTTGTCTCCACGTCATAAACATTAAATGCCAAGACATGCATTTTGCCTAACCACTGTGTATCAGGGGCTGTTGTCACAGAGGTGGCTCACCAACTGTCTGACGGCCCCAAATACCATGGTGGTTTACTCAAGTGCAGGTCTGACATTGCCTAGCTGGTTAGTGACATCAGATAAAGTGGATGTGACATTAAGTAGAGGGTTGTTTGGCTCGCAACTCAACTCCCGATGGAACTTCAAGCTGCTATGTCCGAGGTTCCACGGTAAGGGTCCTTCGGTGTTTTACCAGGTGTATCTAAGATGGTCGGATAAGCCCCAACAGTGCCTCACTTCTCAATCCTCCAAACCAAGTCCCTTTAAATTTCCCACAGAGAGGTCATTCGATAGAGCATGAAAGCTCTCCCAGGCCCTACCAAGCCTGGCCTCTCGCGAGTACCGTTTAACCCCACACTAAAACTCATTATTATTCTCGTTACATCATTACAACCGTTGTAGCTTATAGACAATATAAACAAAGATACACTATGACTAGCACAATAAGCTAAAGTATGAGTTGCCATGCTAAGCTGCCTCGCTGAGTTGCCACGCTGAGCTGCCACGGTTTCTTAATCCCAAACACTGTTGCTAATGGGGGAATTATCCCTAATCTAAGGGTTACCTTCAAGACCCCTCTACACCCTTTTTTGTTCAGGAATAGACAAAGATAAAACATGCATAAATAAACCTATTTCTCCCCAATTAAATCAAATACTCCCCCTAAATGGAACAAGGGATAGGAATAATGGAAAAATAAGTATAAAATCCAATGGTGTATAGAGTGACAAGAACATTAAAGCAATATGGCAACAACTAATCCACGCAAAGATATTAATAGATACGAACTAAGATGCGATTGTAAAAAGATACCAATTAAAATGTACTAATAATAAGCATGTGATATCAAACAAAAGTCACAATAAGATGGATACCAATTTGAACCAAAACATACATGGATTAGATTACAAGGCAAAGATTCAAAACAAACAATACTATATATATACATATACTAAAGGTTCTAAGGACGAACATGCACATATACATAGGTATAAAAACCATACAAAACACAAAATATATTTTTTCACACTCATATGGCATAAATGTGTCTAAATAACCATATGGTAAACAGAGTGAAGGGGTGTGAATTAGAGACTAATGGAATTTTGAACCAATCACTTAAATTGTTAAGGAGTTCTATTTGATTGCTAAGCATCTTATCAAACATAAATTTAGCCTCATGTGACAAAATAAGATGAACTCAAAGAACAAACAAGCACAATGCATACAACCTAGAGTTTTGATGATTCTACAAATCAATAGAGTCATGAAAAAATACGCATAACTAGGATACATTGTCATTATGCAAACCCATTGATATTTCCATCCAAACTCCCTCAAAAATAATAATTATTTTCTCTTCTTTTGAATGAACATATTAACTAAACTATTTAGGCCCTGGCTACTTTTTACTATGCCGCACTTTTTTATTTTTAGGACTTTTTAAACTCTTTGGGTCTTGGATACTTTTTACAATGCCATACTTTTTAGACCTTTATCACGTAATTTTTTATACAACTCAAATAAATCTCGCGTACAACGATTCTTACATGCACAAATCCTCCATAGTCATAGCAACATGTAGATGACTAAATTGATAGGAGAACATCTCACTTATCTCAAATATACTTGTGAAGTTAAAATTCATAGAGCTCATGCATGTGTGTGGGAGATGTATATAAAAAGAGAATTCATAAATCAACTCAAAATCAAACTTATCCATGCAAGCATGATAAAGAACATTTTAAGAATTGAAAATCATAACCAAAAGTTCTTGCCATATGGAAGCGGGGGAACGATATTGGATTCAAACACAAGAATATGCCATGTAAAATGTGCAAAACTAAAATACACACAAAAAAAAATCTTTTTGAGTTTTTCAAATTTTAAACAACCACCAAAAACAAAAATCAACTCAAAAGACAAAAAAAATCTTTTTGTATTTTTTTTCAATAAGACCAAATAAATTAAAAATAAAATACAAAAGATACACATATCATATTTCTTGCATAATTTATATAATGAAGCATGAACTAGAATATGAAAAACACACATATAACAAGAAAAAATCTATCATGGAGCACAAAAGCTAGTGTATGTAAACAAAACTAACGCAATCAACATTTCGATCTAATAAGGGAGGAATCATGTTCAAGTAAATGAGAATCATAAACTCTATCACATAAAGTGTCCAAATCGGATCTCCTAACCTACATGAATGAAACACAACACTCTCAGGATTTGGTGACCTTGGCAACTCTACCCTTTGACTTTCTAGGACTATTTTTAAGATCAAAGAAAAACCTCCTAAGGTTCCCCTTCCGACCACAATGTGTGCAAGTGAAAACACAGCATGAAGTGTTACCTAAGGATTGATCATTTCTAGTGTTCGTAGACGATTCTCTCAAACTCATGGTTTTGGATTTATTAATAAAGGTATCTTGAGTGTCGAAGCCAGTACCACACATGTCATTTTTTATTTGGACGGTGCCTAAGATTTTATCTAATTTCTCCAACCTACACTCCAAATCAAATTTGACCCGACTTAAGTCTTTTAATTTTTCTTGAAGTTCTACTATTCAAGACTCAAGTAATCTCCTACTCTCTTCAAACTCGAGAATCTTTTTCTTTATAGCCTTCATTAAACCTATAAGGCTATCTCTTTCACCTTCTACGTACTCTAGTTTCTCACGAAGAGTTCTCTCGCATGCCTTAAGATCTTCAACTAAAATGATCTCATCATTAGCCACGACACATTATCTCATTTTAGCTTCTAAATTCAAGTTTTCCCTTTTAATTTTAACAACTCCGCATACAACTCACGAAAGGCTACTTGAAGTTCACTCTCCTCTATCTCTTCTTCATGATAACTCTCTTTTCCACTCTCTTTACCATAAAACTCTTGGGATTCACAAATAATGGCCTCGAAGGTGTCATATTTTAAGCTATCTTCAACGAAAGATTTTTCACTATGGCTCACATGACTTGCCATAAACGCGACATAATTGCGCTCTATGGGGGAATCGGGTCCCTATTCAGGTTCACTATCACTAAGGGTCGCATTATATGCAATTGATTTCTTAGCCTCCTTCCTTAATCTAGTGGGACACTCAAATGCCATATGGTCATAGCCCTCATAACCATAACATCTATTTGACTCGTCCCTATTAAGATCCTCATTATGATATTTAGGGAATTTCTCGGCTTTACTATGCTTAAACTTCTCAAACTTCTTATAATCATTTTTAAGTTTTTCTTTATTAGTCTTAAGAAATTTTCTAAACTTTTTAGCAAACAAAGACATATCATCCGAGTCAATATCAAACTCATCACCCGAAATCGATGTTTCCTCCTTCTGGTCTTTTAAAGTTATGACCTTATCTTTCTTCTTCTCATCCTAGGAAGTAAACATGTCAAGTTCATAGATTTGTAAGCCACCTACAAGCTCTTCAAGTTTCGTAGAGTTTAAGGTGTTTAAAGAATTCAAAGCGGTCACCTTAGCATTAAATCTCTCGGGTAATGACCTCAAAATTTTCTTTATAACACGGTTGTCAGGTATCTTTTCTCCAAAATTAAAAGACGAATTCACAATATCTCAAAATCTCGCATAGAAAGCATCAAACGTCTCAAATATCTTAATGGTTTCAAATTGAGTGGTGAGATTTTGGAGTTTTGAAGCTTTAATGACACTTGTTCCCTCATGGGCGAGTTGGAGTTTATACCATGCCCCCTTAGACGTTTCACACGTCATAATCTGGTGAAACTCATCATGTATGACCACACTAAAAAGGGCATTTAAACCACAAGAATTAGATTAGCTAACTTAAGCTCAGTCTCACTCCATCTTTCTACGGGCTTAAGTACATGAACCTCTCCTTATAGACATGTTGATGGGGTCCACCCTTTAACTATCGATTATCAAACCTGCTCATCTAAGGATTTATGTGCTGAACTCATACGCTCTTTCCAATACGCGTAATTGAAACCATCAAACATAGGAGATTTGAAAAAGGTGAATTTTCAATTTTTAAACCAAAAACAAAAGGATCTTAAAACAATAATTTCGCGTTCTTACTCTGATACCAATTTGAAAGGGCCCAAGGTTAAAATTCCAAATGTGATTTGGTTCACACAATATACCAAACTTAAAATTTCTTTTAAATTAAATAATTAAGGTTCCCAAATTTTAATTTCCACAAAATTAAAACCAAACTCAACTAAACAAATATTTAATTTTCTTTCAAACAAAAATTAAATAAACTCAATTCAAGTTTAACATATGCCAAACAAACTAAGCATGAATATTTTCAAATTAAATTTCTTGACTTGAATTAAATTCAAAATACTCAAACTAATTAGCACCAAAATTACACCATTGTTGTGATTGAACCAATTTTTATCTTTTCAGTCCTAAGCATGCATCCAGGTGGTTTTGCAAGATAAAATAAACAATCACAACACAAAACTACAATGTACGAGGAAAACCCAAAACGGGAAAAGCCTAGGGCGACCCAGCCATAAATCCACTAACTATGGTTTTACAAAGACACGACAAAAGACTTACCTCAACGACTCGCCTTTTAAGCCTTGAGGCTTCTTCACTGTTCTACCTCCACTTAGTCGATAACTCAAGAATCTGCCTTCATCTCGGACACCACCGATGGGACGAATTAATCGTCAATCACACATAGAGCCTTTCCCCGTATTTGCACTATGAATCTCCAAACACGAACTCCTCCATAGGAAACTTCTTCTTTTGGGGGTAGAAATGAACCCCAATGCCAAAAAAATGATCTCAAACAATATAATATATGTAGGAACTTGGATCAAACTAAAAACTTGGGTGTAAACATGTGTTTGGGGAAAATTAAATCATCAAAGATCAACACACAAAATGGAACTTTTTGGCTTAAAGAATTTTATCTCTAATTCTCTCTAAAAACTGGAAAAAGTCTTATAGACAACTGAGTTCTCGCCTTATTAAAACTAGCAAAAAAGTAGTGGGAAATGGGAATTTTTTAAGCAAAATTGTCAAAAACTGACACCAGTTGTTCGAAGGACTTTTGAATGTCGTTCGAACGACATATTCGAACGAGTTTATCGAACGAGATTACTAACGAGAATTCAGAAAAGATTTCGTTAGATATGTCATTAGAACAAAACTTCTATTGAAGAAACAAAGAAAATCTCGTTGGATTTCTCGTTCGAACGACCTGACAATGTCGTTCAAACAACCTTCTAACGACATTTCAAAAAATATTATTTTTCTTTTAAAAAATAAAAATTCATTTTAAACATTGTTTAGTACAAAAATGACACCCAATAAAATATCCAAGTCTCTCTATATATATTAAATGCATTCATACCTTTAGAGACCTTGGAATTCAAATGTTGATGACATATAAACTTGGCATGAAAATTGGCATTAATGATATCGTTACTTTAGGCTTGGTCACTACGTCTTCAACTTACCGTCATGGGCTTAAAAGGATATAACAAACGATTATCCTATGACACAATGAGTTTTATTCGAAATTAAGCCAATACTACTGATTGACTCAATTAGAAATTTTCCCTTAAAGTTAGCAACTAGAATCATAGCACTAGAGAAAGAATTGATAGAGATAAAGAGTCTTTGGGAGAGAGGCTGAGAGTTTTTAAGGAAAAGAGAGGGGACCTGACCAAATAAGTGGCTAGTCTTACGAGTGAGCTCCTTACATCCGTGAAGACTCGTAAAAAACTTAAAGCCCTTGTGTACCAACTCAAGAGAGATCTCGAACGATCCCGAGAGGTCAAGGTGAAAACTGAGGACACATCTAAGAATATGGGAAAGATGTTCCTCGGCCCACTTTAGGGTTTGGTGAGAGGAAAGGAATAGGTTTTGCGGGTGCAACCACTTCACATAATGCACCAGAATTGGTTCCTAAATTCATAGTGAATACTTACGAACCTCAACCTAAACCTCAAAGAAATGTTCAACCTAATAAATCAAACTAAGGTAGGCCTAAAAATGTCTATATTTGCACCTATTACAAGAGAAATGGCCACCTTAGGGAGTTTTGCTATAGTTTAGGTCAGATTCGACGTACACATACTCCATCGCACCACTTTAGAAATTTTTCTAGCCTCAGAAAGCAGGTTTAGTGTCTAGTTTCCCCTTCTCATAGTTTGATGGAAGAGTTCCAATGGATGCCTTTGCCGGTAGTGGATACTTTCAACATCCTGACTAGAACCAACAATAACAAAGGTAAATAAAAGGTTACCACGTCTTGGGTGACTAAGCGTGAAGAGGAAGACCTTGTTGTTCACGTTGATCTAAAGTCTTATAGTACCTCCCAGTGGTATTTTGACAGTGGTGGTTCCAGGCATATGACTGGTGACTTCTCATTTTTTACCAACCTTGAGGATCGTAAGGATGATAAAGTCACCTTAGGAGATGTTAGTAAATCTAGCATAATAGGGCGTGGAATAGTAGAGATACCCATATTTCCTAAGCTAGATAATGTTTTGTGCATTAAAGGTATGAAGGCAAACTCGATCAGCATTAGCCTGTTGTGTGATGCTAACTTCGCTATAAAGTTTTCTCGAAATGAGTGTAACATTTTTATCAAGCCTGTAAACTTTTACTGCAAGGGGTGAAGACAGAAGATAATAATTATGGGATTCTTACCAAGTCCTCATTTGTGTGCAACAATGCCATAATCGCGTCTATGGATTTATGGCATCAACGTCTAGGTCACGTTAATTTTAGAGATATGGAGCGATTATCTTAGAAAGACCTATTTCAGTTGCCCAAGTCTATGTGAACGACATAGTATTTGGATCTATATGCTCCCTCCATGCTCACGACTTTGAGGAGGAGATGAAGAGTGATTTCGAGATGAGCATGGTAGGTGAGCTTACATTCTTCCTTGGTATTCAGGTTCATTAGCTATAGGATGGGATGTTCATCTCTCAGTCCAAATATTCAAGAGACCTCATGAAGAAGTTTCGTCTAGACTCCGCTAATCACTCATGCACCCCGATGATTACCTCGACTAAGCTTAGCAAGGAAATTTTAGGCAAGGATGTAGAGCAAACCTTATATCGGAGTATGATAGGTAGTATTATATACGTTAATGTCAGTCGTCTAGACATAACCTTTAGTGTTGAGTATGTGCATGTTATCAGGAGTCCCCGAAAGAGTCACACTTACTTTCTTTTAAACGTATTTGGGACTCTCTCATACGGTATTTGGTTTTTCTTTGATACCGATGACCGTTTATCTGCCTATTCGAATGTCGATTGGGCTAGGGATGTAGATGGGCGTAGGAGCACTTCGAGTGGGTATTTTAACTTTAGTACTACTCTTATCTCGTGGTTGAACAAGAAACACAACTCCATCTCTTTATCCACTGCGAAGGCTGAGTACATCGCCGTCGGGAATTATTGCGCGCACCCTTTTGGATGAAGCAAATGTTAGAGGTTTATGGGATTTCACAAGACACCATGACTATTTCCTGTGATAACACGAGTGCGATACAAATATGCCAAAATCCAATCCAGCATTCGCGCACGAATCACATTAGGATACGCAAGCACTTTATTTTAGACCTGGTAGAGGAGACGGTCGTGTCCTTGAGTTTTGTGCCTACCGATCGTCAGTTAGCCGATATATTCGCGAAACCTTTAGATTCCCCTAAATTCGAGAGTCTTAGGAAGTCTTTAGGTATCTGCACAGTTGACTGAGGGTTGGTTATTTTATTTAGTATATGATGATTATTCATGCTCATATTATTTTTTCCTATTTGCTAGATTGTACCATTTTGTATTACTCTTGTACTTTATATTTTTTCTCTTTATATATTTTTCGAAAAACGCAAAAAGAGTTTTGTTTTTTTATAAAAGTTTTTAGAAAAATTCAAAAATATTTTCGATTTTTAAGAGAAATAAAAAACTCAAAAAGATTTTTACAGTAGTTTTACACCTTATATAAATGGACATTTAGGATTGCCAAGTCCCTTTATCATTCCATTATCCATGCGACTTTTTGATAATGTTTTGAGACTTAACATCATTTCATTCATGTGCTTAATTATGAGTTGGAGTCATTAAGTTAAGATTAGATGATTACTTTCTACATGCTTGACTTGTCATCTCCATTAATGCACACGAACACTGATTTCTTTGAGTATTGGACTTAACTATCACATGTTGGTCAAGGTGATTTCATCTCAATTTTGCCTCAAAATGAAATATCTATAATAAGAGATAAAGATTGTGCTTGTAAAAACCATTTCCCGGATTTACATATTTTTATTGTTATATATTATGCAATGGAAAGGGGATACGAAAGGCATGATGAATTTGCATTAAAAGCCGTCATTTGCAAATCAAAAGAATTAAAAAGATTAAAGGCACATAAAAATATAAGTGCCCGACTAATTTTTTATCTTTGATGCTTCACTTTTTATGAGCATTATTTCTTCCAAAATAATTGTGAGATATCTTAGTTATGTGAGATCTTGAGGGAGTATAGTTGAAGATCAATGGATTTGCACATATCATAAAATCTCTAAAAACATAGACTAGTTTTCGGTGCTATTGGTGTGAAAATCATTCTAGACTTGGATTTGTTGATTAGATTGAGTCAATTTCATATGAATTTACTTTATTCACACCTAAGGAAGACTTCAAGTACATTCATTAGGAGTATCTCAAATCCATCGTGCATATATGTTATGCTTATTTGAGTTTATTTTCCTATCGATATTATTCACACCCATTCATTACGCTTTCATAATTTGGATCTCTTAGTGTTAATTCATGGTGTGTGTTGTATTTTTATATTTTTATACTGCAAAAAACTTTGCAAATTCAAAAATAGTTGGTTTGATTATGTGTGACATACTCCGGTTTATTATCTTGTGTTTCTTTTCCTTGTCTATTTCGGATAAATAAAAAGGTGGAGGACGAATTATGGGGGAGTGGAGTTTGATTTATTGGGGAG
Organism: Sambucus nigra; assembly: GCA_949130495.1. Taxonomy (NCBI): domain Eukaryota; kingdom Viridiplantae; phylum Streptophyta; class Magnoliopsida; order Dipsacales; family Adoxaceae; genus Sambucus; species Sambucus nigra. The sequence goes on from OX422208.1 coordinate 300,513,972, forward strand.
ATATTAATTCTACTTATATTTTATTATTTCAAACTCTTTGTTGCGTCACGATTTTTTTTTGTCTATTATGTGCAATTACACTTCGATGAGCATATGCAAAAGTACACTAAGACGAAGTTTCCAAACGAAGAGCAGGAGATATTGGAAGATTTTGAAAGTTTTAGATTTGGAAAACTTGTACATTTTTAGTATCTTTCCATTTATGGGTTTCTGTGAGGGTATTAGATTTGTATAGGATTTTTGTATGTTTGGATAATTCATTTTTTTATTATGTACCGGAATAGCCATAGGGGAAGATTTCTAAGGGCAGCTTTTCTGACATTGCCCTTAGTATATAGGACTTGTCCATAGAATCTAGGATACATCGTGTATGGCATATCCCGCTACTTTCATCATGGTACTTCACGTAGTCATGTTCAAGAAGACAGATTCGATTATCAAGAATTAACTGGTATATCTCCAACACGCACTTCATCTTCAACACATTCCACGATCATCTCCATTTACTCCATGTCGTCACGTACTATGGTATAAACGTGCTTTGAATTTCATCGATTTTTATATTGTATTGGGAGATTTTTTATAAAATATTTTTTTACAAAATGTGGTAATTTTTTCGAACTTAAAAGATAAATTAATTTTTCACCCAGGTGATCAAATGAAGTGGCCATCTCGTTAAATAGACCTTGAGTCTTATTCAAATGTCGTTTGAAGCCTTGATCAAATGAGCTTCGATTAAGGGCATATTGTATTATTTTTTTAAGGGTCGTTAGAAACGAGATAAGTCTTATTAAAATAAGATCAAGATCTCATTAGAATGACTCCGTAGTCTTAATCGAAAGAGCCTATGTCGCCTCAATTTTAGAAATTTTCTATAAATACCTGCTTCATGTAGGGTTTTCTTTAGGACTTTTAAAATTTTCAATCTGCAGACCTGTTGCGAAAAGTCTCTTTTATTTCTAAGGCCAAACACTTTTTGATTCACACAATATCTACTACATATCTGTGAATCATCTTCGGAACCCTAAAAAACACTTCAAACCGAAGTTACGATTGCGAAGAAGTTGTCTTCATTGCTGGCTTATGGAGAAGGAGTCTCTATTGCTGACTTGAGAGTTCTTGTGAGAATTCATTGCTGAAGAAAATGAAGGTCTCCTATGGGAGATTCATCGTTATGTATTTCTCTATTGTGATTATAAGTCGGAATTTACAAATTATAGTGAAATAAAAGGTTTTGCCCCTTTGGGGATTTTTCTTGAATGTGTAAATGCATGCTTAAATTTGTTAATGTCTCGAATCACGTAGATTGCATGTTTTAGGGTTAAGGATTTAAAACTGGTGTGGACTAATATATAATTAAATAAGTTAAGACCATTGGACTATAGCTCACTCTCACTTCATACGCATTTTCCAACAAGCATAATTAGTCCCATCAGACATAGGTGTTCTAAAACCATTAAACCCTCCAAAATTCATGTGTAAATCAACACAGGATCACTCACATGACAACTTAGTGGTCTAGTTCTGATACCAATTTGATAACGGCCCTACATGTATGTGTTTTAGGCAAAGACGATATTATGAAAATTTTCCCTATTATTATTTGCACCAAATCTGTGAACCAATTTAATTAACCAAGTTTTATCGTTTTTAATCCTACACCCGCATCAAGTGAGATTAAGTAGATAAAATAAAGAAAATTCACAACACTGATATATAAGAAAACCACTAAGGGAAAAAACTTCGGGCGGGCAGGCCAAATAATCACTATGATATGAAAAATTACAAAGAGAGAATTTTGTCTTACGCAATGACTCGCCTCCATAAGCCTTGATGCCTCTTCTTCTCTTAGACTGATCCTCCACAGTGCAACGCGGGGGTCCACCCACACAAGTTTCCATAACACAGGAGTCCATACGTGCCTCAGTATCCATCGATACAGCCTGAATCGACGTCTCTCATGGCAGGAGATGTTGTACAGAGTCTACCGCAGGAAAGTGTTCTTTCCATATGAAAGAATCAAATAATGGTTCAAACCAAGATCTCTATGACATAAGGATTAAGAAAGCTCAGATCTTAAAATGGGAAGGATGTTTACGCTTTAGTTTTGGAAGCCCTTGTAAAAAATTTACAGAAAAAGTATTTTGATTTGTTCTGTTCTGCCCACCCTCTCTGAGTCGAAGACGCCTAAAATAATAAAACATAAATTTTGAGGCGACGATTTGTTCGAATGAAAATCGAGGCTCGTTCGAATGAGATGAGTATTCTCATTATAACGAAATCCAATATTTGTTAGAACGAAATCCAAGATTCGTTTCAACGAGATTAGTAAACTCGCTTGAACAAGATTTAAATTCGTTTGAACAAAACAAACAATTAAACTTTGTTCGCACGACTTTAAACTTGATCTGACTCAGAAAAGATTTATAAAATCATTTTTAAAATAGTTTTTAATAAAAGATAACATACTTATTAGTGCACGATTTAGTCTTAACGTGTTTTCCAAATTTCTCTCAGGTATGAATGCATAAAATTCTATCTTTGAGTCTTAACCACTTCGTCTTCATCACAACGTCATAGGCTTAGTGGAATCAAAACACGTAAAGATTATCCTATGACTCAAAGTAGTTATTGTCCAGAATAGTGCTAAATACATAAAATTGACACTATTTGGAAATTTTTCCTTACAGAGACCATCCCAATTCTAATGGTCCAAGGGTCCGTACCACGGAGATGTTGGGAAATATTCGATAAATTCACCCTCGAGTTTCTGAAAAATGCCCCCGAACCAATGTATCCTTCATCCCAAAAGATCTAAGGTTTAGATGAATTCGCTTGCTTAAAGTACCCTCCTATTCCAGCAATCAACTCAAAGTGTCCTCCAATCCACCCAACAGAGCATGCACACAAACACTCAATCCATAGCTAAACTCGAGGTTCAAGTGAGCCAACTAGCGAATGTGTTGAGTGAGAGGAATAAAGTAAAATTCTCGAGTCAATTCGAGACTAATCCTAAAGGGAACATACCTAAAGATTCATATTTTTTTCAAGACAACATAAGAGGATGCCAAAGCAATCATCACACTTAGGTTCGGTAAGGAAGTAGAAAAGAATATCTCACCACCCACTAAGAATGAATCTGAGAACTGTAAGGAGAATAAAGATCCACCCGTGGATCCAAATTCTTCTCCACCATCGTCTTTCGAGCCACCTATAGAGACCTATGTCCTAAAGTCCCCATTTCCCCAACGTCTGGTGCCATAAAAGAATAAGGCCTGTGTTTATAAGATGTTAGACGTGTTCAAGCAAGTAGAAATCAATATTCTATCGATTGACGCTATACAACTAGTCCCATCCTACGCCAAATTTTTGAAGGACCTTTGTACCATCAATAGAAACACCAAAATGCCCAAGAAATCTTTTCTCATAGATCAAGCTAGATCGATCATTTCTTATAGAACTATCATCAAGTACAAGGATCTCGGGACACTAGAGATCTCTATCAAGATAGGGGAGGATCACTTAGATAATGCTCTCCTAGACTTAAGAGCAAGCATGAACCTTCTGTCGTATGTCGTTTATGAGAAACTAGGTTTGGGGAAGTTATAGCCCACGAAGATGACCTTGTCCTTAACCTACCGATCCATTAAGGTTCCTAGAGCTATTGTAGGGGATGTATTGATTAAACTAGGCGAGTTTTTCTTTTCGGTAGACTATGTGGTCTTAGACACGCAACACGTACAAAACTCATCCACACAAATTTTGATTATCCTCGATCGACCCTTTTTAGCCACTTCTGACACTGTCATTTGATGTCGTAATGGGAAAGTGAACCTTTCATTTGGGAATACGACTATGGGCTTGAATGTGTTAAATTTAGAAAGGCCATCATCTGATGAGGGAGAGTATAAAGTCAAGTACATTCAGGAAGTGAACGATGTCACTATCCTACGAGATAGTGAAACAATAGATCTATGTGCTTGGCCACCTGATTTGTCTCTATATATGAGTCTTGAAATTTTTGAGAAAGAATTTGGCATAGTCAATGAGGATCTTACTATTGAAGTCCAATCATTATTGGAATCATTTTGTTACTTAGAGGAGAGAGACTAAGACGATATGATAGATCAATTCCTTCTCTATGAACGCGAAACCCATCATTTCATGAATATGCTCGCACGTGAGGTTTTATCTATCAGTGACGAGATTTAGACAATCGTTCAAGCATTTTCACCCCAGGATGCATATTTTGTCATACATCATTGTCCTTTTTCCACCACACCCACCTGTGTCATTTGAGTATTTTGATTAGACCAAGGACATGACTAGAGTATCGTCCGATTTGGAGCTTGATTAATTCATTCTCAACTTTGACAAACACTTAGGCTTAGTGTGTCATTCAGAATTTTATTACGATAATCTCTTCGAGTCTGACCATTTATGCTATAATGTGACTGCTCATTTCAGTAATTTCACTCACTTCATTCATTATGTACCTTCACTTGTAAACTTTATCGATTAGGTTGACTCTCAATTATTTAGAATTTTGATTTATAATGTAAGGAATGTGATATCAATTGGAAGTTCATAACACAAGTGGAAATTCACAAGTAATATCGTCATTTTACTTATGTACTTTATATGCTTACTCCATAACTACTTTGAGCATACATTGAGGACAGTGTAAAATTTAGGTTTGGGGGTAAGGATGGTATTTTTAAAAAAATAAAAAAAAATAAAAAAATAGAAAATTTTAAAAAAATCCAAAAAGATTTTCAATATAATTGAGTTTTGAAATGATTTATTAATATAGAATTAATTCATGGATCTCTCAATTTATGATTTTTTGTTTTACACATTAGCTGAATAATATGATCGAAAATGGATATCAAGGAAAAAGTTAATGCTTAACGAATAAATGTGAAGATTTTAATCCGGTGAGATATTGTGCCATTCATCAGTTATGAGATATTTAAATCAATCCCGGTTAAAATAACTTACTTTTTTCTTTAGTGATAAATCTGTTGACGATCTCAAATTCTTTGTTTCATTTGATTATTGAAAATAAAAGGTCAAAATATGAATCTTAAGCACTAGAAGCACTAGAAGTCGTAAGAAGTCATCTTGAGTCACAAGTCAAACTTAAAAAAACATGAGAAATGAGACTAGGCCATCGTTTGAAAGCCCAAAATTAAACCTGACTCCTACATTTTTATATTATTTCATTGCAAAACCATTTGAGCCAAAAATGAAAATAAATATTTTATTGAAAACCCATTATCCTACCCAATTTCAATGGGAAGTTTAAAGCCCATAAATATAAGTCAGAATGGGAAGTTTAAAGCCCATAAATATAAGTCAGATCCATTTTCTGAGAATACTAGGGTAAAATTACGGTATGAAAAAGGTCAAAAATGAAAGAAAAAAAAACTTTGCAAAAGAATGATGTGTGAAAGAAAAGAATGAAAAAAATGAAAAGAAAGAAAAGAATGAAGAAGAAGAAGAAGAAGAAGAAATGGAGGTTGGAAGAAAAAGTGCCTAAAGTCAAATACCGAAAACCTTTATATTCTCAGAAATTTTTGAACTCCAAAAGCCATTATTTCTAGACAAAACTCGAGCCTACAATACAACCAAAGAAAGTCATAATCAGTCTCAAGTGAAATAGTTATAGTGTGGGCAGAAGATGAATAGGATATATGGTGTGATTCAATGTTTTCAAAAGTAATCGATTTTCCGTTCATGATATCATATTCATCCATTATAAAAAAAAACTCCATTTTTTACTATGTATATGTGAAGTTTGTTCATTTAAATTTACTCTTTTATTCACATATACCGAGAGAGAATAACTGATTTCTGAGTGTTCGATTGTAAGTGCATACCGCGAGATTTTGAAATTGAAATGAACTTTTGAATAAGAAATTGAAAGATCAAATCTTTTGAAATGAACGATTATATTGGCTATGCAAACACCCACGATAAGTTGAGATTGAAAAGTGAAGTTCTACTATATTTATGAAGTTTGCATTCAAACTTGGTTATATTACTTTTGTGTCTTTTGTATTAAGTCAAGTTTTTAAATTTTGTGGGTATATTCACTCCAAACCCTCACGAGATAAAACTCGTCTACTAGGATAACTTAGGGGTTTAACGGTTTGTTGAACATGAAAAGTTCAATCGTGATTCCTACGAAAGTGAGTTAGATTTTAAAATTTTACTTTCGCTCGAGGACTAGCAAAGATTAGTATATGGGGTATTTGATGTGCATAATCTTGTATTATTTATGTCCAAATCTAGGCCTTATTAGGCCTGTTATATCATAAATAATGAGCTTTTAGAGTCATTTTGATAAATAAAAAAATACAAGTTTGCATAAATTTGAATTAAAAATATAATTTTAGTAACCCAATGGGTGAAATCATCATTTTTAAAACTTTATAGGCCTGAAAATAATTTTTACATATTTATCTAGGCAAAATAAAGTTTTCTCTAAAATTTGGTTGAAACCCGAATTAAAGTGAGCAACTTTTGAATTTCAGGGGCTAAAATGTAAAGAGTGGTAATTCTATAATTTTCTAAATATTTATGATCCTAAATTAGAAATAATTATTTTTATTTTGCATTTTTATAGGTACCCCTGGAATTTAGAAAACAAAAGAGTCAATATGCAAAAAATTCCAGGATACGTCGCAATACGATACGATACGGTTGACATAGTTGTACTAAATAATTTTTTATAAAATTGCTCGAGTGTCCATTGACGCCGTGTCATAGCTTTTCAGAAAGGTCTTGACAAGACTAGCAACTTTAAAGTTGGACAAAAATGAGATTTTAAAGTCTTATGGGTCAAAAATACGATTAAAACTAGTGTTGTGAATAGTGATGTGAATAGTGCCAAAAAATGGGGACAATTATTAAAAAAAAGCCTTTCCAATTATCTTCAACTCCTCCCAAGACTCCATGAGATAATCTGAGAATGCAGTATGTGATACCAATTAAATATATTTTCAAATTTCCAATTTCTTATAAATTGTTTAATTAGAGCCAATCTTTTAAACCAATCTTATTAAACCCTAAACATGCATCTATGTGGATAAATTAACCAATCATAAGATCAAATATTGGGAACACCAAATTCAGGGGAAAAAACCTTTCGAGTTAAACCTTTATTTCACTATTTAAATGTAAATCACAACTTACAATTTATAGAATGAAATCCGCAATGAATCTCCCACAGAAATCCACATAGGCCTCAACCTAGATCAATTAAGATTCCCACGAGAACCTCCAAAACCGCAGCTCCTTCTTCAGCAGTGAACACCCTCGAGTATCCCCAATGACCTCAGTCGTCGTCAGCAAATAGATCTCGCAAGCTCTATCAATCCAGCAGTAGAGAAATCGTCTCTACAAGACAAACTTCAACAAACTTGTATCTTGGATTCCAAAATGATTAAATAAAGTAATTTGGATGATTTGTTAATCCACAAAAAAAGTTTTTAAGCCCCAAAAGCGAAGAATAAAATTCTGTAGATTTGCAGTTTTATTTTCGTCAAAAGTCTTGAGTAAAAAGGACTCACAAAGCAGCTATTTATAAAACCTTTAAGTCAGAGGGGTCATTCGAACGACATCTCATGCCATTCGATTCCTGTATTATGCGACCTTCTAACGACCTATTAAAAACCAAAACAGTACCATATCGTTAGATGCACTACTTCAAGCGATGATCTCGCGACCTGATCAAACGACATCTAATGTCGTTAGATAGGTCATTTGAATGACTTGATCATGTCGTTCGGACGATATTGACTTGATCACGTCGTTCAAACGACATTGACTTGTCGTTGAACGACTGCAGCATCAAAAAAATTTATTTAAAAACTCCGCCACAGGTCTTACAAAAATTATTTTGCCTCATAAAAACGCATCAATTTGATAAAATCATTTTAGAAAAAATATCCCAATACAAAAATGAAACTTAAACACATTCTTACCAAAATTAGTCTCACGGAGGCTTGTTGTTGAATAACTTTGATATTCGGATCCGTCGTCTTGAACATATGAACTTGAACTTCCTTCGACGGGTGTAACGGTATACGACATACTCAATGTAAAATACGGACTATGGAAAATATGTCCTTATAAATCTCCCCCTATGTCTATGCCGGTACAAACGAAAAACAATCTGAATTATCAAATCAAATGGCCTATACAAATCTAATATGCTCCCATGAACCCAAAAGTGGAACGATACTAAAAATGCAAGTCTTTAAACTTTCTTCAAAAATCTTCAACTTGAAAGCTTCAAATCTCTTTGCTCTCCTTGCTCTTATTTTTGTGTGCGATCTAAACGATCATTAAATTCCAAAAACCTACACATAATAAACAAAGCAAATACCTTTTTGATGTATCGAGTTTGAAATGAGATAAACATAAATCAAATTATCATACTCAAATATTCCCCATAATAAAAACTCCCCATAATGCGTAATTATTTCTCTCCCTTTACATTTGTTCAAAATAGATAAGAAAAAGAATAAAATAAAAATAATTCGGAGGGTTACGACAAGCATAGCACATATAGGCATCAAATGCGCTCATGCAAGGAAATACTCAAAAGTTTTCACAAACTCTTTTTGATTTTTCAAAATTTTCAAGCAATAATAATTTACAAACACAAAATATGCCATGAATTTACATTAAGACAACCAAATCATGGAAATGGAATGAATGGTGTGAACAAATTCGATAGGTAAATTAACTCGATCAATCATATGTGCACGACGAATATGTTTACCCCTAACGAATCAATCCCAAAATCGTCCTTAGGTGTAAAAATGTTGAATTTAAATGACATCAACTAAATCAAATCAACAAATCAAAGCCTAAAGTGATTTTCACACCAATAACGTCTAAAACTATGTAACGATTTTTCAAGAATTTTTCAGGACATGCAAACCCGTTGTTTTATTTCCTAACAAACTCCCTCATAAATGATAACGATAACATTTTTTTATTATATTCTTTTTCTTTTGAATGATCATATTGAAATAAACTAATTTGGCCTTGGCTACTTTTTACAATGCCATACTTTTTAGGCTCTCTTTAAACGATGGCTTTCATGCAAAGATTATTAATTTCTCATAGCCCTTTTCCCGTGTTCACTCATCATTTTTAAATCTTAAACAAAATCCTCATGGGCAGCGGTTCTTACATGCGCTACTTTCATTGTCAAGTTTTATCGCATTTGGTTCGTTTTAATAACAGAATTGAAATGGAAACACTCGACCAACATATGATAGACAAGCACAATAATCAAACAAAGTCGTGCACATGTGTAATAAAGGAAAACACGAGTCAAACATGTAGGAAGTAATAATTAATTACATCTCAATGGCTCCAAATATTGTAAATCACAAAATGGAATGATGTATTGTCCCAAAACACTATCAAACTGTCACATGAATAATGGAATGAAATTATAACTCGGTCATCCTAAATGCCCCTTCATAAACGGTGTAAAATGAAATACAAAAATATTTTTGGATTTTTAAAAAATTTATCAAAATGAAAACTTTTTTGCTTTTTCAATTTTTCTAAAAAAATAGAAAATCTTTTTGTATTTTTCCAAAAATTTTCAAAAACAAAAATATTTTTGGGTTTTTTCTAAAAATATATCAAAGTGGAAAATAATAATTACAATGGTGGTACATACTATCTATAGGCATAAAATATCATCATCAAAAACATCCTATGCTATCAAACAAGTCTAAAACTCAATCATTAGGTCCGGAGGAGATTTCCAAAGGTGGTGACATCCTATGAAAAATATCCATCAAGTCATGTGAAGTTTTTACTAAAAACTTAACCTGCACTCGAATATGTGCAAACTCTCTCATGTGATGCTCAGGATCATTCAAGTTATCATGTGTGGGTGCGTGTGTGGGAACACGTGTCATAGTATAATGGGGCAAAAATGTATGTGATACACTACCCAGCTTAAAATAGAATTACCTAAGGTGTCCTCTCTTCTTACAATGGGTGAAAATATAAACGGGCCTAGGAACACCTCTCTCAAATCGTCTAGGATGCACTTTCCTATCAGGAACCGAACGCCTAGGTGGGTTGGGTTGAGAGCAATAAGGATCTATAACAAACTCGGGAAATCAGCTCGGGTGTAACGTAGGAAGTAGAGGCACCGTCATGACATATTCCTAATCTCTTAACATTACCCAAATCGGGACTAAGGAGCATCTTTTCTACCTTCATAGATGTGTCCTATATAGTGACATTTACCTCCCGGTCTCGTTCAATATCTCTATCGAGTTTTACCACACGGGCTTTAAGTTCACTTTTGTCCCGACTCACGACGATCAAATGCTCACTCAAAGTTACCTTCACCTTCTCTACTTGACTCGCCGACACCTTACACACTTTCAAAACTTCTAACTCTCTCAAATCTAACACCTTAAGACCTAACTTTTTATTCAACTTCTTCATCTTTAAGGTCTCGATGTACAAATCTCTAAACGCTCTTTGGAGATCACTTTCAATCTCACTCTAACACTCACTCGAAACACTCAAATCATCATCGGTATTCTCACGTGTACAAGTGTCGTCATTATAATGGGATAAATTAGATGTGCCCACCTGACTAGACATAAAGGAAACACACATACCATGTGATAATTCATCACCCGAGTCATTCACCTTGTTGTCACTATCGCTAAGAGTGGTTAGCATGGCAACTTTCTTGCCCTTTTTCCTTAGCATAGTGGGATACTCAAATGCCTTATGCCTTTTGTCCTCGCATCTAAAACATCTCACCTCATCCGCTTTCTCTTTCTCATTGCTCTCTTTGGCCTCTTTTATCTTTTTATTTTTCTCAAAAAACTTTTTATTGGAAGAATTTTCTTTTGACATTTTGAGAAACTTTTTAAAAATTTTGCAAAAAAGCCCACGTCATCAAAATCAAATTCTTCCTTAGACTCAGATTCGCACACTCTCTATTTCTTCTTTTTCTTAAATTGGGTATTTAACGCTACCCATCTATACTTAGCCTTAATGGTTTTTGGAAACATGTCTATCTCATAAGCTTAAAGGTCTCCTACAAGCTCCTCTAACCTAAGTGAATCTAACATGCCCAACGAATTTAAAATAGTGAGCTTAGGAATAAAACGTTTTGGGAGTAATCTCAAAATATTTTTAATGACTCTCATATCATCAATATTCTCACCTAAATTAAAACTCGTGTTAACTATGTCCGACAACCTAGGATAAAACTCATCAAAACACTCGGACTCTAACATGGCAATAGTCTCAAATATGGCGGTCAAATTTTGTAATTTTGACGCCTTAACCACGTTAGTACCCTCTGTGCCAATTGGAGGACATCCCATGCCTCTTTAGACGTAGTGCATGTCATAATACGGTGGAACTCATTAGGGGTGACGGATCGAAAAATAGCACTCAGCCCACGGGAGTTATAGGTACTCCACTTAAACTCATCCTCAGTCGAGTCAGACACATGTTTTAAAGAGGTGACATTATCAACGGTGGCAGTGGGTGGGGTCCACTCTTTTTCACAAGTGAGCCAAACTCGTTCATCTATAGATTTTAAACAAGATCTCATGCGGTCTTTCCAATATGCACAATTATTGCCATCAAAGAATGACATAAGTTCTCCATCGAAAAAATTGCGATTTTTCAAAAATCAAAATTTTCAAAATCGATTGATCACTCAATAATTCAGAGTAACCATCTCTGATACCAATTTGAGAATGCAGTATGTGATACCAATTAAATAAATTTGCAAATTTCTAATTTCTTAAAACTTATTTAACTAGAGTCAATCTTTTAAACCAATTTTATTGAACCCTAAACATGCATCTATGTGGATAAGTTAGCCAATTATAAGATCAAATATTGGGAACACCAAATTCAAGGAAAAAAATCGAGCTAAACCTTTATTTCATTATTTAAATTTAAATTGCAACTTACAATTTATACAATGAAATTCATAATGAATCTCCCATAGAAATTCCACATAGACCTCAGCCTAGATCAGCAAAGATTCCCACGAGAACCTCCAGAATCGTAGCTCCTTCTTCAGTAGTGAACACCCTCGAGTATCCCCAATGATCGAAGTCATCGTCAGCAAATAGATATCGCAAGCTTTATCAATCCAGGAGTAGAGAAATTTTCTCTATAAGAGAAACTTTAACAAAGTTGTATCTCAGGTTCCAAAACGATTCACTAAAGTAATTGGGATGATTTTTGAATCGAAAAACAAATTTTTTAATCTCAAAAAGTGAAGACTAAAATACTGTAGATTTGCAATTTCGTTTTCGTCAAAAGTCTTGAGTAAATAGGACTCACAAAGCAGCTATTTATAAAAACTTTAAGTCGGCAGGGTCGTTTGATCCCTGGATCGTGCAACCTTCTAACGACCTATTAAAAACAAAAATAGTACCATGTCGTTAGATGCACTTCTTCAAGCGATAATCTCGCGACCTGATCAAACAACATCTAATATCATTAGATAGGTCGTTTGAACGACTTGATCATGTCGTTCGAATGACATTGACTTGTCGTGTGAACGACTGCAGCGTCAAAAAAATTATTTTAAAACTCCATCTACATGTCTTACAAAAATTATTTTGACTCATAAAAATGCCTCAGTTCGATAAAATCATTTTACAAAAAATATTCCAATAATGAAACATTAACGAAACTTATACGCATTTTTACCAAAATTAGTCTCGCGGAGGTTTGTTGTTGAAGAATTTTTATATTCGGATCCATTGTCTTGAACAAATGAACTTGAACTTCCTTCGACGAGTGTAATGGTATACGACATGCTCAATGTAAAATACGGACTATGGAAAATATGTCCTTACAATTACCAACTCGAATACAACCAATCAAAGGGAGTTTCATTCCAATTCAAACACCTCACCCCCTGCCCTATAAAAAGGACCCTTGGGCTCTTAATTTTAAATATAATTTCAACGAACAATTTTTGAGTGAAAGTATTCAATTTGAGGGTCAAGGTTTCGTCATTTTTTTAGAGGATTGAAGATTATTGTGAGAGAACTTATTATAAGTTTATATTCTTATAAAAAAAAATCATTATCCTAGTTTAATTCTTCTATTGGGATTAGGATGAAATTTATCATAGTTAGTTAATATTATCGCGTTAATTTAAATGTTGTTTATTCCCAACTCATTTTAGTTGTTATAAAAAAATTGGTATTCATTTTAAAACGACACGAGAGTGTGTTTTAAAAATCTTCAAAAAAAATTGTCAACTTAGTTTTGAGGCTTAAAGATAGTATTTTTTTATGGATTATGCTTGTACTTTGATTGTTTTGATAGTCCATGCTTAAATACATTTATGAACTTTAAAACTTGTATTTTCTAAGGGAATAAGGATTTTAACCATATATTAGAAACGTTAAAAATATTTTGAATACAACCGTCATATTTTTAAATTAAATGCGACGAGAATCGGTTTAATTTAAGTTATATAAAGGGAATGACAACATTAAATTAGTGTGAAATATTATTTACGTGATAAATGGACCCCGAATCCTAAGTCTTTCATATTGTTCACAACTCTCGTGTGGTTCTCTCATCATTATTCGTATTTTCTTTTAACTTAGTTTAGTGTGTAAGAGCAAAATTCTTGACATTGCTCATAGAATAGGCCTTTTGTATTTTAGGCATATTTGGCGTATCCCCATTACAAACGATCACGCACCGTCACGACGAATCGAACTCGAACATCTCCAAGATTGAAGACTTCCCTACATCCCATAAAGGTGTAAAGCTTTTAGGAGTTTAAAATTATTCATAAATTTATTTGGACTGTTTATTTTTTTATTGAAAAATAAAGCTGGAATTTTTTAAGTTTTAAAAAAAAATATTTTAACGTCAATCAAACGAGGTCATAGTCCCATTCGAACGACTTTGAGATATCATTTGAAGTCTCGTTAGTGTAACACCCTGCTTAAAATAATAACGGGTGGCCAGCCCTATACTACAATTAAATCAGGAGTTTCAGATGGTCCAGTCTCAACATCAACTGTCGGTACTACATAATATAGGACTAACTACCCGATATCATATAAGCGAGATGTTAAAATTAAATAAAATATGCAACAGACAACCAACAACACTACGAATAAAGGAAAGAGAGATGCATGAAAGAACTATGATAAAAGAAATGCTGAAATAAAATGAAATAAATAACTACAACTGAATATACTACAAAGAAGTAAACCCGAATAAACTATCGGGTCACAGCCAATACAATGACTAGAATGAAATAATTATACACATCTATAAATATCCCTTGGGTATAAAACCGATTTACAACATGAATCCTACCTAGATCTTTAAAGAAGTAGGAAGCGACTACAAGATACATCCCGCAACAGTCTGCACCTGTCACGGCTCCCAAGACTCTGGATAGAAGGTCATCCGGCATCCATGTGGTAGGACACCTATTATAATATATATATATATACAGGCAGGAGAGAAAAGTAAACGGGTCAGAGCCTGAGTGTGAAAAGTATTTAGCAAGTGTGTTAACCGTGCATAATAAATATCGGTGCACTTATTTCATAATTGAAGTGGAATCGCACTCTCGTGGAACCCAAAATCACCTCTCATCTAACGGCGCGCACCTAATCGCGTCCTCAAATTTTAGTTAAATTACTCCAATTATAAGGACAACCTAACTTAACCTAGGCCCCGCCTATTCCCACGAGATTTGCCTTCCTATCTTAACCTAAGAATCCACCCCTTTTCTAATCATACTTGATTATGTTTACAAACAATTATGCCATAGTAGGCTTAATAGATTCCGGTTTATAATTTATTTAATTATAATTTTTAATAAGTTACCCATATTCATTTGGGTTGAATCATATGATTTACTTTCTAATTAACATGCATACAAATTATTATTGACACAACTTCTCTCCAATCTCAACGTCGCGCTACGTTTCATGCTTGGGGTGTCTCGCAAAGCGAAATCCAAACAAGGAACCACCCCGTTACACTACTTCTTGACAACGTTGATCCTAGAGATCCATCATGCCACACATAAATATTTGACCGAACTTTTCTCCAATCTCGACACTGCACTACGTTTCGTGCGTGGGGTGTCTCGCAAAGCGAAATCCAAACAAGGAACAACCCCGTTACACTACTCCTTGACAATGCCGGTCCTAGAGATCCATTATGCCATACGTACAATACTACTAAATATAGATACCATAAGAACAACTTAAAGCCTCCAAATAATATCCTTGGGAAGATGTAACCGAAATATTCCTTAAATGTGATACATCAACCCCCAATCATCTAGTACACCATAATCATCCAAGATGTACTTCATAAAAGTCCATATCCTTCCATCTATAGGATATATATATATAAATATATATATATAGGTATTTATTTCTAACCGTATATATATATATACCATCATCAATCCAATAGCCAAGTGTACATACTACATATGATGTACAAGGTCATGCACATAATATACCCGGCTATATATATCGCCAATAAACTGCATCTTGCTATCATCTTCCCAGTGCCCGGCTCACGTAGCAATACTGGGGCCACCATGGTGGGACTAAACGACACCCATCTCGTGGTAAACTCACACACACGACGTCCCGGGAAGCAGTCATAGCTCCAAACCGGCAATGAGACGAAACATACCCACCACGTCTCATCCCAAAAATATAAATCACATAATAACACACGGGACGACTATGACCTGGGGAATATCCACACCCTGCTCCTCGAGCCAGGATGCTCACCCTCTATGCGTGCAACTTCCCAATGATAGCATGAGCGGGGTATGCTTAACCACATAAGTATATATATCATTCACATGCACAATATATACATACATATGATCCCATCATATAATTAAACCATCACATACGGTTTAGATATTCATATCATGTATATCCATATAGATATATATATATATATTCACATATCCATATATCTATATATACGAACTAATTCTCGTTCATAAGTATAAGATATATAAACTCGGCTATAAGTATACATAATCCTCAATATACAAGTCGTCACCACAAACTCATTTAATTTACCTCGATATGTGAATACAATCCCTCACTTGAAGTATATTCATCCATTTTCCTATGATGAATAGTCTCCCAAAAATACATATATATATATATTCAACATTTGGGATATCACCCAAAGTTTAGTGTAGGTAACAATTACTACACATTCCATATGTCTTCAAAAGGACATTCATGTCTCCAATACTAGTTTCGACTATTGATATATATATATATACATAACTAATAGTCTGTAAACCTCAACTTAGATCATTACTATTTCAAGTATTGGAATCCCAACGATTATATCCACACGATTCTATAATAACTATCTTGACTGGAATCTATGCTACCAATTATTCTAGTTGATAGTACAACCCAAACGTTCCCAATTTGGACTATGGTTCATTAACTCTCATAATTCCCCTAGTCTAACACTTCTGATTTACCCCTTAATTTATCATTTCTAAGGATAATGCGACTACTCTCTCTCATTGGTCCCCAAATTGTGTCTTTAATGAAATCCTATCCTTATAAGGATTCAATATAAATGTTGGCCTGGAAATTCACAACATTCCCTCGCAACTCTCTCTCTAGGAGTTCTTAACCTCACATCATATCTACACTTACTTTTGAACTATTATTAGGATTTCCAACCCCAAAGAGGTTTCCCCACAATCTCTATACACAACTCCAATACATACATGGATATAATTTTTCCCAATTATTCAAAGGAGTCCCCAAAATCATAATATGTGAGAAACCCCTTATATGTATCCAAAAACATATCTCTTACATCATAAAAGAAAGACCCGAATCTATAAACCCAACCAAAAAGGGTTAGAGATCATCCTAGAAAAATCCCCTAAAACAGCCCTGTTTCCGAATCGATTCGGCCTGGCCCGAATCGATTCGATCTCAAGGGTGAATCGATTCGCTCCAACTGCGAATCGATTAGGTCCAAAGGACCTGGGACTCTGTCTCAAACCGAATCGATTCGCCTTGGGTCCGAATCGATTCGGTCATGCAGACCTGCCAATTTTGTCTAGGCCGAATCGATTCGCTTAAGAGGCGAATCGATTCGGGTTTGCAGAATTTGGAAGGGTTCTTCTTCTTCATAGAAATCCACAAATTTTAAACCCTAAAATTTCTATTCTAACCTCCAAATCTTTATCACAACTTAATTCTAAGCCAATAAATCAACCCAAAGTTGATCCCAACCATTTCTACACCCTTAAACCCATAATTAAACATTGATTTCAAGATTAAACCCAAAAAATCTAGGTTTTGATATTTATACCCAAAAACCATTTCTTTAACCCCACAAATTATGATATAAAATACACAAATGACTTATTTAGCAAGATTAAACACTTGCCTCGATTTTATAGAGGTTGAATCGTCCTCGATGTCGCGTTTGGGCCGAAAATCTCCAAGCTTTTCTTCCTCGCTCTCTTCCTTTCTTCTTCTTTCCTTCTTCTTTTCTCTCTTCTTTCTATTTCTCTCTTTCTCAAATGAGAAGGCTTCATCTGTAAGCCTTTAAATCCCTTAAAACAATAAATCCAATTTTAAATGTTAATACACACTTTAAATGACTCGTTTACTCCAATTCGAGTCAAACTGACTTAAAAACATTCCGGAGCCGAAATAAAACTCAATGACAGTCATTTTGACTATCTCGACCCTTTCGGGATCGATGGTACCCTAAAAATCATCATCCGAAATACTTTAAAATGTCCTATATTTTTGGACCTCAATTCCAAATTTTAGAATTCTCCAATTTAATTAAATTTTATTTTCCCAAAAATTTAATTTCTCAGTCTAAAAAAAATCATGGGGTGTTAGAGTTAGATCCTATATCGATCAAACTACTAACGAGGAAACATTGTTTCAATTCGTTAGAAGGTCGTTTGATCCTGGTTTAAACGAGTTGGCTATCTCATTCGAACGAATGGAGTTCTCGTTCGAATGACAGGCCAATCTCATTCGAACGAGCTCCATTTCGTTCGAACAAGCCACCCTCCCTAAATAGTTTTTGCGAATTGTTTTGAAACCCTATAATTTTTATATATCTTGCATACACACTTGTGGAAAGGATTCTATACGATTGACCTTATAATCCCGAGGGATCACGACGGATAAAGAAAGAAGGCCGAAGGATGATCGATGGATACCAAGGATGGTACGCCACATGTGGACTGCTCTGGATTTGAGTGGTTTTCTTCAGAGGTTATGCGAAGACACTGTGCGTTCTACTTGTAAGTGTATCAAGTAGTCTATAAGTCAATAATTGTGTAAAACTCTCTAAGGTGTTAAAATATAGGTTTTGCCCTGAAAAGGATTTTTCTTTATTTATCGTGTTTGTATGCATGTTTGATTTGTTTGTCTTATCTATTCATCACCTAAATGCATGTCTTAGGTTAATAAGATAAAATTGATAAAGATATAAAAATATAATTCTTATTACCATCCTTGCCGAGCGTTTTCACTCGTTAATAAGTGGTATCAGAGCCAGTTACACCAAATTATAGGGTGATCCTTATATTTCAAAAAGTCTTTTCCAGCTGATACCAACTCTTAAAAGTGGTATTAGAGACGATTGCACTTAGTTATCGTGTAAGATCCTTGATTAGTGCTTTTTGGGGTGGTTTATTACTCCTCTCTCTTGGTTTGTTTTTCTCGATGGATTCCCATAGTGATGATGACTTAAATCTTTTGAATTTAAAGTTTGCTAAAAGAATTAAAATTTTAAAAAAAAAATAAAACTCTCGTTTTAAATCTGCTATGGAACTTTTGCAAACTGTTCAAACTCAAAGAGATTTCTTTCGTGAAAAACTTGTGGACATGGATCTTGATATTAATATTTTAAAATTGTTCAAGAAAGAAAGTGATGATAGAGTCCTATTTTTAGAGAAAGAATTATTGGGCTCTAAAAATTCTAGGGTTTGTTTATATGCCAATGAAGATACTGATAAATTAATTAATGACTATAAGGAACGTGAGAAAACTCTTAGGGATTAGTTTGCTTGCATGGATGAGGTGCGAGATAACCTTTTAGGAATGATTGAATATTTAAATAAAGATTACCTAAAACTTGAAGAGTCTAATTATTCGTTTGAGTCTAAAATTTTAAAGTTAAAAGATGATCTAAAAGACTCGAGTAATGTTGGTAGTGATGGTACTAACTTCCATTTTTGTAATGCTTATGTTGCTAAAGCAAAGGCCATTTTTTCTTTAGAGGATCAACCATATCCAAGGATGTTAGAAAAGATCAAACCTTAGGTAACATTCCTCGTGTTTACACATGTTCGCATTGTAGTAGGAAAGGTCACCTGGGGAGTTTTGTTATGATCTTGGAAGAGGTCCTAGGAAGTTAAAGTCTAGTATCCCATTAGTTTCTGAAACCCGTCTTGTTATATATACATCTATTTGGGTTAGGAAATCCATTTTGCAGAAGCTAATTGCTAGGTTGTTTAATTCTCACATGCTTACACATGACTCGTCACATGTTATATCTTATGGGTAATTGCTTGAATGATTTTGCTCGTCATACTCCAGTTGTGCTTCATGATATATTTTTTCTAGTGTCATGAAGTGTGTATCTTTTGTATTTTATTTTTCTTTTATTGAGTCATATTGAAAAAATACAAAAAGATTATTTTTTGATAAATAAAAAAAGACTATCAATTTTGTGTATTTTAATTTACATATTTGGCGTGGCATATTGGTGTGTTTGAATCTCTTTCACTATGCTACTTTCCATGTGACTAGGACATTTGGCTATGATTATAGATACTTAGAATGTTCTTTACCATGTTTGCATGGAGTTATATCTAAATTGATTTACTTAATGGATTCTACTTTATATATGCCTCCACACACACATGTACGAGCTTGTTGAATTCTAACTTCACGTGTATATTTGAGCTTTGTGAGATGTTTTTCCACCAATCTTATCATCTACATATGTTATGAGTGTGAGGGATTTGTGCATGTAAGAACCGTTGCCCGTGAGCCTTTATTGAATAGTTTATATATTAAGCAATGGAAAAGGGATACAAAAGACAAGTCGACTTTGCGTGCAAAGCCACCATTTGCATAAAAGTTCCCAATAAAAAGATTAAAGACAATAAAAACAAAAAAATTGCCAAAAAGGGTCCTATTTAGTTTTGTTTGTTTGATCATTGAAAAGAAATAGCTTCAAAATAATTGAGAATATAAAATATGCTATATGTTTATCTTTTGTGGGAGTTTAGTTACAGATCAAAGGGATTGCACAGTGAATCCTAGTTATGATTATTTTGTCATGATACTATTGATTTGTAGAATCATCAATATTCTAGGCTTATGTGCATTGTGCTTGTTTCATTCATAAAGTTCACTTTTATTTGTCACTTGAGTTTAAAGTTTTATGGTCAATTACAACTTCTTGAACACATTTAAGTGTTTGGGTTATAACTATTTTGTTTCTAGTTCACACCCATTCATTCAATCCCACACATGTTTATACACATCGATATTATGCTTGTGTGTCAAGTTTATGTGTTTGTGTCGTGTTTTGTGGTCGTTTAAACCTATATAAGTGTGTCGGATCGTTCTTTGTTATATTTTGCATATAGTATATATGGTATTGCATGTTGTATTTGTAAAATTTGTTTTAAGAAAAAATGAAAATTTTAAAAAATAGTTGGTTGAGTTTGCCTTTGAGATTATCATTACATGCACATGATTTCTATATTTTTGTGATGATATCTTCCTTTATACGTGATGCTTTAAAATTCATGCTTATGTTCCTACTCCTTTATTTATTTCATACAAAAAGGGGGAGAACAAATTAAGGGGGAGATTTGATGAGTTTGATTTATGGTGGAGAACATATTAAGTTTTATTTATGAGTTTTATTGTATATTTCAAACTGGATGTGTCAAAGTATATTACTTTGTCTCATGTGTGTAGGTACTTAAAGCGGAAATCAAGACACACTGGGTGAAGAAAAAAGTTGCCAAAGGGAAAAATAACTCGAGATTGATGACAAAGAGTCTTATGTCATTCCATTTCTAGGGTTTGGGAGGGTATTAGAATTTTTGTCATATGGAATTTTTTTTTTAATTTGAGGTTTGGTTATGTTTGTTTATTTTGTATTAGAATAGACAAAGGAGAATATTTGTAAGAGCAAAATTTCTGATATTGCTCATAGAATGGGCCTTTTTATATTTTAGGCATATTTGGCATATCCCGTTACAAATGATTACGCACCGTCACGACAAACCGAACTCGAACATCTCAACGATTGAAGACTTCCATAAATCCCACAAAGGTATAAATCTTTTAGGAGTTTAAAATTATTCATAAAGTTATTTGGGATGTTTATATTTTTATTGAAAATGGAGGCTAGAATTTTTAAAGTTTTTTTAAAAAATAAATTTTATTTTTAACCTCGTTCAAATGAGATCATAGTCTCCTTTGAAAGACTTTGAGATGTCATTTTAAGGGTCGTTAGATCCTATATTGAACGAATTACTAATGAGGCAACACTATTTCAATTCGTTAGAAGGTCATTCGATCCTTGTTCAAACGAGTTGGCTATCTCGTTCGAACGATTGGAGTTCTCGTTCGAACGACAGGTCAATATCGTTCAAATGAGCTCCATTTTTATTGGAATTAGCCGCCACTTAAAATTTTGTGTCAAGTCTATAAATACATGTTTCGACTCCAAATTTTTTAAGACTTTTGCCAAAACGTTTCCTATATATCTATTGCAAAAGTTTTAAAAAATCGTGTTTATAAAACACTTTTGATTTACAACACACATCCCCAAATAGTTTTTGTAAATAGTTTTGAAACCCTAGAAAGTTTATGTATCTTGCGTACACACTTGTGCAGAGGATTCTATACGGCTGACCTTGTGATCCCAAGGAATTATGACTGATAAAGGAAGAAAGCTGAAGGTTGATCGGTGGATACCGAGGGTGGAACACTACATGTGTACTGCTCTAGATTTCAGTGGTTTTCTTTAGTCCCTGCGCATTTTACTTGTGGGTATATCAAATATTTTATTAGTTGATATAGTCTAGTAAAAATCTCTAAAATGCTGAAATATAGGTTTTCCCTGAAAAATGAATTTCCTATATTTGTCGCGTTTGTATGCATGTTTGATTTGTTTATCTAATTTATTCATCACTCAGATGAATTGTAATAACCCGCTTAATTAAATACCAGGTGGCCAATCCTTTACCCAATTAAATCTAATTATTCAGTTGGCTCATTCATAGCATCACTGTCGGAAAAATAATTTTCTTTCTTTATTAACCACTTAGTAATCAATTAAGCTAGTGTTAAAACTTTTAATTTTAATTTTAAATAAAATTCCTTTTTAACAATACCAACAATTTAACATATAATTCAATCCACCAAAGTGAATAATAAATAGTAATCATCACTAAATGTATCCAAAACCAACATAAGTAAAACTAATGACTGAGATAGAATGAAAATGACTATAGAGTAAAGGAATCAATAGAATGATGCGTCTAATGCAAGGTCCACCCTCCAAAGCATCCATAGCAAATAAATATATGATCCTCTAAGTTGGGCATACCTGTGGCTAGACACCTGATATGGAATATACAAGAGGGAAGAGAATATGCACGAGAAAACGGGTCAGAGCCCGATTGTAAAAGATTTTAAAAACAGCAAGTGAATAAATGATACAATTAGCAAATATTATATACATGTTAGATCCTCGGACTCTCACTTGAGATGCTCACCTCTCAACTAGTGTGCACGCCTAACGTATACCCAAATTATTTTAGTTACTACTCTCATTTTCACTAGATTATCTCATTATATCAACTGACCATAGCCCTTATCTTTCCCCACGTATTTCCTTCACAATACATGTAATAAATAAATATATTAATTCAATTCTCAATATAATTAAGTGTTCTCATACTTAATTAATTTCAGATTTCACTATCTTTCATGTCTACTCAATTCACACAGTAAATAGCATATATATATATATATATATATATATACAATACTACACCCCAAGATACAGCTGCGGTGCATGCACTACTCTGCTATCATGCCCGGGTACATCTCGTCATTGTACAAAGGACCATTGGTTCAGTATCTCACTCAAACCATCATCACAAACCACACGAATTGGAGGCGAATATAGTTCCAAGCCTATGGGCTACTCACATCTCTACGCACTCATATGACCGCCATCACTATCATTATCACAGATAGCCCGAACCTAGGTTCTATATTCTGAGGCATAAGTCAAAAATTCCCCCAAAGGCTCATCAGGATATGACTGTCCTCAACGTGCAAACCTCTCGTTGATAGCAAGTAGGCTAGGTATGTCATACACATAAATCATCATATAGGTATACACTCAGCCTATATATATCAACAATAGGGCATAAGCACATCCCATATTACAAGTCTCATACGTAGTATACTTATATCTCGAATATCCTACGTATCATGGTATTTTAAACGTCAATTATATTATAGGTATTCGCTCCACCTATGTATATATATCAACAAATGGGTATACTCTCATCCCATATACAAATTCCACACGTAGTATATTTCAACTTTATCCCATAAACTAATAATTCACATTTTATTCACATTTCTCATTACTCCTAACATCTCTTATTAACCGAGAGGATTGAATTAATTATTCCACTAGCTACCTTCAACTCATACTTATTGGTCCAAAATCCAAATTCATTATAAAAAGCCCGAATTTTATTTTAATTCCCAATAATCACTTCTTCTTTTTTAAGTTACAATTTGCCCAGAAATAAAAATTACAATTTTGAGGCTTTCCTGCTCCGATTTTGAAAAAACTTAAAACTAGAAAGTTGTGCAGAACGTGATTTTATACAAAAATACTTGAGCACACTACCAAATTCCGCTTAAAACAGTCCTAAAATTATCATACAATATTCGTCCTTTTTCTACATATTTCTACCTACGGGTTATAACATAATTTATCCTCAAAACCTCCTCCAAATGATCCCAAACTCCTTATTATTCATCCCAAATGATATACCCAAATATGTACATAATTTATAACATCAAATCATATCAAAATCATCATGGAATTTCGATGAATCATATTAATCTTATTTTAAATTCAAGAAAATCTACATTATAGAATTCTTTCATAATAACACATATAAACTCCAAATTCCCTCATCAATTAAACCCAAAATTTCATGGTGTTAATTCTAATTTCATCACAGGAATAATCCTAAATAATTTCCATTTCAAGAATTACATCAAAATCATCAACTTTTCATCTTTGATTTATAGTTTTTATGGATATTTATTCCTTCTAATTTAAGATTGATATTATACTCACTAATTGGAATAAGAATTACACTTGCCTTAAGGTGTAGGTCTGATCCTTTGGTGAAGATGTATGTAGAATACTTCCTGCTCCTTTCCAATCACTTTTCCGATGGTGATGCAAGGTGGTACAACCCTTGGTTTGCTCTCAAAACCCCTCCTCTTCCTAGAATTCTCTTCCTTCCTCTCCTTAGTCTTTTGGTAAATGATCTCTTGGTTTAACACACTCTAATCTTAAATAATAAAACTCCAATCACGTAGGTACTATTCACCTTCCTCAGAAAATGACCAAAATACCCCTCTGAGGTGTCCTTTTGGTTCCCAATTGACCCTAGACCCAAATCAAACCCCCGAGTAGACTTTTCTGCCAATTTGGACCCTTTCGAACTGATTGGCGCAGTCAAAACGACCATTTGAATGACTTAAAACTAATTTCTCTTTTTTTCCCTTTTAATTTAATTCCGACACAACTCACACGCACATCCCGGCGCAATTTCAATCATTCGCGTATTATCTACTCGCGACCATATAATCATATATTACTTTTTATCACTACGTAATATTCAATATAAATCACCTATTAATTTATTCTCTAGTAATATTGAATCCGGATTAATTCCAATTACTATTCATAATTAATTTCAATTAATTCTCATTTTACTTTCAATTAATCCTATTTTAAAAGTCATTAAATTATGGGGTATTACATTCATGTCTTAGGTTAATAAGATAAAATTGATAAAGATACAAAATAGAATTTTTTTTACCATCCTTGTCATGCGTTTTCATGCATTAAGAAGTGGAGCATTATTTCGCACTAACATAGTGCATAATTATTCTCTAGTCAATTGTTCTAATTTGATAGTTGTAATTCTTTCAAAAAGTTAAAATTAATAAATCTCTATGTATTCAACCCATGCTTATGATCAATATTCTATAATAGTTCATGAAGTTGCGGCATTTTATAAATTGACAAACATCCATCGTGTCGAAAGTTCATTCCATGTCAGCTACGTGCATCTCGGCTTTTAAGCTTTTTGTTAACATATCATCTACATATACTTCCATGGTATTACCAATATGATCTTTGAATATCTTATTGACCAACCTCTGGCAGGTTTCCCCTGCATTTTTCAAGTCCAAAGGCATTACTTTATAGCATTGTGTTCCTTTACCAATGATAAAGGAAGTCTTCTTAAAACTTTCTTTGTACATGGAGATCTGATTTCTTTGTACACAGATATCTGATTGAACCCCGAGTATACATCCCTAAAGCTCATAAGCTCATGTTCGGCTGTGGCATCAACCATCTGGTCAATCTGAGGAAATGGAATGTTATCTCTTAGGCATGTTGTATTAAGGTCTATGAAATCCACGCACATCTTTCACTTCTCATTCTGTTTTGATATAATGATGATATTAAAGAGACATTTCGGGTATTAGACCTCTCTAATGAAGTCTGTTGTTTGCAACTTCTTAACCTCATCTTGGATCACCTCGTATCTATCTCTGGCAAAGATTCAGGGCCTCTGCTTTGCTGACTTAGCATCCTTGTCTTTATTAATCTGATGGCAGATAACTTCGTGATCTATCCCCGACATATCCCTGTAGCTCCATAAAAATATGCCTTGTCTTTCTTTCAGGAGCTTTATCAATTCCTTCTTCACTTTAGCTCTAAGGGAAGAACAGATTCGAACGGGTTTTTTCGGCTTGTTATCATTGAGGACAATGGATTCTACCTCCTTGATAGGTTCCCCCTTTTAAGCTTTCTCTCGTCTCATGGATCAAGGGCGGCAATGTTATATGATGTCGTCTTTCTCTTATGAGCCTCTCTTTCCTCGATAGAGGTGAAATAACATTTTCGAGCTTTTACTTGGTCACCTTGCACTTCCTCTACTCCATAGGGAGTAAGTAATTTCATCATCTGGTGCACGGTTAATGGCACGACCTCAAACTCTTTCAGAGCCATTATTCCCCAAATAATGTTGTAGGCCGAGAAAATATGTTCGTCCATCACGAAGGGCTAACTTTTATGGTTAAGCATCTCGACCAAGTCCCGACATAAACATCCATCTCGTAGACTCCTAAAGGATGGACCTTTTATCCACTAAAGTCGATCAAGGGTTAATAATACGGGACCAATCTCTTATTGCTCATCTTGAGGTCCTTTAAATAATCCCAGAACATTACGTCGGCAAAGCTAACCCCGTCGACCAGAATATGAGACACATCATAGTCGTAGACTCGCATACTAATGATAAGAGGGTCCTTGTATGTGGCCAGTATTCCTTTGAAATCCATTCTTGAGAATCCTACAACTAAATTTTCCATGTCAAACTTTTTTATCTTGCTCGGCTTTGTTCCAGTCTCGTCGGAGTTAACCTCAAACCTTTTGGGGATTGTATTTATTTCAACCACATGAGCCTTTCTATCTGTCTACTCAGTCCCCCTACCGGCTATTCCTCCGCATATCGTCTTCACATCAAAGGATATCTTGCATAAAGATCCCATCGGTGATGGGATTTTTGCGGGGATATCGGATCGTCATCACAACTGTCGTCAGACTCTTCTTCATTCTTGTTTTCCTGTACTTCCTTTCTTGGTTTGTTATCCCTTTTTCTGTTGTATCTTTTTCGTCCTTCATTTTTTTCGTCACTATTGTCCACATATTTTCTAATCTTCCCTTGCTTTAATAGATTCTCTATCTTGTCTTTGAGGGTGAAGCATTTGTCTATTGTATGGTTGTGGTCCTGGTGGAACTCACACCACTTATTTTTATTTCTCTTTTAGGGAGGAGATTTACGATTTTCAAGTCATTTAATCTCTCTATCATCCTTAATCTTGTTCAGGATTAGATCCGGGCTTACACTTAGTGGGGAATACCTCGCAAATTTATCATCATTTGACATTTTCTTCCCTTGTTTATATTTTCTCTGGTCGGACTTACCATTACCAGTTTCCTTTATGTCCCCCCTCTTAACCGTCATAGACTCCTTGGTATTCGTGATTCTCCCAAGCGCATCCCAAAGTTCTGTCATGGTTTTTGGAGGATCCTCTCAGAGATTCCATAGGAGTTTTCCTTGTTGCAGTCCACTTATAAGGGTTGTTAGACCTCCATTTTCTCCTTATTATAGCGAGATATTTACTCCATCAAGGGTTCATTCTTTCCTTGACATTCAAGAGATGTGTTACACTTTTTTGTGGCTTCATGTCAAAACAAAAATTATGAATAAACTTCTCTGCTAACTATTTAAAATTAGCTGCAAAACCTCTCGATAGTCCAGTATACCATTCATGTGCAGTGCCTGTGAGAGTACTTGAGAAAGCTCGACACTTTAACTCATGAGGTGTTGAATAAATGTCGGTTGTCGATTGATACATTTCAATTTGATGAATTGGATTCATACTTTTGACGTTCTTTGATGTTATGCTTACTGATTTGAACTTGGCTATGTATGATAACTGACAATCCTCGGCATAAAATATTGAGCCCTCCACGTACCCTCAATGGCTGGGGTCATGGCTTTTGATCAGATTGTCAATATTATTCTCCAGTCTCTTAATGGAATTATTTTAGGATTTTTCCTATGCCACCATGTTGTATCCATCCCCCTCAATCACATTGGCTTCAAGGGTCGGCTCATAACTGACAGTTCTCTACCGATTATTGACCTCTTTGTGATTCTCTTTTCCTCAACCTTATCTTGGCCTCTCATCTTTATGTAACTATTTCCCCTTGTGCCACCAACACTGCGAGAGCAAAAGTGCTAGTTTCACTCTGCCTCGACTCTAGGGTCGAGGCGATAAAAAGTTGATCATCTTCTCATCTCGTTAAACATAGAGCCTCTCTAATGGCTCTTAGGAGTGTACTAGATGCTCTTACCGTGGTAAGTTGGTGTCGGTGTTCCCCTAGGATGAATGGTGTCGCCTGAAACTTTGTACCTCTCCCAGTAGCCTTCCTCATCATAGGCTTGGTCATATAAGCATCCTTGAACCTACTATCCAAGGCATAAATGTCTTTGATCGTTGAAATACATCCGCATATGGTGGTGTTCTTCCTCTTTAACTGGGGTTCGGGGTGGTCTCCTTATCACCACATCTGCCACCTCTCTGGCTGTCGAAGCTATGACATTCACCGTGGGATCATCAGGGATTCTACCTATCATGCTATGGCTGAAGGCCATAAACTGTTGTTGCATTTATCGTTGACTCGCTACAAGGGATCTCAAAATTGCCACTACGTCGGCCATTTCAGACTATTGTGGCAGTTGATTGGAGCCAGCCCCGATATTGCATGGCTGATCAATTGCCATCTCAGGTGGAAAATACCAAATCAGTAAAGATGAAAATAAAAAAAATAACAGGAAACTAGAAATGAGATGAAGTATAGAAAGCTTAAATTATACCAACTCAAGCTCTTTCAATTATGCTCCATCTCCATCAAGGGTGGACCTGGATCACTAACATAAGAAAGAAGGAGAGTGCCCTATCTAAGAAGAAGAAACTCAGTATCTTCCCATAGACGATGCCAAAAATGATGATACAAAATATCACCTTAAGATGTTCTCAACTCATTTCCTAGGTCTGTGAATTCATGGTGGATTGATACATCAACATATATGTATAGAAATCAAGTAAAAGAGATGAGAGATAATGAAATTATTAGTGTTTTTAAGTGGTTCGAACTTAGCTTATGCCCACTGTGCAAAGTGAGAAAAGTATTTCACTATAAACATGGGATGGAAGCCATTGAAGGATTATAAGTCCTCTCCCTTTCTATCACCACAAGTATACTTTAACAGAATAATAGTAGGTTCAAAAAGATCAATCCTTTAAGAAGATGAAGTGGTATCCTTTTTCTAGTGTTGGTGGTGCGCAATGTCAACCCCTAGCATGTAGCCTCTGTGCATGAGGTAGATGAGCCAATGGGAGAGTGATAGTTGTATAACACATGAGTAATCCATAATGATGAAATATTCCCCCCACTTGGGGCTGATTACTACAATAATTTTTGCCACGTGTTCCATTATTACCCAAACCATATCTTCTACGCGAGTTGGTGGTATCGGCTCAATGAGGTCTCGACGGGTCGAGACTGGTGAGGCATCATTTAACGAAGACGTGGCTGAGACTGGCATCTGACTCCCAGTAAGTATGACCGATGATGGGACTTTCAACCTAGTGAGGGCGTACAAGGTCGATACAAGCTAGGGTCAATAAACGATGGATTCGTAACCTAAATCTAGTAGTGATCTTGATAAACCAGTAATGGGTGTCTCTAAGAGTAGGTCTTGGAGGCGGAGGTGAGTTGTGATGGGGGAATGCAACTAGATTAAGTCTCATCCAAATGAGGTCATACTTAAGTATATAAAATATTTGATAACAAATCAAAAACACACAGACTCGTTTGAACAAACATTCACCTCGTTCGAACGATGTACTTGATCTCGTTCGAACGATTTCTATTGAAACTTTGAATGGTATTCTAGAGCGAACCCAAAAGGTGATGTTCCATATATCGTTCGAATGTGGGAACATCGTTCTAATGACCTACTGAATCTCGTTCGAATGACATGTCAGTTTCTTCTAACGAGCCAGCGAGATTTTCAAATTTTCTTTAAAAATATTTCGAAACTTTTAAATACAAACTCTTATAAAATGCCCCATGAATATTTGAAGTCTTATCAAACCACCTCATAACTCTTCTTCGATAAAGTTATGATGAATGGTCTTCAATATTTTCTAATGTCACCAATGTTTCTTCTCTTTGAAGACTTGAGAACGGCCGTGAAGGTGCCGTAGGCTGTAACGGGATAAGCCAAATAAAAATATAATGAACAATTATAAATTTTTCTTTTACAAATCTCCCACTCTGTCTATTCCAGGATAAAACACAAATCGAAGTCAAAATTAAACCCTAATACTAATACAACTAATGCCCTCCCAAAGCTAAACACAAAAATGCATAAATGTATAAGTCTTAAATTGAAAATATCTTCATCTTGTGTGGTCCATGAAATCATCATTAAGGAAAACGACCTACACACGGGACAAAAAGAGAAATATCGTGACGTGTGCAAGTTTAAAGAAAAAAATAAACTCTCCCTCAATTTGTTCTCCCTTTTTTGTACGTAATAGACAAAGGTTTAGGCATTAAGCATGAATAACAAACATCAAAGGTGTAGGAAAGTTGAAGAATCATACCACCTATTTTTGAAAATTTTCAATTTTTTCAAGTATATAAAAAATCAAGTAAATGTATAAGAAGTACATATAGGTACAAATACATCACACCATGGAATAACACTAAAATATTCCAAACATGAAAGGGTATTGTAATGTGTAAACATTTTCTATATGCAAATCAACATAGGCAATCATAACATCGGCGCACGAAGTTATTGAGATACTTCTAAAGAAAGAACTTAATCTCGATCTAAGGTGTAGGAAAGTTGAACAAGATGATATTAACTCGACTTATGCAACATGCCATGAATTTAAACGCTTCTCAAGTTAATAACGCCAAACTATTTAATATTTTTGAAGAGAGTCCATTGTGCAAGCCCACTGATCTTCAACTTTATAACACCCTTAAAATCTCACATATTTAAGATTTCACTCTCAAAATTTTGAAGATATCATAATATTCATGTGTAGCGAAGCATCAATAAAATAAAAAATGGCCTTGCCACTTCTGTTTTTGTGTGTCCTTAATCTTTTAGGTTATTTTTGTAAATGGTAGCTTTTGATGCAAAAGGATTTTTTCTCTTTCGTACCTTTTTTCCATTGCTTAACCTAAATTAATTTTTCGAGAAACGAAATTTGGGCAATGGTTCTTACAAGCACAACTTATCTCTAGTACATTTGGTTCGTTATTAAAAACTACTAAGATGAGAACACCGTATTCATCACGTGATAAGCAAGTAAGATGTACAAAAAGCCCGTACATATGTGCAATAAAGATAATAATAATTCTAGCATGAAGAAAGTAATCATCAAGGAAAAATGAACCGATAGCCAAGCATTATTCAGCACACCAAAGAAATGAGGCCACGTCTCAAAACACCAAGAAAATGTTACATGAATGGATGAAATGTAGGGGTGATTCGAATATCTTAAATTCACATCCATATATGGTGCAAAATAAAATACAGAACTCTTTTGTCTTTTTCAAAATTTTTATCAAAAATAAAATCATTTTGAATTTTTTAAACTTTTTCTTAAATTCGAAAATCTTTTTGGATTTTTTAAGATTTTTCAAAGAAAAGCATAAATATATATAATCATATAAATATAATCTAGCAATAGGGAAAAATTATATGAATAAGATACTCACCTTACACTAGATAGAGTACCCAAACTCGATCATTGGTCGAGAAGCGTTCTCAACAAGAATATGCATCCTTTGAAATTCCTCCACTAAACTTTGCGAAGTTTGGACCAAAAACTCTACTTTCTCTTGAAAACTCTCAAAACATATATGATCGCATATGGGTGCGTGAGTAGAAACATGTGTGGGATTGCATGCGGTGACATGTGTGAACTCATGTGGGAGCATATCGGGGAACCCGCATGTGATAAACTCTTCCAAAATTAAAACAAAACTTCCTAAGGTGAACTTTTGTTTGCAATGGGAACAAACATAAACAAGCTTGGGTTTATCTCAATTAAAACATCGAGTACATTCTCTCCTTGGTAGGTTAGGTATAGACACATAAGGATCCATCACAAAATTGAGAATCGGTTCAGGTAAGGCATTGGAAGTGGATGCACTGTCGTAACCTATTCCTTGCCTCTCATTAAAACTTAACACAGAACTGAGGAACATCTTTTCAACTTTCTTAGACGTATCCTCTAAAGCTACCTTGACCTCCCGGGCACGTTCGAGATCTTTCTTAACTCAGGATGTATGAACTTTAAGTTCTCACGAGTCTCCAATGAAGCTTGAAGATCTCTCGTAAGACTAGCCATAATGTTGGTCAAATCGGTATTCTCCTTACCAACCACTATCAATTGCTCACATGTTGACTCATCGACACCTCACACTCTCAACACTTTCACCTCCTTCTCTAAATAAAACAAACTAAAAGTCAAATTCCTATTTTTCTTTTTGGGTCTCAAAGACTCTTTGTAAAGTTCGTCGTAGGTGCGTTAAAGTCCACACTCTCCCCCACTTAAATTCTCCTCATCAATCTCATTCTCTCCATAATGGTTCAACAAATTATCGAGTCTATCATGTTTAAAAATGTCCTCACCTGCGTGGGATGAACTCGAAGTACTAATGTGATTGGATATGAATGCAAGACACAGTTCATTTGGTGATTCATCCACGGAATTCGCCAACTTGATGTTATTATCATTGGGAGTGTATTTATATGAAACCTTATCTTTACTTTGTCACTTTAGTCTAGTAGCACACTTAAGGGCTTTGTGTCCTTCCTCCATACATTCAAAACATCTCACTTGATCATTCTCTCAAACATTATCGCCCTCATTGACATTTTTATTTTACTCAAAACTCTTATTTTCTTTGAAAGAATTTTCTTTGTTAAATTTGAGAAACTTTTTGAAATTTTTCACAAACAAGACAAGATCATTAAGTTCAAAATCAAACTCAGATTCAGAGTCAAAAAAATTTTCCTTTTTCTTTTTAGACTCAGATTTTAAAGCAATCCCTTTTTCTTTCAGCTTTTGAATTTCAGGGAACACATCGATTTCATAAGTTTGAAAGTCTCCTACGAGTTATTCTAACCCAAGAGTATCTAAAATTCCCAACGAATTAAGAACTGTGACTTTAGGGTTAAACAGAACGACAAGGATCCCAAAATATATTTCACAACTCTCATATGAGGAATTCTTTAACCCAAATTAAAATTAGAATTGACTATATCAGATAATCTAGCATAAAATTCGTCAAAAGTCTCAGATTCTAGCATAGTGATAGTTTCAATATTAGTGGCGAGATTTTGTGTCTTAGAATCTTTCACAGAGTTTGTACCCTCATGAGTAAACTGAAAGGTATCCCCCGCTTCTATAGACGTGGAGCACGTCATGATGCAACAGAACTCGTCAGAGGTGATGGCTCCAGAAATTATACCTAAGTCGCGGGAGTTAAAATTACTCCACTTAAAATCGTCCTATTTCCAAGGAGAGACAAGTTTTAAGAATTTTGACATCGTCATGAGTCATAGTGGGTGGTGTCCACCCTCTTTCATAGATAAGCTAAACTTTTTCGTCAATCGACTTCAGTGCCGACCTTATTCGAACTTTCCAATAAGCATAATTTGACCAATAAAAAATAAGTAGCATATTATAAAAAATATCCATATGATCACAAAATTTACATATCACAAAATAAATTAGTATAGCCCTCTCTGATACAAATTTGAAAAATTAGTATTCAAAATGAACTGAAAAAAAAATCAGGATCGCATGATAATTTCGTGCAAGCTGCTATAATATCAATTTGAGAAAGCGTGAAGAAGCTTACATGGATTTGCTTGTATCTTAAGCTTGACACACAAATTCACCTTTTATCAAATTTTATCTTGTATTAATTTAAAGTGAACATGCAAGATAAATTGAAGCTAAATTCCAAATCAAAACAAAATGAAAAAGAAATTGAGGAAAAATCCCTTTCGGACAAAACCTTTAATTCAGCACTATTTAAGATAAGACAAACACTTAAAGACTTACAAACTACTTATAGATACACTAAGTATAACACGAAGATGCCTTCAAATATTCAACAAAAAATGATGAAGTTCAGCACCACACAGAATATGCAGATCTTACCTCGTTATCCACTAATTAGCCTGAGTAATCACAATTCTTTTCTTATTCAGTCGTAGAACCTCAACTCCATAAATTAGCAATAGAGAATATCTCTACAAGGATTTAAATCTTTTGACTGTGATCTTCTTGATTTGGTAAAGTGATTTTCGGAGATTCAAAGGGTTTGGATGAAAAAATTATAAAGTTTGATCACAAAAAAAAACTCTTATAAGGCTTCTTTAAAAATCTAATCCCGCGTCTCTATTTATATGGAAAGTTGTTACAAAAAGACAGGGATTAAAGATTTGGAAAATATTTAATGAACTTGTTCGAACAAATTGCCACCTATATGAACGATGTACCTGAGCTCATTTAAACGGTTTTCAATGAAACTTCGAACAACATTTCAGAGCAAACCCAAAAGGTGACATTTCAGATCTCGCTCAAGCGTGAGAACCTCGTTCTAATGACCCACTGAATCTCATTCGAACGACATGTAAGTTCGTTCTAATGAGCCAATGATATTTTCAAAAATTCTTTTAAAAACAATTTGAAAACTTTTAAATGCAGCCTCTTATAAAATACCCCTTGAATATTTATAATTTTACCGAACCACCTCATAACTCTTCTCATGTAAAGTTGTAACAAACTATCTTAAATCTTTGCTAATGTCACCAATGTTTCTTCTCTTTGAAGACTTGATAACGGTTATGAATGTGCACTGGGGTGTAACGGGATAAGCTAAATAAAAATAAAATGAGCAATTATAAATTTTGTTCCTATAGATAGGTTTATCATTTCATGATTCGTAGAATATTGAAACACCTTATGATATCTAAAAAATCATGAGTGAAGAATTGGTTAGGGTTATAACTTTGATTGTCTGATGATATCTTTAAGAAATTTAATAGTATCCCTTCTTTGTGCTTGCGTGAAGATGCCACCTGTAAAATAAATTTGAACATAGAAATTGTCTCAAATATATCAATTTATCCAAAATTGGGTTACGCCAATGTTAAGAGGCAAAATGTTCTAACCATTTATTTTTTATATGAGAGGTGGAAAATGGTGGTAGAAAATGATCCTAAAAAGGGTGTTGGAGATTTTACTTGAGTCGAAGTTTTATGTTAGTTGTTTTGTGAATCGTTATCTTAATTGAATTTAAGCTTGGACCTTTCTATCAACGGTTATTATTTTTTTTTGTTTTTCACAATCGATATATGATCTTATGATCTTGGTTAATTCTCTCATCATGTCATTGGCCTTTTATATATATTCTTTTCTTAATTATGAACATCGGTCATAAAACTCAAAATTGGTAAACGTGAAAATATTGACTATATTTTCACTTATTAAATAAGGCATTGGCATTGTTCTCCAATTTCATAATGTCATTGCGCCATGTAAAACCATTAATAAAAATAATTTTGTAGAAGAATCAATTCATATCATTAGCTTTGCTCCGTATTCTCTTTTCCTCCCATGTAGTATATTTTGCACATTTCTTCGATGACTTCATTAGTTGTATACCTTTCTGTAAACTGATTTTAATATTTAATGTTATCATATACGTAGAGACTCATATAGTTTAAATAATTTTGTGTTTTATTGGGGATATCATGTGTTTTTAGTGAAAAAATTGGTTTAGTATAAACTTGCTAAATTTTAGTCTTAATTTTCCATAGTCTTGATGTTATTTATTCATGTCTTTAGAGTATATGATGTTACCTTTGACTTTGATATTGATTAAAAAATTCCATATTTGTTGATATAATAGTTTATACATTTGGAATAAATATGCTACATTATTTCTAAATGTTGTTTTAATCATCTTTGTCTTGATTATTCGTTTCCAAGATGCTAGGATAAATTGTACTATATATATTATGTATCCAATATCCATGGTGAATGCTAATTATTGTAATATCCACACTTAACCTTTGGAGGTTTCTTATACATATTTATCTTGTCATGAGTTATCATTTGGTATATAGGATTATGTTTATGGTTTGAGTTTTAGGATTGGATTGCAGAATATTAAGTGGTACAACTGGTATATTTTATTATCGTATACTCTTTGCTCATTCTGTTTAACTTGATGCTTAATAAATTTTGAGTATTTATGTTAAAATATTGATGATGATTTATCTATACTTGTCTGGTTCTATTATCAATGATCATATGTGCTAAAATATTGATGATGATTTCTGTATATTTGTCTTGTTATATTATTATAATTGATCATATGTACCTTTATATGTTATACCACGTTACTCATATCTCGTATTTCTATCATCTATTTATAATTATGGTGTTACATATCATTTTTTCCACGCTATAATCTTATTTGTAGACACACAATCTTCGGCACCCTAAGCGTCTCCTTACGACCCTAGCACTCATCCATCCACCATAAACCAAGAGTCATACTCTGAATATTGATCTCGAGGCCACCGAGCACTCCCAAGCGATCCTGGTCCCCATTTAACTTCGTTTAATGGGCCCACTCGAGAGAAATATCAATGAATATTCTAAGGGCTCTGAATCCCCTTTCCAACGATATTCCCCGTGTGCGATTCTGCCTTACGGTTCGGATGAACAATCCGTTTTTACTACCAAAATTAATATGGAGGCCACTGGGCGCTCTTTTGACTCCAGTCAACTCTCCCGCTTGAGAAAAATCTCATGATTCTTCAAAGGGCTCTGAATCCCCTTTCTAACAGTCCCCCATGCACGATTATGACTTACGGTTCAGATAAATAATCCAATTTATATCGAAAACTGATCTAGAGGCCACTGCACACTCCCGGGCTCTATTTGACCCTGATCAACTCGCTAGCCTATGATAAACTGGTTGAAATCTCAGCAGACAATAAATGCCCTTTTCAACGGTTCTCCCCATTCATAAATCAACCTTAAAGTACAGACGAACGACCCGTTTTACTTCAAAGGGTCACCGGGCACTTCTGGGCCACGATTGACCTTGGTCAACTATTCAAATCAAACGAATCTGAATGAAATATCTAAGGGCTATACATACCTTTTCCAATAGTCCATCCCAAGTGTGAAAATTGGCCTTATGGTTCAGACTCCGTTCTCCTCCGAAAACTTCATGTCCAATGACTAACGAGCTCTTCCGAGCCCTGTTTGACCTCGGCTAACTCTCGAACCCGGGAGTGGATCAACGAATTACTAAAGGTCTCTTAATACCCTTTATAACGGTCTATCCCATGTGCGATTCTAACTTATGATTCGCGTTTTACGCCCATTTTTTTGAAAAATCTGCCCAGACTGTCGAATGGCACCCTTAGGACCCAGCCTATCGGCAATGTGCCTGAGGTGATGTGCCTGAGGCAAGTCCATGGGTATACCGATTGGCATCCCCCTGGACCTATAAATATAGGCCATGACCTCACATTGAAAAGTACCCCTGAATACCCCTCTCAGCAATTCAGAGGACATTCTCAAGAATTTAGAGTTGTTCCCTTTCCTAAAAAACCCATTTCTCACATTCCATTCCATCGTTTCCTTACCTTACTTGGTAATATCTCCCCACCTCTCTATATCACCATTGCAATATCAACATATCTACATTCAAGATCAACATTAATCTTCCATAAGGAGGTCCAATTCTCTCATTTTTATCTAAATTCTCTTATTTTAGTATTATTTGCTTTATTTCTACATTAGTATTTCATTCCATTACTTCGCATATATTAATCTCAAACCTTTATTAGTAGTATTTGCACATACTCTATTTTTATAAAAAAAAATAAGAAGAAAAGGAGAGTTTATCCATAAATTCCAAAAGAGGGATCTTTCATCTCACATTTTCTCACTCTTAAAACACATTTTTCACACACACATAAGAGAAATCCCCCGTTTGGATTTATGGATTGACCCCACCCTATGTTATCTTTGAACTACATGGATTTTAATGCCTCTTGGACTGCGTAGGCACCTTGGGTAAATCTCGAGATTCGAGTCCTCTTTTAAGAGTGAGAAAATGTGAGGTGAAAGGTCCCCCCATTTGGATTTATGGATTGACCCGATCCTATGTTATCTTCAAACTATGTGGACTTTGGTGTCCCTTGGGAAATGTAGGTGTCTTGGGTAAATCCCAAGATTCATGTCCTCCCTTATGTACATTTGCTATATTATTTATATTATATATTCTTAATGGATGTTATATTCGTATATGCTTATGTTTTGCCCGATATATGCAATCGTTCTTCCATAACGACTTAGGATTTGGCAAACACTCATATTATATTTTTAATTACTATTTTCGGAAACACTTCTAAGGATGAATTCACTCAGTTCTTTTCCATGACACGAGTTGAACGATTCCATTCTCTATTTATATTATGCACATAAGCACACACTTCACGGAGTCTAACAGAAGAAGATTAACACATGCCCATGAGAGACCTAAAGGGGAGATGGGTTCTTAACACCTTTCCATTCCGTAACTTAGTCCCCTAACCTTTGAACTACTTGGTCTCACATGCATCGATATTATCCTTGATGTCGTTCTCTCGAGGAAGCAACATTTCGTTTGCCTATTTTGTACAAAATAAGCAAACAACTACATCTCTACACATGACCCCACATTGATGATGACCAAGCGCCCTGAGAAAAAAGGGGCGCAACCCCATGCGTGACTCGAGATGGCCACAGTGGCGACTTCATTGGGGATTGCATTTTAAGAGGACTAGACTCTATATCTGCATGAGTGTTATTCTTTTCTCCATGTGTGTGTATGCACCTGCCTATATGTTCTTTTTACTCCTTTATTTACTTTTTGTACACATATACCTAATTATTATATCAATCTTATGTGTGTGTATATATATATCACTTTTTCACTCACTTATACACTTCACACACTTGTATATATTCTTTATGTACACTTCACATACTTACACTTATAGTTTCACTTCTACTCACATGCTTCACACACCACTTAGAACATCCATGTTTAGGCTTCACTAGCACACACCCACACTTATCACACTTGTATATATCTCCATATTCACCAACACATATCACACACCACTTGCAGATGATCCATGTATAGGCTCACTACCATACACACTCACTTGTAAATAATCACATGTCAATCACTCACATGTATATGCATAGTATAGTCTTCATGCTTCATGCTCGATTTACTTTTTAAAATACTCGTATATGTTCCCTCATTAGTGTAGTACTCCCTTTACTCATAATGAAAATAAAAAATAAAAAACACTCTCTCTCCATAACGTACTAATTAAGACTCAAGGATTTTTGCACACTACATCACCAAGAGCATGGCTATATTGACAAAAAATTTATCTTGTACCAGGGGTCACTTTCTGATGGACCTTGGTTTCTGCTGGGTGCAGTTATCCTAAGTGATATGATTCTCACCTTCCATTGGCCTCGTACCTTCAACATTTATAAAACGGTTCCCCCCACATTGCATTGCTTGACCAAACTCATGACGGGAGGTATATAGAAGGGAACTCTTTCACGTACGTTGAGTATATCAAATTTTCTCTCACACGTACAGTCCCGAGGAGATATATCATAAGGCAATTCATGTACACTCACGTACATCAATTGTCATGTCCACACGTACCGATGAATGTAGGTAAGAGATATATTGTGGAAGATATGCTAAAGGGGGAACCCTTCCACTAGCCCAACAATGGCATAAAACCCATATGTGCATCAAACCTAGGGCACTCATATTTAGTTTGTTGGTTATAATGAGAAACTCTAGCGAAATTCTAGGTTGGCATACCACCAAAATTTTGCGCTATTTTTCCTTTTTTTTAAACAGGACCCCATTCGTGAGCCTGGCAACAAGTCGAATCATTATTTTACATAATTTTAAACCCTATTTTCCCAGGCTCGGGTCCTATCTAGCATTTTTTCTGCATTTAGGAAAACCTAATACAAGTGAAAACCTAATAATAACATTAATAATAATAATGCTGAGATTCCTCTCCTTTTCCATCTCTTTCAAAAACCAAAATACAAAAAACATTTTTTCCATTCTTTTTTCAAAAATATAAAAAAGTTTCTCCCCCCTTCTTCAAAAATAAATTTGAACCGTTTTCCCTCTTAGGTCAATCACATAGCAGACTTGGTCTCGCTCCCTATTGGCTTTGATCTTTCATTAAACCGCCCCGAAGCTCCGTTGCTTCTTCTGCTTCTTCGTCTGAGTTTGAAATCTACCTTCACGAGCTCTTTATGGAGAACACTAACCAAGCATAAAATTTTTAGCCCTATATGATCACCGTCTTAACCCAACTCATTGCCAAGATTGAAAACCTTCAAACCAAGGTCTATGAAATCTAGTGACATCGAGTCTTGGTTCCCGAAGAATCTGAGGTTCTCTTTCCTCGTGCCATGGGTCCACCTACCCCCAAGAAACTCATAACCCACTTCCAGCACATGTAAATG
Source organism: Sambucus nigra (assembly GCA_949130495.1). Lineage (NCBI taxonomy): Eukaryota > Viridiplantae > Streptophyta > Magnoliopsida > Dipsacales > Adoxaceae > Sambucus > Sambucus nigra. The sequence goes on from OX422208.1 coordinate 300,554,684, forward strand.
CTATCCTCATAGAGACTAACCCAGAATTTGACCCATCTACTCAGATTGTGCCCTATAAAACACCTATTATCCCCACAGTCTCACCTAATCCACTAAAGGTTTGCCCATCCTTTCTTCTACACCTTACATGCTTCGTCGAGCAAGCAATTACAATTACTAAGAACCCTAAGGAAATTGATTTTGAATAATCATTCGACTTACAGACTCTCGGGCTTAGCCAGTGCATGATTCACTCAGACTCCACACCGTCAGACCTGTTCACTCAAATTAAAGTTATCAACGTGCCTCTTCTCAACTGGAATGCCATTTCAGCCCAACCTGCACAGATTCAACCCAACCTTGATGTTCATCCCATTCAAATCTCTTCACCTATTGTTAATTTTCCTTTTTCGGATATCAATGTAATTGAGACCTCCTTTGATGAGGTTCTCAAAGCTATTTCCCCAAAAAATGAAAAAAAAGTAGATTTTGAGTATCTTGTTGCGCCTTACACTAATTTTCTTGATTCTAATCAAACTCTTGATGATGATGATTTTGAAAATGAACAATTCTTAATTAATCTTAATAAGGAGAATAATAAACAATATAATCGCATTTAAATTAATGATGATGTAAGGACAAAATTTATAATTGATTCCATCATAGTATTTGACTTATTTTCGGAACGAAACATGTTTTAGTCACAGATAGATTTTTTATTGTCTCGATCCCACAAAGTCTATGATGAATTAAAGTTTATTAAATACATAGCGGCAAAGCTTCAACGAATTAATCATATCGATTTTATGGCGCATATTTCTCGTCTTCATTCGATTGCATTCCGGGATCACTCAGGTATGAATGCGTAATGTTAACGGGACTTGAAAAATGTTTTAAAATGTTTAAGGATACTATTTTATTAAATAACTATTTTTAAGGTGTTTTTAAATGTTTAAACTTTGTTTATTCTGAGATAAAGGTGGTTTAAAGTTGTGTAAAAGACAAACTCTTTTTAATCAGTCATTTAAGAGAGATCAGTATGTTGTTCAAGAAACATATGCATCTCGTTCGAGCGATAGGAAGATTTCATTCGAATGATGCGCCGACTCAACTTTTTTATATAACATGTTTCACTCAGAATTTTCTAAGTGTGCAGTCCAGAAAATCAGTTTACAAATAGTACGCTTTCTGCACAAGTTTTCTAAGGTTTTTCAAAGGCTAAAAACATCCTTAGAGTTTCAAAGATTCGAGTTTTCATTCACATATGTAAAAGTGATCTTTATTTGCACCATTGGGGTTTATTCTTCATTGAACATTGTTCGATTTTACGATGAAGAAGCGAAGGAGTTTGTGTTCAACATCATAGACATTTTTAAGCTATATTGGTGGACACCGAGGCATTCGTGGACGCGAGTGTTGTGGACAGGTATCACAGAAGGATTCGTGTGGGCACTGTGGAGGAATGGTTGAAGATCATAAGAGCGTCAAGTCTCATGGAGATCGAGTCATTGTGTAAGACTTTTGTCTGTTCGTTATAATTCCCCATCATAGTGATTGTCTGATTTGGGTCGTCCAGCGTTTTTTCCCTTTGTGGTTTCCTCGTACATCTGGCATTGTGTGCATTCTTTACTTTACTTTACTTGGTTTAATCACTGGATGGATGTTAAGTTTTAATCAAGATAAAATTTGGTTAAGTTGAAATTAGTTCACAACTTGGTGCGGTTTAAAATTTGGAAAAAAAAAGGTTTTTCAAAAGGAAAGTTGGTTTTGCCATCCTTAAAACACATTAGAAAGAAAAAGGGGCCTACAAATTGGTATCAGATCCTGTTGCACTTCTTTATTGTGTAGATCCTTATTTTGTGTTTTTTGATTGTCGTGTTTGTTTATCACTCTTGGTTTTATTTTCTCTCGATGGATTCTCAAAGTTTTGAGGAATTAAATCTTTTGAATTTGAAGTTTGCAAAATGCATTGAATTTTTGGAAGAAGAAAAATCTCATTTTAAACATATATTGGAATATTTGCAAACGTTTCAAACTCAAAGAGATATCATTCGTGAGAAGTTTGTGGCCTTGTATGCGAATTTTAAATCTATGACTTTGGCCAAGGAAGAGAGTGAGAATAGAGTCCCTGTTTTAGAGAAAGAGTTAGAGAACTTGAAAAATTCTAGGGTTTGTGTCGTTGATGAAAATATTTTGTGGCACGAGAGAAGACTCTTAGGAATAAGTTTGATCACATTGAGAGGGAGTGATATAACCTTCTATGGGTAATTGAAAATCTAAAGAAGGAGTCCCAAAAATTGAAGGAGTCTAAGTCTTTACTCGAGTTTAAAATTTTGAAGTACAAAAATAATTAAAACGACTCGAGTAGTGTGAATAGTGATGGTATTGGCTTATCTTGTTCTAATGCTTCTAATGGTAAAGCCAAAATCATAGTTTGTTTTAGAGCATCAACCACATCCAAGGGTGTTAGAAAAGATCAACCTAAAGGTCCCGTTCCTCATCGTATTTTCACATGTTCACATTGTGGTAGGAAAGGTCACCTTAGGCGCTTTTGTTATGATCTTTGACAAGACCTTAGCAAATTTAAATGTAGTGTCTCGTAGGTTCCAAAAAATCATTTTGCTAGGTATACACCTGTTTGGGTTAGGAAATCTATTTTGGAGATGCTAAATGCTTCGTTGGTTGATTCTCACTTGCTATCACATGATGCTTCACAGGCTATTTCTTATGGATAGTTGCTTGCATGATCACGTTTGTCATGCGCTAGTCTTTGCATCATGATTTATATCTTGCTAGTGTTATGACATGGGTATCCTTTGTATGATAGTTTTTCATTTATTGAGTCTTATTTGAAAAATATAAAAAGATTTCATTTTTTTTTTTAAATACAAAAGGATTTTTGGTTTTAAATATTTTTTATAAAAATTCAAAAATATTTTATTTTTGGGTCAAAAATATTTTTAGAATAACACAAAAAGATTTTCATTTTATTTTTGTCTTGATTTTTTCATGTTTGATATGGCATATTGGTGTGCTTTTTGGTCATAATTATTGATGTGTTGAATGATCTTAACCATTGGTTATATGGGGTGGTTTCGAAGTTGATATGCATTAAAATTCGACTTTGTACGTATGCCATCTTTGCATGCTTGCACGAGTTTATATGAATGTTTGACATCTCATGCATATTTGAGTTTGGTGAGACGTTTTTATCTCAATTTTTCCATCTATGCGTAAGTAAACTTAGGAGGAGGTTTGCATGTAAGAACCGTTTACCATGAGAATTATAATTGCAAAAAATAATTATTGTTCACGGGATAGGACTACGAGAGTACAAAATTAACTCGTCGTGAAAGCCACCATTTAAAAGAGCCAGAAAAAAAATTAAGACAATGAAAATAATCATATGCCAAAATGGGCCAAATTAGTGAATATTCATTACAAAAGAAAAATATGATATATCTGACGAAGTTTGTATGGATAATTAAACGGGTTTACACCACGAATCCTAATGTTGAAAATCGTTTCATGACGCTATTGTTTATAGAATCGTAAATATTCCGGATTTGTGTGCATGTAGATTATTTATTTTATTTAGCTCATTATATTAATTGCCACGTTTGGCTAAAACAAAGTTTGATGACATTTTGCTATCAATTAGAGCTTCTTGAACGTTTCAATGTATTGGAGTTATAATTCATTTATTGTAGTTAACACACATTCACTTCATATTCATGTTTAAGGACATTGATACTATGTTGGCATGATACTCACATTATTTTTGTTTGTTTTAAGTTTTATGTTTTGAGTCTGTTTTGCTATTTTCTGCTCTTTCCAGTTAGTTTTTTCAGGAAATTTCTTCACTAGGCGAAACTTTATAATTTTTAGCACTGGAATTGAGTTTTTTTGTGTCGTTCAAACGATAATGAGGCTTCATTCGAGAGACATCCTTATGACGCGCGATGTATTGTACAAACGAGTTTCAAGCGACACAAATTATGAGGCGTCGATATGTCAGTGTTGGTAGAGAGAAGGTTGTGAGATAGGTTGTTTCAAACGAGATGCTACTGGAATCTAATTTTTATAGCTCGCTTGATATTCTGGTTTGAACGACTTGCCTATGTCGTTCGAAAGACAAAGCTAATTCGTTTGAGCGGCCTTTTGGGGATTGTTGAGGACCTTTTCTGTTTCAGTACCCTGCTTCATATTGACATATTTTTTTGGTATTGACTGGGTTGGTTTTTATGCAGTTTACATATATTATTTCTCATACTGCATAAGATTTCGTTTAGTCACACCTGCTTAGATTGATGATTCATTTTTTGTGATTATTGTTTTCAAGCTACGGATTTGGTATTATTTGATTATTTTTAGCTGGCAGGTTTCATGATTATCTATATATATGTCATTGATTATGCTTATGCTAGATATATCACTAAATTGGTATCTTTTTCACTTATTATATATTTGAGACAGAAATGGGAAGAGATGTATATGATGTAAGGGGAGATTTTGTTTGTTGAGCACATAATTTTTTGTTGCATTACAAATTGATATCTTATGCTTTCATGCTTATATATTTGTATTAATTACTTTGCAAAAATTGGTATCCTCATTTAAATGTTTGTTTTCAAAATTGGTATCAAAATTTGCTCACACTTGTTTAATAATCATTTGAGTTTGATTTTACATATTGATATTGATATTGATATTGATATTTCATATTGGTTTGATATCATTTGGTCCTCCATACTTGAGTGGGTATTTGTTTGTTTCATGTGTGTATGTATGCTTTACAGATTCGAGATTTCAAGTCTATATGACATTCAGACAGCTCGTGCTTGTCGGACCATCATTTACTAGTCTTATCCTGTAATTTTTAATTTTGGGTTTTATGGGATGGAGATTTAGGTGTCATATGGCTTGACGACCCGGCTTAGTCATTTCATTATTGGGTGTTGTTCCAGAATAGTCAAAGGGGGAGATTTGTAAGGAAACAGTTTCAAATTGAGTCAATTGTAGAATTTGACTTACTCCCGGAATGAAACATGTTTGAGTTATAAATAGATTTTTTACTGTCTCGATCCCTCACAGTCTATGACGCATTGAAGTTTATTGAAGACGTAGAGGAGAAGCTTCAAGGAATTAATCATGCCAGTTTTATGGTGCATATTTCTCATCTTCATTCAATTGCATTCTAAGATCACTCATGTATGAATGCGTAATGTTAATGGGACTCGAAAAGTGTTTTCAAATGTTTAAGGATGTTATTTTATTAAAAAAAATGTTTTTAAAGTGTTTTAAAATTGTTAAACTTCATTTATTCTGAGATAAAGATGGTTTAGAGTTGTGTAAAACACAAACTCTTTTTTATCAGTCGTTCAAACGACCTTAACAGTCATTCAATTGAGACCAGTATGTCATTCGAGCGACATATACATCTCGTTTGAGCAACGAGAAGATTTCGTTCGAACGATGCGTCGATTCAACTTTTTTATATAAGGCGTGTTTCACTCATAATTTCGTAAGTGTGCAGTCCAGAAAATCAGTTTATAAACAGTACGTTTTCTGCACAAGTTTCTAAGGTTTTCCAAAGGCTAAAAACATCCTTAGAGTTTCAAAGATCCAAGTTTTCATTCACATATGTAAAAGTGATATTTGTTTGCACCATTGGGGTTTGGTCTTCATTGAACATTGTTGGGTTTTACGGTAAAGAAGCAAAGGAGTTCATGTTCAACATCGTAGAGGTTTCCGAGCTACAAGGCATTCGTGGACGCGAGTGTTGTGGACAGATATCACGGAAGGATTCGCGTGGGCACTGTGGAGGAGTGGTTGAAGATCAGAATAGTGTCAAGTCTCGTGGGGATCGAGTCGTTGTGTAAGACTTATGTTTGTTCGTTGTAATTCCACATCATAGTGATTGTCTGGCTTGGGTCGTCTGAAGTTTTTTTTCATTTGTGGTGTCCTCGTACATCCGGCGTTATGAGAATTATTTACTTTACTTTACTTGATTTAATCACTAGATGAATATTTAGGATTAATCAAGATAAAATTTGGTTAAGTAAAAATCGGTTCACAACTTGGTGCAATTTAAAATTTGGAAAAAAGGTTTTTCAAAAGGAAAGTTGGTTTTGTCATCCTTAAAACACATTAGAAAGAAAAAGAGGCCTACAGATGATGAGACTTTAGTTATTAATCTCGGTTCTAGTAGCCAATAGCACAAGATTAGGATAGTTTTCACCCTTAACAAGCATGAGCATGCGCAATTTGAAGATTCAATCAAAGTCTGGATGAGGCTTGCCAAGAAGTCTTTGACCGAATCAAATGATACCTCACCCGACCTTCGGTGCTCATGCCTTCGTAGCCCGGTCTCGCGCTCTTCTTGTACTTGACCATTACAGATATCGCAGTAGGGGCTTTTCTATCCCAATACGTTGAAGAATCTCATAAGTAAAGAGCCATTTATTATGCCAATCGAAAATTATCTAGGTACGAAGTCAATTACACTGCATTAGAGAAAGCATGTATCGCCCTGGTCTAGGTCACACAAAAGTTATGACACTATATGCTTGCCGTCCCCATTAAACTAGTATCCCAAATGGATCCCATCAAATACCTTCTAGAAAAGCTCGCTCTGTCGAGACGAATTACCTGGTGGTTGATGTTGATAGCCGAGTTTGATATTGTGTATGTAACACAGAAAGCTATTAAGGGGAGATCCATCTTCAACTACTTTGTCGATTACCCCATGGAAGGAACTAATGTTTGGGTCTCTGAATTCCTAGATGAAAACATACTTTGCACCTCTCAAGAGGGCCTTAGATGGAAAATATTCTTTGATAAAGCTTCTAACAAGAAAGGATATGGCATTGGGATACTCCAGATCGCCCCCGATGACTCTAATATCCCCATTTCTATCAAAGTAGCCTTCCCTTGTACCAACAACATGACTGAGTATGAGACAAGCATTGTAGGCCTCAAGATCGCCCTCAAGAAAGTTATTCGACACCTAGACGTCTACGGGGACTCTTCCCTCATAGTCATCCAAATCCTCAGAAAATGGAAGTTCAAATACGAGAAGTTCCTACCCTTTTATACCCACCTAGAAGAGATGGCCTCCCAGTTCGAAGATGTCACCTTCCACTACCTGCCTCGTGCAAAGAATAACCTAGCTGACGCCCTTGCTACCCTGGACTCCATGGTTGACATGCCTAACGGAATAACAATGGCCCCTTTCTTGGTTCAGAAACAAGTTATGCCCACCCACTGCTACTACATTGAGCTCGTCACTAAGGAAGACACTAATATGGTCGGGTTATGGTACCATAATATTTGGTGCCTCCTCAAACATGGTAGGTATCCCCAATACAGATAAGAAAGATCGTGCGATCCTTCGCAAATTGGTTACCCAATATATCATCTGCAATAAAGCGTTGTTCAAGAGAAACTTCTATGGAACCTATTTTCACTGAATAGTAGGTGATCATGTTGAAGAAATGATGCAAAAGATCCACATTGAGGAATACGAGGCCCATATGAATGGTCATATGCTTGCCAAGAAGATATTCTGACAAGGCTAATACTGGACCACCATGGTTTAATATTGCACTGCCTATGTTCAAAGATGCCTCAAATGCCGGAAGTTTGCCAACCTCCAGCACTTACCTCCTCGAGGATTATACAACATGACCTCTCATTGGCCTTTCTCCATCTGGGTCCTAGACATCATATGGAGGATCACTCCCAAAGCTTCAAACGATCATGAATTCATCCTCGTCGCCATTGATTACTTCACCAAATGGGTCGAAGTCGAGTCATATGCAGTGCTAAATGCTAAGAAAGTAGTCAATTTCATTATAAAAACATCATTTTTCGATACGAAGTTCCCCACGAGTTAGTATCAGAAAACGGACTCCACTTCGAAGCCGAGGTCACAGAACTGGTCGATGACTACGGGATTCAGAGACACGAATCTTCCCCTTACCAATATCAAACTAATGGTATTGTTGAGGCCGCCAACAAAAGCCTCATAATAATCATCAGCAAGACGACCTAGAGTTACAAAGATTGGGCTGACCGAATCCCTTACGCCCTATGGAGCTATCGAACTTCAATTAGAACACCTACTAGGACTACCCCTTAATCTTTGGTATACGGCATGAAAGCAGTTCTACGAGTTGAGATTGAGATACCTTCACTGCGCTTCATGCTCGAAAGAAAAGTCAGCGAAGAAGACTGGCATCAGAGCCGCTTTGATGAACAATCACTCTTTGATGAAAATAGATTTCAGGCTCTATACCATATACAGGGGTATTATCGCTGAATAACGCATTCATTAAATTGAAAAGTCAAGAACTGCGGTGTCCAAGAAGGAGACCTTGCTCTTAAGGAGATCGTATAACCCGTTTGGACCCTATATTGTAAAGAAAATTATTTGAGGCAGCGCCACTATGCTCACATACCTCTACGGAGAAGAAATGGAACACCCAGTCAATCTAGACCGTCTTAAGAAATTTTACCCTTAGTCCAAAATCTTGATACACTACGACTCTTCTCATCCCTCTTCTATTCTAAAAAAAATCTTCATTCCCCCTACTCAAAACTACATGGGACCTGATCCTCTCAAAAGATTTTTCTTTTCAAAATGAAACTCATGAAATTTTCCAAAACTCCCAACGGGACGTTGGCAACCCATACGCCACACATGGGAACATGACCCCTTTATTTTTCACAAAATGCTATTATTTATAAGCACCGAGAACGGTGGTCCATCTTATTATTTATATGAACAAAAGGATTATGTATGCATTAGCGATTGGTATAGATAGTTCAAAATGCAAAACTCATCAAGAGGCACAACAAAATATGATCAAAATTATTTTTATTTCTAATAAAGAAATACAACCGTTATATAAAGTATCAGTGAAGGGAGCCAAACGGACTACCCCCTTCCATTGACTAAAAACATTGTACATAAACCCACCTAACCCTACCAACTTCACAAAAATCCCCATAGAAAAACCCAAATTATAAATTTCCCAAGCTTCACACATAATTAACGTAACATCATAAATGTTGCCTTCAACTACCAAACGGACCCGCTTCATCATCATTTCCGCCCCCCGAAGGTCCCCAAATCTCTCATTCCTGGTTAACACTCCGTATGTGCTCCATGGAACGATACGCCCCGAAAAGTTTTGCCAAAACCACAACACCCTCCTCCATGGTGTCAAAAGAAGCAGGAAATCTTTGCCCAGTCTCTTCCTCCATGATCTTTTCCACTACCCGTATCAACAACCACTGTAGGTAGTTCCCGAACACATGCCAAACCCCTCCTACAACTTATGATGGGTGGTTAGATGGTCAACAGTGCTGCCACAAGGAACCTAGCATCATCCGCAGTGATTCTATCGTGTCTTCCATCGGGAAAAAATTCGTTATGCGAGGAGGCACAATTTATTCCCATCTGACTTGGTGTAAAAGTCGAAAAGGGAAATAAAAGGAAGTATGGAAAAGGCCAACCAACCGCACATACTGATATTCTCCGATATGAAAAATAGGCTACAAGTCTCCCCACTATGGCACAGACCAACAAAGACACCGGGCTCCGTGTTCCATAAACCAGTTGACTCAGTTTTCTACCGATGGGCTGAAACTAAAAAAATATCGAATAAAAAATTGGGCACACCTGCCAAGGGATACTCAGGAGGGGTCGCGAAACGGAATCTCTCTGGATGCCATATGGACAACATTATTGTGCTCCCCCTCAAAAAATCAGAACGGCCCTATTTCCAAGCATCAAGACCATTCAGGGTCTCCATCGACACCACCGCCACAGGATTATAGTGATAATATAGATTAGGGACAATTACATTTTCTGAAGCGGTTTATATCCTTTCGCTCTAAAATTGACATTAAAAGGTAATTTTAAGGGGTTGGAAAGTAAATAAGGGGTTGGAAACAAAAAGGCATTACTCTTATTAACCTCTAATACTATTGTATTAGAGGTATAATATAGATTTCAACATTTTAGTCACTATTACTCGCATAACCCAACCAACAAGGTATAAACCCTTAAACTTCGGTCCACATTTTTAATACGCTCAATTGACTTTGACTTCCATGATGTATATACATTAAAAACGCTAAAGATATCCTAGGCATATTTATATATATAATTATTTTCCCCATAATACCTCCCAGGGGTACAATAATAATTTTATATTTTTATCCCGCATTGTCAATATTGTAATCATGGAGCTCTATTTTCATTGATCTCTACATTTTAACTGTGCGCATAGGACATTAAACAAGTCATACATATGAATTCATGATATGATCCATATATTTTAAAAATTGCTTTCGAAACATGCCCATTTCTCTATTGTATACATCAAAATCTCCAATAGTTGGTAAAACTTTATATTTGTCCCCCTTTATTATATTATCGTGTGTTAGTCATTTAACATAACTCATATTCTCGATTTTTTCTAGACCTACTTCTCAAGTGTCAAATTTAATCCTTGTATTTCCTTAATTCATTAACTCGAACCTTTAGCTTTATTAAACTTGGTTTATCCTCATTTGACATAAAGTATTTAATTAGTTTACTATTCAACATCCATATTAATCTTAACTTTTAACAAGACTTTAAACTCAATTTGTTTAAAAAAAATCCCTAACACTTAATACACATTTTTATTTCAGGGGTATTAATTGCTCGTAAATGAGCCTTAAACTATTTTTCTTGAAAAATTGTAAAACACAAAAGTTATTTGGAATTATACTTTACATGCCTTTTTAATTGTTTAGAATTTCCTTAGTTCATTTAATATTTTAAGTTAAATTAAATTAAACATAATTTATTTTCACTAATCACACTAACAATTTTTTCCAAATGCTAAAAATACTTATTTTCTCATCGAAAACTCTGTAATGTATATCTTTTGCCTATTTTCATACATATATACACTCAAGCATGAAATTTCGCATGTAATACATATATATGACATGTTTTGAAATTGATAAAAATAGACAGTTATGGGTGGAAATTAGTGCTTTGGGTTTGGGTGTGGGGTTTTGGTTTTGATTGACAAGACACATCAATCAAGACTCTATTGGATACGACCATAACTTCATGTTTTTTATATCACACGAACATGAACCATTTAAAATACGACACGAATAATAAAATTCTTAAATTTTACCCTCAATTGAATAGAAAGGGACTTGATAACCCGAGTAAAAATGCGATTAACATGACAAGGGCACAATAACACGACTTATAATTTGAACATGATCATAACACGACACATTTTTTTGTCAAAAAGACTCGACACGGACACGAAAAATTGTGTCAATTTTTTGGTCAATTTCGTATCATTTCATGCCGTATTCTTTTTAATTATCTATAATTGTCACCCCTAGAGTTAGTAACCCCCATCTCATAGTATCCAATCGATAATATGGTTAGCTTCTCTAAAATTCTCCCATAGTTTATCATCATTTCATAATGAAATAAATATACACATTAAAACTACATATTTAATGTAAATATAACTAAATTTATCCACTTAAAATCTTTTTCTTACCTTGAAATGTGACCCTTCGAGTACTTAATGTCTTCTATTTCTTTTTACACCCCCCACCCCACCCACCCACACAAAAAAAAACTCTCTTTAAATCTGAAAATACTTCCTAAAAATGACTGTGAATATGGATACACTACTTTTATACCTACTAATCCAACTACACTTAAATGGAAGGGTAATATTAAATCAAAAAAATTGGTACATTTAGATTACAGAGTTGAATTATTGGGCATTAGGAGCCGCCAGGTCATAAATTAGACAAATGGACCAGATTAATGCATCCTTTCAAAATTATAGAAAATGATTAGGGAGAGTCAATCAAATCAATGTGATTTTATGTAGGGATATTTAATTGCATCTTATGGTTTTAAACCACAAGAATATAAGATTACAAAACAAAGAGTAATGTTACACTTACAAACAAATTGTACAAGATTTTTGTACGAACTGATGTGGCACCAATTGATAAGTTTGTGGGGCCACCTTTTTATTTTTTTATCTTTTTTTTTGTCTCCATTATTAATTGATGCTACATCAGTTTGTACAAAAAAATGTAAAATTTAGTTACGAGGTAACCAAATGAGAGAAACTAACTAATAAATATGAATTCCCTATAGTATGTGGTCCCAATCTTCAAATCGTGGGACAAACTAAGAATGTGACCAACTAATTAAACAATTATCATTTAGTTCACTCAAGGATGGAGTTCAATGAATTCGCTCATATATGAGGACGATATTTAAGGCCAGTGTGATAATGAATTTATCTCATCTACAATTAAGCAATAAAATGGGTCCAATTTGTACGGAACATTTATATGTCTATTGTGTCATAAATGGACCAAATAATATTTGTAAAATATAAACTTATTATTTAATATGTGTACTTTGACCCCAAATCCAATATAAATAAATACAAATCCAAAGATAAGCTCCTTTTTAATTTTATTTTCATTTTGCCTCCAAGCCAAACTAGTTCATTACGAATTCACTTTTCAATGGTTTCAGATTTCCAATAACCTATTTAAAATTTATAAACTCATACCAAATTTGATTTCATACCTTAAATTAATTATCAGGTCAATACATACATATATACATGTATGTATATATCTGTGAATATACACCACTAAAGAATACGCATAGAAATACCATAATATTTTACAATTGAGTTTGTGCATTGATGATCTTTTATTTGAATGAAGTCAAACAATTAAGTATAACGATACATATAAGTCCGTGCATTGAGGATCTTTTATTTGAATGAAGTCAAACAATTAAGTATTATTAACTATTACCTTAATCGTATCTCAAACACGTTGGCAGACTAATTTATTTAACATTATTTATTATTATAAAGCTTGTATATATATATATACTAGCGTATGCCCGTGCCTGAAGGCACGATAAAATTTTCCAAAGTACGTAATCGCGAAACGACGACAATTTTTCAAAGTACGTAATAGCGAAACGCAAAAATTTCGAAGTGTAATTTTAAAACAATGTCAAATAGTCCAATAACATTCAAATAGTCTAGATTCATCAAATAAATTCACATATAATACGAAATATACAATATTCATCCATCGAATTCACATTGTCTCAAAAAAATAAAGTGTCAAATTTTTTAAAAAAATGGACATAATCTCCTTTGTTTATGAAACTATTCACCCTGCTTAACAAATAACAAATAGTCCAACATCCAAATTGTCTAAATTCTTCAAACAAATTCACATATAAAATGAAATATACAATATTCACCAATCAAATTAACCGTGTCTCAAAAAAACAAAAGTGTCAATTTTTAAAAAAAAATTGGACATAGTCTCCTTTGTTTATTGGACTATCCACCCTATTTAAGGGGTAACAACAAATCCAACAAATTAAAAAAAAATCCCAAATTTGGAGATGGGAGCTAGAAGGCAGACAAAGGAGAATGTGGGACTTCCTCAAAATATATGTGCCATGGTGATTCTGGATTAGGTGCTACTATTGCTGTCTTCCCATCCTTCTTCCCACCTCTGGCCATTATCATATTTGGTCTACAAATAAAACAAATAACAATATTAGGAAAAAGGAACTATTTGAACAGATGTATTACACCCAAGAAGTGTTATTGCGTCTATTCTAAACCAAAAATATCTATAAAATAGAACTCAAAATAAAGATATACAAAAACGAAAATCTAAAACACTAAATAAGAGTTGTGAAAATAGTTAAAAAAGTACATTGAATATTAACCGAGTCCGTATTTATAGATAAAAACAGAATGGGATATCTTTTATGGCTTGCACGTGTGCGTGTGAGTGGGGAAGGGGGGAGGGGACGGGCAGGGGGCGCATTTCTGCATGTGTGTGTATGTTTTTGTGCGCGTGTGTGCGTGAGTGGGGAAGGGGGGGGGGGGGGGACGGGGAAGGGGAAGGGGGCGTGTATGCATATATGCAGTGCGAGTGTGTGAGTGTGTATGTTTGTGTGCGCATGTGTGAGTGGGAAAGGGAGGAGGGGACGGGCAGGGGGCGCGTGTGTGCGTGTTTGTGTGTGTTTGTGTGCGCGTGTGTGCGTGTGTGAGTGGGGAAGGGGGGAGGGGACGGGCAGGGGGCGCGTGTATGTTTGTGTGTGCGTAGGGAAGGGGAGGGGAAGGGGGCGTGTGTGTGCGTGTGTGCGTGTTTGCATATATGCCAATATGCAATGCGTGTATGCATGTTTGTGTGTGCGCGTGTGCGCGTGTGTGCGTGTGTGAGTGGGGAAGGGGGGAGGGGACGGGCAGGGGGCGCGTGTGCGTTTGTGTGCGCGTGTGTGAGTGGGGTAGGGGGAGGGGGCGGGCAGGGGGCGCATGTGTGTTTGTGTGTGCGTGTGTGAGTGGGGAAGGGGGGAGGGGACGGGGCAGGGGGCGCGTGTGTGCGTGTGCGCGTGTGCGCGTGTTTGTATGTGTGTTTGTGTGCGTGTGAGTGGGGAAGGGGGAGGGGACAGGGTAGGGGGCGCGTGTGTGCGTGTATGCATATATGCAGTGCGAGTGTGTGCGTGTGTATTTGTGTGCACGTGTTTGAGTGGGAAAGGGGGAGGGGACGGGCAGGTGGTGCATATGTGCGTGTTTGTGTGTGTTTGTGTGCGTGTGTGAGTGGGGAAGGGGGTAAGGGACGGGGCAGGGGGCGCGTGTGTGCATGTGCGCGTGTTTGTGTGTGTGTTTTTGTGCGCGTGTGAATGGGGAAGGGGTGAGGGGACGGGGGAGGGGGCGTGTGTGTGCGTGTATGCATATATGCAGTGAAGGGTTGTAGATAGTTTTAATTTAAATAACAAACTATGAAACTCGAAAAAATAGTGAGCTTAAGTAGAAGGTTGAAAAGGCAGAGGGGATCTGAAGAAGAGATAACTTAGATAAAAAGAAGACCTTATGGTTGAAAAAGCAGAGGACATTCTTCTCTTTACCCCCAGAACTGCCAAACCGAGTTCAATAGAAGCAAACCGAAAAACGAAGATTTGAAATAAAAGTATATGAAATAAAAGAAACTTAAGTTCAGATGGTGAACCCCAAGTAAATGTCTTCCTCTTCCATAATAAATTTTGGTATGTCGTCCCCTATTTTCTCCTTCTTATGGAGGACTTATTATAAGAAACCTGCACAATAAAGAAGAGCAAAGTAAGGGACGGTGTGATGGGGTTGCATTACCTCTAGTGTCAATATTAGGCTTGTGTATAATAAAGAAGAGCAAAAAAAATAACCATGTATATTAATTGATAAATATTTATATCAATCATAGGAAAATGAAATACATACATACCCATAGTAAGGGACGGTGTGATGAGGATGCTGTTACTGATGATGATATGGTGTCCCCATCGGATAGTTCCACTGCACTTGATTCACAGGTGCCACAGATCTCAATACAGTGTTGGGACCTTCATCATTTACAACACATTTTAACCTATCTTCCGATTTATTTAAAAATCCACTCAATGCTACTAAAAGTAATTTTCATCATACAATAGTAACACACAGGACTGACCTCAAGATTTGAACAGGAAGAAAATGCCTAGCGAAGAGGCTGTTGTGGATGCTGAGGTGGTATCTACACCTACTCCTGCTCTAGGGGAGCCTATGGACATAATGACAGCCTTAGAGCTTGTGTTGAGGAAATCTCTTGCTCATGGTGGGCTTATGCGAGGCCTACACGAAGCTGCAAAGGTTATTGAGAAGATGTCGGCCAACTCTATTTTAGGAGAGGACTGTAACCAGCCTGACTATATTAAGTTGGTCAAAGCACTTTGTGCGGACCACAACGTAAGCTTGATTACAGTGCTCAACCCGTAAGTTTGAGAGTATTCTTTTGTGAAATTTTTTATTTTTCAAGGACCAATACTTTATTGAGTCGATAATATTTTGATCACTGAGATTGGTTGTTATCTCCATGAAGAACTCATGCACTTGGATCATGAACATTCAAACAGAATTGATGTAACCAAGATTCAGTTGACCCAGGTAGTACAGTTGGCCCAGCATGCCTTGTATATTTACATTTTTAGTGACCATATAAATAAATAAGCTACAATAAAGTTTGTGCAAATACTGAAATGCAACCCAACTTCAATTTTGGACTAATTATACTACAACTTCTCGCGACTTTGAAATTGTTATCGTGTGTTTAAAATGTGATTTGTGTGTGAATCTCACCACAAAATGGGAAAATTCTGTAATTTGAAACTAACAAAATGGGAAGTAACCAAAATATACAATGTATGACATTTACTCAAAATTTAGCGGGAAAAATTACCCAAATTCTACTGCCGAGATACTTTTAGCTGAGGTTGTTCTGATCAATCTAATCGATCCAACCCTAGTTCACCCAAAAGCTAAACTCGGCACTCTCAAAATCGTAATTGACATGGATGTGCATGGCACTCCCAAAAGGTGGTACCTGATCAACAACATTCCCATGTATGGTACCTGATTTGCAAAACAAAAATGGGAGTGAGTTGACAAAACACTGTGATCTATGAACCAAATGTGAAATCCCACTAAAACTTCATGTCATACACATCAGTTAAACGTGCTAAGGCACATGTTGTTGTCTAAACAATCGCAAAAGTCCCTAAAACAATCACAATTAGCTGTTTGAGTAAAAAATTCGGCAAGTCTAGTTTTTGGATTAGCGAGTAATGAAACATCTTGGAATAATGAACATCGAATATTGCACATACACTACACTGTACTTGCGGTGAGTTTAGGTTCTCATCAACAACTACTTCTATTGGAACAAAATCTTAAATTTGAAACAAAATATAGTGCGAACATTTAAAGCTAAAGAAAAACAAAGCGTAGTGGGATCATTGGTAGAATCAGAGAATTATTACCACAAAAGATGCTTGAACAAAACTATCATTCTAATATAAAATTCAGGTAATTATCTGAATGCATTTAGCTATCTGAATGCATTCGCATCTGAGGCATCATCATTCATGAAACGGACTCAGATACGCGACATTGATGAAACAGAACTGTGCAAATTTGAAAATTACCATACAAATATGAAAATAGGAACTCAAAACTACTATACAAATATGAGAAATTAACATACAAACTGGAACTCAAAACTATAGACCTCTACAAATAGAACCCCTAGATTTAATCATGATAAAAAAAATACAACTGTACAGATACAAACTCAGAAACCAAGATTCAATAATGACAAAAAAAAATAGTGAACAGGAAGGAGTTGCAAGAATGACCCAAAAATTTGAATCGATCGATCTTAGAACCATTCGATAATATAGAAAGAAATAAAATCACCACACGAATTAGGTAATATAGTAAGAAATAGTACCGGTTACGAATGAGTTTGATCTGTGTGTGAATATCACCACAAAATGGGAAATTTCTGTAATTTGAAACTAACAAAATGGGAAGTAACCAAAATATACAATGTATGACATTTACTCAAAATTTACCGTAAAAAATTACCCAAATTCTACTGCGGACATACTTTCGGCTGAGGTTGTTCTGATCAAATCTAATTGATCCAACCCTAGTTCACCCAAAAGCTAAACTCGGCACTCTCAAAACTGTAATTGACATGGATGTGCATGGCACTCCTAAAAAGTGGTACCTGATCAACAACATTCCCTGTAATTAGCATGCCCAAAATTATAACTTACCAAGGTAATTTAAAACATTAAAGTCGTGTAAACATCCAAGGAGAGTGATTATACCGAGTTAGTAAAAGTCATATACCAAAATTGTTGATCAAAAATTATGAAAATTGCAAAATAACAGTTAGTAATCCATTTATATATAAAAGTAAAAAATATACAATAAATGGTAACAATTAAAACTTACAACTGTAGGTGCACTTATGGATCAAATCGTATATTCACCTGTAATAAAGTAAAAATATGGAGAAAAAAGAAGAAGATTATATCTGAAAAAGCAACAATATACAATACATGGTAACAATTATAACTTACAACAGGATTTGAATTGGATATACCCATATATTTACCATGCCCAATCTTAAAACCCTAAAATGCAGTCCCAACAAATGGAAAAAAGTATTATACATGTGTGTTCTGTATTATACAAATGGTAAAAAACCCTTGTCGACCTTATATTCCCAATTAAGCATCCACAGCTAAAATTAAATTGCGATTTCATGTGTGTTCTGTATACAACACATACACATAACGGTATTATACAATAAGAATAAAAAAAATAAATGCCAGCAAGCCCTAAAACCCAATACACGCGATGCTTTTAACCAAAAACCTACCCCTAAAAGAAATTAGACCAAACTATTACATTAATACCATAGTTGTAATCTCATATGAAAATAGACCCAATGTTGCTACAAATCGACCCAATGTTGCTACAAATCAACGTGTGTGTGTGTGTGCGAGTATGTGTGTGAGAGTGAGTGTAAGTGTGCGTGAGAGAGAGAAAGAGAAACTACCTGACTGAAACGGAGGAGGGCGGCGGAGGGCAGAGGCATCTAGGGCTTGTAGTGAGAGAATGAGGGAGAGAGCCAAAGTCGACGGGGGGGTGTGGAGCGAGAGAATGAGGGAGAGAGCTGAGGGGGTGTGCGTGTGTAAGAGTGTGAGGGAGAGAGGGTTACAAAAATACCCTCATTTTTGAATTCAAGTGTAATTTTTGTGAGCAAAAAAAAGGGGGAAATCAAAAAAGTGAGGGGTAGATTTGTAAAAAGAAATGGGATGTGATCTAAGCCATTAAAATGTGTAAAAATGTGTAAGGAGGTGGCACACATCTAGACCGTTAAAATATGTACATAATTCAAAAACTTCCCTAACTTATTATATAGATATATATATATATATATATAGAGAGAGAGAGAGAGAGAGAGAGACAGAGAGAGATAAATAGATAGATATCATTTTGTGGCTTAAATACATCACCTAATCCGTGTTAGGCTCGTAATTTCTTAAACTTTTATTTCGTTTATCCTAACTCTTACCAAGAAACTATAACCTTGATAGTTTGCATTGCTTTAGTTTGTTAGTATGTTAGATATTAATTTAGTCTTAAACTCGTATGTTTTCTTAGATATAATGCCTATTCATCGCGGTACAATGACCTGCGCGTATTCACTTATGTTACAAAGCACATAATAAATAACATTTTATCCACTTATCGTGGGCAATACTTCGACTAATTTATTATTAATAAACACACTACAGCATTAAGCTATGCTACTTTTTAGTTCTATGACAAGTAGTTTCATTTTACCAAGTTCAATATTAGCCAGATTAGTTAGCATTCATATGTTTAATGCAGCAACAAGCACTTTTTTGGTTGGTTAATTGGTCACATTTTATTGTAAAAGTGGATTGAATTTGTATTAGTCTGGATACGATAACATCATTTTATTAGATTGAATGTGACCTCCGAGTTCCATGATTAACCTACATTGACGAGCTTACGTTGACGAGTTTTCACTACTTGCCATAAAATGTTAATGATGGGTCATTCCTATGTAGTGGGTTATCATCAAGTCAAAAATTGTCACACCAAATGGATCCATGCCTTCTGTAAATTTTCCCAATAATTTTAATCAATCTTCCACCTTATGTTGTAGATTCTTTTTAAGTTTTTAGTGAGTCAAGCCAATTTTTTTTCCTTTTAACCCTAACCACAAGACCAATAAATTATTTATCTTAAGTATATTGATTTAAAACTCTTTTTAAATTGTGTTAACGAGGCCACAAAGACCTCCATAGGTAACCCAGGATAAACATTAATTACACATTTCAGACAATTATGTGTTAAAGAGAGCAACACTTTAAATAACTCGAAATGTTACTTGCATCATTATTCTCTTTTATGTTCCTAGACGCATCATTAATGTGTCCCGCGAGACCTAAGTATCCTTTGGGGGTCAATAAATCTAAATTATCCAAAAGTTTAAAGGTTAAAGTGTAACTACTTCACTTTTATTATATATGAGTGATTTTAGACGTTTAGGTTCATCACATGTATGAAATACCATTGAGGGGTCATCACGTTTTTTACGACCTTATAAAGGTAATGCTAGTAGAAGAGTATGGTGATGGTAATTGCATCATTTTCTGTATGAAAAATATATTTTTGGAGAAGTAAATATTTCTTAAGAAAGGGATATGTTTCACCATTTGGCCCTACTTAATTGGATAAAATGCAATTTAGCTAACTAGATTGTCATAGAAGGATCCACACAAAAGACTTATTACCATATATGATGCTAACTCAACATTCTTGAATGAATTTTAACAACATACTTCCCGTGTTGAAATTGGACAATAAATAATAAAAAGTGCGACTGTGTGATAATTGATTTAAATTAAATTCGCAAGTTTCCAAGTACCCCTTATTTAATTAGAGCCCCTAAACATGCATCTAAGGTGCGTGTGTCAACCCATAAATAAATAAAATATGTGACACAAAAAAATGCTGAGACACAGATTTCAGGAAAAAAAACCTTTCGGGTAAAACCTTTATTTCACTATGAATATATAAATCGCAACTTACAATTACATAGAGAAATCTGCAATGGATCAACGCGCATCCAACCCAAAAAGATACACAGTCTTGAACTCAGCAAGAGAATACATGCAGCACCCTCCAAGGACTCGCAGCCCAAACAACAAAGGAAGAACCGCAGCTCTCCTCCATGACACGCAGCCATAACACTTTGTAGAGACTCCCTCAGCAATGACACGCAGCCCTCGGTTGCAAAGATCTCCCCACAAAGGTTGAACAATAGCAAAGCTTGTGTTCTAGGGTTCCAAAAGATTTACAAAAGTAATTGGGATTTTTGTGTGTGAATCAAAAAGATGTTTGGCACTTCAAAAATTGAAGTCTTGTTGTGTTTGAACTCTTAGAAATGTTTTCTCAAAGAATTGAAAAAATACACCACCGAAATAGGTATATTTATAGGAAATATGAGTTGGTGGATAAAAAACTCACGGAACTGTTCGATTTTATCCAAAGCGGATCGGTCCGTTTTGGAGGCGGATCGGTTCGACCTCGGACCGATTCATTTTTAAAAGTGGCTTCATCGATTTGCATTCGATCCGGGGTATACTGGTTCTATGCACAGCGGATCGGTCCGGTATAAAGGCGGATCGGTTCATTTTTAAAAAGGGTGGACCGGTCCGGTTTTCCAGAAAAATTAAAATCTTTTAAAAGCCTCTTTTTGCTTGAAAAAACTTCTTATTTTTCATAAAAACATTTTATAAAAAATTTTCAATACTAAGTATGAAGCATAAGGAAATTAAAAACAAAACTTTACCAAGTTCATTCTCGCAGAGGTTATGATGTTGAAGACGCTTTGATATTCGGATCCGTTGATGTAGATGCGATCTTGAGTTTCTTCAACGGTGTAACGGCGTACGACATACATATTGACAATGGACAAAAATGTCCTTACAAATAATACTTTAATGTGTGATTGAAATAATTGAAATGCCAGGGCTTTATTTTACAATTCAACTTGAATTTATTCAATTTATTATAACAACCATAGAGATCATATTCATAAATCATACATATCCTTATTTGATAACGTTCCAATACCCAAAGAATATACTATCATAGTTTTGATAAATGGTAAATAAAATCAAGGTAGTCGGTATCGAAAAATTATGAACAAGTCTCATTAAACAAATCGGAGACCCGAGATTCATCGTTTGATCAATTTTAAGAATAATTTTGAGTTTCAATCTTATTTCATAGTTTCTGAGTTGTGGACCTCTCAACGTACATTTTATTTACTCTCTCATTATTAATTTTATTGGCATCCTTTCCAACCACAAAAATTTTAGTAGAAAATATTATTCTCTAATCTTATTACTAAGTATAAAGTGAAAGTTGCATTGCTTCTCCATGTCACGAATATATGAATTTAAAGCTAAATAATGTTAAATGTAATATGAAACATATAGAGAAATTATCAAGGGTTGAGGGTTCTATTCATTTATTTTGTTTCTCCAATTTATTATTCACTCCACGTGGTGCCTCTTTTAATCTTGCATATTTTCTTGTGCCCTTTCTCTCCCCTTCCATCATTTATATTCTCTTACACTCTCTTTTTACTCTATGTCATTTCTCCTTGACATCACTCTTCTAGAATTTTGGGGCCTTCTAAATAGAATGTAGCTTGCGTAGGAATAACACACATTTTTCATATATTCCATAGTATCAACCCCAATATCTTCCCCTTTGGCGATTACTCAATGACTTCCATACGATTGGTTTTTAAAAAGAAAATAATGAAGTGGGCAGAAAATGTGTCTATATAAAGAGAAGATAAAGAGAGATAAGCATTGAGAGAAAATTGGGATAAGATAAGGAAGATATCGACATGGAGAACCTCTTACTATCCTATATTCGTAAAAAGAATGACATGCGGCAGTGATTGTGTCACAATGATGTATTTCCTCCGTTTGTGTACTATAGAATTAAACCATAAAATCTTAGGTGGTCCTAGGTGGGTGAGAGGTTTGGATTTTATGACTCATAATGGGTTTTTTATATCATAATGGTGTGTTTGGTAGTAACTAACATAAATAATTTGTTTAAGTTTAGTTTGGTCAGTGAAATAAGCAAAACCTTTCAACCTCTCATCAATCATTCATGCAAATAATAACCTGGTGGTCAAGTACATATCGCTCTATAAACATGTATTACCCTCTATCATTTTTTTATCAAACAAGAACACAATAAAATTAAAACACGACACAAATATACACTACAGGAAAAAAGTCTCTTTATGACAGTTAAAAACTGTCATAAAAGCCCTTTATGATTATTTTTTATAAGTAAAATCAGTCATAAGTTTGGGTCTCATAACTGATACAAGTAAAATTTGTCATATTATATGGGTATTATATATGATTGTTTTTTTTTTCAAAACCATCGTTAAACCATCAAAAAAATCCTATAAAATATTATAGTTTGTTGAAAAAACTGTCATGTGTGCTCTAAAACATTGTGTGATATGATCTAAAAACTGTCATATTTGATTTAAAAAAGGTTATGACAAACCATTTTATACATCAGAAATTGTCATATATGATTTAAAAATGGTCACATAAAATATTTCATATCATTAAGGTTAAACATAAATTGTCATAAATAAAACCTATAATGTAAAAAAATAGTTTTTAGCATCTAATATTCAATTCATGATTGACAAATAAATCATAACACAAATCAAAAGATAGGTATTCATTTATTCCACATTCAATGTTACAGTAGGAATCCAAATCCATAAAAATAAAACTCCAAAAGTGCATCTCCAAATCCATAAAAATCTGATTTTGGTGTTGCCGCCATGGGTGATCCAATTTTTGGCGAAAGAAAATCTAGATACACATATCCCAGGGACCCACGAAGCACTGGATTTTGGAACAATCACTCGAACATCAAACAAATGTTTGGAAGCTATAATAATATCACTACTCCATCCAAACGCCGCCCATACATCTCCGACACTAAATACTTATAGATATTGCACACAAAAAATGGAAACACATTTTACATCTGTCAGTGTCAGCCAATGAATTTATCTATAGAGGAGGGATTGAGGACCTCAAATGTGGCATTTTTCCTATATATTATACTAGCGTATTGCGCGTGCTTGAAAGCATGAAGATAAGTTTTCATAGTATTAACTCATGTTTAATTTAGGTCGAAAATATTTTTTATATAACAGAAATGATTATAAACAATTTAAATTTTTTGAGTATCCACCGTATTTAAGAAATAAAAAATGCCCCAACAATAATATTCATTGAGACCCAATTTATCAAACATATTCAGATATTATTTCATTCACTAAGAAGGAAAATCAACCATTGACACATTGCTATACTAATAAAAGATATCAATATTTGGGATAAAGTACCTGTACATTGAATCATTCAACTGTCAACAACAATATTTGGGGCAAAGTACCTCCACATTGTATTCAATCATCAATATAATAAATATAAAGGAGTGATAAAACACAACAAATATAAATGTATCTGGTAATTAGAAATAGAGAACCAAATTGGATTTGCGTGCTCAAAAGGGTTAAAGGAACTAAAACTAGATTTTGTGATCATTACAGTTCGACCTAATATAATAAGAATGCAACACCCAATAAAAATATAGATTGTGTGATCATTACACTTCCACCCCTGCTTTTACCACATGATGAATTTAAAATTCAAGTATCTTTTAGTGAAATTGGCCCTAAGGTATCACGTAACATAAATAATTATATTGAAAAGTCACATTCTAAAAGGTTGTCGATTATGATATTATTCCCTAAGTATATCTTCTTTTGCTCATGCATGCTCAAACAAATAAGAGAGAATAATGAACATTTCGATAACAACCAATAAATTTCACAGAAATAAAAATGGAAAACATATATAGATGAGTACACAATCAAACAAACCTTTTTATTCTCTAATCTGATTACATGTATCTCTCGTTCCAGCATGCTTAAAAATTTACCTCGCACCCATTGGATTGGGATCCATTTAACCCATTAGCAATCAAAGGTTGTGACAAATGCAATTCTTTTGATAGTTGAATTCTTTAAATGTACATATGAGAGCGGTAAAATAATTACGGGGACTGCTTTAGTTCATGCAACATTAGTAGGCATAAGGGTATATGACATCCTATATATGAAGTCAACTAATATAAATAAACTTAATTCCTTGTAAAATCAGAATGGTATGCATAGTACTGTGTATCATTGCTTCTTGCTTAGTTAAATAAAATGTAAAATACTCACCAATCAACTAGTATTAGGAGGTAGGGAGGTAGGGTGAGATGCCTAATAACAAATGGAGTTTCATCAAAAGAATGTCACCACTTCAATTACACTACACCAACCACGTGAAACACTACTGAGTAAACAAAATAAAGATGAGAACTTATGTTATTATCAATTTCAGTGATTATATTAGCGGTATAATGAAATAATAGCTACACCTAGTCTTTCAGGTTACTTAGTAAGCTTAATGAAGAGAGAGCGGCAAACAATAATAGGTATCATATTCTTATGACCAATGGTTAATAAGTTCAGGAAGATTAACATCAAATTTTAATGATTTTCATCCACATTAATTACTATGATTAAATTTCTCCATGACATATAATTAATCCATATTTTATTCAGAAAAATGTGTGTTAACAACATCCACAATAAGAAAGACAGCCAATACCAGCCATTGAGACACATGTAAAGAAAAAAATTACAATGACAAGTATAATTTTCACATCTAAGAAATGAATTTGCAATCAAAAATCAATCTTGATGGTTTACCTGAAGACTCCCCCAATGATGGTTTGGGCGTGTTTCAAACAAAAGAGAAATAAAAATAAAAATGTATTTTTTTCATCGTTAAAAATCTAAATAAAGAACAATAAATAAAAATTACATCTGCTCAACAGTAATAAACTGAGGCTACGTGTGAAAAAAAATTAATAAAAAATAATTAATAATAATAAGCCACAAAAATTGAAAACAAACGGATATAAAAAGATAAATCTAAATCCACTAAACCAAAAACCAATTCACCACTCACATAAACAATCCATTTGAATCCACCACTCTCAAAATCGTTTGCCTATGTTGGGGGCTCTCAAATGCATCCAAAAATCCCGCTAAAAGAAATCAAGACGTTTATTGGTGAACCGAAAGTCAATTTCACTAAAGACGAATTCACGAAGTTGATAAACACCTTCAAGTTTTCAATTATTTGTAAATGAGGGTGAATGATTATGGCAAAAAGTTAATTATGGAAGAATTCCCCTCTTTTGTAACGTGTGCCAATGACAAGGATATGACCCGAATATTGTTTTTTAAAAGAGGAGGAAGATAATGGTAATACACATGCCGCTACTAAGGAGGATCTTAAATAGAAAGTAAACAGACAAAACGAAGGGAATGTACAAGCTAAAACAAATAAAAGAACTAAAGACTGGGTGAAAAGAGCTTTTATAACAAGAGTAAACAATCAGCCAACAATTCAAACTCTAGTTGTTATTAACAGGAAAACTACATGAGTTAGGATATAGTGCATTAGTAGCTTCAAGCCATATAAAAATTAGTAGAGGCTACAGTAGCAAACTCTATTACTAAGCAGGAGAAAGTTCTAATTAATAAGGAAGGGAATCAAGTAATTCAATTAACAACTGACTACGAATCAAGTGAAGAACATGAAGATGGCTCAATAAGGGGTTGGTAAGTAAAGCATACCATAAAAATGATAATGAGGAATCTAAGCTAACCATAAATGTTTATAAGCAAAAAATTTACAAAAACAATGAATCAAAGTAATAGACGAAGCTTAAATTTTTTACACTCGGGGATTATCACTTTTAGAAAAGTAATATGATAAATAAAAATAGTTAAGGCCTGTGCAAAAAGATGAAATCACCTATTATAAATGTTAATATATGGGTCGGATTTTGTACCCGGATCCATAATCCGCCCACCGTGATATGGATTATCCAATTTAGTGTTGGATAAATCATTATTATAATAATTAAGTATTTATTATAATAGAGGAGTCTTAAATATAACAGATAAGAAGAGTTCAACTAACTCCTTGATTTTAGGAACTCTTATCTGTTATATATAGATATCCTATTTGGTGATTACAAAAAAAACAACAGAAAATATACGATACATATTTTCGGTATCTCTCTCTCTCTAGAAATCCTCCTACACAAATCATCTCTCTCTCTTGATCCATCATCAACGGATCTTGGATTTGTGAGCGTGACATTCAAAGGGGCAACTCTTGTAGCCAACCCGGATTTTCACGAGACGCGAAGCGTACACGGAGGAAGAACTCGCAGATTCGGTGTCGGCTCGTATCAAACAACGTGCATCGATCATCGGGTTACATTCCGCCTTTGAGGTAATCCGAAAACCCGTATGTGCTATGTGTATATACTGTAATATTATATTGGTATCAGAGCTTTTTAATTTGTTTGATCGCCGGATTATTCGTCGGATTATTTTTTTTGTACATAAACTCCATTAATACCAATTTAAATTCGTTTTAAATTGAGCGCGTAATAATCCGAAATTTTTATAAGGTTTTGTTTCTGTGTTGATAAAGAACTCGTACGCGAAATTTCATTAATTTTCGTTGAACGGATTGAGAGAAAATCGAAACCCTAATTTCAATTTGAAGTTGTTCCGATTTTTTTTTTTTGCCAACTTTGAGGCCAAAAACAGTGGATCAAACGACGATGAAAATCTGTTTTTCTTTTACATAATTGTTCTACGTCGCGAGGGCTTTCCAACCATATATTATTTGTTAATTTTGGATTAAAAATGAGCAAGTTATGACCCTCTAAACATGGCTATTTTTTACTGCTGTGCTATTATAAAAATGATTTATTGTATTTTTTTGACACTTAAATAATGTCTAAAAATTACCGAAAATTGCAGAAAATTACAGAAATTTTTTTCTGACTTAGTGGATGGAAAATTAATATTTTCTGAGCATTTTGACATTCTGAAAAAATTAATGTATTTTTGGTGGTCCATTTAATTTAGTATTTAATGGATTTTTATGCTTTTATTTAATGATTATTGTCTTGATAACTTGCGTAGTTAACACAATAGTTATGTTTGACCATGCTCGCTCCCTAAGTTGGTGAGTGTAGCAATAATTGTCCATTTAAAGGCCTAGGTTATGTGTTTTGCATGATTAAATGGACAATTCTGAAAATTAACAGTTGAATGAGCTAGTGTTTGCCTGTTTAATTCCTGTTTTTAAGGTTGTTCCTATGTATATGTGCAATCGGACATACCCCGCCCGGCTTTCAGTAGATATTATGTATAGGCTTCTTCTCCTTTTATTGATGTATTGGTGAGAATGAGAGGTTTTTTAAGCCACATGTAAGGGGATGATTTCTGAATGCACAACAATACATTGGAATTATCTTAGCACAAGCTCTAAACTGTTAATTAAGGGGACTATGTGGGACCCTGCGCATTTATTGTTGTATGGCGCAAAACTGGTTATCATAATTTGTTTATCTGCCGTGATTTTAAATTATGATGAATGGATGTAAATGATTAATAGATGTGTTCATTAATCGGATAAAATTTGTTTAAAAATCAATTAGAAAATATGCTCTAATTTTACAATATTAGGAGATGACTGCGAGCTTTGCAAACTTTCGATTTTAATATGTAAGAGAAGAAAATATTTTCTAATTGGATTTTAGAACAAATTAAAAAGATGTGTTTTAATAATAATATTAATGTCAATCTTTTGCGCATTTTTCATGTAGTAATGGCAAGCAATAACGTAATCGCCGCTATGACTAAAGAAGATAAGCTAACTGGTAACAACTACAACATATGGCACCGTAAGATCCAATATCTACTCAATCAGCATGAGTTGCTTGATTGTCTCACCACTGTTATGACTGAACCAGTTGGGAGTAGTACTGCCGCCAGCCGGCGTGAGCATGAGGCTTACCAGGCTTGGGTGAATAAGGATCGTGCTGCCCGCTTTACTATGCTAAGCCACATGCACGATGACCTTATTGGGCATTACGATCACTTCAAGACAGTTAAAGAACTGTGGGATCAGCTTCGATTCGACTTCGGTGGTACGTCCACTACGAGACTTAGGGGTCTTGTTTTGAAGTTCGAAACTTATCGTAAGGATAATAAGCACACGATGACTGAGCATCTTCGAGTGATGTCCACCTTGATTCGTGAGCTTAAGGAAGCTGATCACATTCTCTCTGACGAGCAACAGGTTCAGGCTGTTATCCGCTCCCTTCCTGATTCATGGGTGCACATGAAACAAATAATGACTCACAATGACAGTATTAAGAATTTTTCTGACATATCTCGTCATGTTGAGCTTGAGGCGGAGCGCCAAGAGGCGAACCGTGCTGCTGTCCTTGTCGCCCAGAGTGGCAGACGTCAGGGAAATAGGCCCAGGCAAAATGGAAATGGAAAGCAGACTAAGCAGGCTGGGGCAAATGGCCCTAAAGGGAAAAAGATAACAAAAGCCAAAAGAGGCAAGCGTGGTGGGAAGAAAGATATTTCCAAAGTCAAGTGCTACAACTGTGGAAATAAGGGTCACTTTGCTCGTGATTGCACTGAGCCAAAGAAGGTATCCTCTTTCCTTTCCTCTTTATTTTCACCTCTCCATATTTGTGTATGTTCTCATGTATTAGTTGCTCATTCTATTCCTATGTGGATTGTAGATACAGGAGCAACAAAACATGTGACAAGGGATAGAGGAGGATTTGTAGATTATCGCCGTATTCCAGCCAGTACTCAGAGTGTCTACATGGGAAATGGTGCTCGTGAAGATGCTGTAGGAGTCGGTTCGTACGAACTCCACCTTAGCACTGGAACCAAGCTACTTCTTCGTGATGTGCTCTATGTGCCTGGAATAAAGCATAATTTACTTTCAGTTTTAGCTTTATCAGACTATGGTTTTTCTTTCAGTTTTAATAGTAGTGGTTTGAATATTATTTTGGATAATATCATTTGTGGACATGGATCTTTATGGAATAATTTGTTTAAAATAGATTTATTTGATTCTGTTTCTTCAACTTCATTATCATATATTGCAAATGTTGATGTTGATTCAGTTACTTGGCATGCTAGACTTGGGCATATAGGAAAAGATAGGATGGCCCGATTAGCTAGAGAAGGCCTTTTAGGCCCACTCGCTAAGGTCGACCTACCTATATGTGAGCCTTGTTTGGCAGGAAAAGCCTGTAGAAAGCCTTTTGGTAAGGCTTTACGAGCTAATCAACCTCTAGAACTAGTACACTCAGACATATGTGGACCTATGAGCGTTAAGGCACGTCATGGCGCCTCTTATTTTCTTACGTTTATTGATGACTATACGCGATTTGGACATGTCTACCTGATCGCTCACCGCTATGAAGCTTTGGATTGTTTCAAACGCTATATAGCAGAGGTTGAGAATCAGCAATCGAAGAGGTTAAAAACTTTTCGTACTGACAGAGGACGCGAATACTTATCTGATCAGTTCAAAGAAACGTGTGAAGAAAAGGGGATACGCAGACAATTAACTATCCCTCACACTCCACAACAAAATGGTGTTGCAGAGAGAAGGAATAGAACTCTTCTAGATATGACTAGATCTATGATGGCGCAGGCCAACCTCCCAATATCCTTCTGGGGGGATGCTCTTTTGACTGCTGCCTACATACTGAATAGAGTGCCTTCTCAGTCAGTTTCCTCCACACCTTATGAACTATGGAGAGGCGAAAGACCCAATTTGGATCACTTGCGCCCTTGGGGTTCGGCAGGCTATGTTCACACAACTTCTCATAAGTTCGGGAAGTTAGGCCCTAGAGCTCGAAAGCATATATTTATAAGATATTCTGAGAGCTCAAAAGGCTACGTTATGTACGGTGAACACCCTGATGGAGGAATGACTGAAATAGAGTCACGTGATGTCGAATTCTTAGAAAAGGATTTCCCTAGCACAAGCAATACAAAAGAGGATCTTGAACTCTATGAGTTAGAGGATACTGAAAACACTTTACCATCTTCAGGCGAGGCTGGGGGATTAGTTCCTCCTCCTGTAATCGCTGAAGATAGTAGTGGTCTTCAGCCTAGTGGGAGCATTCCAGATAGTGTGAGTGCACCACCACTAGATACTCACGATTCTCAGGTTCGCCGTAGTAAGCGAGGAAACATTCCACGTCGTCATTTTGAGATTGAGGGGAATACTTTCCTAAGCATTGCTTTAGATGAGGAAGAGCCAACTTCTTTTGCAGAAGTTCTTTCCTCAAGTGCTAAGGATGAGTGGATGGTTGCTATACAGGAAGAATTGAGCTCCATGGCTAAAAATAAAGTCTGGGAGTTAGTTGACCTTCCACCCGGGCGCAAGACTATTGGGAACAAATGGGTTCTAAAGGTCAAGCGCAAAGCGGATGGTTCAATTGACAAGTATAAGGTACGCCTTGTGGCGAAAGGCTATACCCAACGAGAGGGTGTAGACTACGAAGAGACATTCTCCCCAGTGGTGAGGTTTGCCTCTATCCGCCTTATCCTAGCTATTATCGCGCAAATGAATTTAGAACTATTTCAGATGGATGTTAAGACTGCTTTTCTCAATGGAGAACTTGACGAAGAGATCTATATGGAACAACCTGTGGGTTTTGTATCCAAAGGACAAGAGCGCAAAGTCTGCCGCCTAAAACGTTCTATATATGGCCTCAAGCAATCGTCAAGGCAGTGGTATTTCCGATTTCATCATGCCATTACCTCTGTTGGTTTTTAGATGATTGAAGAAGATCACTGCGTATATCTTAAACGATCCAAGAAAAGTGTTCTTATCCTTTCATTGTATGTCGACGACATTTTGTTAGCTGGGAATGACCTGGACTCCATTGTCGCCACTAAAGAGTGGTTGTCCTCTACTTTTGAGATGAAGGACATGGGTGAAGCAAATTATGTGCTGGGGGTTAAAATCGTGAGAGATCGATCTAAGAAGCTTCTCTGTTTGTCTCAGGAGACTTACGTAAAGAAGATTCTGGAAAGGTTTCGCATGCATAACTCTAAACCCATAGACACTCCAATGGAGAAAGGGTGTACATTGAGCCTAGATGATTGTCCAAGAACTGATGAAGAAAAGAATCAAATGTCTAAAGTGCCATATGCACAGGCCATAGGGAGTCTGATGTACGCTATGTTGTGTACGCGTCCAGATATCTGCTATGCAGTTGGTATAGTTAGTCGTTATCAGAGTAACCCAGGCCACAAACACTGGCAAGCAGTGAAGAGGATTTTTCGATACCTTCGTGGGACTGCTGATCTCGTCCTATGTTATCATGAAGGGGACTTGAGACTTAGAGGCTACAGCGATGCTGATTGGGCTAGTGACAAAGATGGAAGGAAATCCACTTCGTGATATACGTTCATTCTTGGAGGTGGAGCTGTCACTTGGTGAAGTAAGAAGCAAACGTGTATTGCTCTATCCACAATGGAATCGGAATACGTGGCATGCTCGGCAGCTGTTCAGGAAGCTGTTTGGCTAAGGAGATTCTTTCAAAGGCTAGGCATTTCAGATCATGCAGCTGAGCCTGTGCTTGTCTATTGTGATAGCACGTCAGCTCTAGCTTATGCAAAGGATCCAAAGTATTATAGGAAGTCTAAGCACATTGGCATTCGTTATCATTACATTAGAGACATGGTTGCGCAAGAGGAGGTTGTCTTGAAACATATCTCCACAGGTTGTATGGTGGCTGATCCATTAACCAAGCCCATTGCTCGAGATGTTTTCCTTTCACATGTTAGGAGTATGGGACTACGTAGGATTTGATATGTATGACACCATATTGTTTATTGACATTATTATTATTTATTGGATATAATATTCATTTCTTTTATTTGTTAAATTAAATGAATTGTTATCACTATGTACACATCTTATAGATATGTCACCGGGCTTGAATCGACTCTCTCACACGAGTGATTCACCTTGGCGCTTAGACAGCGAGCAAGATGAGACATTTATGTCTGTGGCGCTTTGAAAGCGAGCTGAGACATTTATATCCTTGGCGCTTGAAAGGCGAGCAGGATATATACGATTATGCAGATTCTGCTATATGTCGCCTTAGTTGAGTACTAAGATGAGACCTTATTTATACTTTTAGGTCGATCATAGAGTATCTCCATAACTCTATGTAGCCTGTTTTTAGCCCAATGTGAGATTTCAGGCAGGCACTATGTGAGTGACTGGGCTGAAACTCAGGTTAGGCGCTAGATAGCGACTAGACTAAGATTCGTATGGCGTCCTTTTATTTCAAAAGTGACATACCCTTTTCAACGGGATGACGCCATAGCATACATTTCATACTGTATGTGCTTTGCCGACCAATAGTGGGAGCGATGAATGAATCCCTACTTCATCGCTGTGTGAGCCACATGGATTATTATAATCCAACGATATGCCTTTTGTCGACCTGAGACTATGTCATGAAGAGAGGATTTGATGACGCTACTTTAGCGTGTTTACCTAGGACGAGGGTTGATTCCGTCTAAAGGGGCACGACTAGGAAAGCGGTTAAGTCTAATTGAATTGGCATGAGGACTTAGGGAAGACTATTTGATTATACACCATGATAATGTGACTCATAGTCCGGACGGCTTTACTGTGTTTTGTGCACGACTTAGTCATGAGTACATTACATATTTGGGATCTAGCACTGCTTTCTTGAGGGATTAAGAGTGCTAAATTCGGTGTAAATCAAACTGTCTGGGTATATGCGAGATTCCTTCGAGTGATGCGTCTTCGTTAGTTAGATGATGGCTTAACGATTACGCTCCTGAGACTGTACGTTTTCTCGTGAGGTCGCACGTCACATTTTCCTGTATGAGGAGACGAGTGAAGACAGAGATCGTTGGAGATTTGTTAGAGAGACCACGCCTTATGTGGGCGAGTGGGAGATGTTAATATATGGGTCGGGTTTTGTACCCGGATCCATAATCCGCCCACCGTGATATGGATTATCCAATTTAGTGTTGGATAAATCATTATTATAATAATTAAGTATTTATTATAATAGAGGAGTCTTAAATATAACAAATAAGAAGAGTCCAACTAACTCCTTGATTTTAGGAACTCTTATCTGTTATATATAGATATCCTATTTAGTGATTACAAAAAAAACAACAGAAAATATACGATACATATTTTCGGTATCTCTCTCTCTCTAGAAATCCTCCTACACAAATCATCTCTCTCTCTTGATCCATCATCAACGGATCTTGGATTTGTGAGCGTGACATTCAAAGGGGCAACTCTTGTAGCCAACCCGGATTTTCACGAGACGCGAAGCGTACACGGAGGAAGAACTCGCAGATTCGGTGTCGGCTCGTATCAAACAACGTGCATCGATCATCGGGTTACATTCCGCCTTTGAGGTAATCCGAAAACCCGTATGTGCTATGTGTATATACTGTAATATTACAATAAAAAAGGAGGTACTAGTTGGTTGTATACATATTTACAACTTTCGCTTTTGTTTCTCCCTAACTCATTGTTACAAACAAATCGGTGAATGAAGATAACCCTCCCTTATATATTCAAAATTTGACGACCATAAGAACTATATCAACAGCCAATGCAATATGGATTAAAAAGATTTCATTTCATCATGTATAAATTATAGAAACTTTCATCACGCCCAGTTAAGAGAGAGCCCGGGAACTTGATAAAAGCATACATGAACAAAAAGGTTGCATTCATTAATTTAGAAAGACACGGGAAAATGATGTGAAACTTATAATTGATTCAACCCCAATGTTTTGTTTATAAAGATAAATTGTATACCTGAGATGTGTTGAATACCATAAATCCAAAACCCACAACTAATTAAAGGGCCGCATAGTTAGAGCATCCACAATGGTGGATGCTCTGTAAGCTAAGTTTACCATTCCAAAATCCATCTTTTACCTTTCGTGAGTCAACCCCTTTACACTGGTGATAGCTAAGTTTGTTGAAGGCTATACTTCCTACAAACTATATTAGTTCGTAGGAATTCTTACGACTTAATATAGTGTTGGAGATTTTTAAAATAAGAGAGTAAGAGTTTTTTGGGTGTAAAAGCCTTAAGAGCTTGTCCCACATTGGAAGTGTGAGGAAGAGGTGGGAAGCTAACCCAAATATAAAAGGGGATAGTGTCCCACATTGGAAAATGTACAAAGCTAAGTGTCACCACTAAGCTATAAAAGGGGTGGGCAACCTTTGAGTCCCACATTAGAAAAATGTTAAGAATTTGTACACTTAATAAGTACAAATGGAAGATGAAGAGTTAATTCATCTAGCATTTAAGAGGTTATTCAAGAGACCTCAATACGGTGCGAAGCACCGTACGCACACGCGCGCGCGCGCGTGCGGGTGCGGGGCAGTGGGCTGTAGAGGCGCTAGTAATCCAAGTTTATTGCATTGGCATGCTGTCAATCGAATATTAAAATATTTGAAAGGAACTATGGACTATGGTATATACTATAGTGGATATCCTTCAGTATTATAAGGGTTTTCTGATGCCAGTTGGATAACTGAGCGGGAGGATCATTCCTCAACAAGTGGATGGATTTTCACTCTTGGTGGAGGAGCTGTTTCTTGGGGATCAAAGAAACAAACTTGTATAGCTGACTCTACTATGGCAGATGAGTTTGTAGCATTAGTTGCAACTAGTAAAGAGGCAGAATGGTTAAGGAATTCATTGATTGAAATTCCAGTTTGGCCAAAACCAATGCCTCCAATATCTATACATTGTGATAGTGAGTCTACACTTTCCAGAGCTTATAGTAAAGTGTATAATGGAAAGTCTAGACATATTGGCCTGAGACATAGTTATGTCAGACAAATGATTACAGATAGTGTAATCACAGTGGATTATGTAAAATCAAGTCAAAATTTAGCTGATCCTTTTACAAAAGGTCTTGCAAGAGGACTGGTGTCTAAGACATCAATAGGGATGGGACTAAAGCCCATTAATAATAATCACTCTTGATGGAAACTCAACTTGAAACTTGATATATTCAAGTCTCAAGTTCAATGATTAAAGTACATCATACGACGTGATTGTAAGCACTATAAAATTTAACATCCCAAGGATAAGTGCTTAGAACATGTAATGAATAATGAAAGAGGATGGGTTTAACCTTAATAGATTTATGGTGTTTTAAGTTACATGGACACCTATGATAATCTACCTATATGAGTGTGGAAGTGGTGCCGCTTCCTATGAGAACTGGGCTTGACTCTAAAGCACTCATGAAATCAAGGTACAGACACAAGGCCTAATTCATGTGTCGGCTTATATGGATAATCAGTGACTAAAAGATTTGTGTGTGAAGACAAATCCGGATAATCAATATAGATTGATAGTTCAAACACAAGTCTACTATACTTTCATGGTTAACCTTGATGAACCTTCACAGGGTATTGGTTCAAGTCGTGAGACACCAATGCTTATACACAGTCTTACAGACAATCAAAGATTTACAAAACTTATTTTGAAAATGGTGGAGGAATGTTGGAGATTTTTAAAATAAGAGAGTAAGAGTTTTTTGGGTGTAAAAGCCTTAAGAGCTTGTCCCACATTGGAAGTGTGAGGAAGAGGTGGGAAGCTAACCCAAATATAAAAGGGGATAGTGTCCCACATTGGAAAATGTACAAAGCTAAGTGTCACCACTAAGCTATAAAAGGGGTGGGCAACCTTTGAGTCCCACATTGAAAAAATGTTAAGAATTTGTACACTTAATAAGTACAAATGGAAGATGAAGAGTTAATTCATCTAGCATTTAAGAGGCTATTCAAGAGACCTCAATACGGTGCGAAGCACCGTACGCACACGCGCGCGCGCGCGTGCGGGTGCGGGGCAGTGGGCTGTAGAGGCGCTAGTGGCGCACTTTGCACTTCGCACGCCGCGTGTCCGCAGTGGTAGCGGGTTGCCGGGATTCGTCCGGGTCGGATCTCGGGCGCGGTCACTTTTTGGTTGACCCGTGCAAAACCGATTCGGTATTATTATACCTGTTCGGAAAGGACTTAAGACTGTTGGTAATTAACAGTCATACCTGTTCGGAAATGACTTAATTCAACAGTCATGACTCTTGAAGACAAAGCCTTTCATTTCTATAAATAAAGGCTGCCTAAAAACGGAATTACATTGATAACAAAAACCAGTTTCAGATTTCCAGACCCTGCTATTACTCTCTTACAATTTTCAGGAGATACAAATTCTCTTATTCTGTTTTGTGCACATAAACAGAATAAGAACTTGATTGACTGTTCTTCGCTGCTACATCCAAGGGCTGTCTTCAAATATACAAGTTGCAGACAGTGCAATTGCTTCATTGTATCTTGAGTACGGATTTGCTGATTCCCGTTTGTATACCGAAATTCTTCGTGTGGGGCAAATACTGTATTTAGGAAAGTGACATCACGCCTTGAAGTTTTATAGTGACTATTCAGAAATTACATTGTTGTATTGAAGTTGACATTTTTGAGATATATAAAGAGTTCCATTTCTGTATTTGCATTCATAATATCCAACATATAGTTCGTAGGAAATTCCTACGAACTAATATAGTTCGTGGGAACTTAAATATATAATATAAATTGATTATTTGGAGTTGCTACGAACTTCATTTGTTCGTATCAATTCCTACGAACAAATGAAGTTCGTAGGAACCATTTGCAAATTCAATACCCGTTCAGCAAAGTTACAAATTCATTGTCTTTTTTCTTACAAATTTTGTTCGTTTCAGTACACCACTGCAGAGCTTCCACTTTGTAAATTTACCAATTTTGATGTCCGTTTGTTCCACCACTACCGATGCTCTTAGTACCTAAAAAAACTAAAAACAAACACATAATTAGTTAGTTGTCTTTTTGCACACACTTATGGGCAGCCGACTGACACAGAGAGAGTAATACATTCCTCACACAGTCCTTCTTTGATGTAAACATATCCCCCACCATACCACCCACTCCAAAAACACTAAAGATAAACCAATACAAAAACCTCATATAAGGGTCATTCGTTATATGCCTACAACAGATCAAGCAACTCGTCTTAAGTCTCAAAGAAAGATTAACCAAAGCCTAAATAAGCTTTCTAGGCAACTAAATTTCCTAATGAATTCTAAATACAATTATAAAGTGATGACAACAGATTGACAACAATGGGTAATAGATTATCCAGAATGGATAGGAGATATATGTTAAAACATCAATAGCATGAAATAATAAACTAATTTACCCAAGAAGAATCAGACCTCCTTTGTAAGAACATCCTCCGACACCTCTGGACTTAAATACAAAATATAAAACAAAAAGGCTAGTTATATTAAAATTTCCTTAACGAAATGATGGAGAAGAAGTGAAGAAGAAAACATATCTCAGGGCCCTAATGCAAATGAACTCAAATAGGGAAGAATGAAAATAAAAGTATAGCAAATATTGGAACTTGGACTGGATTTGGGATCAAGTAAACGTACTAACATGCACGTCCTCAAAGCATGAGATGGGAAAAATACATTCATATATGGACATTTTAGCTTTAGATTGTAATTGGTAGTTAGTATAATGGTACATGTAAACCATCAAAAGACTGCAATATAGTTAACACCACTGATCTAGATAGGAGCTATAAAGCCTAAATTAATCCAAAAAGATCCCATTTATTAGAAATAGATAAAAAACGACTTTGGATTTTTGTGGTACCATAAAATGATATATGGGTAAAATGCCCAATATCCGATGTCCGTGCGAAATAGATACCCAAAAATTTTCATAGAGAATCTCAATAGCAAATCAACATAGCAGATAATAGAGCTCAAAAGTTCTAGAACCATCAAAATCCTTTTTTCGATTATGGAGATCCCCATAGTGGTAATCATACAAATAAGATCAATGTTCTTGGTGTCTCCTTGAGTACCAAAGGTGCAAACCCACTAAATAAATAAATAAGTAATAATAATAATAATAATAATATGATGATGACGACGACGATGAAGAAGAAGAAGAAGAAGAAGAAGAAGAAAGAAATAAAGCCAGCAAATAAAAAGAAAGAGATTACATAAACTAGAATGTACCTCCAAACAACACATGTTAACAGTACTAAGAAAATTACTTATACAAGATGGTATTTTCAAGCTTAGCATTTCTAAAGTTAGAGAGAGTGTAGTGACGACAAACTAGAATATATTTATTAGTAGATGCCTCCATATACTTAGGGTCACCCAAAGATCTGGGATACGCAATTAAATAGAAAAATACAATGATTATATTAGTGCATATTATTAAAGTTGCCATCTACCCTAAACTGTTTTATCTCAAACTTGTGCCCTATGGAAGTGAAATTCATTTGAAATAAGAGCATTTTCATATTAGAAATTGCAATGCAACCCTTACTAATTATTGGGGGGTACGTAGTTGTTAGCAAAGCAAATAGACAAATGATTATGTATTTATCTTGCAAGGACAGGTCAATAAGGACAAAATATGTAAACAAAGCAAGCCTAGGCAGTGAATTGAACAAGTCGTTATTGTAACACTCCGTATTTTTGAGGATTTAAATAATTATGTGATTAATTATTATTGTTGGATTAATTAAATTAATACGTGAGAATTAATTGAAAGATTAATCCAGATTAAGATTAAAACTGAATAGTTACTAGCGTGACGAGAGTTAGTAATTATAAATATTGCTGTGAGAATAAGTAAAATGGAATGATGATTTTATATAGCTGGTCGTGAAAGAGAAATATGATGGTTTGGTATATTAAGTCGGGACGCGCTTGTGAGTCGTGTCGGGACCAATTAAATGGAGTATAAAGATAAATTATTTTTAAGTAACTCGTATGATCATTTCGAGTACACCGTTGAGTCCGGGAGGGTCGAGATAGTTAGAAAAATCTACCCGAGTATTTTATTTGGACTCTGAGATATTTTTAGGCCATACCGGCACCCCGTAGGGGTAATTTTGTATTTGATTTTTTGAAGAAATTAAATGGACGAAAATTAGAGAAGTATTATATCAGCTAATTGGGGACAATTAGGGTGAGAATACACCAAAATCAAGAGAGAGCCACAGTGGGTGAGGGAGAGCAAATCCCAAGGGAGGAGGTCAATCTAGCACCACCTTGCACAACCATCATCACCATCGTATAGATCAGAATGTGAGGAACGCACCTATACCAACAACACCAACGGATCAGACCTTCGAAATCAAGGCAAGTGTTTATGACTTGCTTTCCATTAGCGATAATTGTGCTCGTGTTAGTATAGGAATTAATTACATGATTTGAATTGGAAATGGGTGATTGTAGAGAATTAATATCACAAATTGAGAGTTATCTTGATGAAGAATTTAACCCCTATACATGTAGAATAGGAAACTCGAAAATATATGATGTGATTGATAAACGAATTTGAGTTTTAATGGTTCTTGAATTGAAATTGGAAGAACTAGGGTTTTATTGATTTAATTTGG
Organism: Sambucus nigra; assembly: GCA_949130495.1. Taxonomy (NCBI): domain Eukaryota; kingdom Viridiplantae; phylum Streptophyta; class Magnoliopsida; order Dipsacales; family Adoxaceae; genus Sambucus; species Sambucus nigra. The sequence continues at coordinate 300,594,778 of OX422208.1, forward strand.
GGATTTCATATTGGTGATTTAAGGATTTGGGCGGAATCACAGGTTTTGGACCCTTAATGGTGATTCTGTCCACATTGCCCTGTAGAAAATCGCGTTTTCTACATTTTGTAATCTCATGCGCTTCCTCCAAAACTGCTCCAAAATGCTTCAAAACGTCAATTTATTAATCTGGACAGAATGTGGGACAGATTTTTAAGAAAGTTTTTTTTTTGAGATTGTTATTCCAGAATAAATCCAAATAGTGAATTAAGGTTTATGTTGAGTGATTTGTAACCTTGTTAATTAAGTGTGGAAAAATTAATTGGATTCATGGATGATTAATGAGGATTTAACGATTCTGGAGTATTAGAAATTATCCTTACATGTTAGAATATTTTTCGGTATTGGCTGTTGGGAGCTTGGGCTTGATGCATAAAGGTTTTAGAATAAAAAAAATGGTGAAAAAATGTATTGGGCTAGAGGTTGAAGACGAACTGCCCAGGTTGCACGAAGTCGCTCAAATGACACGTGGAAGTTGTTCAAGCAACAGAGTTCTTTGGTTCGAGCGACAGGTCCAGAAAATTTGGAAATTTCTATTTTTACCCCAAATCGATTATATAGTTTATTGGAGTGAGAGAAAATGCCATTTGGTAAATTTAACCTAGGACAGAATTACGAAAAAGTATGTGAGGGAAATACTTTTATTATTGTGGAATAATATTTACCTTAGAGATTACGAGAGAGAGAGGTGGTAATCTAATAATTATACTATACGTAATAATGAAGATAAAATACGTATGGGAAGTATATGATTAGGTTGGGAGAATACCTATGGATTTTAATATGATGTGTGTATGCCTATGATTATTATATTGCACTAATGAGTGTTAACTCGGGGGTACAAGATTATTATTGTTAGGGGCAATAATGGGTGTTAACCCGGGGATGCAAGATTATGATTGATAGGTGCATTAATGGGTGTTAACCCGGGGATATAGGATTATTATTGTTAGGAGCACTAATGGGTGATAACCCGAGGGTGCTGGATTATTATTGTTAGGCGCACTGATGGGTGTTAACCCGGGGGTGCTGGATTATTATATTTTAGGTGCATTAATGGGTGTTAACCTGGGGGTGCAGGATTATTATTGTTATGGCACTAATGGGTCTTCACCCGGGGGTGCAGGATTAGTATATACATATGTATAAAGATGATGTGACTATATGTAGTTATATACATTATTATGATTTGCGCTAATGGGTCTTAACCCGTGGGTGCAGGATATATATATATGTATAGAGATGAGGTGACTATATATATATGTGTGTGTGTGTGTGTGTGTGTGTGTGTGTGTATTTGAGGAATTTCTAGTAAGTGAAACTAGTAGTCATGGTAATAAAGATAAATAAAATAATCTTAGTAAGAAAGATTTAATTAATCGAATGATAAATATAAAAGGTAGTGATCTGGGATAGACTACTTGTGAGCGTATTGTGTGGGCGATACGGGTATACTACTGGTGAATGTAGATAGTGCTATGATGACTTCGAACTAGTTAGACTGGGTAGCATAACTAGTATGATTTAGAAGATGCGTTAAGCGTGCATAATAGAAGAGAGGTGAGAATCTCATGCGAGAGTTCGATAACTAACATGCATATGATACTTGCTTTAATGCAATTTTAAATACTTGCTAATAAATCTTTTTAAAACATCGGGCACTGACCCGTCTCTTTCATATCTTCTTTCTTTTGCTATATATATATATATATATATATATATATATATATATATATATATATATGTATGTATTAGTGTAGGTGCCCAGCCATAGGAACACCGGTTCTAGATACTTGGATGGTTTGCCGAGCTGCAGTTGTTGTGAAAGTTGCGGGTCATTGAGATTAGACGCTTCTCTCATTTCATTCAGTTCCTAGTTCAGATATTTCAGTTCGGGCATGTGTCTCCATTCTCATTAGCGAGGTTGTACTCAGTTTCCTTTGTAGTTCTTTTCAGTTAGATTGAGTATTTATTATGGTCTGGTTTGTGACTTTAAACTGGAAGGTTTTATCCAGTCTTAATTATTCAGTATTTGATTCAGTCAGTATTCATTTCTTGTGTATGGTTTATAATTAAATGTTCATAAATTAAATGAATTAATTGGTTTCAAGTTTAATTAGAAAATGTTTTGACGCTAGCTTAATTAAATGTTAGGTAATTAATTGGATTTAAGTTTTCGACAGTGATGCTAAGAATGAACCAGTCGAACATTCGGTTATAAATTTTATAAAGGACTAATCACACGATATTTAATTGGGCAAGTGTCACAGTTATCTAATAAACCTAGAAGAATACATGGCCCTTTTGAGGAGGCAGATGACAATGTATAAAGGCATATTTAGATTTCCTTATTTATGGTGATTATTCAATTTAATTTCTTAAAAAAAGATAAATAGGGATAAGGAAGTTATCAAACTGTAGTAAATATTGTACCACACAAGAGCTAGAACAAAACATAAACCATACCAGTGAAGGATTGTCGAACCAAATTGTGATTAATATCCTATTCAATCAGCTTATAGGCTTCTTATCTCGGCTTTATGATGGCTTGTAATACCCCGTATTTTTACTGATTTTAATTATGGATTAATTGAATTAAAAATGGAAAATTAATTGGTAATTAATCCGAATTTATATACTAGCAAGACGAGAGTTAGTATTTATCTATGATAATTATGTTGAATATTACTTAGTGAGAATATTAATTTGTGATTAAGGATTTATAAAAAAATTCGTGAGTGAAAGATACGACATTTATGGTAATTAAGTTGGGACGCGCGTGTCAGGACCCAATTTAATGGATTTAAAAAGTAATTTATTTTTAAGTCTCCCAAATGGTCATTTTGAGTGCACCAACGTATCCGAAAGGGTTGAGATAGTCAGAAAAGTCTACCCGAGGGTTTAGTTTGGGACCCGGGGTAGTTTTAGGCCAAACTGACATCCTAAGAGGGTATTTTGGGCTTTTTTAATTTTAGGGTATTAAGACCCACGAAATTCCTATGGCTATATCAGGTGCTAGGTTAGGCCATTAGGGTTTTATCAAATACATAAGCCAAGGAAGCCATTAGAGGAGGAAGGATAAAGGATTCTCAAACCTAGAACCACCACCTCTACATCTTTTGTACCGCCGTCGCCATCAACGCGTAGATCGGAAAGAGAGGATCGCCCCTATATTATTCTCTCCAAAGGATCAGAACTTCCATTTAAGGAAAGTGATTTAACTTGTTATGATTCAACAAATATATTATTCATGGTAGTTTAGAATTGGAGACTAAACTTGAAATATTGATAATTTCATGAATTGGGAGAATTTAATCTTGAATATGGGTAGGTTTTGCATGTAGTTGAACTTATGATATGTAGGGATAATGAGATCATGATCCATGTATATAAATTCATGAATTAATGTTGAGATATTCGATGTTCTTGAAGAAAAATTAAAGAATAAGGGTTTTTATGAAAAATACATAATTTGATCCAAGATAGTTATGCCCTATGATGATTTGATGATTCTGAGACGTTAGAAATTATGTATTTATATTGGTGTAACCTTTAGTATAAGTATTTGGGAGTTTGGAACATTAAAATAGAGGATTGGGGTTTAAAATTGAAGAAACCCATAGGCAATAATATGCAGAATCGCAGCCATATCTGATGGATCGATCGATCGACCATAAATATCGATTGATCGACTGGTTCGATCGATCGATCATTTCCTTCGATCGATTGACTCCTTCTGAATTTGTGTTATATTTTTCTTTTAAGTTTTAACCCAATCCCAACTTGTAATAATTATTGGAAGGATTTAATGGAACATAATGGGACTTAGGGTAAGTCAGTAGGGTTGTAATTAAGGCCATAAATATTAACTTCGTTTGGAATTCGATGATATACTTACAAGTGTTCGCCAAGTAAATTACAGTTAGAGATGAGGTAAGCTAAGATTTAAATTGGATAAACGATAGGTTAAGGTTAATGATAGTGATAGTGATAGTAATAAAGGGACCTTAAACTTCTGAAATAACCTTAGAGACAAATGGGAGACCTAGTAGCCGCTTGGGATAGGTTTAGGTACACAAATTTATATGACGAGAGTTGTCGCATTAAATAAATATTATGTAGGATATTCGGGATATAAAATATACTACGTATGAGACTTATAATACGGGACGTGCGAATACCTATATTAATTTTATAAATACTTAGGTTGTTTGATTTTCTAATGTATGGATGATTTTGTGTATGACATTCCTACCATACTTGCTATCATGGGAGGTTTTTGAACAGGGACAGTCTTGTCTTTGTGTGCCTTCGGGGGGACTTTAGATTGGTGCCCCAGAACATAGGACTGTGAAGGGCTCATCGATGAGTTGATAAGTCCGCTGACTATGGGAGAATAGGTATGTGCGTGACATATAGGTAGGTGAACTATGTTCGCCTCCAATATGTATGATTTGTATTGATACGGTTCCTGAGTGACTCGAAACTCGTAATCCTTATGTACATGATGTACCAGGATTCGATAGCAGAGAATGCATGCAGCGCAACTCAACCTAGGGGTGCCATATTTGTATATATGTACTGAGAGTGATATATATACATACTTGAGATTGTTTTACTCTGTTGCTTGGTAGATGAGTTAGAATGAGACTTATAGAATAATGTAAACTTGTAGGAATTCAAATGAGTATTTAGTTACTTGAAATTGATTAATGAATATTGGTAATGGTAATGCATGGCACTTGGGTAATACGGGTGACTCAGTATAGTAATCCATATAGATAAAGATTTGGTACCGACAAGATAGGTGGGTAGCATAGCTAGGATGGGTAGTAAATCTGCGTTAGGCGTGCGCAATAGTTGAGAGGTGAGAATCTCAAGTGAGAGCACGTGACTAACATGTATATGATAATTACTGTTTAATGCAATTTAAACACTTGTTGTTTTAAACTATTTTCACATCGAGCTCTGACCCGTTACCGTCCAAATCTGTTTTGTCTTTTTGTAAAAACCTTTTAGGTGCCCAGCCACAGGGACGTCAAGCATAGAAGTTCCATTTTATTGACGTGATATAGCTGTTGTGAAAATTACAGGACCTCGGTGTTAGACGCCTCCACCATCTATCTTTGATTCTTACAGAGTTATCTACACTAGTTCGGGTATGTTGCCGATTTTCATTTAGAGATAGCAGTTTCTGACTTTCATTTGCATTTCAGTTTTTGGATTTATTTAGTTATTCAGGCTTTTGTATTGGGATTTTTGGCATTGAAACTATTTTGGAGTGTTACTCCAGACTCAGTTATTTCTTTCTGTTAATTATTCCTATGAGATTGTTTATGTGAATGTTGAATGGTTGGTCATTCATTACTTGGTAGTAAGTTAATTTAATTAATAAAATTGGTTTCTCACTTTTTAAATATTAGGTGCTAGTAACTAAGTAAATGTTTTCGACAGTGATGCTAATACTGAACCAACTTGATATTGTGTATTAATTTAATAAAGGAGTAGCTACCCGGTATTTAATTAGGTGGGGTGTCATATGGCTCTCCTTTCAAACTATAACACGAGTAGTTACCCCTTTTCTCTATACGCTCGCCGAAGGTATTTTTGAGTTTGAGAAAATTCGTCATATATTAGACTTAATTAGATAAGCATTTGCACTTTTCATTGCAATCTGTCATAATATATATAATAAAATATGATTGTTATATTTAAAATGTGATGTAAATTAACAATAGTCAATATACAATGACGTTTTTATAAGAAATATGTCAATCAAGTAATAGTATTATACTTTTAATGACACTTTTCTTGAAAATGTCTTAAAGTATTTTTTTTAAATAGTCATAAAAGGGTGTTTTTCTTGTAGTGATAACTTTTACACCAAATAAACATGATAATCTCTAATACTTAAAAATGTAGAAAACTTTGGAAGCACTCTTTTGACATTATTACCCTTATTTTTGGACATCTTCCCTTTTCTACCCACAATAACATTAATTCATTTCTCATTACTCTCTTGATCTCTCTTACGCGTCTCCCTTCCAACCCCTTATTGGAATACCAACCTCATAAAATAATCGATGTATCATTGAAGATTCTCATAAGTCATACCTTTACATCTATTTACTTAAATCCCTTATATCACTTCTTTACTAACCATTTTCACACCTTTTATTCTCCTCTAAGTCCTTGTACTTTAAATGACAAATCCACCAACCATCTATTGACAACAACGTCATGTTTTACCTCTCAATACCACACACCACACCATCATAATGGTCTGTAAAGTCATTATTTTGTATTGGCATGATGTCAGGCTCTTTGGACAATCATTCGATGATAAATATGTCTTTTTATTTGATACTGGAGAAGGAACAAGAGGTGTGGGAACTGGGGAAAACTACATCTTATGTGTATTTACATGTTGTTCACTACTATTTTCGATTTGTACTTAGACAAGGAGATGGGAAGAGCTCCCGAGATGAGGAAGAATGAAAATGGCATTAAAATTGAATGGTTATCATAAATACATGGGGGTTGTATTGTGTTATGAGAAAAAAGTTAATCACCCACTCCTTTCTCGCATTTTTGCTATATGTTTTGTTTTTTCTTAGCCCATCGATCTTATCAATTATGCTTTGTTTGGGTTTTCCATTAGTCATGAATATGATGTCTAGCCTTTGGAGTTCCTTCAAGAGAGGTTACATTGTGTATGCGGATGTTGTGGTTAGTGTTGTCGGTGAGATTATTATGGTGGGTTGATCCCATAGTCATATGTAATTTCAATACTAAGTCCCTTATATGTATTACCCTGAAATTATTACTTTTCCCAATGTTTCATAAAAAAATAATTTTATCATTTTTATGGTACTAATTGAAATAAAGATGTTTTTCCATAAGTATTTTTGAAAGTTCACACATCAAAATATGTTGGAGTTCAAATTTACACTCATAACATTCGTAAGTACTAAGTTGTATATATTTTACATGGAAGGTTTTTAGGTATTATTTCTTAAGTCCATGTGATAAGGCCATCGTATTATGGTAGAATATTGCTATAATTTTTAGTAGTTTTACATACACTTATCTCTCATCCACGGTGACCCAGTTATCAATTTACTATTTAGATCGATAGAAGTGTTATCTATTATAAGAAACGGTAAATTTTTAGGGGAGCAAGAACACCTACAAGTAATCCCTTTTATTTTTACATTTAACCATTTTTTTGCCTTACCCATTATATGGATTATATCTTATGACATCTATAACGTTGATAATTTCTAAAATCAATTATATCCATTTTGTCAGGGTATTATTTGAAATTTTCCACATGACTTAAAAATTTATAGAAATGTAGGAAATCTCATTAGAAATTTATAAACCTAAACCTCGCGACGTTATATAAATATAGAGGTAGAAATCCCTAGTAAATACTTTTTCGTATTTTACAATAATAAAAGATGATGAGATACAAATCCCCATTACAGATGGACTTAGACTTGATGTTTTACAAAATTAACTTCCAATTATTCTATATAGTTTCTCAAAATTTTGTTTTGTATTTCAGGCTTAAATTTTTCCTTGATTCTTATAGTTTTAAGTAAAAAAACTACAACATTTTGTTTTAATATAACTATAAGGAGTATGATATGGGTAAAGTCAGTCCATTTTCCAAACATATACTTTAATGTTATGTGTTGCGGTGAACAAGGAAGTCAAGTCTAAATAAAATTATTCGATGAACATTTCCAAATAATACTGTTAAATTTTAACACATGTAACATTGGTCACACATGCATCGCACGTATATACCAACTAGTATATAAAAAGAAGAGTAAAAACGTGAATAACATGACAAACACAATCCCTGATATATAATAATAAGTGGATAAATAAAAAAATGGAAATCTTATTTTTCAACTCTTAAAATAAATAAAATTTTATAAACAATTCATATAAGAATTAAACATTAATAATTAACATTGTTGGTCTGAGATTAATATGGTGATATAATAAGGATTTGTATTAAAAATATAGATAATGAAACTTTTTATTTGGAAAAGTTATGCGTGGAAGACATTTTCAAGCTAAAAAGGTGTAAAAGAGGTTGTTATAAAAATGATATATATATATATATATATATATATATATATGGGGGGGCGGGGGGAACCTCTCACACACTCCATCTCTCCCTCTCTCTAAAGAGAGAGATGCCCTATTAAGTATCAATCGCGAAGACATTTTTTTAAAATAATACAAAAATTAATTATTGGTTGATTTTTATAGACCTAAACATTCTAGAGAATCCCCCAAAAAAATCAGTCCAAAATTTTTTTTTTTTATTATTTAGAAAAAAGTGATTCACACGGTTAGTCCTTATGACTAGTCCTGGAACTTGACTTTGTGTGTGTGTGTGTGTGTGTGTGTGTGAATATTTTCCCAGTTTGATGGTAAAATATTTTCTTTCTAAGAAGATGGGAAACCAAAAGTTAAAAAATAAAAGTTTTAGTATAAGTTTTAAAATATCAAAGATTATATATTCCTTTATCAAAATTAATGTCATTCAAACACACCATAACAATGCAAACACCAAAACTTGGATCCAAAGAAGAGACAAAACACAATCATAAATCAATAATTTATTAACAAGCCAAAGATTTCTATCTTTCCAATGGAGAATGAGTACATTTATAGACATTAGGAGAGACTTCTAAAAGGTGTTAGCTAAATATGAGTTTATATTTGGTGTCATTTGTGACGATACTAATGGAACCTTCTAGAAGCTTCTATATTAATTATAATATTTAAGCACTAAAATAGGACAAGTGTGACAAACGACGAAAAAAGAAAAAGTACAAATATACCCCATTTACTATTTGCATCACACTTCCCCTATTTACATCACTCCCCCTCATTTGAAAAGGCCCGTCCTCAAATTTTAAAAGTAGAAGATGCATGTGTAAAGCTTAAAAAATATGCAACCGAGAAGAAGGAAAATAATTTGGAGTCCCCATAAATAATTGTCTAAATTTGGGAGGGCCCAGAGTTTTTTACTCCTAAATTTCCTCCTCAAATGGGCCATGGGCCAAATTAGACTTATAACACTGTAGAATTTCAACCAAAAAATAGAAAGGACACTCGACCAAATAAGCTCCAATCCAAAAGGTCCAATCAACAATCCAAAAGAAATAGAATAAGAGCATAGAAATTACGATCAAATAGACCACTGATCTTATTTTTAAGATCGTTTTTCCTTTATTTTCTGGATTTTTTATCCTCTGTTTTCGATTTGCTCGATCTTAACATGGATTAATATTTTCGGTATCAAATATTAGTCTTAGGGTGTAAAACCCTGTAACACCCCGTATTTCTGAGTTTTTAAAATTAAATTAATTCGATTAATCTTAAATTACACGCGTGACGTAATTTAATGGAACTAAATATTATGTGTTGATTAAAATATTAATCGGAGAGAGAATGATTAATCTTTATTGAATATAATTACTAAGAGAATAGTAAATAATTATTTCTACGTCATAGTGGCTGACAATGACGTGAAAGTGGTATATCTCAACCGGATATTGTGTGTAGACTATATGAGGTCGAGATAGGAAATTATTTTAAAGTGACTCAGATGATGATTTTGAGATCACGGTTGATTCTGGAAGGGTCGAAATAGTTGGAATAGTGTACTCGGGGGTAGTATTTGGGTCCCATAACCTTTTTAATCATAACCGAGCTTACACGGGGGTGTTCGAGTCATTTAAGTTTGGCCCGTTAGCCTAATTTTGGGAATTGGGATTATAAACCTAAGGCTAACTAGTTGGGGCAGTAGCAAAACACTTTCAAACCCTAAGAAATCAAAAGAGGAGAGAGAGAGAGGCAATTTGAGAGGAAGAATGGAGGTTTCTTGGAATATCCAATACCTTTCTTGCATCATCTTTACCACCGGAGTGCAATCAGGAGGAAATAAAGGCATCTCCATCACTCACAACACGAAATCAGACCTACAATTGATAAGGCAAATGTTTATCTTGCATGTTTTTAATGAGTTATAATACCCATATGTAGTAGGGTTTTCAATTTGATGATAATTGATGATGTTCTTGGGATTAAATGAATAACACTAATGATTTGGGATAGGATTGCAAGTAGAATGAATCCATGTATATTGGTAGTACAAAATCAGAATATGTGTGATGGTAAATATAAGAGAAACCTGTAAATATGAATGATTAAGCTTGAAGAACACATGAAATAGGGTTTTGGGTAGAAATCTGGATTTTAATCCATTCTTTAGCAGGATTGGTATGGATTTAATGTGTTAGTTACGTTATAATTTCCTATATACTCTTAATTGATGTTGGGATCAATCATATTAGAATTTGAATGTGTTGCATGAAGATTTTGGGTTAAAAACGGTGAAAAAACGTAATAGCATACTGAAGGAGACGACCTATAGCATTTCGAAGCGATTCGGCTCCAAGAGAGAATTGATTTGGTAGGCGAATCGATTCGGTTATCCAAAATTGCCCAGTTTCTTTTGTTTATGCCTCGAATTTACGAATAACTGATCAAGAGATTTTTGGGTTATTTTTAAACTATAGTGATGGACATAGTGAATTTCAGTATGCATATAATATAACTTAGGCTTAGCCAAAATAAGAGAATTAAGGCTAGTCGCGAGAATTATAATGGGTTACGGAGAGTATGAGTGAATCTAAGATCATACCAATAGTGAAGAGATATTATAGCTACTGATATTAATTAAGGGGTAACTAGGACCCTTTGGGTAGTGAGTGATACTCGGGAATGTATGAAAATAGGTTATACGAGTACGTTGAGTATGCGAGAGATATGTATATACTACGTACGGCTTGATATGATGGGTTGTGTGTATATTTACCTAATAATATGTATATATAGGTTGTGTGAATACCTATAGTTGTGAATTGATTATGTGTGTAAACATACATACGCTGCCTGCTATTACGAGAGGTTCCGCGCAGAGGGCGATACCACCTCGACGATTCCAGTGAGGTTTGGATGTGTGCCCCAGGACATGGAACTTAGGTCAGCTCACTATGTGCAGTTTATTAGTGGGAGCGGCGTGTCATTTGGGTACGTTAGGTATGTGCGTATCCCAAAGGCTTAGAACCATGTTCGCCTCCTTTGTGTGTTGATTGATTTTGGGTTCGAGGAGACATGCTGAACCAATAGTCCTTGATTTTGTACTAGAGGTATATAAACTTGATATCAGAGTATGCCAGCATCACGTGGGGCCATTTCGGGGATGCTATAGTTGCATGTATTATATGTGTTAAATATATACAAGTGTGATCTATATACTTATATGTGGTAGTAGAAGTGATAGATTGTGTATATCCAAAAGTAATTTAAGTACAAAGACTTAAATAATTGACTCAATAATAATACGTGGGTAATATTAATTATTGATATTGTGGTAGTGTGTCGTGTGTGTAATACGAGGGAGCTAGACCTTTTGTGGTTAGTTAGGTACGTTATCTATTTGGGATGGGTAACATAACTAGGTAGGAGACGTCAAGTGTGCACATTAGTTGAAAGGTGAGAAACTCAAGGGAGTGTACGTTGAACTAAAGTGTGTTTCAAATAACTGATTTAAATACTTGCAAAATATTTTCAAACGGTTTTATTGAGCTCTGACCCGTATAATATCATTTTTTCCAAAATCTTTTAGGTGTCCAGCCACATGAATGCCCAGATCGAGGATTCTTTCCAAGGATGCATAGCTACAACACTTGTAGAGGCTTGCAAGAGTTATTTTAGATGCTTTAATTTATTCATTCCTAGTTAAGAGTTCTTTCAGTATTTCATTTGGGCATATTGCCCCTTTAGACTATTCAGTACTTTAGTTTATTTATCAGACTTTATGGAGATTCCGTTTTATTTACTTAAGATTGTAGTTGGATTATTTATTTTGGGGACTGATCGTTTATTCGGTCTTATTTAATTATATATTTGTTATGTGATTATTCAAACTATTATGGTGTGGATGGTTTGGTTAACTTAGTTTAGTTCCGCTTGTTAAATAAATGGAAGATAAAAAATTACCATCGGTTTAATTTGACATAGGTGATTAGTAATTAAAAAGTTTTTTGACAGTTATGCTAAGAATGAACTAAATGAGATTCCTATATGTTTTAATAAAGGACTGATCACCCATGGTTGAAATTATGGTATCAGAGCATCAGGTTCTAGTGTCCATAGGATCTGTATGGCTTACTAGGATTTCAGCGTAGCATTCCTTAACATAGAGCCCTATTATTAGGACTGTTGTATTCATGATTATTTATTTGAGACTACATTCTTCTGGTATTATATTTGTATTGATTGTGAACTCATACAATTCGATTTATTTTCAGATGTCACCCAAGAAAGGACGAGCGGAGAGAGCAACGGCTAGAGAAAATGTGAGGGAGGCTCAGCAGGAGTCGCATGCATCGCAGGGGATGGTGTCAGAAGCAAAAGTGGTAGTGACTATGGCACAGACAATTAATGCCGCTATGACTGCCATGGATCTCCACTTCCCTCAAGCACAATAGCCAACGCAACCAGTGGTACGAGTTGTCCAGGCCCACCTGAGGCCGTCAAAGTGGTAGAGAGTTAGGGTGGCATTTCAGAAGGGCCACCCACCCTAGTTCCAGGGTAGCTCAGACGTGATTGTGGCACGCCAGTGGAATAAAAAAAATTCAGCACCACATGTGCATGGTTAAGTGTAGTGATGTGAAGAAGCATGTTAGCCACTTTTAGTCTTATTGGAGTAGTGTTACAGTGGTGGCAGTCAGTTACTACCATTGAGGAGAGGGATACTATGTCCATTACCGAGCCACAAATACTTTTCAGCAGTCATTGAGACAGAGATGCAGAAGAGGTTCATTGAGGTGGTTCAGGGAGATCGATCCGTAGCTGAGTACGAGGAGGAGTTCAATCGTTTGGCTAATTTAGTTCTAAATAAGGTGAACAGTAAAGAAAAGAAGGACTTAAAGGTTATAGATAGACTAGCCTAGAGGATCAGGCAGTATTTAATTGGTAACCCTGCATTGGTGACTTATACAAATATCATCAATGTCGCACTTTTACACTGCCAGGACCATCTCTTCCATGTGAAGTGAAGCAAGAGAGGAGGTGAGTCTAGCCAGTCGGGCAAGGTAGGGGGAGCGGTGCTAGCGGAGCACCACAGCAACAGCAATAGTCAGGCAGGCACCAGGGGCAGAATTCTCGACAGGGGGATCAAGCTAAGAGGTTTAGATCTAGGGGCTATCGACCCGATGGAGGTTTCAGGTAGGGCCAACAGGGTCCTCAGTAGTAGCATGTTCCTCATGGGCATCAGGGCCAAGGGAATAATGAGGGAGGCCAGCAGGGCCAATAGTAGGGTCAGCACCACTAGGGCCATTAGGGCCAGAGGCAGAGAGATTTTCCAGGCCTGTGCTTTATTTATGGAAAGACGGGCCACAAGAGGAGAGATTACCCGCAGCAGGGCAGAGCACCACAGCAGTAGAGACCACCTGTAGCACCAGCCCCACCACCCCCATCGCAGTAGGAGCAGTTACAGTACAAACGTGTCTATAACGTTCGAGATACGATCATATAATAGGCCCTATGGGCACCACCAGCAGTATAGGGTATGTTTTCTATTCACGGGCTTAAGAGTAGGATTCTATTTGATACAGGGGGAATCACACTCTTTCATAACGACCAGATTTTCACGAGATGTTGGCCTATTAAAGACAACCGGTAGTCTTCTTATATGTGTGGAGTCACCGTTAGGTAGTGAGTCGCTTATACACTCGATCTTCATGGGTGTGGATATCGATGTGGGTAGATTACGTTTAGTTGCCGACCTTTTTGTGTTATATATGGAGGGGTATGACATTATTTTAGGCATGGATTGGTTAGCTGGATACCGGGCGATGGTGGATTATTCCGGAAGGACTATTGTGTTATCAATTCCAGGGTAGGAGATGTTCTTAGTGGCGATGCCTCTTCTTGAGGGAGGATCGAGCACACATTTGCATTACATTAAGGAGGAGACCTCCCATGAGGTAGGTGTTTCGTTATACTCAATTACAGTGGTGAGGGAGTTTGTGGGCATATTCTAGGATATACTCGGGTTGCTGCCTAGTCGGGAAATTGAGTTCGTTATCGACCTAGCGCTTGGTACGAGGCCTATCGCTCGAGCGTCTTATCGCATGTCCCCATCTGAGATGAGGGAGTTGAGGGAGAAGATTCAGCAGCTCCTAGGGTAGGGATTCATCAGATGGAGTACATCACCATAGGGTGCGTTGAAGTTATTCGTCAAGAAGAGGGATGAATCACTTTGGTTATGTATATATTACAGGGAGTTGAACAAGGTCACGATTCGGAATAAGTACCCACTACCTCAGATCGATAATTTGTTCGACCCGCTGAGGGGAGAAACTTACTTCTCCAAGATATATCTGAGGTTCAGTTATAATCAGTTGTGCGATAGAGAGGATAACATTCCTAAGACTGATTTTCTGACACGATATGGGTCATACAAGTTTAGGGTGATGCCACTTGGGCTCACCAATACGCCAATAATTTCCATAGATCTGATGAATCGAGTTTTTAGGGAGTTCCTTGACCAGTTTGCGATTGTGTTCATCGACGATTTTCCAATTTACTCTCACTTTGAGGATGAGCATTGTGGATAGTTTACAGACACTACGAGATCACCAATTATACGCTAAATTTGATAGGTGTGGGTTTTGGCATCAGGAGGTGCAGTTTCTGGGCCGAATTATATCTCACGGGGGTATAGCGATTGATCCGAGTAAGGTATCGGCGGTGAGAGAATGGGGGTAACCCACGACACCGACCAAAGTTCATAATTTTCTGGGGTTGGCCGGATACTATAGACAATTCATTCGAGAGTTCTTAAATATTGCGAATCCGTTAACGAATCTGACTTTCAAGGGGTGTTATTTTTTAGGGACGACCATTGCCAGTTAGTTTTCAATCAGCTAAACGACAAATTGACCTCAGCACCTATACTTGAACTGCCTAGGGGAGGAGTGGAGTACCGTGTTTACACTGATGCATCCTTATAGGGACTTAAGGGTGTACTACAACAGGAGGATAGCGCTATAGCTCATGCGTAACAACCCTCGCTTTTGAGAACTTATTTTATATTAATTTACTGTGTGAAGTAATTATATAAAATGTTGGAAAATGGAGTAAATATTAATTGAATGAGTTGAGAGATAATATTTACTAGATTGTTGTATATTTACTATATCTGTATGTAAATATCATCATGCTACGCTTTATAGTGTCATATGCTTTAAATGATATTTATGATATAAATGAAACTCGAACTTGAAATGATTTATAAAATTTTCAGATGCCAATCTAGAGGGCGTAGTTAGTCCCGAAATGTGCGAGATAGTCAAAATAAGTGCCTTATTGTATTTTTGGGTTTCGGGCACTTTTGACTGGTTTTAGAATAAATGTGTAGTTGGGAGTCATTTTAATGTGGTATTAACCATTTAAGTTGGGAATTTAGACTAAAGTCACGATTTAGTCTTGTTAAGCCTTACATTTCTCTTAAGTGTGTATTTACTAACCTAGAGAGAAAGAGAGAAGAAGAGAATTGTGGAGAAAAGAGGAGAAAATAGAGAGATTGAAGATTTGGGGATTTGATCTTGCATTCATCTTCTAAGAATCTGAGATTTCAACCTCAAGGCAAGTTTTCTACTTGCTAATATGTGATTTAAGATGAACAAATTGTATTGATAGTTGTGTATTGGAATTTATGTAACAAATATGGATTTTATGGTGTTTGAGCCCTAATTATAGTTTAAGTTGTTGATATTATAGGTTATGGTAGTTGATAAACATGTAGGATGGTTTTGGGTAGATTAATGGTGGTTGATGTGTGTAAAAATGGAGGAGAAATTGGTTTTTGGGGAAATCTAAGGTTCATAACCCGTAGCCATTCTTGGCAAATTCGCAGGGGCGAATCGATTCGGCCCTAGGGCAAATCGATTCGCTAAAGGGTTAGGTTACAGGTCTGCAAACCCGAATCGATTCGGGTTAAGGCCGAATCGATTCGGCTGAAGCAGAAACTTGAATTCTCCATCCAAATCGATTCGCTTTTGAGTGAATCGATTCGATGCTTGGGGGGAATCGATTCGGTCCTAGGGCGAATCGATTCGGAAATCATGCTGTTTTGAGTTATTTTTCTAGCTCAATTTCTACCCTTTTTCTTTAGGCTTAGGACTTAGGAACCTTCTTGTATGAAGTAAACTTAGAGTCCTAGAGTCCTAGATGAGTTACTTAACTACCCTACATTAGAAATGGATTAAATGGGGGTTATTCCGGGCGGTACAAATAGATGTTAGGGCATTCTTTTCCTTCAGTTGATTATTATGAGACTAGGGGTTGTAAGGTCATATCGGGAGACTTTAGAAGCTCATTCGAGGTATGCTAGACTTGGTGGTTTATAGTGACACCATAAATTCTTGGAGTATGAATAAAAGGTTCATTAATCATTGAAGTTATAATGATGGCATGAAATATGTATGGCTCCGGATAAAAATGTAATTTATATATTAAAACGGAAATGAAAATGGTAAATGATAATTTACTTAAACACACCTCTCTAAATGCTATCAGAAGGGAAGTACACGCATGAGGTGAAGTCCCCTGTCTAGTTAATGCAGGGTGAATATAGTCTTCGGCCATATCACCGGTTATTATGTATGTTGTATGTATTGTGCGACTGTGAGGTAATTCCAGGTGTGGTTATGACTCACTCGCAGGTATATGGCCACTTCCCGACGTTGCGTTAGGATGCCCAGGTTATCTTGGTTGATAGGCCCTGGAAGATGATAGTCATTTAGAGGCGCGCACAGTGGGGAAACCAGGTCGGGCGGTCTTAGAATCGTTATATATATAGATGAATATAACTATTCTTATTCAAGTTGGACTTGATTTATGATAAATGCCATAAAGAGCATAAAATTGTGATTATATTCCTAATGAGAATGGAATGATGAAATAAAAGAGTGTAAATGATGGAGATTTTAAATTAATGTTATTCATTCGTATCCTCTTGCATAACTAAATTAAGCTTATGATCATTTAAATTGCCTTAGTTTATGCTTTGAGATTGTGTAGGTAGATTCTTATCTATATCCATCATGATTAACTATTCATAACTGTCATACTCTTTATTCATCTGGTGATCACATAAAATCGGTCCCTGACCCGTTCATATTTCTTGTTGTGCATGAATCTTATATTCGCTCAGGTGCTCCGCCGCAAGGACGCCCGTACTAACTCTAACACCCCGCCCGCCCGGGGAGAGCGAACGGAGCGCTACACATCGATAAAAACTAAACTAATCCACAATATAACAAGGTATAGAGCATCTAAAAACCCACAATAATATAAAAGAATCTACTAATCTCATCTTCAAATTAAATACAACAATTCTCTCGAAATAATTACAACAATCTAACTATCTGGAAAACAAATAAATCTCCAAATGCTCTATACATCAAAATAAATAAATACAAGTCTTCTCTCTTTTATTAAAATCTTCCAAAAATAATCCTCGCTAAAATCAATCTCCATAGCGCCCCAAAATTCGTGCTAACCTGCCACTAAAAGAAAATATGGGGAAGTACACAATACGACAGGAAAGATGCTCAACAAATATGTTTGCGTTGAATAAAACGTCACAATATGAATACGAATATTCAAATCAAATAATGCAAATCTCAATAGCATTTTATCAATAAATTTCTCAACAACACATTAATCGGGTAACCAGGCCTGACCCCATCCGCATATGCTTTATCAAGTCATAGCCCTTGGAAGCAGGAATTTTGGCGGGTGTCCAACGTCCGTGCCATATTAAAATCTCATGATAACGTGCTCAACAACAACATGAATAATACCACATGAATCAAAATAATTCCAACAATTATTTTTCCAGATTTCAATGAATTTAACAATTCAAATATGAGTTCAATTAAACATGAAATCAACGGAATAGACACTCGCGAGATTTATGAGCATATTGTGTAAAACCCCATACCTCAAAATCATCACATAATTTCAGCCTCAAAATCTAATCACACCATCACGTTCTTCTCGCGAAAATAATCAAACCTCGTTCTAGCCCAAACTCGAGAAAACACCAAATAAGCCTTTTAATCTAAGGTTGAAATCTTGAATAAGTTTGGGGCTATGGTTTGTATATGAAAGGGAGTAATTTTGGAGAGGTCTTCTGGTTAAAAATTTGAGAAAAAGTGATTTGAAAAGACAAGTCACGAATTAGTTGATATATAAAGGATTAAGAGTTTGATTAAGAAAAGAGTTCTAATGAGATACAAATACTAAAAAAATTATTCCGGACGATCGGACCGTTGGATTTGGATGAAATTTTATAGAGAATTAGCTAAAGACGAGAGAAAGCTATCAAAAAAATTTCAGCTCGATCGGACGGTTGAATATTTTTAAATATTTTTTTTATAGAGTTTTATGTTTTGAGGACTATAAGAGAGTTTTATGTTTTGAGAATTCTTCTATATAATAAAAATTCAATTAAAACTCCATTTTAATTCCGATTTCGAAACCGTTTGAAATTATCGCCTTTAAAAATAATAACCAACATATTTGAGCAATAAAAATAATTTTATCTCAAAATTTATTTTTCCTCTTAATTTCGAAAATACCCCCAAAATTACGCAGGTTGTTACACTTCCCCACTAACAATGGAATTTCGCCCTCGAAATTCGCCGAATGCCTAACTCTTAAAAATCAGGTAAACAATCTCCAAAAATAAACTCGTCACCAAAAATAAATTCCTCACATCTAATCTAGATGCCTAACGCGAAACGATTCTCTAAAAATTTATATCTCCAAATGCGCGCCACAAAAACGCAACAGACCCAAAACCCAAGACCCGAGGTTGGTCGTATACCTAAGCTCTGATACTCTTATGTAACATCCCGCCCGCCCGGAGATAACGAACGGAGCGCTACTATCGATGAAACTAAACTAATCCACAATATAACAAGGTATAGAGCATCTAAAAACCCACAATAATATAAAAGAATCTACTAATCTCATCTTCAAATTAAATACAACAATTCTCTCGAAATAATTACAACAATCTAACTATCTGGAAAATAAATAAATCTCCAAATGCTCTATACATCAAAATAAATAAATACAAGTCTTCTTTCTTGTATTAAAATCTTCCAAAAATAATCCTCGCTAAAATCAATCTCCATAGCGCCCCAAAATCCGCGTTAACCTGCCACTAAAAGAAAATATGGGGAAGTACACAATACGACAGGAAAGATGCTCAACAAATATGTTAGGGTTGAATAAAATGTCACAATACGAATACGAATATTCAAATCAAATAATGCAAATCTCAATAGCATTTTATCAATGTTGACCATTACGCCTACTATTGTGGCAAAGGTGGTGGAAGATCAAGGTAGGGACCAAGGCTGTCAAGACCGTATATGCCAATTATTGACCGAGGGAGTGGAGTCCTACTCTATAAGTTCAGAGGGTGGATTACGTTTCCACGGGAGACTCATAGTCCCGGACGAAGGGGATTTGAGACGGGCCGTGATGGCAGAATCTCATGGGTCTAAATTCGCAGTGCATCCCGAAAATGATAAGATGTACCAAGACATGCGCCGTCAATATTAGTGGGCGGGAATGAAGCAGAATATTTCTGAGTTTGTTTCCCAATGTACTACTTGTCAATTGGTCAAGATAGATCATCAGCGACCAACGGGTTTATTGCAACCCTTGGAAATTTCGGTATGGAAGTGGGAGAGTATATCGATGGATTTTATCACGGGATTACCCACCCTGCAAAACGGTCACGATTCTATTTGGGTTATTGTTGATCGTCTAACTAAGTCGGCACATTTTCTACCCGTGCGCACTGATTATAATACCGCTCGTTATGCCCGGTTTTTTATTGCGAAGGTTGTTAGACTCCATGGGGTGCCCCTAAATATAGTCTCCGACAGAGATAAGATCTTTGTTTCCCACTTTTGGCGAAGTTTCCAAGAAGCTATGGGAACCGAATTGAAATTGAGTACTTTTTATCACCCTCAAACAGATGGGCAGACAGAAAGAGTCAACCAAATGTTGGAGGACATGCTCCGAATGTGTGTGCTTGATTTCAAAGGTGGTTGGGAACAATATCTCCCTTTGGTCGAATTTGCTTATAATAATTCATACCAATTCACCATTGGGATGGCACCCTATGAAGCCTTGTATGGTCGGCCTTGTAGATCTCCCACTTATTGGTTGGAGGTGGGGGATAATAAATTTCTTGGACCTAAAATGATCCAGGATACTTCTTTTAAGATTGAACTCATCCGAAATCGCATCCGAATAGCTCAAGATCGTCAAAAGAGTTACGCCGATGAGAATAGAAGGCATGTAGAGTTGGGAGTTCGAGATCAAGTCTTGGTACGAGTGTCGCCGATGAAGAGTATAAAATGCTTTGGGAAGAAATGAAAACTTGTGCCGCGCTTTGTTGGACCTTTTCCCGTTATTACCAAGGTAGGTCCAGTGGCGTATCAACTTGCCTTACCGGAACACTTACAACAACTCCATGATGTGCTTTATGTTTCCTCTTTGAAAAAGTATAAGAGGTGTAAAGGAGCCCTTTGGCACATACCCTTGGAGGATATCGATTTGCAACCCGATCTTTCGTATGAGGAACAATCGATTGCAATCTTAGAGCACGAAGAGCATAGATTGAGATCTCGAGTGGGCCCTTGGTGTGAGTACAATGGATTCATCACGACGCCACAGAATCAACGTAGGAGCGTGAGGACGATATGCAAGAAAAGTATCCGCATCTCTTTAACAAGGTACGCCTGAATTTTGAGGGCAAAATTCCCTCATAAGGGGGGAGTATTTAACAACCCTCGCTTTTGAGAACTTATTTTATATTAATTTATTGTGTGAAGTAATTATATAAAAAATTGGAAAATGGAGTAAATATTAATTGAATGAGTTGAAAGATAATATTTACTAGACTGTTGTATATTTACTATATGTGTATGTAAATATCATCATGCTATGCTTTATAGTGTCATATGCTTTAAATGGCATTTATGGTATAAATAAAACCGGAACTTGAAATGATTTATAAAATTGTCGGATGCCAATTTAGAGGGCGTAGTTAGTCTCGAAATGTGCGAGATAGTCAAAATAAGTGTCATATTGTATTTTTGGGTTTCGGGCACTTTTGACTGGTTTTAGCGTAAATGTGTAGTTGTGAGTCATTTTAATGTGGTATTAACCATTTAAGTTGAGAATTTAGACTAAAGTCACGATTTACTCTTGCTAAGCCTTACATTTCTCTTAAGTGTGTATTTACTAACCTAGAGAGAAAGAGAGAAGAAGAGAATTATGGAGAAAAGAGGAGAAAATATAGAGATTGAAGATTTGGGGATTTGATCTTGCATTCATCTTCTAAGAATCTGAGATTTCAACCTCAAGGTAAGTTTTCTACTTGCTAATATGTGATTTAAGATGAATAAATTGTATTGATAGTTGTGTATTGGAATTTATGGAACAAATATGGATTTTATGGTGTTTGAACCCTAATCATAGTTTAAGTTGTTGATATTGTAGGTTATGGTAGTTGATAAACATGTAGGATGCTTTTGGGTAGATTAATGGTGGTTGATGTGTGTAAAAATAGAGGAGAAATTGATTTTGGGGGAAATCTAGGGTTCATAACCGTAGCCATTCTTGAAAAATTCGCAGGGGAGAATAGATTCGGCCCTAGGGCGAATCGATTCGCTAAGGGGTCAGGTTACAGGTCTGCAAACCCGAATCGATTCGGGTTAAGGCCGAATCGATTCGGCTGAAGCAGAAACTTGAATTATCCGTCCGAATCGATTCGCTTTTGGGCGAATCGATTCGATGCTTGGGGGGAATCGATTCGGAAATCATGCTGTTTTGAGTTATTTTTCTAACTCAATTTCTACCCTTTTTCTTTAGGCTTAGGACTTAGGAACCTTCTTATATGAAGTAAACTTAGAGTCCTAGAGTCCTATATGAGTTAGTTAACTACCCTACATTAGAAATGGATTAATTGGGGTTATTCCGGGGGGGTACAAATAGATGTTAAGGCATTCTTTTCCTTTAGTTGATTATTATGAGACTAGGGGTTGTAAGGTCATATCGGGAGACTTTAGAAGCTCATTCGAGGTATGCTAGACTTGGTGGTTTATAGTGACACCATAAATTCTTGGAGTATGAATAAGAGGTTCATTAATCATTGAAGTTATAATGATGGCATGAAATATGTATGGCTCCAGATAAAAATGTAATTTATATATTGAAACGGAAATGAAAATGGTAAATGATAATTTACTTAAACACGCCTCTCTAAATGCTATCATAAGGGAATTACGCGCATGAGGTGAAGTCCACTAGCTAGTGAATGCAGGGTGAATATAGTTCTAGGACATATGACCGGTTATTATGTATGTTGTATGTATTGTGCGACTGTGAGGTAATTCCGGGTGTGGTTATGACTCACTCGCAGGTATATGGCCACTTTCCGACGTTGCGTTAGGATGCCCAGGTTGTCTTGGTTGATAGGCCCTGGAAGATGATAGTCATTTAGGGGCGCGCACAGTGGGGAAACCTGGACGGACGGTCTTAGAATCGTTATATATATAGATGAATATAACTATTCTTATTCAAGTTGAACTTGATTTGTGATAAATGCCATAAAGAGCATAAAATTGTGATTATGTTCCTAATGAGAAATGGAACGATGAAATGAAACAGTGTAAATGATGGAGATTTTAAATTAATGTTATTCATTCATATCCTCTTGCATAACTAAATTAAGCTTATGATCATTTAAATTGCCTTAGTTTATGCTTTGAGATTGTGTAGGTAGATTCTTATCTATATCCATCGCGACTAACTGTTCATAACTGTCATACTCTTTATTCATCTGGTGATCACATAAAACCGGGCCCTGACCCGTTCATATTTCTTGTTGTGCATGAATCTTATATTCGCTCAGGTGCTCCGCCGCAAGGACCCCCGTACTAACTTTTCTATTTTGATGTTTTTGGGGAGTCGTGATACTTTGCGGATATTACGGGATATGTTGTTATAGACGCCTTTATTTTTGTACTCTAGTTACGATCTGGTCATTTACTCGGGCGTGTGGCCCAAGCTATTATATTTGCTTATTGTAATGTATTATGTAACTTAATTTAACTGTTCAAACTATTTGTAAAGACTATTAATCGACAGTTTATTCGGTTATTGTGTTATATATGTATTGTTCAGTTTTATTCTCTTAGATTCCATCCACCTTCTTTTTAAATTGGGTTATTTAAATGTTTTCCTTAACTTATAAAATAAAAATTTTGGCAACCCGTTTTTCTAAAATATAGGGTGGTTGTCCCGTATACTTATTGTATTGTTGTGATGCTGAGAATGATACATCCATGATTCCTGTTATTATTGGAGTTTCGGGATGGCCACCCCTTATTTCGGTGAGCGGGTTGTCACATCATGCATCTCGCAAGCTTAAGCTCCATGAGAGTAATTACCCCACACATGACTTAGAGCTAGCCGCGGTTATATTTTCCTTGATGATTTGGAGGCACCATCTATTAAGGGAGCAGTTTACCTTGTTCACGGACCATAAATCACTTCAGTATCTATTCACGCAGAAAAATCTGAACATAAGGCAGAGGAGATGGTTAGAGTTCGTGAAGGATTACCAGTTTAATATTCAATATCATCCTGAGAAGGCTAATGTGGTGGAAGATGCATTGAGCCAACGACCTGTTGAGGAGATAGCGGAGGTTTGGAAGGCAAAATGGAAAGAGCTTCAACATAATAACAAGATTTCCAGGGCATGTATGTCCATATTAGCTGTCACGCTCGAGATTGTTATGAGGGTGGTGAAAGCCCAGGCAAGGGGTCAATATTGCTAAGACAGAGTTCACCAGTTGTTAGCTGATGGGGCAGAGTCTTATTCTATCAGTTTAGAGGGAGGTTTGCGCTTTAATGGGAGACTAGTGGTTCTGGAGGATGAGGATTTAAGACATGCAGTGATGTCAGAGTCTCACGGGTCCAGATTTATGGTACATCTCGGTAAGGATAAGATGTGCGAGGATATATACAGATAGTATTGATGGTCGGGGATAAAGCGGGGCATAACGGAGTTTGTCTCAAAGTGTGCTACTTATCAGCTAGTGAAGGTAGACCACTAGAGATCGACATGGATATTACAGCCACTCGAGATCCCAATGTGGAAGTGGGAGAGCATATCCATGAATATTATCAATGGATTACCATTATCGCAGCGAGGTCACAACTCCATTTTGGTGATAGTGGATCGATTGACTAAGGTGGCACACTTCCTATCGAGTCATACGAATTTTAAGACGAGTCAGTATGCACAGTTATTCATTGCGGAGATAGTACGTTAACACGGGGTTTCGATTAATATTATGCCCGATCGGGATAAGATCTTCGTGTCCCATTTCTGGTAGAGTTTTTAGGAGGTGATGGGCACGAATTTACATTTTAGTGCATCGTATCACCCACAAACAGATGAGCAGATAGATAGATAGTTAATCAAATGCTTGAGCATATGTTGTGGGTGTGAAAACTTGACTTCGGGGGAGGATGGGAGCAGTTCTTCCTTTGGTGGAGTTTGTGTATAACAACTCCTATCAGTTCACCATTGGAATGGCACCATTTGAGGCGTTGTATGGACGACCTTGTAGTTTTCCTGATTGCTGGTTAGAGGTGGGGGCAATAAGTTATTGGGGACAGAGATGATTCAGGATACCAGTGCCAAGATTGAACTGATTCGAGAGCACATCCGTATAGCTTAGGATATGTACAAGATTTATGTCGTTGCAGATAGAAAACACATAGATCTTGAGGTTGGTGACCAGGTGTTGGTACGGGTGTCTCCTATGAAGGGGATTTTGAGGTTCGACAAGAAGGGGAAGCTAGCATCGAGATATGTGGGACCATTTTCGATCATTGAGAGGGTGGGACCAGTGGCATATAGACTGGGACTACCAGAGCACCTACAGCAGATCCACGATATGTTCTATGTGTCGTCACTGAAGAAATACCAGAGGAGTGAGAGGGCCTTCAGGAATGGTATATTAGAGGAGATCGACTTGCAATCAGATATCTCGTAAGAGGAGAGACCGATGACGATACTTGATCGTAGTGAGCGTAAACTGCAGTCTAAGGTGATACCCTTAGTTAAAGTTTAGTGGGGGCACCATATTGTTGACGAATCGTCATGGGAGCGGGAGGATGACATGCACAAATAGTATCGAGACTTATTCACCGCAGGTACGTCCCAATTTTGAGGACGAAATTTTTTTGTAAGGGGGAAGTATGTAACACCTCGTATTTCTGAATATTAAAAATTGAATTAATTCGATTAATCTTAAATTGCACGCGTGACGTAATTTAATGGATCTAAATATTACGTGTTGATTAAAATATTAATCAGAGAGAGAATGATTAATGTTTATTGAATATAATTACTAATCGAATAGTCAATAATTATTTATATGTCATAGCGAGTGATAGTGACGTGCTAGTGGTATATCCCAATCGAGTGTCGAGTATAGACTATATGAGGTCGAGATATGAAATTATTTTTAGTGACTGGAATATTGATTTCGAGGTCACGGTTGATTTCAAAAGGGTCGAAATAGTTGGAATAGTGTACCCAAGGATAGTATTTGATTCCCGATGCCTTTTTAGTCATAACTGAGCTTACACGGGGGTGTTCAAGTCATTTGGGCCTGGCCCGTTAGCCTAATTTTGGGAATTGGGATTATAAACCTAAGTCTAACTAGTTGGGGCAGCAGTAAAACACTTTCAAACCCTAAAAAATCAAAAGAGGAGAGAGGAGAGGTTGTTTGAGAGGAGGAAGGGAGGTTTCTTGGAAGATCCAACACCTTTCTTGCATCATATTTACCACCGGAGTGCAATCGGGAGGAAAGAAAGGCATCTCCATCACTCACAACATGAAATCATACTTATAATTGATAAGGCAAGTGTTTATCTTGCATTTTTTAATGAGTTATAATACCGATGTGTAGTAAGGTTTTCAATTTGATGATAAATCATGATGTTCATGGGATTAAATGAATAAAACTAATGATTTGGGATAAGATTTCACGTAGAATGAATCCATGTATGTTGGTAGTACGAAATCAGAACATGTGTGATGGTAAATATAACAAAAATCTAGAAATATGAATTATTAAGCATGAAGAACACATGAAATAGGGTTTTGGGTAGAAATCTGGGTTTTAATGCATTCTTGAGTAGGATTTAAATAAATTTAATGTGTTAGTTACGTTAGAAATTACTTATATACTCTTAATTAATGTTGGGATAAATCATTTTGGAGTTTGGGTATGTTGCATGAAGATTTGTGGGTTAAAAACGGTGAAAAAACATAACAACATACTGAAGGAGACGACCTGTAACATTTCGAATCGATCCGGCTCCAAGAGCGAATCGATTCGGTTACCCATAATTGCCCAGTTTCTTTTGTTTATTCCCCGAATTTGCGAATAACTAATAGATATATTTTGGGGTTATTTTTATAGTGATCGACATAATGAATTTTAGTAGGCCTATGATATAGCTTAGGCTTAGCCAAAATGGGAGAATTAATGCAAGAACCTGTCGGGCATAATATAAAAATTAATAAATTCAGGAGAATTAGAACGGGTCACAGAGAGTATGTGTGAACCTAAGATCAAACCAGTAGTAAAGAGATGTTATAACTACTGATATTAATTAAGGGGTGATTAGGTTCCTTTAGGTAGCGAGTGATACTCGTGAATGTATGAAAAATAGGTTATATGAGTACATTGAGTATGCGATATATATATATATACTACGAATGACTTGATATGATGGGTTGTGTGCATACCTACTGAATAATATGTATACATATATGTTGTGTGAATACCTATTTTGCGATTTGATTATGTGTGTGAACATACCTACGCTGCCAACTATTACTAGACGTTTCGCGTAGAGGGCGATCCCACATTGACGATTCCAATGAGGTCTGGATGTGTTCCCCAGGACATGGAACTTAGGGTGGCTCACTATGTGCAATGTTTTAGTGGGACCGGTGTGTCATTTAGGTACGTTAGGTATGTGCGTATTCCAAATGCTTATAACCATGTTTGCCTCCATTGTGTGTTGATTGATTTTGAGTTTGAGGAAACCTGTCGAACGAATAGTCCTTGATTTGGTATGAGAGGTACATGAACTTGATATCAGAGTATGCCAGTATCACGAGGTCCATTTCGGGGATGAATAGTTGTATATATTACATGTGTGTTAAATATAACAAGTGTGATTCATCTACTTATGTGTAATAGTAAACTGATAGATTATGTATATCTAAAAGTAATTTAAGTACAAAGACTTAAATAATTGACTCAATAATAATACGTGGGTAATATTAATTATTTATACAAAGACTTAAAGATATAGTGCATTTTTTAATCCAAATGGCATGACTAACTATTCAAAATGTCCTTCTGGACAAGTAAAAGTAGTCCATTCTATTACATCTTTATTCATTTTTATTTGTCAAAAACCAGATTTACAATCAAATTTAGAAAAGTATTTTTTATTTTGAATTTTATTAATTAGTTCATCTTTATTAGGTATTTTATAGCCATCATCATAAGTATTATAATTTAGTCTTTTATAATTAATTACCATACATGTTTTACCTCTTTTTACTTCTGCATGATTTCTTACCATAAATGCAGGGCTTATATATCTACCGGTGCTTTTCTGTATTACTCATAAGTTTAAAAGTTCTCTTATTTGTATTTTAAATTCTTCTTGGTCAATTATTTCAGAAGTTATATCTTTCGTTTTTATAGTTAGGTCAGGGTTAATTATATTTAATTTAGCTTCTAATTTAATTTTATTCTAACATTTTTGTGGATTTTTTCCTATTATTTCAGTTTTTTCTGCTAATCTTATTAGGTCTTCTAATTCTAATTTTGTGTTTTTAAAAATAATATTATTTATTTTATTTTTTATGTTTGGCTATCTTCTATATATTGTAATATTCATATAAGTAGTAGTTTCGTCTATGTGTTTATTATTTTCTTTTTCAATGTTTAAGTCTTTTATTGTCTCTAAAATTATGTTATTGTTAAGGATTGATTTGTTTTCTTATTTTTTTATATTATTGTTTTGTTGATTATTATCAGGTTGATTGTTAGGTATAATATGTGTTCCTTTTTTAAATAATTGTATTCCTGACGGTGTATACATAAATCCTCCTGTTGAATTTGGTCTACTAATTACAAAGTTTTCAAAAAAGTCTATAATCTATATCTAATAAAATTACTGTGTCAAATTTATTTTGAGAGTGTATATATATTTTTTCGTATCTATATGTGCATCCTACGGGGGCTAAGTTAAAACGAATATAGTTTTGTATTGCAACCGAATTCGTAATATCTTTTTCTCTTGCAAACATAAATATTTTTTCTGCTAGTGCTTCTGGTAAAAGAATTTCTACTTTAGTACGTAGTATAAACCTATAGTAGGGGTCAAAAGAAGATAAAAAGGTTTTGTTACTATAAAATAATACTTTCATTTCTTCTATGGAGTTTATTTCTTCTAATATTTTTACAATTTCTTCTTCTTATATAAATTTATCTATTCCTATATTTATTATTTTACTTTTATTATCTTCATTAGTACTTTCTGCACAGTATATAGATATTATAGCTTCTTTATTATTACCATATATTTTTTATTAATTGTTCAGTTGTTAAGTTATCTCAATCTTCTATCATTATATCATATATTTTATCTTCTAATAATTCAAATATTTCGACTACTTGTTCCTCTACAATTATTACATTAATTTCATCTAATAGTTCCTCACTATCTTCTTCTTGAGGTTTATATTTACAAAATCTAATACTACTTTGTCCTATTTTATTTTCATATATTTTATTTTTTTCTGGATTTTAGTGTTAGTGATAGTTAATTGTGGTAATTTCCATTCAATTTCTTCATATATACTACTATCTATTTTTTGTGCTTCTATCATTTCTATATACTTACTATTAAAAGATTTTACTATACAGTCAAATTCAGCTCTAAAGTTTAATTTATAGTGGTTAAATAATTTTTCCATAAATAATGTATATTAAAAGATTATTATATTGTCCGGTCATATTATATCCTCTCGTTCTTATTGCTATTTTTATATGTTTACTAAATTCATTTATGTCCATAGAGAAATTAGGTATACATCATATTACTGTTGTATTTTTTGCTAAGTCTACTTATGTGCTAGCTATTTGTGCTTGTTTATGATTATTCCATCTTTCATCATCATATATATACTAAAACTTTAGTTCCTGCTTCTAAACTAGTTAGTCCTACTAGTCCTATTACTATTACTCCTAAATGCATAAATTCTAAATTTATTTTATTTAGTTTTTTTGCAGATGTTTTTGAAGGTTCATTAAGCAAATTAACAAGTTTTCATTCTTATAAGTTTTAATTCCACTCTTTTCGTTATATAATATTACCTATTATATAATGATATATGATTAAAACAGCTCTGATACCAATATTTTACACAGATGAACAGTGACGTGCACAGTAAAAGTGAACAGTGGTATTAACGGTACGTTTAGATAGTTCCTCAAGTCCACAGTACTACAGCTTACTGTAATCGCGCAGTCAAGCCTAAAAACGCCAACATAGCGGCAACAACGGCGATAATGGCAACACACGGGACACCAGAAATTTTAAAAAGTTTATGATCATTCTAAAGTTCAATCAGTTTGTTCATATCAATATTTTCCATAAAAATAAATCCTCAAGGATCCTTTAATGATATATCAAAACATAATAAGAATATTATGTAAGTACTCATAGTGGTTAACCCAAAAGCAAGGTTCTAAAAAACGCGGGGCGTGATTGAGGCGTGGAGGCCAAGCCTTAAGCCTTAGAAGCCTAGGCGGGCCTAGGCGTAAAAAGGCGTGAAAAAACGTTTAGGCCTTCTTAATATATTTTAATATTTTTTAACCATAACAAGGCTATTAAAATACAAAAATTGCACATATCATAAAAATATGTCTGAATATATGCAAATTAAAATACTATCTGATTATTTTGGATAAGATAATGGTTCGGTTTGTAAACAGATTCTTTAAAAGGCGACATCGTTTCACTAAGGCATTGTTGTTTTTAGAAAAAAGTGCGCCGTAAGGGTTTTACCAAGAATAAGGCGTGAAAAGCGTAAGGCGAGGCGTTTCTCCTAAGCCTTAAGCCTAGGCGTGCCTAGGCCGTGCCTAGGCGGGTTTTTTAAAACAGTGCCAAAAGATATAATAAAAACTTTAAAATTTATTTCTGAGAATGAAACATGCGATTACAAAATAATAATTTACAAGAGATAAACTTGAGGCAATCTTTATACATTAAATATTTCTTTAATTTGTGGATATTCGACTGCAGTTTTTTATGTTAGATACCAATTAGATACGCTGCCTTGTAAAGTATTTCCAAAATAAGTTTCATATTTTGTTCTGTTTTCAAAGCTTATTAATGTACAAGTCCTAAAACATCATTTTTTCCAATTTTCTATTGCTATCTCCTAATTTTGAGTGTTTATGTTGTCTAAATTTAATATGCTACCATATTTTATGATATTAGAGTCAATATCAAATACTTATCTACTACGACTTTTATATCTTGGAACGGGTTTAGTGTTTTCATTATATGTTTCATTAGTTGCTTCTAATTTTTGGTGAGTAGAATAATTAACATTGGGTGTGGTTGAAGTTAAGGTTTCGCTTCCATTTCTGCTGCGGGGTTTATTTCTTCTATTAATATGTTCAATTTCTTCTTTTATAAATTTATCTATTCCTATATTTATTATTTTTCTTTTATTATCTTCATTAGTACCTTCTGCACAATATATAGATATTATAGCTTCTTTATTATTACCATTTTTTTCTATTAATTATTCTGTTGTTAAGTTATCGCAATCTTCTATAATTATATCATATATTTTATCTCTTAATAATTGAAATATTTCGTCTACTTGTTCATCTGCAATTAATACATTGATTTCATCTAATAGTTCCTCACTATCTTCTTCTTGAGGTTTATATTTACTAAATCTAATACTACTTTGTCCTATTTTATTTTCATATATTTTATTTTTTTCTGGATTTTTAGTGTTAGTTATAGTTAATTGTGATAATTTTCATTCAATTTCTTCACATATACTACTATCTACTTTTTGTGCTTCTATCATTTCTACATACTTACTATTAAAAGATTTTACTATAAAGTCAAATTCAGATCTAAAGTTTATTTTATAGTGGTTAAATAATTTTTTCATAAATAGCGTATATATTAAAAGATTATTATATTGTCCGATCATATTATATCCTCTTGTTCTTATTGCTATTTTTATATGTTTACTAAATTCATTTATGTCCATAGAGAAATTAGGTATACATCATATTACTGCTGCAGTTTTTGCTAAGTCTACTTCTGCGCTAGCTATTTGTGCTTGTTTATGATTATTCCATCTTTCATCATCATATATATACTAAAACTTTAGTTACTGCTTCTAACCTAGTTAATCCTACTAGTCCTATTACTATTACTCCGAAATGCATAAATTATAAATTTATTTTATTTAGTTCTTTTGCATATGTTTTTGAAGGTTCATTGAGCAAATTAACAAGTTTTAATTCTTGTAAGTTGTAATTCCACTCTTTTCGTTAAATAATATTACGTAAAGCATCTCTGAAACCATTATTTTACACGGATGAAAAGTGACATGAATAGTAAAAGTGAACGCTAGTATAGACAGTACTTTTAAATAGTTCATCAAGTCCACAGTACTACGGGTTACTGTAGCAGCCTTTTTTTTTGTTCCTCAAGTCCACAGTACTACAGGTTACAGTAGCAGCCCAGTCAAGCCAAAAAATGCCAACATAGCGGCAACAACGGCGACAATGGCAACACACAGGACACCAGGAATTTTAAAAAGTTTATGATCATTCTAGAGTTCAATCAGTTTGTTCATATCAATATTTTTCATAAAAATAAATCCTCAAGGATCCTTTAATGATATATCAAAACATAATAAGAATATTATGCAAGTACTCATACTGGTTAACCCAAAAGATATAATAAAAACTTTAAATTTTATTTCTGAGAATGAAACATGCGATTACAAAATAATAATTTACAAGAGATAAACTTGAGGCAATCTTTATACATTAAATATTTCTTTAATTTGTGGATATTCGACTGCAGTTTTTTATGTTAGATACCAATTAAATACGCTACCTTGTAAAGTATTTCCAAAATAAGTTTCATATTTTGTTCTGTTTTCAAAGCTTATTAATGTACAAGTTCTAAAACATCTTTTTTCCCAATTTTCTATTGTTATCTCCCAATCTTGAGGGTTTATGTTGTCTACATTTAATATGCTATGATATTTTGTTATATTAGATTCAGTATCAAATACGTATCTACTACGACTTTTATATCCTGGAATGGGTTTACTGTTTTCATTATATGTTTCATTAGTTGCTTCTAATTTTTTGTGAGTAGAATAATTAACATTGGTTGTGGTTGAAGTTGAGGTTTCGGCTTCCATTTCTTTCGTGGGGTTTATTTCTTCTAATAATATTTATAATTTCTTCTTCTTTTATAAATTTATCTATTCCTATATTTATTATTTTTCTATTATTATCTTCATTAGTACCTTCTGCACAGTATATAGATATTATAACTTCTTTATTATTACCATATTTTTCTATTAATTGTTCAGTTGTTAAGTTATCGCAATCTTAATAATTATATCATATATTTTATCTTCTATTATTCAAATATTTGGTCTACTTGTTCATCCACAATTAATACATTAATTTCATCTAATAGTTCTTAACTATCTTCTTCTGAAGGTTTATATTTACTAAATCTAATACTACTTTGTCCTATTTTATTTTCGTATATTTTATTTATTTTTTCTAGATTTTTAGTGTTAGTTATAGTTAATTGTGGTAATTTGCATTCAATTTCTTCATATATACTACTATCTATTTTTTATGCTTCTATCATTTCTACATACTTACTATTAAAATATTTTACTATATAATCAAATTCAGCTCCAAAGTTTATTTTATAGTGGTTAAATAATTTTTCCATAAATAGTGTATACATTAAAAGATTATTATATTGTCCGGTCATACTATATCCTCTTGTTCTTATTGCTATTTGTATATGTTTACTAAGTTCATTTATGTCCATAGAGAAATTAGGTATACATCCTATTACTACTGTATTTTTTGCTAAAAGCTTACTTCTGCGCTAGCTATTTGTACTTGTTTATGATTATTCCATCTTTCA
This sequence comes from Sambucus nigra, assembly GCA_949130495.1. NCBI lineage: Eukaryota > Viridiplantae > Streptophyta > Magnoliopsida > Dipsacales > Adoxaceae > Sambucus > Sambucus nigra. The sequence goes on from OX422208.1 coordinate 300,628,354, forward strand.
TCCTATATATATACACTAAAATTTTAGTTCCTGCTTCTAACCTAGTTAGTCCTACTAGTCCTATTACTATTACTCCTAAATACATAAATTCTAAATTTATTTTATTTAGTTCTTTTGCAGATTTTTTTAAGGTTCATTAAGCAAATTAACATGTTTTAATTCTTATAAATTGTAATTCCACTATTTTCGTTAAATAATATTACCTATTATATAATGATGTATGATTAAAGTAGCTCTGATACCATTATTTTACATGGATGAACAGTGGCATGAACAGTAAAAGTGAACAGTGGTATGGACAGTAGCTTTTAAATAATTCCTCGAGTCCACAGTACTACGGGTTACTGTAGCAGCCCGGTCAAGCCTAAAAACGCCAACATAACAGAAACAACGGCGACAGGACACCGAAAAGTTTTAAAAATTTAAGATCATTCTAGAGTTCAATCAGTTTGTTCATATCAATAAATTCCATAAAAACAAATCCTCAAGGATCCTTAATGATCTATCAAAACATAATAAGAATATTATTTAAGTTCTCAGAGTGATTAACCCGAAAGATATAATAAAAAATTTAAATTTTATTTCTGAGAATGAAACATGTGATTACAAACTAATAATTTACAAGAGATAAACTTGAGTGAATCTTTCTACATTAAATATTTCTTTAAATTATGGATATTCGACTCCAGTTTTGTATGTTAGATACCAATTAGATACGCTGCCTTGTAAAGTATTTTCAAAATAAGTTTCATATTTTGTTCTATTTTCAAAGCTTATTAATGTACAAGTCCTAATACATCATTTTTCCCAATTTTCTATTGCTATCTCCCAATCTTGAGGGTTTATGTTGTCTAAATTTAATATGCTACCATATTTTGTTATATTAGAGTCATTATCAAATACGTATCTACTACGACTTTTATATCCTGGAACGGGTTTAGTGTTTTCATTATATGTTTCATTAGTTACTTCTATTTTTGGTGAGTAAAATAATTAACATTGGTTGTGGTTGAAGTTGAGGTTTCGGCTTCCATTTCTTCTGTGGGGTTTATTTCTTCTAATATTTTTACAATTTCTTCTTCTTTTATAAATTTATCTATTTCTATATTTATTAATTTTCTTTTATTATCTTTATTAGTATCTTCTGCACAGTATATAGATATTATAGCTTCTTTATTATTACCATATTTTTCTATTAATTGTTTAGTTGTTAAGTTATCACAATCTTCTATAATTATATCATATATTTTATCTTCTAATAATTCAAATTTTTCGTCTACTTGTTCCTCTACAATTAATACATTAATTTCATCTAATAGTTCCTCGCTATCTTCTTCTAAAGGTTTATATTTACTAAATCTAATACTACTTTGTCCTATTTTATTTTCATATATTTTATTTTTTTCTTGTTTTTTAGTGTTAGTTATAGTTAATTGTGGTAATTTGCATTCAATTTCTTCATATATATTACTATATATTTTTTTGTGTTTCTATCATTTTTACATTCTTACTATTAAAAGATTTTTCTATACAGTCAAATTCATTTATAAAGTTTATTTTATAGTGGTTAAATAATTTTCCCACAAATAGTTTATATATTAAAAGATTATTATATTGTCCGGTCATATTATATCATCTTGTTCTTATTGTTACTTTATATGTTTACTAAATTCATTTATATCCATAGAAAAATTAGGTATACATCCTATTACTGCTGCATTTTTTGCTAAGTTTACTTCTGCGCTACCTATTAGTGATTGTTTATGATTATTCAATCTTTCATCATATATATATACTAAAACTTTAGTTACTGCTTCTAACCTAGTTAGTCCTACTAGACCTATTACTATTACTCCTAAATACATAAACTCTAAATTTATTTTATTTAGTTCTTTTGCAGATTCTTCAGTAATTAAGTCTAAAATTACTTCACTATTGACGGTAGTTATTTTTCTTTGGCTAGTGTGATTGTATATTTTATTAATAAATTCCAACATATTCTTTTTATATAGTTGTTGTCCTTTAGTCTTTTGAATACCTTTTTCTATATATCTTTTAGTGTATTCTTCATTATTATATAGATTTTCTATCCTATATATTCTTTATTTTTATTTGTAGATGTCATCTTTAGAATAAAAAGGTTTAGTTTTGTTTTAACAGTCTTAGTGTCTACTTTAATTTGTTTAAAATTTCCTATTAAATCGTTTATTTATGGTGTTTCTTGTTCGTGTAGGAATTTAATGAGTTTTTCTAATTCAAATTTTATATTATGTGTTCTAGTATTTATTAAATCTAATTATTCAATAATGAAATCTTGATTATCTTCTAATTTTTGGAGTTATTATAATATAATGTTAATACTAGTGATCATATACTTATAATCTACCTTCTTCTGCTAATATTCCTAGCTTAGTTTCTAAAGCTATTATTGTTTCTTCTTGATTAATTATTATATTACTACTACTAGTTACCAGTTTATAATTTCCTACTTTTATGCCTATTTCAATAAGTTTATGTTGTGATTTTATTATTATTTTTCTAAAATTTATAGAGTTCCTAATTCGTTGTTTTTGAGTTAGCATATATTAATTATCCTAATCTTCCCTTTTCACTTAATATTGCTAGTCTTAGCCTATACTCTTGAATTTTTTTCTTCTGAGTATTTAATTACCCACCTATTAACTTTTGCTCTTATATAGTCTTTATTTTTTATGTTTTCTTCGAATTCTTTTGTGGCTTCGTTTAAAGTATTAATTTGGAAAGTTGTGTGTGTGTATATACACACACACACACACACACACACACACATATGTATATATATATATATATATATATATATATATATATATATATATATATATATATATATATATATATATATATATATATATATATATAGTATTAAGATAAGTAGATTTGATAACACATAATATCTATAACTTAAAATAACAAAATTAACGGATTTTTTTAATGAACTAACTTAACTTAGCAACAAAAGTATATATTGAAAAATTATAATATAAAATATATGTGTGTGAGTCTCTCTCTATATATATGTACTAGGGTGTACCCGTGCCGATGGCACGGCGATAAATTTGTTCCCATGATATTTTGTACCCGTGCTCGAGCTCACGACAATAAATTTGTTCCCGTGTTATTTTATACCCGATTTACTCAGCTCTAGTTTAATTCGTTATAATTAATTTAAGCCCTAAAATTTTAGTTTCCTCATGATCTACCAAATATTTTATAAAATATTTATTCCGCTAATAGTTATTTTAGGAGAGAAATCTCAAGAAGTTAACATGTTGAGATAAAAGTCACAGTCAAATAAACAATCAAATAATTAGTGGAGCCAAACCTCCCAAAACCAAAAGAAATATTTTAACTAAAAATAATCATGCGGGTTAATCTTATTTCATGTGCAAATTTACAAATTTTGTTATGTAAACAAATTTGTGTAACGTGCCATAGGCACGATTGTAAAAACCATTTCGAGGATTCATGAGAGTGATATAATGCGACGTTTTTAAGACATGACACATAAACATGGCACGTGATGCGACAAATATTTGGATGCAAAACTTTTACTACATTGACAAAGCACCCCTGTTGGATACAAAGTCACTTGCATTGTAATAAAAATGTGTTTTTTTTATTTTCAAGCATTTTTTTCTCTACATATCCCTAAAAAAAACTTTTCAAGTCTAATTAAAATGGGGGTAATAGAAAGTAAATGGAATATATATATATATATAAAATATTTGTGCAACGCACAGAATCTTATTTACCAAATATTAACACAATATTTCGTGTCATGTCAATTCTTTATGTTCGCATTTTGTAAATATAAATTCGTGTCGTGTCACTTTTATGTGTTCGCATTTGGTAAATAATATTTCATGCCATGTTACATTTTTTTCCATATACGAACACGATCTAATTAAATGCAACACAATGTAAAAAAATTATTTGTTTGATTTATCACCAACACATTCCAAATAAAGTGGTACGGCATGACATAAAACGATGGTGTGCAACACAATGTGTAATTTTTCATGACCAAATACAAACGCTACTCAGTTAAAATAGAACACAACTCGAGCAGAAGCAACACGACACAAGATATTATTTTTTCTTTTTTCATCTAAGTTTTACTTAATAAAAGTATAAATATATTTTTTTCTTTTTTACATAAAAGTAAAAACGGATTAACTTATTTGTCATAATTAATTAGCTCCAATTAATTTTTTTATAAATAACCCTTTAATTAATTAATTTTGTAATATGCTAAACAATTTATATGTTATTCCCAATTAGAATCGGACCTTTGCTCTCAGTCTAATTAACGCTTTTTATTGAGTTCACTCTAATTTGTTTCTGGTCAATTTAGTTATCTGGCTATTCCCTATGTTCACATCATGATGTAATATTATTTGCTTTGTGTGTTGCACCTTTTTACAAAATTAATATTTTCAAATAATATCATTTGAAGTTGTTATCTTTGTTTGTTTCGATGTGATATTTCAGTCCTTGAGCCAAGTGCCATTCTTACTTCTAAGGGTGTAATATATCACTTTTAAGGGAGTATATCATTTTTTCCAAAACAATGCACTTTTTTCAATGTTCACACTTGCGCATTTTGGAAGAAACAGTGCCATTCTTACTTTTATTATTGTGCAAATATATTAGTTTTATTTGTTTTAATTGTTAAATAGATTCTTACATTGAGCCTTGTGCCCCTATGTGTCCAATGCGTGGGCTGTTATCAAAGCATTTTAATTTTTTTTTAGTGTTTTAATATTTCCAAAATATATAATTTTACTCCAAAAAATTAGGATTATGAACATTTTTTCATTTCTCACGTAAGCATACATTATAAACACACGATAGCACCACCTAGCAAATAGTTGAGTAAGAATTCATATAACAAATATTGGATAGTTTCACCAAATTGGATCTAACAGTCATTTTCCCAATGCTATTAGTCTCGTCTTGTGCGGTCATTTCCACCGTCAGAGCATATGACAACTTAGGCGCAACTTTATTATAGGACCGGGGTGTTAGAGATTTGTGCTGGAACAGTATGATTGGTTAGGTCTTTTTCTCCGAAACTCAATGTAGATTAGTTTTAAATTTTAATAATAATATTTTTCAACACATAAAAAAATACATATTCTAAAATTCAAGCATGAAAAAAATTATTTGTCAAACGCAGAATGGCAGAAAAAAAGGATGAAGGAAACAAACAAAAATATCATTTCACTTCTGCTCAACTGTTTGTTCCAAATTTTTTACAAAAACTAAAACGTCCACTATGTGCGATCCCGTTTATTAGTTCTCTCTCTTGCAAAACTAAAATAGAGGGAGGGAAGTGGATCGGGATATGACTTAGAAAGCTCATAAACTCACCCTCACAGATCTTGTATTGGATGGACAAATGCAAAATGATATGTTATTTATCTACCCAGGTAAGGCGAGAACCCTCACTATGAGCACGCAATAATATTCAGAAAATTAGAACATAATTAGATAAAACTTTTTAAATTGTCCTTAGTGGTGTTGAGCAATTATTTAAAATTTTAAAATAGTTCAAACATCAATAATGGACATAGATATTGAAAATGAAAACAAAAGGGTGAGTACTGTGTTGAGACAGTGTGTGTGCTCCAAAAGGGTTAAAATGATAGAAGAGTTGGTGAATATTTTCAAAATATAGTATCAATATTACGTCTCTCAAGCCCCTCATTCCTGATGAGACTACAATTGTATTATTGGCTGGAATATTCAGTGTCCCTCGTTCAACTTGAATAACAATGGAATTAATACCACTGCCATCCATACATATCAAATTAATACCACTGCCATCCATGAAATCTTCTACTTCTTATGGAGGTCTTATTATAACAAACCTGCACAATAAAAGAAAATATAAGAAAAAATATATGGTGAACCCCAAGTTCAGATCTAGAAAAAAATAGAAAAGTAAATAAAATATTTAGCGGTACGTGGTGACGGTGACAAACCAACCAAACAATGAAAGAATAGAAAGAAAAAAATGATGTACAAAAGCACCCGAAATCATAGAGGAAGTTATTATTGTAAATCATAGAGGAAGACTTTCTTCAAAACTTACCCCAATTAACCTCAAATCTCAGTCAGATGTGAGGATCTTAAAAACAAAGAGAAAAGAGGGTGAGGATATTAAAAACAAAATATGAATCAAAACCCCCAAAATATGAATCCAACCCGTTTTGAACTCCACAAAGATTGAAGGACAAGCCAACAAAGATTAAAGAAAAAAGGTCTATAAATGAGGAGCAAATATATAAATGTTCATGGTAGTAAACAAAAACACTGGGAACACCATGACATCTTTGAATGATGAAATTATTTTTTGAATGTGAAGCTATAAAAACCTCTGAGACAGCATGAGAATCAATTTTTGAGGGTATTACACACAAAGACAGAGATGCGTACATTGGTACCTTTTGTTCTAAAGAAGAGGGTTTTGTTGACATATCTGACGTCAAAAACGGATGAGGCAACACTAAAGTAAGGTGTCTTCAAGCTTCTCTCTAAGAATGAGGCAACACCAAAATCAGGTGTCTTCAAGCTTCCATTTTAGCTGTCTCTTGCCGATTTCATGGTTCGATGTAAACTCTATGGCTTCCGATTCAAATAAAGTTTATGATTAAGTACTTCTTGAGCCTTGTGTTGCTACAACAAAGCAAATCATTTATGATCGTTAGATTCAAATCAGTAAGATTAAATCTGAACCATCAGTTGATAAAGACCAAATTCCTTAGATTTAATCTCAACCATTAGTTGGGGGAGACCAAAAACCCCTCCTCCTTTATTATGTAGATATCCTCCAAATAAAAAGGGTAACATGGGCTTTATTTGTTGTAACTTGTAAAAAAGTAGGGGTGTTCAAAAAATCGACTGGACCGAACCGAACTGACTCTATTTTTTCGGTCTTTTTTCTTAATCGTTTCGGTCTCAGTTTATTTATTCGGCGGAACGACCTAGTCGGTCTAGTCCACGGTTTACAGTTTTAAAAATCCCGTTAGGACCGATCCGGACCGACGCTATATAAAATAATATATTTTTACATATATATGTATAGAGGCAGGCTCCTGTGCACACTAAAGTTTGCACATTATTTTTTTAAAATAGAAAAAAAAAAAATTGACTAGATTTTTTTATGTGAAACATTTCAAGAAAAAAAAAAAAAATCAACTCAAAAAAACTGTTTTTTCTATTTTTAAAAAATCGGTCAAACTTTCCCAGTTTTTAAAGTGCTTAAAAGCTGTGAAAGTTTGACCGATTTTTTTAAAATAGTAAAAAATATTTTTTTTGGTTGATTTTTTTGTGTGATATATAAACATTTCAAGGAACCCATATAAAAAAAATCAGGTCAAAAATATATTTTTTACTATTTAAAAAAAATGATGCGCAAACTTTAGTGTGCATAGGCGCCTGCCTCTATATGTATATATATAAGATAAATTAATAGTGAAAATATATATATTTTAATATTTGATTTGTTTAAATTATAGTTTAATCCAATAATAGGTTTGTTTTAGTTACAAATTTTGATATTTTTTCGTTTTTAATGTTTGAAAAAAATAGACTCGGGTATATTTTTATTATGATAAATGATGTAATTCATTAATGTAAGGACCGACGGGTTAGACCGATACGACTCTATATAAAATCGAACCGATTAGGGTCGGTTAACCGATATTATCGGTCTAATCTCGGTCCATTTTTTTAAAAGACCGATCAAGTTGGTTCGGTAAAAAAAAACCTCAAAATCGAATCGAACCGGATCGCGAAGACTCTGGTCAAAAGATTCAAGTCACCCATACCCGTCTGGCGAAGCTTTATCTTAAAAAAGACAAAATTGTCATTACAATGAGCAAAAATAAGAGTGGAATATGGTGGTAAATCTAAAGTATATGGCAGTTAATAGTAATAAAAATGGTTATACTATAAAAAGGGGAAGGTAAAATAAAGAAAAAGAAAGGAAAAAACAATTTGGTGGGTTGTTGAGACCTCTCTGGTGCGAAATCGAGGGCTTGTCTTTGCTCAAACACACACTCTCTCTTTCTCTCTCTATACGTATCTGTATTTGTATTCGGTTCTTCGCCAAATTGTTGTCTCGATCTGTAAGTTACAGTTTAATTTATGAATTATTGTTTCCCTTTCAATCTGATGCGTTTAACTCAAGTCCAATTTTGCGGTTTTTTTATTATGTTTTGTTTGATTTGTGGTTGTAGAATTGGGGAGATCTGAAAAACCCTAGATCTTAAATGTTTTGTGCGTCTTATTCGTCAATTTAGGGTTTGTTTAGCGAATCAGTTGTTCTTTTTTGGATCTAACGTTATTAGCTCCAATTTGGAAGTTTTTTGTGCTGAATTTTTGGGGATCCAGAGGGATTAGTAGGGTTAGGGTTAGGGTTTGCTTAGATGGCTTCGAGTCCTCCATTTCAGGTGGAGGATCAGACTGATGAGGATTTTTTTGATAGATTGGTCAATGATGATGACGATTATAAAGTAATTGCATCGTCCGCCGCGCCCAATTTAGGCGACAGTGATGTTTCGGATGAAGTGAAAGCATTTGCCAATTTGAGTATAGGTGAGCTGGGGAGTGAAAGTGGAAATGAAGTGAAAGGGGAACCCGTCGACGGAAATGTTAAACGTTCGTCGGTGGATTCTCAACTAGAAGAGTTGGTGGATGCTCGAATAGAAGAGAGTAGTTCATTAGTGTCATCGAATTCATTTGCATTTGATGGTGTTGTTGAAACTAATGACGGCGTGATAGGGACAGACGTGCGATCAGATTCGATGGCAAACACGAGTAGTGGATCTGCGAGTTCGGGTGTTAAGGAGGTGCAATGGAGTGCGTTTAATGCTGATTCGGTTCAGAATGGTAGTAATGGGTTTGGATCATACTCGGATTTTCTTACTGAATTTGGAGACGCTGCGGTTGAACCCCATCAGAAGGATGGTGACAGTTTGAAAATTGAGTCAAAGGTTGTATCTGGTAACGAAGATGTTAAATCTGCCTATATGGAAAACGCTCAGAGTTACCCTCAATATCAAGAGGGTCAAGCATATGTTGCATCGACGGAACAAAGTGCCGAGGGACAAGATCCAAATAGCGATCAGTATTGGGAGAATCTGTACCCAGGGTGGAAGTATGACCCTAATACTGGGCAATGGTATCAAGTGGATGGTTACGGTGCTGCCGCAAATGTACAAGGGAGCTTTGAGTCAGATGCTGCTGCTAATTGGGCTGCTTCTGGTGAGAATTCAAATGTTTCTTACTTGCAGCAAGCTACTCCGTCTGTTGTGGAGACTGTCGCTGAGAGTGTCACTAAGTGGAATCAGGTTTCACAAGTCAGTGACACCTCTGGAAGTGTGTCAAATTGGAATCAGGTTTCACAAGAAAACAATGGGTACCCCTCACACATGGTTTTTGATCCTCAATACCCCGGATGGTACTATGACACGATTGCCCAAGAATGGCGCTCTTTGGACACTTATACTTCATCAGCTCAATTAACTGCTCAAGCTCAGGACCAGCTAAATCAAAATGGGTTTGCTTCCACCGGTACTTCTCATGTAAAGGACCAGAAAGCTCAAGGTGAAGATAAGTATGTATCTGAAGGCTTTAGTAACCAAGGCCAAAATCATAACTGGTCTGGGTCTTTCAATAATATCAATCAGCCGGGTTTGAATATGTGGCAACCTGAGACAGCTGTACAGAACGTGGCTACATCATTCAGTGGAAATTATCAACCAGAGAATCCCTATGACTCCAAATTTTCTGTCGGCAACCATGTTAGTCAACAAAAAGCTTACGATTATGGGCGAACAGCGCCGTTTTATGAAAAATCAAATCAGGTTCAAAATGAATTTTCAGCTAGTTCTGGTTCACAAGGATTTGTTCCTGGTGGAAACTTCAGTCAGCAGTTTAATCAGCCAAGAATTGAGCAAAATGAGCAGATGCACGTGTCAAATAATTATTATGGCAATCAGAATTCATTAAGTTATTCCCAGCAACCATTTCAAAGTGGCCATCAGGTCTCTTATGCTCCCACCGCAGGAAGGTCATCTGCTGGCCGTCCCCCGCATGCTTTAGTTGCTTTTGGTTTTGGTGGAAAACTAATTGTGATGAAAGATAGTACTACACTCGGAAACTTAGCCTACGGTAACCAGGTGAGCCCAGAACCATTTATTTGCTTAAATTTCCCTTGATTTTTTTTTTCATGGCATCACTCTTGTTCATCACTAAAAATTCTTGTTTATCCCATTTTAAGGAATCTGTAGGTGGACCAATATATGTTCATAACTTGGCAGAAGTTGTGAATGTAAGAGCTGATGCTTCAAACGTTGGATCAGGCGTATATGATTATTTCCGTACTCTCAACCGACAGTCGTTTCCTGGTCCACTGACTGGTGGGAGTGTTGGTGTTAAAGAGTTGAACAAATGGATTGACGAGAAGATCACACACTCAGAATCTTCTGACATGGATTGTAGGAAAGGCGCAGGTTTGAAGTTGCTCTTCTCTTTGCTCAAAATAGCTTGTCAGCATTATGGAAAACTTCGTTCTCCTTTTGGCACCGACTCTGCCTTGAAGGTAAATAACTAGAAATTTCTTAAACTTGCTTCCATTTTCAGTATGAGCATTAATTATTAACGACATCATGGCGGGTGGGGTGTGGGGGGGTAGGGGGAGGCATAATCATTGTATTCCAGGTCATATTGCGTTAGTAATTAGGCACCTGCTAGACATAGGATATCTTGTTTTTTGTATAATGCCATTTTCAGTTGTGAGCTTGTAGTTCATTGATACCAGCATTGTAGCACACGTAATGCGTGTGCAACATATACTAAAATACATAACCAAAATGTACTCTATAATAAGACCTAATTACTCCTAACGGTTATAAATACTACTTTCATCACCAAAGTACATATATATATATATATATATATGAATTAAATGGTCATACAAATTAATGTTAGAAATAATAATCATTTTGAAAAATTTTGTGAACAATGTAGATATTAGTTAGCATATAAATAACTTGCAACCTTATAGCCGCAAGGACACTTATCGTAAAAATATAAAGTGTTCTAAAAATAAATAATGGTTTCATTGAACCCAGCGTAATTCAACTCAAATTTCCCAATCACAAGTTATGAATTAATGCCGCCATAAAAAATTAAGATGTGAACAAATTAATTAAAAAACCCTACCAAGCCTATAGTTTGTGGAAATAAAAAATTAAGTATGTTTAAACATGATTAATGCATTTGCTGTTGTCCATGCGTAGTAAATTAATTCTGTGAAGGATGCTGTGGAAATAAAAAAAATATCAATCACCCCAATCAAACACATATTCAGTATGAAGAACAAACAAACAAATCAGGTGACAATGATCTACTATCAAAAGACAAATGAGCTTAATAACAAACCCATCTGAGTATATTTTTTGTTTTACTAATCACAAATATAATATTGGGGAAAGTACTCTTAGGTCCCTCAAAAACAAATTTTAAACTCTAAAGGAATTTTGACAAGTTGTAAACACTTAGGTCCACTAATTCTCTTCTTGTAGAAGTCCACGCTAGTGGCATAGCAAGTGGACCTAATAGTAAATTGTCCTTAAATGTTTAAAAATTGTCAACAAGGGACCTTATTGTAAATTGCCCTATAATACATATCACAAATGAGTTCAAATTTCAACAAAATAGTAAATTGTACGTAACTGGTCTTTTACAACTTTTGTTTTTAACCCAGAACAAATAATTGTAGAAGGCCTTCATATTTCTTGTTCCTCTCTATGGACTCCTCCCATGCGGTGGTGATCGGCTTGTTTTCCGATGATTGTCCACCATCGGTGGTGTGCCAATAGAAGGAGAGTGGTGGTCGGTGATGTGCCAAGAGTGTGCCGGGGGTGGGGGGGGAGATAGTACCAAGGGGGTTGAGGGGGAGAGGTTCAGGGTGTGTAGTAAGATGTAGAAGTTGAGTGTCTTTAGAAATAGTGAGGGGAGAAAGAGACTAGTATGGAATGTGGACTGGTGTAAATTACCAATTTGCCCAAATATTATTAGTGGTTAATTATACAGCTAAGGTCAATATAAGAAAATGGTGTGAGAACTTCCCTTGCAAAATAAGGGAACTTCATAAAAAATTGCTTGTTAGACATTTTGGGTGGTCTTTCTCCACGGGTGGGGTAATACGAGCATGTGTCGATCTCTTCTACCTTTGTCTCCTCCATATCTTTCTGCTTACCCTTTCTCCTACTCTCCTTCTCAGTCTCTAGCTTCCTAGCTCCTCAATCTTTCCCTTCGTAGTTCCTCTCAATTTATCCATCTTACATCTTCTTTGGTTCTCTCAATTAATCCGCCCACCCAATTCTCTTCATGTCCTACATTAAATTAGTCTACCACTTGCAGCCATGGTTCAAAGTCGCGGCATCGGTCTATGACTCGGATGCTTAATTTTTGACTCGGTATCGGTATCGGCCTCGGTCTCGGGCGATACACAACTATACACTATTTAGAGAACTCAAAAAAATTTAAAAAAAATCTAGAAAAGTCTAGAACAATAAGAATAATAACATGGCTCAATTAGACAAGTACAAAATCATCATTTAGTATGCATAACATTGTGTACTTGTTTATACAGAATCATCATTTAGTATGCATAACATTGTGGAATTGTTTATACCGACTCGTCATTTAGTATGCATAATACTGTCTAAATCAATATATATTTAGTAATATATTCTTAGTGAATGTTATAATAGTACCTATTACAAATTAAGGATATATATAATATAAATAATCATACACTTTAAGGATAGATGAATAATGATACATTTCAATACAAATTAAGTAAATACAAAAAGAATGTTAAATGGGAGATAACCCCTTTAGTAACACTACAAGAAAAGAAATGAGAGATTCAACCAAAATAACCCGATTTGCGACCACGAAACATCCTATAACCTAACCAATTGAAAGCGATTGCTACGATTGTGACATGGATGCAAAATCGAGGCTCTATTGAGTGAGTTAGAAGTTGAGATAGAGAGATCGGTGCTTAGTAACTTATATCATCTCGGCCAATATATCACCGATATGGGTTGATACTACCGTGATATAACCGATATTGGCCGATTCTACCGCGATATCACCGATACTACCGAGAAATTACCGATATAGGGTCGATTCACACCAATAATGACTTATTGATTCCTCTGGTACGAAACATTTTCCTACTTGATGCTCGTGATATTTATATTAACTTACAAGTGCATATTATATGTGCTGTGGGCCTTTGAATAAAGCTTAGGTATTTATGTACGCATGCTCATTTTATACGTTTCTAAAGCATCTTCCCAAAATGGATCCTCACATGTTCTATTGCCCGCGATATATATTGAGTTCTCCACCCATTGTACTAGCCTGGTCTTTGGTAATAAATTGAGCTTGTTGTTTTAATAGGAAAGTGATGTTCCCGAATCAGCAGTTGCTAAGCTTTTTGCATCGGCCAAGAGGAACGGTGGACAATTCAGCGAGTATGGTTCCCTTGCCCACTGCTTGCAACAGTTACCTCCTGAAGGACAGATGCGGGTATTCAGGACTCACTCTGCACACTTATATCTAAGCATTGGAAAATATTTCATCTACAAATAATAACAGATATATGTTTTAGGCAACTGCTGCCGAGGTTCAAAGTCTTCTGGTTTCTGGTAGAAAGAAAGAAGCTCTACATTGTGCACAAGAGGGTCAATTGTGGGGCCCGGCACTTGTTCTTGCTGCACAACTTGGTGATCAGGTTTGTCTCACTGTAGTTCTTTTCCTCTTTCTCAATGTTGCTTGTAATTTTGAAAATCATTACATAGCAAGTAATACACCTTCAACTCTCTCTTATTGATTCTTTAATATTATACAATTCTTTGGGGGTGGGGATTCTTCAATGCAGTTCTATGTTGATACTGTGAAGCAAATGGCACTTCGCCAGCTAGTAGCAGGGTCGCCCTTGCGGACATTATGCCTACTAATTGCTGGTCAACCAGCTGACGTGTTTTCTTCTACGGATGTGACAGCTGATAGTGACATTTATAGGGCTGTAAATACATCTAAACAGCCTGTCCAGGTAATATGTTTTAACTGCTTTAAGTTGCGAGTATTGCTACTTTACCACTCTTTTTTGTCGCCTTGTGAATCGTATTAAATTTCATCAACGTCTATATTTTTCCTCTGAATCAGCGCAGAGTAGTGTATACCTCAAAAGCCTTCATGTCTACAGCATCTATTTAAAGCATTTCTGGATCCAATTTGTGTGCTTGTTTTGCATTTAAATTTTCACCCATTTCTTTGGATATCTTTTGCTTGGCAAGCTCAGCTTTTGTTTTTAACTTCAGTTCGGTGCTAATAGTATGCTTAACGATTGGGAGGAAAATTTGGCTGTGATAACTGCAAATAGAACAAAAGATGATGAACTTGTGCTTATCCATCTCGGTGATTGCTTGTGGAAAGAAAGAAGTGAAGTACGCTGTGCTAATCATATCTTTTTAAATGCGTGCGTTTCCCCTTTCCTCTATGAGTGTTTATAATCCTGACAGCTGGCTTTGTGCTTCCATGGAAAAATAATTATACAGATTATTGCTGCACACATATGCTACTTAGTTGCCGAAGCGAACTTCGAGCCATATTCAGACAGTGCGAGATTGTGTCTTGTTGGTGCAGATCACTGGAAGTTCCCCCGAACATATGCTAGTCCAGAGGCCATTCAGGTGTTTACTCTATTGCCACTGGCTTTTTCGTTTTTCTTTCTTTGGTTATAAAGTGACTTTTCTAGGTGAGGGGTCTCTGTAATGGTGCTCTTTTGCATAACTAGAAAGCGCATTCGAAAGTCAGGAATAATATATAGGACAGATCAACGTTAAGAACTCTAGCTTCCTTAAATATAAAGAAATAAAAAAGAAAGAGAGAGAGAAGGAAAAGAAAAGCCACCTACTCTGTAACTCAAGTCTGAATAACGATGTCTGCACCTTATACTTCTGTGGAGGGTCTGTCAAAAACTGAACATGTCAAAACTTATGCGAGATAGCTAGTCTTGTAGTGTCATATCCCAAGTAAATTTTAATCGAACACAACGGAAAATTGGAGATTAAATTTAAAATAACAATTGAATTTGAAAGGTAAAATCTTAGTTTACCTTTTGATAAAGATAAACCTTGGTTTTGCCTAATTCCTAAATTGATCTACAAATAAGGACCTTTCTCTACTCACACAATAATAGAGTGTAAAGCATAATGCTCATGATAAATATAATTGGTAATTTTGCCTGTAGGATGGTGAAGAATATATACATATAGTGACCCACATTCTACTGTCTTCCTTTATATTCTCCCGCATGACATCATCAGATAATCTAATTAATTGCTCCGCTAACCTAATTACTTAACTGCAAAAACTATTTAATTAAACTACAAACTCTATATCCATGATCAATATAATGGAGAAGGATACTGTAGGTCTAAAATCCTACTTTTAAAGATTCAATATAATACACAAGCCAAATAGCCGCACACTCACACAAATAGGTAGGATTTACGTGAATAGGCAATATGCCTACGTCCATGGGGTCTTCTACCCTTTTATTGGTTTCACAAAATACTTTTGGCTGAGTGTAGTAACTGCTCGGAATTACATACCTCATTTTCCTTTGGGCCGTTTACATGTATTGCGGAACCTGGTAGAGTCCCAGGTTCCTCAACCAATTTACCAATTTACCAATTTACCAGTTATCTTCAAATGATCAGCTTTATCTCCTCTTTTATTTTCACAAGTTAGTTTCTCCACGAAGTTTCTCCACATGATGGTCCATTGGGTTGGAGAGCACGTGGTTTTTCCCCAAGCGTTACAAATTATTTCCCCTCATACAATAAAGTTTAGTTGTTAGATTTGGTTATTAAGCAATAATTAGTTGGAGGGGTAGAGATAAGTTGACATGGTGTCGAGAGCATGTGAGGGGATATTCTAGAATAGGCCAATTTGTATTTTTTTCCCATCCCTTGTATTCAAAGCATATCAAATTAATGAAATAGCAATTTCTCAAGGCCTTTTGTTTCAAGAGAAGGCTCTCTCTCTATTTTTTGAAGAGGTCGTACCTTGGTCCGATTGCAACTGCTCTCGTCCAATCTACGGTTGGTGTCGGTTTGAGACATGGGAGCAGCCTCTCCATATATGGGGGTAAGGCCAGCCGAGATCCGCCTAAGCGGGAGCCTCGTGCACTGGGTATGACCTTTAGATCCTTTACAAAATTCCGTTGCGCCTCTTTTGAATTGAAAGGGACATGACAAGAAGCTTTGAGTACATGGAGAACAAATAAATTTGACCCCCCCCCCCCCAAAGCCCTCCTTTTTGACGGGAATAGAAAAGAACAAAAGAAATCCCCAAGTATGGCACAAGTTTTCCATGAATATCATATTTTATGCTTGTGCTCCAAAATTCTACATCAAAATTGTTCATTTTTTTATCTATTGTAATTTCATCCCTTAACCTCTTTATGGGAAGACAATAAAAATAAATATCATGAATTAAAAATTTGATAAAATATGAACCTACCAACGAAATCTATTACAACATATTGAAAGCTTAACTTCCATGAGATATACATTTGTTTTCCCATATTTAATTAACTCAGAGATAGACAGCAGCATTTCACTTGCTTAACATATTGTTGAATATTTACTCGTTACAAAAACAACTCTTTCATTTAAAACAGGTTGGTCATATAACTCTATGCAAACACCACCAATTGGATCCAAAGAAGAGAGAAAAAGACACTAGCGCAATCTGAAATTTTATTAATAAGCCAAAGATATCTCTTTCCCCAAATGGGACATGAGTACATTTATAGGCTTGATAGGAAGCTTCTAGAAGGTGCTAGCAGGAGGTGTCATGAGTTGTCATGCATGACAACACACGATCTAGCATATTTTTATTTACGAAGTACCAAAATGGCAACTATTCCTAATATTTTCTAAAGATTTCCTAAAGAGGACTAAATCCCTTTTATTACATGTGGTACTAGGAATTAATAAAACAAAGTTATAAACCCCTATCTACATCATTCTCCCCTCCTTTGAAAAGTTCGTCCTCGAACTTCTGAAAGTTGGCGCCAAGTGCAAAAAAAATCCAAAATATTTGCCGAAAGGGGATAACTTTGGGGTCCCAAAAATAATGTTGTCAAAATGTGGGAGGGACGGATTTTTATTTTCAAATATTGGGCCAAAACATGATTTTCTTAAACCGCAGAATTTCAGTCCAAGTATTTTTGACTGCTTAATTGGGCCGGAATATATGATTGGGCCATTTTCTTCAGCCAACAGACCCACATTATTTACATTACATCCACCTTTGGCCCAAAAGATCCGCATACCATGTGCTGCAATGCACCCAACTGCCGCGCAAGAAAACCTCCCGCCACTCTGGGCTTTTGCATTCCGCTTTCGCCTTTGATGCCATCGATGATGGAATTCATTGAAGTTCCTGTGACAAGCCTTGCACCCCGTTTTATACTCTGATCAAATTCATCGCCTCTGTCACGGCTTTCAATGACAACTGTGACCAATCCTGCTCACTTTTTGGGTGACGAACCTTTTGTGAGGCTTATTCCCTCTCTTCGATCTCTTGTCTCTCTTTCTTGACAGAGATTGCCACCTCTGGAGTCAAAAGAATCTAGGGTTGCGATACCCCAGATTCAGCTGTCAATGGCTATCGCCAAGCTGTTTTTCCTTCGTCGCAGGTTGCCCAAAATCATGAAGGTCAGCCGGAGAGGATTTAGTTCAAACCTCTCTTGTTTTCTTATATTATTTCTCTTCTCTTCCTTCATCGGACGCTCAATGTTCAGGGGATTTACTACTCTCTTCTCTATCGCAGCCCTAGGGCTACTCGTCCCATTCCTTACCAGCTCTGATTTTTTTTTTCTATTTTTTTTTTTTTTATTTTTTATTTTTATGTTTGTTTGTGTTTGTGTGTGTGTGTGGGTGGGGGTTGCATAGTGGAGAGGATGAGATGGTGGGGATGGATGGTTTGCACTAGGGAAACCTTAGGTTGGGTAGAAGATATAATCCCATCGAGTTTAGATAAAATCAAACTCTGCTGGTTCATGAAACAAGCCACGGCTTCTCTTAGTTCAGAATCGGTGTTTAGATTTCTCTTCTTGGTGCCATTAATGGTGGTGCAAAGGGAGGATACACTACACATACATCATCAAGGAGCTCTCTTAATTTGATGCAAACACCACCAATTGGATCCAAAAAAGATAAAAAGACATCAAGCCTAAAATATTATTCCCCAGTGGGGAATGAGTACATTTATAAGCATTAGGATAGGCTTTTAGAAGGTTCCATACGGTGTCATGCACGAGGTGTCATGAGTTGTCATGTATGACAACACATGATCTAGCATATTCCAATCTATGAAATACCATTCATGACCTTCATTATTCCTAATATTTCCGAAAGAGGACTAAACACCTTTTATCACATTTAATACTAGTAATTTACAAAACAAAGCTATAAACCTCTATCTACGTCAATCACTTTTTAAATGAGGCATAAAACTCTTTGTTCACATATCATGTACCAACATAATAATCTACATTCCATGTGACATTGAAATGCCAAAACTTGACTTGAATTTTTCACATTAAGGTCCATATTCTAGCTTGCTTGTTAATGTTAGGAATCCGAGACTTGGCTAAGCAGTACCCTTCTCTCTCTCTCTCAATCAGATCGCATATTTGGTGAGTTCTGTAGGCTATCTTACTGAAGTGACATTTTGTGTACATGTACAGAGGACAGAGATATATGAATACTCAAAGGCACTTGGGAACTCCCAGTTTATTCTGCTACCATTTCAACCGTATAAGCTCATATATGCACACATGTTGTCTGAAGTGGGAAGAGTATCTGATTCATTGAAGTATGTATATAAAACCCATACTAGCACCCCCCCACCCCCAAAACTCTTTTTTCTTATTTGTATCATTAAGTTTTTACCTTCGGTTTCCTTGATATTTCTACGTTGATTCAGGTACTGTCAAGCAGTGTCAAAATCACTGAAAACAGGTCGAGCACCTGAAGTAGATGTATGGAGACAATTAGTATTGTCTCTCGAGGAGAGGATAAGAACTCACCAACAAGTACCTCTCTGTCCTCTAACTTGTAATATCTTGCAAATGTTTTTACAGGCCGCGGTAAGTAAACTTTCTTTTCTCAGGGTGGGTTCTCAACAAACTTGGCTCCTGCAAAGTTAGTTGGTAAATTGCTCAACCTTTTCGATAGCACTGCCCATCGTGTCGTTGGGGGCCTGCCTCCACCTATACCATCAACATCAGTTGGCAGTGTACAAGGTAATGAAAATTATCACCAACCCATGGGGCCCAGAGTATCAACTAGTCAATCAACCATGGCAATGTCATCATTAATGCCTTCAGCATCAATGGAACCCATAAGTGAATGGGCAGCTGATGGCAGTAGAAGGACAATTCAGAACAGAAGCGTTTCAGAGCCAGATTTTAGTAGAACTCCCAGACAGGTTGGTGATCCGTAAAATAAGCAGAAAAAAGATATTTCATTATGCAATAGCTTGATATGTCTTTGTTTCCATGATCTGGGTAGAAAATATGATTTCTTTCTTAATTTGATGTAGGATCAGGTCGAGTCGTCAAAAGAAACAACCTCTGCTAGTACACAAGGTAAAACGTCTCGCTTTGGTCGCTTCGGTTTTGGCTCACAGCTCCTACAAAAGACCGTGGGTTTAGTTCTAAAGACTCGCCAGGATAAACAGGTAAATTTTGAGTTACTTCTTTGCAGCAGGATTCTGCCATGATTTTTCATTTTTTTGAGAATATTATATTTCTTTCCTTTGGCCGGGAATTTCTCTTGGTTTTGATATCATTATTTCCCCTCTTTTGTTACTTTGCTTCTCAAGGCAAAATTGGGCGAAACGAATAAATTTTATTATGATGAGAAACTTAAGAGATGGGTGGAGGAAGGTGTTGATCCCCCAGCTGAGGAAGCAGTCCTTCCTCCTCCACCTACAATTGGGGCCTTCCCGAACGGAACATCAGATTACAACTTGAAGAGTGCAATAAAAAGCGAAGGGCCTCACAGCAACGGAAGTCCAGAATATAAAAGCCCGAGTCCCCGGGGACATGGTTCGGGAATCCCGCCAATTCCACCGACATCAAACCAATTCTCAGCTCGTGGACGAATGGGTGTCCGATCAAGGTAGCTTATAAACCAATTCTATTGTTTCCTTTGATGCTGCAATGAAATTTACGTTTTGGCGTTCCCATTGATTAGCTTGAAGGAGGGACTAGTGGCATAAAAGATATCCATGCGAGCGAGCCCCCCCCCCCCCCCCCCCTCTCTCACACACACACACCAAAACAAATATTTCCCTCGATTTGCAAAGAAAACCCCAAATACCTAACCTCTTTGTGTTGCTAGAAGTGTCGTTTAAATCTTTTTCAGCGACACGGGGTTTCTTGCAGCAGACAACAATAAAAATTATACCAACTTTTTTGGGTGAGTTCATTTGAGAACTCGCCTATTTTTGTATAAAATTGACTAAATTATTGAAGTCATTTGTGGTATAAGACAAGTCACATTCACTTTTGAAACACAACTTAATTCTCAAACAAAATAACTTGCTATTCAAATCGGAACCATTGTCTGTAGGGACATCTAGCTTCTAGTTCAATTTTTTAAATTTTATTAGCGTTCGGCTCCATGCTTCTTTACTTTAGCTATATGTCTCAATTGCATTTTGAGTAACATAATACCTTCAAGAGAAATCATATTAACATTTTATTAGACCAAAAGTGCTAAGTCATTTTAACTGTTTGTAGAAAGATTTTAATACAAACATACAATCATTTTTATAATTGCAGTCATTTTAGAGCGAGCGAGAGACTAGGACTTTTTTTTAGTCATTGTGTTTTGCATGGTTCAACTGTAGAACTGTTGGGGAAACTCCAATCTGCCTTTGTGTAAGAAAATATTATCCAAGTTCTACTTGACTAGCGGTTGGTCCAGTGTTACTGGCACCATAGTACTTGGATCGCAGGACCTCTCTGCGTGATCGCATGACCCAAAACATGGTGGGTTCACGTTCCAGATCTCATAATTTCATAAAGCAGTGTTCCTAATTTCAGCTCTCAGTAACACTAATAATGCAACTTTTGATTGCAACAACGAAATAAATTGTGAAAAGGGACATTTTTAGCCAAAAAAGGTAATCATATGAGATAACTGGACCTAAATACAGTTCTAAATGTTGCCATAACCAAATAGCAAACAATTAAATCAGCTCAATCGTACTAGCCAAATCAAGGCACAATCCAACCCAAAAGTCCCCAACACCATTATGATTACTCATCTTTCTCTGGGTTTTGGCAGGTATGTTGACACATTCAACCAAGGTGGTGGGAACGCAACAAACTTGTTCCAGTCACCCTCTGCCCCTTCCATTAAATCTGCCACCACCAATCCAACATTTTTTGTTCCCACACCGGCGGCAGTCGAACCATTGGCCAATACTACGGCAGATGTGATCCAACAAGACGCACCAATCAACGAAAATCTCTCAGTTCCCGCTATGAACGATCTGTTCCAGTCCCGCCCACCTTCATCATCACCGTTGACCATGCAAAGGTTTGCAAGTATGGATGATATCTCAAACAAAGCCACAACAGCAAACAACAGTGGTGGGTCCCTTTCATCTCTCTCCCGTCGGACAGCTTCTTGGAGTGGGAGTTTTAATGATGCTTATAGTCCTCCTAGTAGAGCTGAAGTAAAACCTCTAGTAGAGGTATTGAGCGTACCTCCCACATCTTTTATGCCTAATGGTCCTCCAATGACACACTCATCAATGAACGGTGGTAGTTATGGTGATGACCTCCACGAAGTGGAGCTTTGAGGAGTGAAGATGTAAATATTATGTAGGTTTGCTTCTCCTCACCAAATTTAAGGCTTCATGAGACAATCCTGCTCAACGTCTCCAAATGCAAACTGTGGTAAGTGGCCGAAAGAGGAGATTCAAAAAATGTTTTGTTTTCTTAAAATTTTTATTTTCTTTTTTACCGGTTGTATGTTGAAACGCAGTTTGGCTTTACTTAGCTGTTTACTGTATTTCTAGATATAGGTTTTGTTAAAACACCGACTGGTGGTTTTTACAGTATAGCAAAGGAAGAGGGGGAGAGCACCCGTTGTACAGTTAATTTGTTCATTTATTGAAGAATGTCCCTCAAAGAGAAGTTCGAAGAAAAGCATTGAGAAAACTTCTCGGGGTCAAGAATGATAAGTGTATTAAGCTTCAAATAAGATGCTTTCCCCCCGATTCAAATTTTGTGATTGAAATCAACTCTTTTGAATGGCTGTTGATGTTTTCGTGTTTCATTTAGGGTGTGTTTGATTACAAAGTTGAAAAATATTTGATGTTTGATTACAAAGTTGTAAAATAATTGGAAAAGTTTTCATTTTTATGAAAAGTAGGAAAGTGAGTGTAGAAAGATGAGAGTGGTTGTCTTATTTTTGAAATTTTTCATGAAAATCAATCTTCTTGGTGGTGGGCAAGAAATACTTTTCATGGAGCAATTTTCATATTTGTAACTATTGTTTGCATCTGATGGGTTTGAAATCAAGCATTACAAGAGTAAAAAGGAACTAAAATAAGTATTTTTCATGAAAAAATAAAGTATTTTTTATGGAAAAAAATTTAACGCCATTTTGGTTTCTGCAAAATCAGATTTGGATCTTTGACATCAGCAGTATCTTTTTCAAACTTTAATTAAGAAAAAGATGCTTAGTGTCGAAGAAAGGAAAACTTAGGGTCTGCTTTTTGTTATTTAAAGTTTTGAATACTATTTAATCATTAATTTTCAAAATCTATTAAATTTTGGTTTATTGAGTTTTCCCACAGTTTAGGAATACACCCCATTTTTTTTTAAAATTTGCATTACACTCCTATTTTATGAACTCACAATTTAAACCGTTAGTCAACAAAATTTACTGTTGGGATTTTGTATTTTTCCCCACTTTAATGATTAATTTTGCAGTAGTCCCTTTAAAAAAAAAAAATTTACAATACATTCTCATTATGTTAACTATCCATTTTTTTATTTAAAAAAACTACATATGCATATATTTAAAAAATTTGGAAATTTTGAAAAAGTCCAAAAAAGCAGTTTTGGAGTAAAAAACAAAAGAAAACTCCTAATCGACAAACATTTTATTTATTATTATTTTTTCAATAATCCTGAACTTCCATACCAACGAGCTTTTTGGACTCCCCCATGCGAACTAAACGGGAGGGGGAGGGGGGTGGATGTTGTGCCAGAGCCACCATAACACACGCCTCACTTAAAGTCTGGTATACATTGGGAGGTTGCCCTAACGAGTCTATCCCTTACCGCTGGAGCTAGGGCTGTGTTTTTTTCCGAACTTTCCGATTTTTTCGATTTTCGATCCGATTTTTTCCGAATTTGGAATGAAATTTTAGTTTGCCGATTTTCGATTTTCCGATTTCCGATTTTTCCGAAAAAAATCGGATCGGAAATCGGAAATAATTCTGAATTTCCGATTTTCCGATTTTTCCGATCCGATTTTTCCGATTTTTTCCCGAATTATTTTTCGATTTTTTTGAAATTATTTTCCGATTTTTCGATTTCTTTTTCGATTTTTTGAAAGTTTCCCATATCCCACATCGGTTGGGAGAGGGAGAAGGCTCCAAAATATGGTCTATAAAAGGAGAGTATCCTCCTAACTTCTACACAAATGAAAAATGAGCCAAATCCTCATGTGTTTACATGTCGGGTTAAGCCATTTTCATTGTTTCGAATTTCGAGTAATCGAAAATCCATAATTTATTTTTTTGAAATTTTGGAATTTCCGAAATTTCTGGATTTTTAATATATTTTGTGAATTTCCGATTTTTTCCGATTTTCCGATTTTTCCGAATTCGGATTTTTTTTTTAATTTTTCGAAAAAAATCGGATCGGAAATCGGAATAGTTATTTTATTTTCGAAAAAATCGGAATTTTTCTGAATAAGCATTTTCCGATCCGATCCGGCCGAAACACGGCCCTAGCTGGAGCAATCAGGGTGGATATCGACAAATATTAAAAAGACGGAATAGTATAACTTCAAATAAGAAAAATACGTCAAAATACATTCAATTTTTTTTAGAAAAATTATAATCGACATATATTAAAAAGATAATAAAAGTATAAATTTGAAAAAAAAAGTAATAAAATATCGAAATTTTTAAATTAATTTTAATTCCGACTGAAAATTTTCAAATTTCATATAGTTTTTAAAAAAAAATTATACTATAACGATTTTTTAATATATGTCAATTAGGATTTTTTTAAATCCCGATTTTAATATAAATTATTTTCTATTTTACGATTTTATTCTGACAAATATTTTTCTTAATTGAAATTATACTATTCCAATTTTTAGTAGATGTCGATTTGGACTCCGATTTTTTTTTTAAATATATTATTTTTCGGACTTTTTCAATGTTTTTTGATTTTTTTTTTGAATATTTAATGGATGACGATAAAGTGTTTTTCAATAAAAATAAAAAAATTGGAGAGTTAACAAATTGGGGTGTATTGTATTTTTTTTAAAATGAGGGTCTACTGCAAAATTCATTATAGAAGTGAGGGAAAAACAAAAAATGTCAACAGTAAACATAATTGTTTACTAGAGTTTTGGACAGACAGTTAACGAAATGGGGGTATTGCAATTTTTTTTTAAAGTGTGCGTGTGGGGGTGTGTGGGTGGGTGGGTTGGGGGGGGGGGGGGGGGGGGGTGTATTGCAAAACTAGTCATAAAATTGAAGGAAAAACTCCAAAAAACTGTAAGGACATATTTCACATAGTCCGTTTTACATTTGAGTATGTCGTATACCACTATAACCGTCGAACAAAATTCAAGTTCAATCATGTATCAAGACGGATCCGAATATCAAAGTTCTTCAACAAACAAGCCTCTGCGAGATAGATTTTGGTAAGGTTGTGTTTAAGTCCCTTAATGTTTAATTTAAAGTGTTGGGATATTTTTCTAAATATTTTTAAACATCCGAGGCGTCTTTTTTTGTCAAAATAATTTTTTCAAGACCCGTAGGCAGAGTTTTAATAAAAATATTTTTTCGTTTCATTCGTTCAAACGACAGCTTCAAACGACATTGCATGTAACGAAAAGGGTCGCTTGAAGCTCGCTTGATGATTTCATCTGACGACATCATACTGTTTCACATTTTTTAACGTCATCAGAAGGTCGCGCAAAGAAGGATTGAACGATATTTAATCTCGTTCCAGCGACCCGCCGACACAATTTTTTTATAAACACCTGTTTTGTGAGGACTCTTTCTTTAAGACTTTGGCGAAAACGAAATTACAATCTGCAGAATTTTCAGTCTTCACTTTTAAGGTTTAAAAACTTTGTTTTTCAATTCACAAATCATCCCAATTACTTTCGTGAATTTTTTTGAAACCCAAGACACAACTTTGTTGAAGTTTCTCTTGTACATATGAAATTTCTACTGCTGACTTTGTGGTTCTCGAAAGAATTACTGACTGACAACATCGGTCATTTAGGGATACTTGAGGGTGTGCCTTGCTGAGTATAGAGCTGCGGTTCTTGTGGGTTTGCTGCGATTAATCCGTTGTTGATGCTAGGTTGCGGCCTATGTGAGTATTATGCAGAATATTCATTTCAGATTTCTATAAGTGTTACATTTATTGAAATAAAAGTTTTGCCCTGACGGGAGATTTTTTTTCTGAAATCTGTGTGTCAACAATTTATGTTTGTTTCTGATGACATGATTTACATACCTAGATGCATGTTTAGGGTTTACTTAAAATTGGATTTAATTGGTTTGATTTGGATCTCAAAATTGGCATCTAGTTAAATAAGTGTTAATTTAGAAATTTATGAATCCAATGAGCAATCGATATCACACAGCATTCATAAGTTGGTATCAGAGCTGGTTGCTCCAAGTTATCGAGTGATCCTTTTTTCGCAAAATTTTTGTGATATTGATTTTGAAAAAATTCGCTATGTTTCCGAATGAAAACCCGTTTTTGACGAGATTAATTATGCCTATTGGAAAGCCCGCATGAAATCTGCCTTAAAAGCAATCGATAAGCGTGTTTGAGTTGTTTGTGAAAGAGGGTGGACTCCTCCCACTGTCACCGCTAATAATGTCACTAATCTTAAACCTGTGATTGATTGGACTGAGGATGAATTTAAATAGAACACTTTTAATTCTCGTGGGCTAAGTACAATTTCTGGATCCGTCACCCCTGACGATTTCCGAAGCATCATGACATGCACCACGTCAAAAGAAGCATGGGATGTTTTACAACTTACCCATGAAGGCACGAATGCAGTAAAAGAGTCTAAATTGCAAAATTAAATACTCAATTTGAAACGAGTACCATGCTTGAATGTGAGTGTTTTGATGAGTTTTATGCACGTTTGTTTGATATAAAAACAATAGTTTCAATCTTCCTGAGCACATTCCCGATGCACTAGTAGTTAAATATATTTTGAGATCGTTGCCTAAATGTTTTATCCCAAAAGTGACTGTGTTGAATTCCTTAGGAAATTTGAGCATTCTTAAGTTAGAAGAACTAGTAGGAGACCTCCAAACATATGAAATTGACATGTTTTCTAACACTGTCAAGCATAAGGATAGAGGGATAACACTTAAAGCCCAGTCTAGGAAGAGTGAGGAAGTGTCCAAGAGAGAGAAAAAAAAGAAAGTGAAAGTTTGTGGGTCTGAGTCTGAGGGCGAGTTTGATTTTGATGACTAAATTTTTAAAAAGTTTCTCAAATTTTCAAAAGAAAATTCTTCCAACAAAAAGATTTTTGAAAAAAATAAAAAGAAAGAAGAGACCAAAGAGAGTGATGAGAATGAGAAAAAGGAAGAGGAGAGATATTTTGATTATGAGGGAAAGGGGTAAAGGGCATTTTAGTGTCCCACTAGGCTAAAGAGAAAGGGTAAGAAAGTTGTCATGCCATCCACTCTTAGCGATAATGAGGAAGAGGTGAAGGATTTAGGGGATAAATATGCACATGGAATGTGTGTCGCCTTTATGGCACGTCATGTGAGCACGCCTAGTTTGTCCCACGACGATGAGGATACTTGTTCACGTGAGAGCCCCGATGATAGTTTGAGTGTTTCGAGTGAGCGAGTTTGAGAGTGAATGTGAAAGTGAGCTCCAAATAGAATTTAGAGATTTATACGCCAAGACCTTAAAGACGAAGAGGTTGAATAAGGATTTAGGTCTTAAGGTGTTAGATTTGGAGAGGGAGAGAGAGAGGCGTCGACGAGTAAACTCGAGAAGGTGACGGTTACTTTAAGTGAGCAGTTGATCGTCGTAGGTTGGGAAAAGAGTGAACTTGAAGCCCATGTGTTACAATTAAAGAGAGATTTTGAACGTTCCCGGGAGTTAAAGGGCACTATAGATGATACATCTAAGAAGGTAGGAAAGATGCTCCTCGGTCCTGCTTTGGGTAATATTGAGAGACTAGGAATAGGTCACGACAGTGCGTTTACTTCCCATATAGCACCCAAAATGATTCTCGAGTTTATGATAGATCCATATGTCTCTCAATCCAACCCACCTAAGCATCTGTTACCTGATAGGAGAGTGCGTCCTACACGTTTTAGGAGAAGTGTTTTTAGGGCCGTATATGTTTGCACCAATTGTAAGAAGAGGGGACACCTTAGAGAATTCTGTTTTAAGTTAATTAGTGTGTCACATAAAGTTTTGCACGTGTTCCCACCCACACCCACACATGATGCTCTGAATAATTACATGAGAGAGTTTGCACATATTTGAGAGCAAGGTAAGTTTTTAGTCAAAACTTCACATGATTTGATGGATGTTTTTCATAGGATGTCACCACCTTTGAAAGCTCCACTGCACCCAACTGTTGAGGTTTAGACTTGTTTGCTAGCACATGATGTTTTTCATGATGATATTTTATGCCTATCGCTAGTGTGTACCACTTGTGTATTTATTTTCCATTTTTGATATATTTTTCAAAAAACCAAAAAGATTTTTGTTTTTGAAAAATTTTGGAAAAATAAAAAACAATTTTCTATTTTTTAAGAAAAAATTGAAAAAGCCAAAATAATTTTATTTTGATAATTTTTTTGTAAAAAGACAGATTTTTGTATTTTGTTTTACACCGTTTATGGAAGGACATTTAGGATGACCAAGTCACAACATCATTCCTCATCCATGTGACTATTTGATAGTATTTTAATTTACATCATCATTTTATTTTTGTACTTTATAATGTTTGGAGTCATTAAGATGTAATTTAAGATTATTTTCTACATGTTTGACTCTTAGTCTCCTTTAATGCAACTTGCACGGATTTGTTTGATTATTATACTTGTCTATCACATGTTGGTCGAAGTGTTTTCATCTCAATCTTGTCTTTAAAATGAACCAAATGTGATAAAACTTGACAATGAAAGTAGTGCATGTAAGAACCATTGCCCGTGAGGACTTTGTTTGATATGATGAGTGAATGGGGAAGGGCTACGAAAGGTTCACATATCCTTTGGGATTAAGCGACCATTTAAATCGGACCTAAAAAAGTGTGGCATTGTAAAAAGTATCCAAGGTCCAACAAGGTTGAAAAGAGCTCGAAAAAATTTAAGGCAATAAAAAGATAAATATGCCAAAAAGGGGCCAATTAGTTTATATCACCTCATTACAAAACTAAAAGATTTATTATTTATGAAGGTGTATGGTTGGAAATAAATCAACGAGTTTGCACGTCCTGACAAAGTCATGAAAAAGCATTACATAGTTTTAGACGTTATTGGTGTGGAAATCATTCTAGACTTTGATGTGTTGATAGATTGAGTCGATATCATTTAAACTCAACACTTTTTGACACCTAAGGATGATTTTGATTTCATTCGTTGAGAGTATCCATATTCATCGTGCACATATGTTATGTTTGATTGCATTGATTTTTCTATCAAATTAGTTCACACCCATTCATTCCGTTTCCACGATTTGGTTATCTTAGTGAAAATTCATGGTGTGTGATTTTTTGTAAATTATTTTTGCTTGAAAATAAAAAAATAAAAAATAGTTGGTGGAAGCTTTCAAGTTTATCCTTGGATGATCGTAGTTAATTTGCTCTGCTTGTCGTGAGACTCCATGTTTATTTTGTTTATTCTTTTCCTTGTCTATTTTGGACAAATAAAAAGGGGGAGAACGAATTATGATTTAATGGGGGAGTTTTGAATTATGGGGGAGATTTGAGATTAGATCGTTATTTTGATTTATGTTTATCTCATTTCAAACTCTATACGTCACGAAAGTATTTGTTTCTTATCTCATGTGTGTAGGTTCAAGTTTTGAGGATCATATTTTGCAGAACCTGATGATGCCAAAGAAAAGTTAGAGATTTCAAGATTTCAAGTTGAAGATTTTTGAAGAAAGTTTAAAACACTTGCATTTTTAGTACCTTTTTAATTTTGGGTTCATGGGGGGGGGGGGGGGGGTATTAGATTTGTATAGGACATTTGATTTGATAATTCAGATGTTTTTAGTCTGTACCGGCATAGACATAGGGGGAGATTTATAAGGACATATTTTACATAGTACGTTTACATTTGAGTATGTTGTATACCGCTACAACCGTCGAAGAAAGTTCAAGTTTAATCATGCATCAAGACGGATCCAAATATTGATCCGCATATCAAAGTTCTTCAACAAACAAGCCTCTACGAGATAGATTTTGGTAAGGTTGTGTTTAAGTCCCTTAATGTTTCATTTTAAGTATTGGGATATTTTTCTAAAATATTTTTAAACATCTGAGACGTCTTTTTTCGTCAAAATAATTTTTTTCAAGACATGTAGACGGAGTTTTAATAAAGATAATTTTTCATTTCAGTTGTTCAAATGAGATTGCATATTGTGTGAAGGGTCGCTTGAAGCTCGCTTGATGATTTCATTTAACGACAGTATACTATTTTATAATTTTTAATTTCGTTAGAAGGTCGCGCGACGCAGGATCGAACGACATTTAATCTTGTTCGAGCGACATGCACTTCTCTGTCTAACGACCCTGCCGACTAAACTTTTTTATAAATACCTATTTTGTGAAGACTCTTTCTTTAAGACTTTGGCGAAAATGAAACGACAATCTGCAGAATTTTCAATCTTCACTTTTAGGGTTTAAAAACTTTATTTTTCAATTCACAAATCATCACAATTACTTTAGTGAATTGTTTGGGAACCTAAGATACAACTTTATTGAAGCTTCTCTTGTAGGGACGAAATCTCTACTGCTGACTTCTTGGTTCTCGAAGGAATTACTGGCTGATGATTGCAGTCACTTGGCGATACTTGAGGGTGTGCCTTGCTGAAGATAGAATTGCGGTTCTTATGGGTTTACTGCCGTTAATCCATTACTGATTCTAGGTTGCGGTCTATGTGAGTGTTCTGTGGAATATTTATTGCAAATTTCTATAAGTGTTGTTACATTTATTGAAACAATGGTTTTTCCCTTACGGGGTTTTTTTTTCCTGAAATATGTGTGTCAACAATTTATATTTGTTTGTGATGGCATTATTTACACATCTAGGTGCATGTTTAAGGTTTAATTAAAATTGGATTTAATTGGTTTGATTTGGATCTAAAAATTGGCATCCAATTAAATAAGTATTAAATTGGAAATTTGTGAATTCAACGAGCAATCAATATCACACAGCATTGACAAAAGTTCTTAATTTTTTTATAATATAGTGAGGCTTTGAATGGATAGAAAAAAAAATACAGGAAAAAATACTGTAACTATGAAGTTTGGGGAATTTGTAATCTTTATCCAATATTTCAATTATCATGATAAACCGTGAAGTACATTAAGTTAAGCAGTTGGACCATTGACACTAACAACGTTAGTAAAGGTTGACAAAAATGTCGTGTGACATCATGCTTGGTAAGTGATGCAGACAAACATCAATGTTGACAAGACACAACAAATCCTGAAGTGTGGGGTAAATTATTTTTTCTTAGCCCAATATTTTAATTTGACATGGTAAACTCTGAAGTACATAAAGTTTAGCATAAAAACTATTTAAAAAATAGAAAGAAAAAAAACTATTAAAAACTAGTAAATGCATTGGTAAATGAGGAAAAAAAATCAAAAAGTGCGTTCAAAAACTAAGAAAAAAGAAGAATAAAATAGAAAGAGTGTTTAAAATTAGGAAAACCAAATTTAAAAAATAAAAATACTTTGTTGCTCCACCACCCTTGCACAACCCATATCCGTCACTGCCCCAAACCCAACAACACCATCCCACCATCCTTAGCCCAACACTACCATCCCACAACCTTTGCCCCCTACATCGTCAAACCTTTTCAACAATAGTAAACTAGATAACATATGATTTTTACACATTTGGGTAGACATGCTAATGTGTCATATTGGCATTTGGGATTCACAAATTCTCATTGAAGATACTAAACAATGCAGACACATAACATCAGTGTCTACTAATATATGTCTGAATCGTGTGTCCCTCTAGAATTACTCTTTTAATAAAACAAGCCTTAGATTCAATGTAAGGGCAAATTTTCAATCGAGTCAATTTGTTTGTAATTGGCTTAATTGTGGATAAAACATTTGAGTCATAGGTTAGGGTTTGTATTTTAATCTCGTAAGTATGACCACCCGCCTATTCTAATCCTAGGTAATGTAATACCCCGTAATTTTAATGACTTTTAAAATGGGTTATATTTTAAATTAATGGATTAATTGGATTTTATTATTAATTAATTCATTTGGGTTTTATCCGAATTGTGGATATTAAAATGGATGATTATGAATATTACTTAAAGATATTTAGGTAATATATGAATGTGATGTCATTGATATGACGGTATGATATAAATTCGGTAATTTGAATTTTTAGTCAGACGCGGTATGGGACGTGTCGGGACTAATTTATTAAATTAAAAAGGAATTTTATTTTCTATCGACCTTATAATCATTTTGACTGCGTCGTTGCGTCCGGAAGTTCGAAATAGTCAGAAAAGTCTATTTGGATGTTAATTTTGAGTCTCGGGTCATTTGGAAATGAAAAGACAACTCAAAAGGGAATTTTGATTATTTTTACAAGGGGGATGAATAGTGATTCGGGTTTTATCTTATTATAAGTATTTGGAGATTAGTTGAATGTGGGTTCATTCATCTCTTCTACACAAAATAGATAAGTCATCTTCCTAGAGAGAGTGAAAGGTTGCTTGGGAAGGGAAAAGCTTGCTTGGGAAGGAGGAGAACCAAAGGTCAAAGGTCACCACCACCATCACCACCTGTGTTATTCAACTCCAAAGGATCAGATCTTCATTAAAGGCAAGTGTTTGATATTTGCAATTTAAGTTCGTATATTGTCCATGTTAGAATAATTATGAAAATAGATGATTTTTCATGTTTGGAAGACATAATGGAGTTGTTCTATGGATTTCTAGAAACTGAAATGATATAGGAAGTAAACTCATGTTGTAGGATGATAATAATCCAATAAATATTCATCAATCTGTGGAAGAAATTTTGAAAATAATTTAGTGTTCTTGAAGATAATATGTTGATAATTTTCTGGAAAAAGAGGCAAAAACGAGTGGAATGAGAAGAGCCAATTTGGAATGTTTAGATCTTCTTTTTGAGTGCATTTGGATGAGATTTAAGAAAAACTCAAAACACATACCTGACTCAATTTTTCGTGTAGAATCAAAATCTGAAGTCGGATTGATGATTTGAATAATTTTTGGATCTGATTTTTCTGAGTATTTAAAATATGAGAATTCATGATGTTGTTTCTTTTTAATGTTGGTTCTTATCCCAAAACTTTTGTGGATCTTTGGTGATTATTAATTGGATATTATGGGACTTAAAAAATATCAGTAGACCCTTGATAAGATTTGAATTAATTTGATTGAGATTTAAATTGATTAGAATGATGATAATTAAATTAAAGAAATTTCGGTTGCTAGATTCATTTGTTGGATTATAATTGGTTTGCTTGAGGATTAAGGATAGGTCCAGTAGTGGTGATTGAATGTAACACCTGGGTAGCCTTAGGATTACAATATGAACATCAAGGACTGAGTTTAAGCTCATTATTGATTGTGCAAGGACTAAGTGTAATACGAGCGCTTAGCAGTATGACTCCTGGATAGAGATGGGAGTTTGGAACACATTTGGTTGAAAGAGGGTATGAGGTTATCCCGATCGCGTATTTGAAGTTGACGGACCTCCTCGATCGACAAAGTTAAGTAGTAGTGTATTGGAGGGGTTCCTTGTTTAGATTTCGCTTTGCGAGACGCTCCGCGCATGAACCTTAACGACGTCGGGAGTGGAGAGATGTTATGGGATGCGAGGATAATTAAATTATGAAGTAAAGATATGATATTTTAATACGTGGAATTTAAAGAGATATAATGCTACGTATAATCTAAGGTAAATGTGTGTACCTTGTTGTTAGTATATTATAGGTATGATAATGCCTATTTGATTGATTAATGATTACGTGTATGGCATACCTAGCTTACTTGCTATCGATGGGAGGTTTGCGCGTGAGGGCAGTCATATCCTGATGAATCCATGGGATCTTTGATTTGTCGCTCGAGAACATAGGTCTATGAAAGAATTATCGGGGAGTTGATAAGTCCGCTGACTGTGGGTACGTAGGTATGTGCGTGACCCATGGGTATGAGAACTATGTTCGCCTCCAATGATTGTGCTGTTGTTAATGGTTCGAGGTATCCTCACCGAACCTTTTGTCCCCTATTCGGCGACCAGCGATATTGGGACATGATAGCAGAGTAATGCATTGCACCGCAGCTGTGACTCGGGGTGCCGTATTATATATGAATATATATATAATGAATTAAATGAATGAATGGATATTTATTATGGTTAAATCTATCTACGGTGATAATTGTAGATAACGGTGAAATGTGAAAATAATGGAATTAAGTTAATGAATGTTTATTGAAAAACTTAATTCATATTAATGAGAAATGATTCATGTTAATGAGCAACGGTTCATATAGATGAAAAATGTATAAGAATGATTATATAACGTATGGTATGGGACATACGGGGTTATGATATGGGAATGGAATTATATTATGGAATTGTTAAAGAGGAACCATTAACTAGGAGGTTAATAGGAAACGTTAAGTGTGCACTCTAGTTGAGAGGTGAGAATAGCAAGTGAGAGTTGGATCTAACATGTACATAATAAATGCTTTATTGCACTTGTTAAATACTTGCTGTTTTAAAAAATCATTTACACATTCGGGCTCTGACCCGTTTCCTTGCATATTTTCTTTTCTATTGTATCTTCTATATCAGGTGTCCTGCAGCAGGGACGCCAACCTTAGCGGATTATGACAGGCTATGGATTTATGGAGTTTTGCTTAGACACCTATCTTCATTTGATTCACAGTATTCTTAGTTAGGGCATGTCGCCCAAAGGATTCAGTTATCATTTTCTATCGGGGTCAAATACTATGGTATTCGTGTCATTTTAATATATTTAACATTGTTTGGATTACTGTAATGGATTATAATTATTTGGGAATGTTTATTCCAAATGCTTTTAAATTCTTTTATGTTATCTATTTGGTTATCTGTGTTGTAGAATAAAATGTGTTGTGTTATTCTTAAACTAGAAATGAATTTTGTTGAATTAAAATTTGGAAAGTTTTTAACACCAACTTAATTGGGTATTGGGTGAGTTGTAAATATTTTCGACAGTGATGCTAAGAATTGTAATACCCCGTAATTTTAAATGACTTTTAAAATGGGTTATATTTTAAATTAATGGATTAATTGGATTTTATTATTAATTAATTCATTCGGGTTTTATCCGGACGGTGGATATTAAAATGGATGATTCTGAATATTACTTAAAGATATTTAGGTAATATATGAATGTGATGTCATTGATATGACTGTATGATATAAATTCGGTAATTTATATTTTTAGTCAGACGCGGTATGGGACGTGTCGGGACTAGTTTATTAAATTAAACAGGAAATTTATTTTCTATCGATCTAATAGTCATTTCGACTGCGTCGTTGCGTCCGGAAGGTTCGAAATAGTCAGAAAAGTCTATTTGGATGTTAATTTTAAGTCTCGGGTCATTTGAAAATGAATAGACAACCCGAAAGGGCATTTTGGTCATTTTTCTAGGGGGGATGAATAGTGATTTCGGATTTGGTACTATTATAAGTATTGGTAGATTAAGTGTATGGGGGTTATTCATCTCCTCTTCACAAATTAGAGAAGCCATCTACCTAGAGAGAGTGTAAGAGTGCTTGGGAAGGGAAAAGCCCACTTGGGAAGGAGAAGAACAAGAACCAAGGTTCACCACAACCAACCACCACCGGAGTTTGACCGGAGAAGGGACAACCAACTGAGATATACTACACCAAAGGATCAGACCTACAGTAAAGGCAAGTGTTTGGTAATGGCAATTTAAGTTCGTATATTGTTCATGTTAGAATAGTATGAAAAGAGAAGATTATTCATGTTTGGAAGAAATAATGGAGTATTAAATGGATTTCTGGAAAACTGAAATGATATAGGAATTTAACTCATGTTTTAGGTTGATAATAATCCACGAAATAGTCATGAATCTGTTGAAGAAATTATGAAAACCATTGATGTGTTCTTGAAGATGATATGTTGATATTTTCTGGAAATAAGGAGATAAACATGCTTTTTAATCCAATCCCTTGATGATTCTAGGATGTTTAGAGTATTGGAAATCGTTCATTTATGTTGATATATCATGTAGTAAAGATTATAAGTCATTTGGGATGTTTAAATGAAGGTTTAAATGATCATAAGTTGCTAAACCCGTAGTTGCAGAAAATGCAGAAAACCAGGCTGTGACTTGAGGGATCGATCGATCGACCTCCCCAAAATATGTAAAGTTGTTTCTTTTTAAATGTTGATTCTTATCCCAAACCTTTTGTGGATATTTGGTGATTATTATTTGGATATTATGGGACTTAGAAAATATCAGTAAACCCTTGATAAGATTTGAATTAATTTGATTTGGATTCAAGTGATTAAAATGTTGAAAATTATATCGAATGGAATTTCGGTTGCTAGATTCATTTGTTAAATTCTAAATGGAGATTTATGAGGATTAAAGATAGGACCAGTAGGGGTGATTGAATATAACACCTGGGTATCCTTAAGTTTACAAGAGGGTTTAATCCAAAGTGAAAGAAGATGTGTTTATAAGAGATTTGAAACTATCGATTTTAACCTTAATTAAAAGGAGAACTAAACTCGTAGTAATTCGTGAGAAATGATGTTATGGACCAGTAGGATATTAGTGAATTCTTACTGAATATATGTTGAGGAAAAACCTATTTAAATATTGTGTATTGAGAGAGGGTAGCCGTAGGGTTACAATTTGAACATCAAGGTCTGAGTTTAAGCTCAATATTGATTTCGCAAGGACGGAGTGTAATACAAGAGCGTAGTGGTGTGTCTCATGGATAGAGATGGGAGTTTAGAACACATTTGGTTGAAGGAATGTATGAGATTATCCCGATCGCATAGTTGAAGTTGTCGGACCTCCTCGATCGACAAAGTTAAGTAGTAGTGTATTGGAGGGGTTCCTTGTTTGGATTTTGCTTGCGAGACACCCCACGCATGAAACTAATAACCGTTGGGAGTTGAAATAAGTTAGGTCTTTGGGAAACGAGTTTATAACCTTTGCGAAACTTTTAATATGGAAAGCGGTACGAGAGGGTGTATGGGCGCCCTGGATGATTGAATTGTAGTATTTTTCATAATTGTGAAAAAGGTAAGTAATTGAGACTTCAGGATTTATTTGTTCTCTAAGAGAGGATCATTTTTCCCAAAGTTTGTCACGAGGACGGTATAGGGAATATTAGATACAGTCTAAATTTGATTCAGTTGAAACTATATGGTGAGGCTTGGCGTATAACATCGATAGGGATTTTGTTAATGTACTGTTTGGGCGGTACATCTTGGATTTCTTGCGATGTGCGATTTATACTCGGAGTTGACCTTACCGGTATGACTTATATTCCTGAATTTCGGGATGAAATTCTGATATAAGGGGGGAAGTATGTAATACCCCGTAATTTTAAATGACTTTTAAAATGGGTTATATTTTAAATTAATGGATTAATTGGATTTTATTATTAATTAATTCATTCGGGTTTTATCCGGACGGTGGATATTAAAATGGATGATTCTGAATATTACTTAAAGATATTTAGGTAATATATGAATGTGATGTCATTGATATGACTGTATGATATAAATTCGGTAATTTATATTTTTAGTCAGACGCGGTATGGGACGTGTCGGGACTAGTTTATTAAATTAAAAAGGAAATTTATTTTCTATCAATCTAATAGTCATTTCGACTGCGTCGTTGCGTCCGGAAGGTTCGAAATAGTCAGAAAAGTCTATTTGGATGTTAATTTTAAGTCTCGGGTCATTTGGAAATGAATAGACAACCCGAAAGGGCATTTTGGTCTCTTTTCTAGGGGGGATGAATAGTGATTTCGGATTTGGTACTATTATAAGTATTGGTAGATTAAGTGTATGGGGGTTATTCATCTCCTCTTCACAAATTAGAGAAGCCATCTTCTTAGAGAGAGTGTAAGAGTGCTTGGGAAGGGAAAAGCCCACTTGGGAAGGAGAAGAACAAGAACCAAGGTTCACCACAACCAACCACCACCGGAGTTTGACCGGAGAAGGGACAACAAACTGAGATATACTACACCAAAGGATCAGACCTACAGTAAAGGCAAGTGTTTGATAATGGCAATTTAAGTTCGTATATTGTCCATGTTAGAATAGTATGAAAAGAGAAGATTATTCATGTTTGGAAGAAATAATGGAGTATTAAATGGCTTTCTGGAAAATTGAAATGATATAGGAATTTAACTCATGTTTTATGTTGATAATAATCCACGAAATAGTCATGAATCTGTTGAAGAAATTATGAAAACCATTGATGTGTTCTTGAAGATGATATGTTGATATTTTCTGGAGATAAGGAGATAAACATGCTTTTTAATCCAATCCCTTGATGATTCTAGGATGTTTAAAGTATTGGAAATCGTTCATTTATGTTGATATATCATGTAGTAAAGATTATAAGTCATTTGGGATGTTTAAATGAAGGTTTAAATGATCATAAGTTGCTAAACCCGTAGTTGCAGAAAATGCAGAAAACCAGGCTGTGACCTGAGGGATCGATCGATCGACCTCCCCAAAGTATGTAAAGTTGTTTCTGTTTAAATGTTGTTTCTTATCCCAAACCTTCTGTGGATATTTGGTGATTATTATTTGGATATTATGGGACTTAGAAAATATCAGTAAACCCTTGATAAGATTTGAATTAATTTGATTTGGATTCAAGTGATTAAAATGTTGAAAATTATATCGAATGGAATTTCGGTTGCTAGATTCATTTGTTAAATTCTAAATGGAGATTTATGAGGATTAAAGATATGACCAGTAGGGGTGATTGAATATAACACCTGGGTATCCTTAAGTTTACAAGAGGGTTTAATCCAAAGTGAAAGAAGATGTGTTTATAAGAGATTTGAAACTATCGATTTTAACCTTAATTAAAAGGAGAATTAAACTCGTAGTAATTCGTGAGAAATGATGTTATGGACCAGTAGGATATTAGTGAATTCTTACTGAATATATGTTGAGGAAAAACCTATTTAAATATTGTGTATTGAGAGAGGGTAGCCGTAGGGTTACAATTTGAACATCAAGGTTTGAGTTTAAGCTCAATATTGATTTCGCAAGGACGGAGTGTAATACAAGAGCGTAGTGGTGTGTCTCCTGGATAGAGATGGGAGTTTAGAACACATTTGGTTGAAGGAATGTATGAGATTATCCCGATCGCATAGTTGAAGTTGTCGGACCTCCTCGATCGACAAAGTTAAGTAGTAGTGTATTGGAGGGGTTCCTTGTTTGGATTTCGCTTGCGAGACACCCCACGCATGAAACTAATAACCGTTGGGAGTTGAAATAAGTTAGGTCTTTGGGAAACGAGTTTATAACCTTTGCGAAACTTTTAATATGGAAAGCGGTACGAGAGGGTGTATGGGCGCCCTGGATGATTGAATTGTAGTATTTTTCATAATTGTGAAAAAGGTAAGTAATTGAGACTTCAGGATTTATTTGTTCTCTACGAGAGGATCATTTTTCCCAAAGTTTGTCACGAGGACGGTATAGGGAATATTAGATACAGTCTAAATTTGATTCAGTTGAAACTATATGGTGAGGCTTGGCGTATAACATCGATAGGGATTTTGTTAATGTACTGTTTGGGCGGTACATCTTGGATTTCTTGCGATGTGCGATTTATACTCGGAGTTGACCTTACCGGTATGACTTATATTCCTGAATTTCGGGACAAAATTCTGATATAAGGGGGGAAGTATGTAATACCCCGTAATTTTAAATGACTTTTAAAATGGGTTATATTTTAAATTAATGGATTAATTGGATTTTATTATTAATTAATTCATTCGGGTTTTATCCGGACGGTGGATATTAAAATGGATGATTCTGAATATTACTTAAAGATATTTAGGTAATATATGAATGTGATGTCATTGATATGACTGTATGATATAAATTCGGTAATTTATATTTTTAGTCAGACGCGGTATGGGACGTGTCGGGACTAGTTTATTAAATTAAAAAGGAAATTTATTTTCTATCAATCTAATATTCATTTTGACTGCGTCGTTGCGTCCGGAAGGTTCGAAATAGTCAGAAAAGTCTATTTGGATGTTAATTTTAAGTCTCGGGTCATTTGGAAATGAATAGACAACCCGAAAGGGCATTTTGGTCTTTTTTCTAGGGGGGATGAATAGTGATTTCGGATTTGGTACTATTATAAGTATTGGTAGATTAAGTGTATGGGGGTTATTCATCTCCTCTTCACAAATTATAGAAGCCATCTTCTTAGAGAGAGTGTAAGAGTGCTTGGGAAGGGAAAAGCCCACTTGGGAAGGAGAAGAACAAGAACCAAGGTTCACCACAACCAACCACCACTGGAGTTTGACCGGAGAAGGGACAACAAACTGAGATATACTACACCAAAGGATCAGACCTACAGTAAAGGCAAGTGTTTGATAATGGCAATTTAAGTTCGTATATTGTCCATGTTAGAATAGTATGAAAAGAGAAGATTATTCATGTTTGGAAGAAATAATGGAGTATTAAATGGCTTTCTGGAAAATTGAAATGATATAGGAATTTAACTCATGTTTTAGGTTGATAATAATCCACGAAATAGTCATGAATCTGTTGAAGAAATTATGAAAACCATTGATGTGTTCTTGAAGATGATATGTTGATATTTTCTGGAAATAAGGAGATAAACATGCTTTTTAATCCAATCCCTTGATGATTCTAGGATGTTTAAAGTATTGGAAATCGTTCATTTATGTTGATATATCATGTAGTAAAGATTATAAGTCATTTGGGATGTTTAAATGAAGGTTTAAATGATCATAAGTTGTTAAACCCGTAGTTGCAAAAAATGCAGAAAACCAGGCTGTGACCTGAGGGATCGATCGATCGACCTCCCCAAAGTATGTAAAGTTGTTTCTTTTTAAATGTTGATTCTTATCCCAAACCTTTTGTGGATATTTGGTGATTATTATTTGGATATTATGGGACTTAGAAAATATCAGTAAACCCTTGATAAGATTTGAATTAATTTGATTTGGATTCAAGTGATTAAAATGTTGAAAATTATATCGAATGGAATTTCGGTTGCTAGATTCATTTGTTAAATTCTAAATGGAGATTTATGAGGATTAAAGATAGGACCAGTAGGGGTGATTGAATATAACACCTGGGTATCCTTAAGTTTACAAGAGGGTTTAATCCAAAGTGAAAGAAGATGTGTTTATAAGAGATTTGAAACTATCGATTTTAACCTTAATTAAAAGGAGAACTAAACTCGTAGTAATTCGGGAGAAATGATGTTATGGACCAGTAGGATATTAGTGAATTCTTACTGAATATATGTTGAGGAAAAACCTATTTAAATATTGTGTATTGAGAGAGGGTAGCCATAGGGTTACAATTTGAACATCAAGGACTGAGTTTTAGCTCAATATTGATTTCGCAAGGACGGAGTGTAATACAAGAGCGTAGTGGTGTGTCTCCTGGATAGAGATGGGAGTTTAGAACACATTTGGTTGAAG
This sequence comes from Sambucus nigra, assembly GCA_949130495.1. NCBI lineage: Eukaryota > Viridiplantae > Streptophyta > Magnoliopsida > Dipsacales > Adoxaceae > Sambucus > Sambucus nigra. The sequence goes on from OX422208.1 coordinate 300,669,768, forward strand.
GAATGTATGAGATTATCCCGATCGCATAGTTGAAGTTGTCGGACCTCCTCGATCGACAAAGTTAAGTAGTAGTGTATTGGAGGGGTTCCTTGTTTGGAATTCGCTTGCGAGACACCCCACGCGCGTCCCGACTAAATTACCGTAACTTTCGTATTTCTCACTCACAACAATCATATTGCATTCTTACTAATTTATTACTCATTCAATAAGTAATACTCAATATAATTCATACAAATAAATACTAATCCTTGTCTCGCTACTTAATATTTATTTTAATCCTGGTTAATTTTTTATTAATTTCCATATTAATTTAATTAATCCCAATATAAAAATTGTTAAAAATACGGGACATAGCGACTAAGCTTCAAGGTGGATATACATCTTGTCGTGTTTTTGTGCCAAATTTGTCTTCACGTTTCTCGAGCATCTCGTAAGGTATTGATGCATTTTGAATATAATCCTTAGAAATATTTTTGGGTGTTTGTTTTTGAACAAAAAATGTTGGAACTATTTTTTAAATTGTTTTTTTGAAGAAAAATAATTTTTTGTTGTTTAGTTCTTTATAATGAGTTTTAGACCTCGTTAGAACGAAATGCCATTTTTGTTCAAACAAGTTTAAGACTTTGTTGGAACAATCGGGGGAACTTAATTAGAATGGACATCTAATGAACTTCAAACGGACATCTAATGAACTTCAAACGGACATTCTCTGTTAAATGTTGGAAGCTCGTGCGACTATCTTTAGAACGAATATGCCCGTTCGTTCGAACGAGTCTGGGTCTAATTAGAATAAAACAAGCATTTCATTCGATGAACCCTATGATTTCGTTCAAATGAGTTCACCACCTCGAAATTCGTACTTTCACTATTTAAGGCGTTTTGTACTCATTTTTTAAAAAAAAATTGGCAAAAATTAAATTCCTACATCTTTACCAAAGTTTTAAAACCCTAGTTTCACCCATTGAGTTTAAAGATCCAAGTTTCTATATTTATATGCTTTGAGATCTTTCATGTTAGGCGTCAAAGTTTATTTTCTCTTCATCTAAAGAGAAGAAGTTTTATTCGGTGGACTCCGGACTAGTTTGTTTTGTCATGTTGAAGAAACGGTGTTCCTTATTTCGATTACGTTGATGGTTATTGAGCCTCATCGGTGGATACCAAGGTGTATGTGGATTCTTGTGCTATGGATACTTACGTGGATGGACTCCTGCATTACAGGGCTTGTCGAGGGAAATGAGTCATTGTGTACGTCTATTGTCTAGTGTGACACTCTGCCTATTATAATAACGAGTGACCAATCCTCTACTAAAATAAAACATGAATGTCAGTGTTGATACCAAAATTAGTATGCTAATATAGACGAATAATAAGAAGACACGTGTCGATCTACGTGGCACAATAGCAACGAGGAAGTTTATTTCCCCGACCAAGTCATACTCACTCCGAGCAGCAAGTGTACTCCGAGGAACTCCAACGCTCCGAGGAACTCCTGAACGACGAGCAACTAAGGCGGTCCGAGCTGCATCTCGGCCACAGCATTGATTGCCAGATAATCAACAGTTCAACTATTCATTGAATGCTTATCATACAGACGTATACTCTTAAAGGGCATTAATTGTTTACCCTTTCACATGTACAGCCTAAGGGCTATAAATACATTGTATCACCCTCATTCAAGGGGACCGGATTTTCTTGATAGAATTACATATCAAGAACTCCAAAACACTGTGCAATAACATAAACAGTGGACGTAGGCCATTCTTATAAGGCTGAACCACTTTAAAATTCTTTGTCTCATTTATATTTATCTGTGATTAAATAATTAGAAGCAATCTAATTTTTTACATCAACAGATTGGCGCCGTCTGTGGGAATCGACTGTTGTTATCGTTTTTCACCAAAATTATTCATCATCAATGGCAGATAATCCGGAATCCAGCAATCGAAACGCTGGAAATGCTGGAAATCTTCCAAATCCTTCTGCACCTCCAGATCTGGCTGGAATTATGACGAATCTGGCTCAAGGACAAACCGCCATGCAAGAGACAATGCGGCAACTCATACAAACCCTTCATGGCGGTGCACCTGCACATTCGGGACAGTGAAGTGGTCAGAGGCAAACCTATTTACTTTCTTCACGATCCAGGCGTACAGATGCGTATCGTGATGAGGAATCTGATGATTTCTCTTATCAACTTGGGCAAACTTCATCAATACGGGCCACATATACTGAGCAACGTATTACTCTCTCTCCAGAGAGGACCAGTGCCTTGGAAAGACTGAGCAGGGTGTCTCCTTTCAGTCGATTAGGCCCTAGGAGGAATAGGAGTCCACCTAAAACCATGTCGAGGAGTTTTCGAAAACCATCAGATCTAAGAGAAGGATCAGCACAATCACGACCAGTTGCTCGTCAAGATAGATCTCAGGAGGCCACGTCAGAACAATTAATTGCTCGAACTAATAGGCCCGAGGAAGTAAATGATGCGTGGAAAGGTTCCATTCTGCGGTTGGAGGATAGATTGGGAGAAATGGCTAAGGTGAAGAACCCCCTACAACGAACTTTTGTTCAAGGGACACCTTTTGTACAGGCCATTGTGGATTTTCCTACACCGTCGAAATTTAAAGCACCTGTGGTGACCCCCAAATATGATGGAAAGACAGATCCTGTTCTTTACATAGAGCAATATCAAGCTGCTGCCGACATCTATGTTGTCCCCGACGAGATGAGATGCAGAGCATTCTCAGGAACTCTTACTGGATCTGCCCAGATATGGTACAACAATCTTCCTCGGGGTAAGATTTCAACTTTATTTCAGTTGGTCGAGTTGTTCATTGGCAATTTCTGTTTTGGAGCAAAGCCAGTAAAACGAGTAGCACACTTGTTAAGTGTTAGACAAAAATCTGGTGAGAGTACTAGAGATTACATAACTCGTTTCAATAACGAGAAGCTGGAAGTCATAGATTATGAAGAAAAGACAGCAATCACTGCCTTGATGAGTGGGTTGTTGCCTAACAAGTTGTATTACACTTTGGCCAAAGATCCACCTACAACTATGTCAGAGTTGATGGCAAAAGCGGCCAAAATCATGAATGCCGAGGAGGCTATGGCTGCGAAGAAGAATATGGATAAAGAAACCAAGGTGGAAATCGACAAATCTAAGAAGAAATAGCATAAGGGCAATGGCGGTGACAAGCATTCCAAGAATAATAAGTTGTCATGGGAAGTCCTGAAGAAAGTCGATAATTATACTCCTTTGAAAATGGGTATTAATCATGTCTTGGAAGAAATCAAGAATAACGAGGAAGTAAGGTGGCCAAAGAAACTGAGGTCAGACCCTGACATGAGGAATATGGAGAAATATTGCGAGTTCCATAAGGATCATGGCCATATGACCAAAAATTGCATAGCTCTTCAGAACGAGATTGAAACACTCATCCGAAGAGGGAATCTAGCAAAGTATGTTGATCGGGGAGGTGAAAGAAGAAATAATGACCGAACTAGAGAGAGGTCTAGATCTCCTCGTCGAGCAGAGGAGAAAAATAAGAGAAACCATGAAGATAATCCAGATGATGACCCCGATCTTCCCAAGAAACCAAGGCAGCCAGAACGAGAGGTATTTTCAATACGCTTTGGGTCATTTGATTGTAATGTCATTACATGAGGAGATGCAGGAGGAGGAGACCTTACTGCAGAAAGAAAAGCTTACCTTGGAGAGGCTCAAGCTTGCTCGTACATTGAGCGAATAAATTTGGCTGAGGAAGATCGCATGAGGAAGATAAACAAAGAGAAGCTGGTCATTGGTTTTTCAAAAAACGACCTTGCAGGTGTTCTTTACCCTCACGACGACCCTTTGGTGATCAAAATGAGGATGAAAGAAGTAGTGATTTCAAGGGTTCTGGTAGATAATGGTAGTTCGGCAGACATCATGTTCTACTCATGCTTTGACAGTTTAAATTTAAAATTATCTCAATTGGAGCCTTATCACAGACCTCTCCTGGGTTTTGCTGGCGAAAAGGTTTTTCCACTTGGGACGATCAAGTTGGATATATTCATTGGAACTTGGCCTGCTTGTCGAACAGAAAGAATACGCTTCTTTGTGATGGATAAGAATGTGCAATTAGCTTACAACATCATCATGGGAAGAGTTGGTTTGAAGAAGTTCGAAGCAGTTCCATCTACAGTACATCAGTGCTTAAAATTCCCAACAAATTTTGGAGTAGGAGTTGTGAAAGGTGATCAAAAAGTAGCTCGGGAATGCTATTATTCATCTGTCGAGCAAGAGGAGCTTGAAGAGTCAAGGAAAAAGACTACTACCTACCAGGTGGATGAAGGTACAGAAATTGAAACACTGGATCCCAGAGATGAATCCCAACTTGTAAAAGGACAGGTGGTGGAATCTACATAAAATGTTATTCTGGACGACGAGCACCCTGAACGAATAACCCAGATAGGTTCGACATTGGATGCTTCAATAAAACAGGAGTTGATAACTTTCTTGAGAAACAGAAAGAAAACTTTTGCATGGAGTCATGAAGACATGCCAGGAATAGATCCAAACTTCTTATATCATGAGCTCAATGCGAATAATGAGATCAAACCCGTAAAGCAGAGAAGAAGAGTATTTAGTCCCGAAAAGAATCAAGCTATACAAGAGGAGGTCGAGAAGCTCCAGAAAGCTCAATTCATTGAAGATGTGAAATATCCAGACTGGTTAGCAAATGTGATGATGGTAAAGAAGAAAAATAATAAATGAAGAATGTGTGTTGATTTCACTGATCTCAACAAGGCATGCCCAAAGGATCACTTTCCATTGCCCAGAATTGATCAACTAGTGGATGCTACCTCGGGACACGAGCTGCTCAGCTTCATGGATGCTTACTCTGGCTACAACCAGATCAAAATGAAACCTGAAGACAAGGAAAGTACTTCTTTTATTACCTCTAGGGGAACTTATTGTTATAATGTTATGCCTTTTGGTTTGAAAAATGCAGGAGCGACATACCAGCGGCTGATGAACAAGGTTTTTACCGAACAAATCAGTTGCAATATGGAAGTCTATGTCGATGATATGCTGACAAAGAGCAAGAAAGCTGTTGATCATCTAGTTGACTTAGGTCAGACCTTTGATCAACTGGATAAATACCAGATGAAGCTCAACCCGACGAAGTGCATATTTGGAGTACGAGAAGGAATGTTCCTCGGGTGCATCATCAACCAGCGAGGCATTGAGGCGAATCCAGAAAAGATCAAAGCTCTTTTAGGGTTGCGATCTCCAACGACGAAGAAAGAGGTGCAAAGTCTTACAGGATGAGTTGCAGCGCTCAACAGATTTGCATCCCGAGCAACTGATAGATGCCTTCCATTCTTCAAAACACTTCGAAAAACTTTCGAGTGGAATGATGAATGTGAAAAAGCCTTTCAAGACTTGAAGAAATATTTGGGAGCACCTCCACTGTTGTCCAGGCCAGTAATGGGAGAAAAGTTGTACTTGTACCTGGCAGTATCAGAGAATGCAGTCAGCTCGGCATTGATCAGAATGGAGAATGGAGAATGGAGTCCAAAAGCCAATTTATTACACAAGTAAGGCTTTCCGAGGTGCAGAGATCAGGTACCCTAAGCTAGAAAAAATGGCATTGGCATTAATTGAGGCAAGTAGAAGAATGAGGCCATATTTCCAGGCCCATACCATCGTCGTGTATACCGACATGCTATTGAGACAAGCCCTTCATAAGCCAGAAAAATCAGGGAGACTGATGTACTGGGCAATAGAGCTCGGTGAATATGATATTGTGTATGAACCCAGATCATCATTAAAAGGACAAGCTGTAGCAGATTTTATAGCAGAGTTTACTTATCCTGATACCCCCGAGGAACAAAAGTTGCTCGATGATCAACCTGTGGATGTTACAGGATCAACAAACACAAGCTCAGACCAACTCCGGTTGGTAAAAAGGCGAGAAGAGATGATCGACGAGGAGCGAGAAATACCAGGGGAGGATGAAAGGAAACAATAAATATTTCACCGAGGAAATTTGTCAGATAAGAAATTTGAAGACGAGTTACCTACATGGAGATTATATGTAGATGGGTCATCTTGCACAACAGGTTGTGGAGCAGGGATTGTTTTGAACACCCCAGACGAGATTGACATGGAATACGCCCTGCGATTCCAATTCAAAGCTTCCAATAATGAGGCTGAGTATGAGGCCATGATAGCAGGTCTTAATTTAGCAAAGATTATGGAAGCGCAACAAGTGATGGTATTCAGTGATTCTAAATTAATTGTGAATCAGATGATGGGAACATATGCAGTTAAAGGAGAATTAATGGTCAAGTATCATGCAAAGGTGATGGAGTTGTTGGCAGAATTTGATGCCATTCAGTTGATCAGAATACCAAGAATGGAGAATGCACAAGCAGACGCATTGGCCCGACTAGCATCAGCTACTCGTACCGAGCTGCGAAGAACGATACCAATTGAAGTATTAGAAAGTCGGAGCATAGATGAAGACCTGACGATGAATATTATTACCCTTGATTTAGGACCATCTTGGATGGATCCCATCAGGGCATATATTGAGGAGGGAGAATTATCGGAGGATAAGCTCGCTACCAAGAAATTGAAGTTTAAAGCTGCTCGGTATGTACTAACTAATGGTGTTTTGTATAGACGAGGAATTATGGAAGGTTTGCAAAGATGTGTACATCCCTCCGAGGTGAAAGAATTGATTGAAGAGATCCATGAAGGGTCCTGTGGAGCCCATGTAGCAGGTCGGACACTTTTACAAAGGGTGATGACGCAGGGATACTACTGGCCAACGATGAGGGATGATTGTATAGCCTATGCTAAGAGATGTGATAAATGCCAACATTTTTCCTCCATCAGACGAACTCCACAAGCATTGTTGACACCCATAACTTCCCCTTGGCCATTTGCCATGTGGGGAATTTATTTGGTTGGACCACTGCCAACGACCCGAGGAAGATTCAAGTACCTCGTTGTCGCAGTGGATTATTTTACTAAGTGGGTAGAAGCTGAGCCTCTGATTGATATGACATACGAGAAGGTGTACCAATTCGTTTGGAAGAACATCATCTGTCGATATGGTCTCCCTCATGCCTTCATCACAGACCATGGAACACAATTTGATAACGAGGAGTTTGCCACCTATTGTCATCAGTCAAACATTTTGAAGGTTCATTCAGCACCAGGCCATCCTCAAAGCAATGGACAGACTGAAGTGACGAACATAACATTACTAAATGGTTTGAAGAAGAGGCTAAGTGAGGCTAAAGCTAATTGGATTAATGAGCTACAGTCAATATTGTGGGCTTACCGAACAACTCCCCGAGCAGCAACTGGAGAATCACCATATATGCTGGCATTTGGAAGTGAGGCGTAATACCTGCCGAGTTGGGTCTTCCAACACACAGAGTGATAAATTTCAATTCCCCAGTCAGCGACTTAATGAGAAGATTATATTTGGACATGCTCGAGGAAGTTAGAGAAGTGGCAGCCATTAGGAATGCTGCTTACCAACAACGAACAACTCTGTTCTACAACAAGAGGGTGAAGAAATGCGACTTAAAAGAAGGAGATTACGTGCTAAAGAAGGTCATTCAGAAGCACAATAAGTTGGAAGCGAACTGGCATGGACCTTACCGAGTTACAGAAGTTGTTCGACCAGGAACTTACCGAATAACAACTCTAGAAGGAGAGGAATTTAAGAATGCATGGAATGCTGAGCACCTACGCAAGTATTATCAGTGATGTAAGCAGTTCCATCAATATGAATAAAACGATGATATTTCGCCATCTTCTCTCTTTTTATTGAAAGTTTTTCGGGGAATACTAGTGTGTAACACTACGCTACTCGGCAGTAAAAAGAACACGATAGTTCAAGCTCAGACCAACTACGGTTGGTAAAAGGGCGAGAACAAACCATACTCCTTTGGTTAGGAGGCGTACACTAGCTCAGACCAACTCCGGTTGGTAAAAGGGCGAGTGGACACGATAGTTCAAGCTCAGACCAACTCCGGTTGGTAAAAGGGCGAGAACAAACCATACTCCTTTGGTTAGGAGGCGTACACTAGCTCAGACCAACTCCGGTTGGTAAAAGGGCGAGTGGACATGATAGTTCGAACTCAGACCAATTCCGGTTGGTAAAAGGGCGAGAACACGACATTCCTAAAAATACCAGCTCCGGTTGGTTAGGTAACCATACTCCTTTGGTTAGGAGCACTACACCAAATCTGCCCATTTGTCAAGGTCATTGACCTTGACAAATCCACCTTGTCAAGGTCAATGACCGTGACATTTCGAGGTGAGACAACTTTTTTTGTCACGGTCGTGTCACGATCATTGACCTTGACACAAAACTCGCGTTTTGTGTCACGGTCGTGTCAAGGTCAATGACCGTGACACGTTTGTCACGGTTTATAATCGTGACAAAGCCGTGACCTTTTTTCAAAAAAGTTGTCACAATCATTGACCGTGACAAGTCCGTGACAAGATTTGTCAAGGACTTGTCACGGTCAATGACCGTGACAATTCTGGGCAGAATTTAAAAAAAATCTGCTGGGCAGTATGGCCACTGCCACTGCCCAGCAGTATATTTGTACCTGTTATAGCAACTTTGTACCTGTTCCAAACATCATATATCCAACACAAACTAAAGATAATGCATATATATATTCATGACAGTATAATCCAAATATTCAAAGTAAAAACAATATACATGACGATATAATCCAAATATAATTAAAATGGACTAACTTGAAAATAATGTTACTACATGTCTTGGATAAAAATGAGGAGGTGAGTAGGCCACACGACATACGAATTGACGCACCCACTAATATACGTCGTGCCGCATTGTTCGCGCGACCACAATAGGGAGTTCTCCTTCCCGGGTATGACATGCTTGACGAGCACCCTGGACTCCATCTCTTGAAGCACACGTCCATGGACTATTCCACCCTCGACGATATTCGGGTCCCTCAACCCCCGCCCTATCCGCTGGCCATCAAATATGTCCAATATGAACACGCTCGGCCAACCAATTGTCGACAATGGTCTGTTGGAGGGCGTCAAATAGGGAAGTGGATCGTCGAAGTACGAACGTGTCGGTGATGAAGCAGCGAGGTCCACATCCTCGTCATCCTGCGCCTCGTCCTCCCGCACCTCCTCCTCCACCGCCTTCTCCTTCCCTTTCCCTTTCCCTTTACGGTCTCCACCCAACGTACGCTTCATGAATGCGTACATATCTTGGACCGTCGCCTCCAAACGGGACAGCTTCGCGTCGTGTGAATCCACCGTTCGAGCCAAGCCGGTGTCGCTAGTCTCCAATCCGATGATCCTAGATTTGGCCACCCGCGAGCTCACTCCCCTTGTCCTCCCCTTGCGATCAGAGCCAAGCACTTGGTTGAGTGTGTCTGTGGACAAAGATGCCTTGTCGGCATCAGACTGCGACTCATGCACTTCCTTAAGCTTTGCCTGAAACGACAAAAAGCACATGATTAGTAAAATAAGTAAACTAAAAAATTATAACGTAATTATCAATAATTAAACTGTCGGATTACTTACAATCGTGACCGCGACGCTCGGGGACACCTCCTTGTCCTTCCCCTTCTTCATCCGAAGAGCCACATAAGTATCGAGCCTATGTGGCTTACCCCCTGGCCCACTCCCCACCCCCTGAAATAAAATAAAGTAAAGTAAAATTAGTATCGGCCCCGCAAAGTAAAATAATATCCAATAATATATTTCCGTAGTTATAGATAAATTAAATCTTACCTGCATCCTATGCTCCACCTCAGCGTAAGAGGTCCGGCCGGAGTAGTGCACGTCCATCTTTTTAGCCCGATTTTCCCTCCCCGATTAGCGAGATGCCAATTATCGATCCTCGATCTCATTGTCAATGAACTTTTGCCATTGTGCCAATGAGATCGGCTCCTTGGGCGGGGCGGATCCGCGCCATTGTAAAATGGACTCTGGTATTTTTCCAAAGTACCGTGTCCGCATATTTTTCTTCCACGTCTTGTGTTGCTCCCTCAACTGCTCCAAGACGGAATCGCGTAGCTTTGGATCCAAGTTGAATTGTTCCTGTCCAACAAATACAATGTTAGTTGCGAATAAATATAAATATAAATATAAATATAAATTGAAATATTCATATAAATATTACCTGTAGTGCCGCCCAAACAGCTAACTTGAGCTCATACGGCACCTCCTTCCAACTCATAAACCTCGGGCCGATGACCGTCTTTAGCAGCTCGAGGGATCTCGCTAAAAGCTCCGACTTGTTTTTGACGGTAATCCCAAATTTTCCATATTTGGGGAGCCTAGGGGCGGAGGAGCCCTCGTCGCCTCCGCTACCACCGAACCCAGACGACATCATCATAAACAACATCATCATCTTCGCCCTAACATCTGAAGGAGACATTTTTGCTGTAAAAAAAATGTTATTAGTACAGATAAAAAAAAAATGTTAATAGTACACATTTCGTTTTACCTAATTGAATTAATAGTACGGATAAAAAAATGTTCTGTCTATATTATAACGTATGTGTAAGTTCCGTCAATACCATTTCGTTTCAATTTTGTAATATTATGTTTTTTCCAAAAATTTAAAGAGTTATTAAATGGGTGCCCCACCCCCACCCCCACCCCCACCCCCTGCCCCCTCCCCCCACCACACACACACGCACACCTACGCACACACACACACACACACACACACACACACACACCCCACCCCTACCCACTCCACCCCCACCCCCTCCCCCCACCACGACCGTGACAACTACATATATTGTTTATCAATAAAATTATGACATGAGATAATTATAATTGTAGCATAAATTTCATTATCATGGGTTTTACCTAATTGAATTAATTTCATCAATAAAATTATTATCAATTTAAATGAAAATATCAATTATTATCCAATATTTTTGAATGAAATATTTATTTTGAATGAAAATATCAATTATTATCCAATTATTATTCAACTATTATCAATTATTTATTTTGAATGTAAATAATATTCAAAACCCCACCCACCCCCACCCCCTCCCGATGTTTATTATCCAATTATTATCCAACTATTATCAATTATTTATAAAATTGATGTCTACTTTTAGTGTTGCGTATATATGTTAGTTGATGCCATTATATTTTTAGCCTAATTAGATTCTAAGGTTATCTCAATTTATATTTTTCTTTTTCTATCTAATAATTTTCAACGTAAGAGCACAGTACATAACGTATGTGTAAGTTCCGTCAATACCATTTCGTTTCAATTTTGTAATATTATGTTTTTTTCAAATATTTAAAGAGTTATTAAATGGGAGCCCCACCTCCACCCCCACCCCCTGCCCCCCTCCCCCCGCCACACACACACGCACCTACTTTTAGCCCTTGTTATTCATCAAATTTGAGGCAAGTTAATTAGAATATTTGTAGGACTGAAATTGATTTAGATTATGCCTATCTATGTAACTCTAAAACCTAATTGTGATTAAAATCTGATTTATATGGATGAATTCTATTACATTTATAATTTAACTAATAGAGTTGAAATTGGTGGCAATTTACTTTGGTTTGGTTTATTTCTAGTTGAATCTGAGTTAGAATTTTTAGATTATGTATACACACACACCCCACCCCACCCCACCCCCTCCCCCCCTCCACCACCCCCTCCACCCCCTCCCCCTCCCCCACCACACACCACACACACACACACCCCACCCCACCCCACCCCACCCCCCCCTCCACCACCCCCTCCCCCACCACACACACACACCCCACCCCACCCCCTGCCCCCCTCCACCACCCCCTCCCCCCTCCATCACCCCCTCCCCCACCACACACCACACACACACACACACACCCCACCCCACCCCACCCCACCCCCTCCCCCCCTCCTCCACCCCCTCCCCCACCACACACCACACACACACACACACACACCACCCCACCCCACCCCCTGCCCCCCTCCACCACCCCCTCCCCCACCACACACCACCACACACACACACCCCCCACCCACCCCACCCCCTGCCCCCCTCCCCCACCCTGCCCCACCCCGCCCCACCCCCTACCCCCACCCCCTGCCCCACCCCCCACACACGCACACACATACACACATATATATATACACATACACACATAAATATACACACAAATATATATATAAATGGAAGAGAGAGAGAGAGAGAGAGCAGCGTCGAGAGAGAGAGAGAGAGATGGAGGGAACGGCGCGGGAGGGAAAAAAGAAGGGGGATAGGGTTTTTGCTGCAAATATTGTCACGGTCGTGTCAAGGTCTTTGACCGTGACAAGTTTTTAAATTATTGTCACGGTCATTGACCGTGACAAGTAAATTTGTCACGGACTTGTCACAGTCAATGACCATGACAATTAGTTGTCACGGCCGTGTCAAGGTCAATGATCGTGACATAAAACGCGTGTTTTTTATCACGGTCAATGACCTTGACAAGGCTGACCGGCTGAAAGGTGACAATTTGCCCATTTTGGTGTAGTGGAGGCTGACACTGGCTCTGACCAATTTTGGTAAAAGGGCAAGTGGACATGATAGTTCGAACTCAGACCAACTCCGGTTGGTAAAAGGGTGAGAACAATACTCCTAAAAATGCCAATCTCGGTTGGTTAGGAAACAAGATATGCTCTCAAATGCCAACTTATGTTGGTCGGGAGGTAAGATTATTACAGAAAATACAAAAGTTTCTCGAAGAACAAAATATTCCAAACTGTACCAAGTATGGTTGGTCGGGGATAAAAACCCACTAACTGTAGTTGGTCGACGAGGAGAAAATATTCCAAACTGAACCAAGTATGGCTGGTCGGGGATAAAAACCCACTAACTGTAGTTGGTCGACAAGCACAATTTAACAACCTTGGTTGGTTGGAAAAATTTTCAACATTTTTATACTCACTACTTTATTATTAAGTGATTGAGCAACATTACTGATACTTGTAATTTTTATTACTAAGTTGGTCGATGAACCACACAATATTGTTATGCAAGCACAAATGTAAAGTGTTTGACAAATACAAGACAATAGCAATACAAATTTGCGAACAAAAATGAAAGTCTTTCATAAAATTCAAAATAAATTACAAGTTACATTGATAATTACATAGATATGTATACTAACTGTTACATAAAAAATTCCTATTCTATTGGTTTTTTCCCCTCAGCTTTCGATACAGGTTCCTCGCCAGCAGGCGGATCATTTAAAGACTGAGGAGAATTGATGAAGTTCAGATCCTTCAGCATCCTGACGTTCATCACAGAAGGTCGATCTAGAAGATGCTCGGGACGAGATACCTCGATCTGAGAATGAAGATTGTAGTCACCGAGGTATTTTGCAATTAAGCTCCGAGGAATGGCACGAGCTGGGATCCATTCCATGTCCAAATTATACGGTGGCACAGGCAAGTCAAGTACCCCAGGATCATAATAGTCCCACAGATAGTGTCCTTGTTCGAGCTTCAGCACACCCAAGGCATTCAGCCAGCCTTGTTTGTAGCCCTCATTATTGGCATTCTGGATACGATCATCCAAATGGAATAGTGCTTCGTTGTATCCAGCCATCCAGAACTCCCTAGGCTGTTTGTGAACTTCAAATGTTAACCTTTCAAGCTTCTCGCGAAGACTCTGGATGAAAAGCTCATTAGTCTCCAACACTGATTTCTTTGCAGAGAGTTGTTTTTCCAGTTCTCTAATTTTCTTTGACATGTCAGACAAAGCTTGGTTCTTAGCCATTAATTGGAAGGCTTGGTTCTCTAAGGCAGATGTTGTCCTCTGTTCCTCCATAAGAACCCGAGCTGCTCTTCCTCGTCCCCGAGGAGCTCTTGCTCGTCCCCTAGGAGATGTGGAAGTGACCGACCTCCTCAAGGTGTCCAACTCTTGCCTTAATTTGGCATTCTCAACCTCTAAAAATGAAAATCCCTCGTCAGTCACTGGGATTACAGCTGTTGAAGAAGAGGCTGCAGACTTCAACTGTGCTAGCTCTTTCTGCAAATTGTTATTCTCTTGCTCCAACAGCTCGGCAATCTGTCTACAGGCTTCAACTTCACCCTTTAGGGTTCTCTCCCTGACATCGTACCCAGCAAGGATCTTCTCGTAGCCCTTCTCGGTAGAAAGCTGCAGATACCTCTTCTCATACCCCTCATGCAACAGGGCAGTTGATTCCTTGTACTGATTCTGAAGCTCTTCTAGGGTATATTGAAGATCCTCGATCATTTCGTAGTAAGCCACATTATTGGCCACAACTCGGTCAAGTAAACACTTCAGGTACTGATAAGCTTCGACTGCCTGCTCTGAAGCATCATGACCAAGGATGTCGGCAACTTCTGATGCACTCAGTTCTGTGTGACCAGCCTTATAATATTCATTACATTGCTGCATCAGCTTTGTATCATTAGCTGATAGCAATTCCATTCTAGCCATAAACTAGTAAAGAAGAGAAGGCAAGAGTTAATAAACAAAGCAGACAGAACATCAACAACGTAGAGGAACAAAAAAGGTGATTTTTATTACATCATAGAAAGAAGTACAGTGTTCAGAGTACAGAGTACAAGTGATAAAAGAAAATAAAACAAATACCGAACAACTTCACACCTTTTCCTTGTCTCCCAAGACTTTCTCGGGAGGCTGGGACGAGGTGCTCGATTGCTCGGTGGGAACAATGAGTTGGTCGGCTAGAGCTGGAACTTGTTCAGGAGGAGCAGGCAGAGATGAAAGCTCCTCGTCGGCAGGCTGAGTAAGGATTGGATCACCCACTACCATTGAAGATTCTTCGGAGGTAGCTTCGTCCTCTTCTTCATCTTCAATATTTGGGGGAGGACCAGGGAGATGCTGTTGAAACAGTTCTGAGTCCTCATTAACCTTCAATTCTTGCAGGGCAGCAACCCAACCATCTCGAAAGTATTTAAGACTCCCATATTGCACTTGGGTCATCATGGCTGCTACCCCCCTGTTCCACCCTTTGTCCCAACCAGTGCGGAAAGATTTTTTCACCGCCACTTTTCTTTTTATTTTCTCCGAGGAGAGCTTCTCGGATAGAAGATCCTCGGTGGCCTTCAACTTAGCTTCCACCTCCTCCTTCTGACGATTCACTTCTCGCAGAAGGGATAATTCTTCTTCTGCCATTTTCATCTTGTTTTCAAGCTCCTCAAAGCTCTTGAGCTTCTCGTCATACTTCTTTTTCTCTCCCTCCAAATCTTTCACTTTATTTTCCAAACCCTTGGAAACTTCAACGAGCTGCACCTTCTCTGCCTCAACTGCAGCCAACTTCTTCTCCCAATCACCCCTATCCTCGTCATACTTTTGACGGGAATCCTACAAAGACTGGACCAAACCTAGTAAAGCATCCTCCACTCCGGACGAGGAGCTAGAAGCCTTGATCGCTTCATCCTTCTTCACAATGGTGTTAAAGCAACTCACCAGCTGAAAAAAAGGAGATAATGATAAGTCAGCACAGAGATATATGTATTGATGGAAAGAAAGAAAATTCAGAATGAGAGAAACTTACTGAAGTAATATGACGAGTAGCCAGGGATGTAAGCATATCCCTAGAAATATTCTCCTCAATTCCTCGGACCTCAGGAATGATCCAAGTCTTTACCGAGCTCATCGCAGAGCTCGAAGGAATAATAGTTGGAACACCAGCTCCACTAACTTGGAGCTGGGGAATGGTTTCAGCCAAATTGACCGAGGAGGATTTCTTCAGTCTCCTCGGTGGCATTTCAACAGTTTCAACCAAAGAAAAGCTTTTGGTTGGGGAGATGGTGACCACTTCCACAGGTGCATCCTTCTTGTTAGGAGCCACTGGGGGCTTCTCGACAGCTTTTTGAGGTGCAACATCTATCTTCTTTGTCCCCTTTTGGACATCAGTTTTGTTTCTTTTTCCATCTCCAGCAGAGGTAGTCTCCTCAAAGATAGCAGGAACTCTTCTCTTGCCCATCCTCTGACTCAAAGGAATATGAGAGTCTGGTGAAGAATCCTCAAGAGCTGGTGTTGGTTCACCAGTGCTGATTACAAGGCGAGCAGTGAAAGAGGTTGTATAACTCCTATACTGCAACAAATATGAAGCAAACCTCATGTGCTCGTCTGCAACTTTCTGATGCAAACTCCAGATAAGTTTCAAATGCTTAATATTAACTTCTGATTCTTTTGGAGTTTTCCTTTTGCTGTCAACTGCAAACAAATACATATTGAAATGTCAATCACACATTTATTCAAACATAATGAAATCATAATTTCAGAAATAAAATAAAATGAAAATAACCTATCCCATTGCCATATGGAGGGCATCTGGGACCTTGATATACTTCATCTCCAATCAAAGGAGCATGTTGCCAGTTTTTGATAACTACCCCATGTTCAAAATAATCCCTATTGGCATCAGGGAGGTTGACTACTAAAGCCCTATTCAAAAATCTAGTTTTTAAATAAAAAACATTATCTAGAACAGCCCATCTATAACAATACATAATCTCAGGAATTCCTATACGGGTTCCGTGAGTTTGATTTAACCTATACACCCCATTAACTATTCTCCATGTGTTGGGGGCTATTTTTGCAGGAACAACATCGAAATAATGACAGAACTCTAAGCACAAAGGGTTTGGTGGAAAAGAGAATCCACATTCAGCAATAAATAGGCTGGGGAACCAATGTCCCTCAGCCAAACGAAAATAATCAAAAGGCTCAGAAAAATCCTCCAGAGTTACACAAGATGGAATAGAAAAATCAGAACGGAATTTCTCAAGAGATTCAATAACATAAACCATGGTGAATAAAAGAAATGAAGAAGAAGGAAGAAGATCTTACAGGAAAAAGGGAGATCTGTTGACAACGAACGAAGAAAAGGATAAACGCACAAGAGAGAGAAAGACTATGGAAAGCTCGAAAGTAGAAATTGGAAAAGGCAGAAGACGGTGGGATTGCCCATGAAGCTTAAATACTTTGCCTTGGGAAACGACGAAAGAAATGATTACAAAAAAGAAACTACTACGCTACCGGCGGCTAAAAGGACAAAAAGTGCGCGAAGATCGAAGCGCTTATAAAAATTCAAAAAGGCGGATTCTGCGAATTTGGAAGGAAATTCGAATACGGAGAAAATGCTCCTAAAAACCAGGAAGGTCATTTAATATTGCCATATACCGAGAAAGAATGTTCCATACTCCTCAAAGTTCGAAATATGAAACATTGGGGGCTTCTGTTGATACCAAAATTAGTATGCTAATATAGACGAATAAAAGAAGACACGTGTCGATCTACGTGGCACAATAGCAACGAGGAAGTTTATTTCCCCGACCAAGTCATACTCACTCCGAGCAGCAAGTGTACTCCGAGGAACTCCAACGCTCCGAGGAACTCCTGAACGACGAGCAACTAAGGCGGTCCGAGCTGCATCTCGGCCACAACATTGATTGCCAGATAATCAACAGTTCAACTATTCATTGAATGCTTATCATACAGACGTATACTCTTAAAGGGCATTAATTGTTTACCCTTTCACATGTACAGCCTAAGGGCTATAAATACATTGTATCACCCTCATTCAAGGGGACCGGATTTTCTTGATAGAATTACATATCAAGAACTCCAAAACACTGTGCAATAACATAAACAGTGGACGTAGGCCATTCTTATAAGACTGAGCCACTTTAAAATTCTTTGTCTCATTTATATTTATCTGTGATTAAATAATTAGAAGCAATCTAATTTTTTACATCAACAGTCAGTATGGTTCATTCTTGGCATCAATATCGAAACCAATGAATTACTAATAACCTATTATGTCCGGTGCCAAATTTTAAAACTTATTAACATGCTTTGTCAAACCATTCAACCATATAAGATAAACATTCATAACAATAGAACATAATGAGTACTAATATCATAATTAAATAAATAACCAAATAACTCTCAGTAAATCCCAAGTACAATCATCCAACTGATAAATGAAATAATATAACAACGCTGATAATAAAAGTTGTCCATATGTGGGCGACATTCCCAAAAGAAGTACTGGAATAATCATCGTAACTAGATAGAATGGAAAAAGGCATCTATGCAAATCCTGCATGGATCCACAGCTGCTGCAGCATCGTCTGACTAGAATAACAAGCTAACCTTGGCATCCCTCTGGCTGAGAACCTAAAAGATTTTGAAAATATTTTTGATATGGGTCAGCGCCCAAAATATTTTAAAAATATTTTCAAGTATTTAAATGTATTAATAAATAAGCAGCAAGAATTATTCATGTTCATCTGGTGTCGCACTCACATGAGATTATCCTTACCCCTCATCTATAGTGCACACCTAACGTATGTATTTTAATTACCTAGTTATGCTACCCTGCCTAACTAGTCCATCCATCATTAACATATTCTAATATGCTAAACCTCTAGCCTCAAAGTGCTACTCATATTTTACTTTACTTTGATTATCACATAGCTATCACATAAGTTATAACATAATATTCTCAATTATACTCATACCGTTATATAATCAACGTAATTGTACACTAGTTATAATTTAAAGTTCACACATTCATTTGAGTAAAAATATACATATAAAACTTTTTTATACGTATATATACACAACATTCTCGCGTTGTCCTCCTGGATGCATTTCCTAGTATGCTATCAGTCTCCGGATACATCAAGTACCATTTCTGGGCCACCGGGTTGAAATCTCACCACCGATCCCAAATCATAAACACATACTAGAGACGATCATAAATATACATATTTGAATCATAATCATACCATATTACCCTAACCGAAGTCGAAACCTACCTACAGTGGTCATGCAACAGTTCTATGACTCGGGGAAATGACCCAACACCTGCTGGTCAACGCGAGGGTGGACCGCCCATTATGCACAACCTCCAATGATAGCATAACTAAAGTAGGTATATTCACATATAAATCACACACACACACACACACACATTTATATATATATAATCAGCTAACATGCATAACGTCTCTCGTAGCACTAGCCCACAAATTTCGAGTCTATCCCGACTTCCCGATTTTTATCAAGTATTCACTTACTTGTGCTTAATTCTTTAACTTCTCATTTTTTGCCAACATGTTATTCTACTTAAGCACTTGGAATAATCCTTCTCAAAATCGTAACCCGAATTCACAATTATTACTCGAGTGCTTGCACCCGAGTATACTCGTAATTTCTTACCCGAAATTCATCCTCGGTTAACCTAAGGTACTTCCTACCTCCCCTCTATATTTTCAGAAGTCAAATTCCGTCTCCCACACTCCATAAACCATTATGAACCCTAAATGATCCACTAAAAATAACAAAAGGCAAGGGAGACCAACACCGCAAACCGAACCAGTTCGCTGGTTGAACCAAACCAGTTCGGTGAGCAAATCGATTCGCACCCCTAGAGAGTCGATTTGGCTTATTAGACTACCATAGCGAACTTTGGATGATATTTTCCCTTTTCCCTTCAACCTTAGGAGTTCTAACCTTCATGTAAACCCTAAATATGATTACCAAACCAATTCCAAACATAACCTAACAAGTTTCTACGTACGATTTATCCCAAATAATATCTAATTCATGAGATAACCCAATTTACATAAAGATTCATGCATGGTTTAAAGCCCCAATTCAAGATTCAATCTTTTATCTCTTAAATCAATCAATAAATCATCTTGTTCATTCTAATCATATCAGATCTATTATATTATCATTATAAGATTCCTCTTCGATGATTTGTTTAATCAAAACCCCATTTTACATGGTTCT
Organism: Sambucus nigra; assembly: GCA_949130495.1. Lineage (NCBI taxonomy): Eukaryota > Viridiplantae > Streptophyta > Magnoliopsida > Dipsacales > Adoxaceae > Sambucus > Sambucus nigra. Next base: position 300,689,586 of record OX422208.1, read on the forward strand.
CCCAACCCAAAAATTGTGTTCTTCCTACACCAATTTTTACATGAATATTTGAAACTACAAATAAGATTAAAGTAAGTTAAATACTTACCTTGAGTGTAATACCCCGCCCTAATACTTTAATTATTTCCCCGCATAAGTTGAACTAAAATGAGAATCTTGGGATTTGGATAATTATAGCTAGGATTACATTCTGATTTGACTATTTTTGAAGGCTTGATGATAATTAGTGAAAGTCATGGGTTAAATTTGGATAAAAATTAAGGAAATATAAGAAGGTTCATTCGAAGGAAAGTTGTGTCGTTCGAACGAGGCACAAGGCACGTTCAAAGAAAGGGAACAAACGAGCTTCGAACAAGATCCCACTACATAACTAATCAGGGTCGTTCGAAGGTCGTTAGAAGCGATGGATCGAACAAGACGCCCATATCATTCGAACTAGGGGTGAATCTTGTTCGAACAAGGGTACACAAGAATTTTTAGTTCGACTTCCCCTTGTTCACTGTCACATTTTTAGCCCTTAGATTGTTGAGTTGTCAAAATCTGGTAACCCCAGATGGTCAGAAATGAGATTTGAAAGGTTTGGGATTATTTTATAAGGGTTTATTTGGGTTATTTTTTTAGTTTGAAGTTGTAAGAGATAGAGATAGATAGATAGATAGATAGATAGATAGATAGATAGATAGATAGATAGATAGATAGAGAGAGAGAGAGAGGGAGATATGTGGTCTTCCTCTATGGTTGTGCACTTCTCTCCACCCCAAACCACCATTCTACCACCAGAAACCATCATATTCTTCTTGCCTTCCCATCTCCAAACCCTAGATACCCATTTCCACCATGGATGAGTAGAGCTACGAAATAGAGGAGCTTTTATTGGGGTTTCCTGAAGATGGAGATGGAAGATTTCATGGAGTTTGAAAAGGATTTTGATAGGCCACCTTGGGAGGTGGGGGTTGCTATCTTCTTAGTTTTTCCATGCCTTTTATTGTTGGAGCTTCATTGATGTGAGAAAAATGTACTCTATTTTATGTATTTCTAGTCTTGATTGTGAGAATATTAAGAGTAGGATGCTTAGGAAAATGATGATGGGTTTTTTAGCAATTAATAATAAATATTTTTTTTGAAATAAAAATATGAAAAATTGCCATTTTGTTGAGATAAATGAAGAATACATATTTCAAAGTTTCTTGAAATAAAGATTGAGATTTTTATGAAAATTGTGCATTTTTTAAAAGTTTTATGCTAAACATTTTATGAAATAAAATGTTTGGAAGAGATGTTGATTTTACTGAAATATTTGGTGAAATAATGTTCCAAAGTTTCTTGTAAAAATGAAGATTTTATGAAAATGGACATTCGTTGAGTTTGCAAAAATAAAATGTCGTTTATGCCTTGAAAGTATATTTTTGCAAGCATTATAAAATTCTATAATGAAATGTATGTTTAACCCATATGATAGAATTTTAGGATTTAAAATCCATCTCCTCATGCATATAAACTTGTAGTATTTTGATAATGGACATAAAAATAAGTTTAATGAAGGTTTTATTGGGTTTGAACATGGAATGAGGAAATAAGAAAATTCAGCCCTTGAGGTGGTGTTGCGATGTGTTGAAATGTAAGGTTTCAAGACTACAAGTGTTAATAACACTACTAAAAAATGACAATTAAAGACACATACATTAAGGACAAATTTTAAGTTGTCCATTTAAAAACCATATAAGGGACATCGTGATTTGATTGTCCTTTATAATAGTCAAAAAGGACAACAATTTTTTCCTGTCCTTTATACCATAAGATATATAGTTTTAGGAACACTTAAAAATGTGTTGTCCTTTATAATAACTCTAAAAGGACAGGACAATGTCGTCCCTTAAAATAAAACTCTAAAAGGACATCACAATGATGTCCTTTAAAGTATTTCAATGCCGCTAAACACGTCCCTCGCTCGCTCCGCCCCATTTAACATCAAACAATTAAACCCAACAAAACCCAGCAAATCTTCGATGAGGAAACACTCTCATTCAAAACTTTCATAAATAAAAATCATATAAAAAATAATTAAACACCAATTGTTAACATTATATTAATAATATATAAATTAAACCATGCTAAACCCAAATCATATATATGTGGCGGAAAGTGTAAAAAATATATTAAATAATGGTATTTAAGTCAATATAAAAAGTAAACGAGGCAGGATGGGTCATGCTTATTTATATTAAACCCGAACCCGCCTCGTTTAATAAATATTTTTTTAGATCCATACACACCACTATTATTTAAAATGGATTTTAATCGACCCATTAGGATTGGATGAAACGGGAACCCGATGGGTCGAATTAAATTGCCCTCCTTATATTTTCTCTTTATTTTGTAGTATTCGTCTCGTTTGTGGCATCCCTTATATCACAACGGTAGAGGCAAAAAGGATAGCTCATTTGTGGCGTCCCTTATATCACGACAGTTGAGGCAAAACGGATATCAAATTTGCAAATTTAGAGTGTCCTTTAAAATATGGGACATATACCAAATAGTCCCTCAAACATTTTTTAATACTCATTTAGTCCAAGCGTTTTTATTTTGCCTCAAAAAGTTCTTTGCCACATATTTTGGAAAGGGAGTGCCGCTGGCGCGGACCTCTAAAAATAAGAGAATATTGAGTGCTTGAGGGACTAAATGGGTTAAACTAAAAATATGTGTCCTTTTTAAAAAATATATATTTATAGTAGGGACTATTAAATAATTGACCCTCAAAATATTTGGTTCCTTTTTTTACACCATTTCCTCTTATATTTTGGTCAAATACCTTAACCTAAGTCTATTACCATTCGCCCCTATCTCTCTTTCTATCTCCCCATAATCACACCGTCGCTGGATCGTTCTTCCCATTCCCATTGTCGCTTGAACTCTCTCACCGGACCCCATCTCTATCTGTCGCGTTATCTCCTCTTCGCAGACCAGACAAATCCGTCGTGTTCTCTCCTCTCCGCAGATAAGAAATGCCAATGCTCGGTTAGTTTTACGTATCTACTCATATTTTTATTTACGAATCTGCTTATTTTTTTTTGTTTACGGATCTGATCTATTTTATTTTATTTTATTTATATGTATGTATAATACATCTGATTGGGAGATATTAGTTTTATTTCCTATTATAGAAGGCAATTTGTGTGCATTTGAATGTTCTTTTATTTACCTTGCTCTGTGTTTGTACATAATATGAAAGTTGAATTTGGATTTTCTTTGGTTATTAGTGTGTCTCTTGGTGACTATTTTTATAATTACAAATGGGATTTTGAAAAACTATAATGAGACTTGCTGCTTTTGTAATTTTCTAACATAAAGACAATTATTGCAAATTCACCATCTTAGGCACACACTTTTTGTTCTTTTAAAATTTGTGGTCAGAAGTTTGAATGTTCTTTTAAAATTTTTGTTTACAGATCTGCTGTGATAGTAATGGTTGATGGGTAATCTAATCAAACACTAATTTGTTTCTAATTATTTTGTTTTCATGTAAATATAATACAAACACCCAACTATATATACTGTCATGTTGATGAGTCGCTTTGATCATAAGAATTCAAGTTTCAGTTCTTTACAAGTGTGTTTGGGGAGGAGGGAGTGATATAGGACAAGTTGAATAGGTTCATAAGAATTCAGGTTTCATGTTTAGCAGACTTGTTGCAATGATAGAGTTGGTCTCATCTGAGTTATATACCTGTTGTAATGAGTTAAATTGGTATTCAACCCCCAAAAGCATGAACAACTAATTCATATGAAGATAAATTATATGTTTCTCATCAGTTAATATTTTGGCTTGTCTGAGACATGCATTACCTATAAAAATAAATTATAACCTTGATAAATAATTCATTTCTTTTATTTAAAAGTTTACTATGATTGTTAAGAATGCTTTAGAACAATATGTGTCTCAAATTGTCATTGGTAATGATCCTTACAAACAATCTTTGTGTTATTTCACAGTTTACTGTTGATTTCGGCTCAGTTTCTTCACAAGGAGTTACCAATTGGGACCCTTATGAGAGAAATTGAGCTTGAAACCCTCGCTTAAACCTGGTGTTATTAAGGCAAATTTTTAATAATTTATATAGTTTGTAAAAGAATTGAGTTATTTTGTGTTTTGTTAAATATTTATCTATGCTTACTCATTTCTTTTGTACAGGTGATGCTAGTGCTACATTCTTTCTTGTATTAAAATGGATCAATGAAAGCTCGATTTTGTTTGGGAATGAGTGCAAGTAATATTAAATTACTCTTGTTTTAATAACATTGAATATTTAGAATCATTAATATATCTAAGTAATGCATTTTTGTTCTTAAATTAACACAAATGCACCAGACAATTACCAAAACCTATGTTGGAATTCAATGGAGATCATTTAAGTATGAGACCAAGAGGAAGTATTATACGAAATTAAGCACGGATGCAGAGCGTTTAGCAACTACACCCCCTCAAGATAACCCGAATATGGTAAGTCTTAGTGAAGGGTGGTGGCTGATTTGGTTTCAGGTGAGGGTGGGGACTGTTTTGGGTAAGGGTGGGGTGTGAGGGATGTTTTGAGTTCGAGCGGGATGTGTGGGGGTTCTTTTGAATTGGTGGAAGGGATTTCACATGTTTTTTTTTTAATTATTGATGATTAAACAGTTTGGATTACACGTAAAAACAAAGGAGATTTTGCTGAAATTTTCTAAAAATAATACATTGTATCGGTGGGGATTATTTTTTGTTCGAGCAGGGTGTGGGACTGTTTTGGGTTTGGTCGGGGTGTGTGTGGGAGGGTGGGGTCTGTTTTGGGTTCGGGTGGGATGCGGGGACTATTTTGGGTAAGGGTTGGGTGTGGGAGGGTGGGGTCTGTTTTGGGTTCGGTCGGGATGTTTTGAATTGGTGGAAGGGATACAATGTATTATTTTGGGTGTGGGGATGTTTTAAATTGGTGGAAGTGGTTTTGTATATTTTTTTAATTTTTGATGTTAATGATTAAATAGGTTGAATTACATGTAAAAACGAAGGAAATTATGTCAAAATTTTCTAAAAATAATACATTGTATCAGTGGGGAGGGTGGTGGTTATTTTTTGTTCGGGTGGGGCGTGGGATTGTTTTGGATTCGGGAGGGGTGTGTGGGAGGGTGGGGGCTATTTTGGGTTCGGGTGGGATTTGGGGGCTATTTTGAGTTCGGGCGGGATGTGTGGGGGAGGATGGGGTCTGTTTTGAATTGGTGGAAGCAGTTTTATATGTTTTTTTAATTATTGATGTTAATGTTGATGATTAAATAGGTTTGATTACATGTAAAAACAAAGGTAACTCTGTCAAAACTTCCTAAAAATAATACATTGTATCGTTGGGAGGGTGGATGTTATTTTGGGTTCGGGTGGGGTGTGGGTCTATTTTGTGTCGGGCGGGGTATGTGAAGGAGGGTAGTGACTGTTTTGTGTTAGGGTGGGGGTGGGGGTGGTTTTGGGTCCGGGTGGGATATGGGGGCAATTTGAGTACATGTGGGGTGTGGGGGATGTTTTGAGTTCGGGCGGGATGCGTGGGGGAGGGTGGGGGCTGTTTTGAAATGGTGAAAGGGATTTTATATATATTTTTTAATTATTGATGTTATTGTTGATGATTAAACATGTTCGATTACATGTAAAAACAATGGAATCTCTGTCAAAAATTTCTAAAAAGAATACATTGTATTGGCGGGGAGAATATACAAATGTTTACAAGTAACTTGAAATGTCATTAACGCTATTTATTTTCACTTGCAGCAAGTGGAAGATAGGAATATAATTAACCGGGTATATTTGGACACGTAAGAAAAAGGATCTCAAATATGATGTCGATGATGGAACGGCTGGTAGAGAGGTGTAAATATGTTGATAAATGCAATGTAAACGACGTTGTTACATTTTGAATTTTATTTTGGTGGATGTTTGCAAATTCCAATTACGAAAAGAGGTTGATTGTGCCATATGTTTTTTTTATTTGAAGGAAATGATTAAAAGACAATTAGATGTACTACTATTAGATCAACACAATAGGGTCAAAGTGTGGGATGCTATATTTGAGGACGTGATTGGACCTGACGAACATGGACGAGCATTGTGTATGGGAATATGTACTAAAGCAACTTCTTAACATTCAACCACATCATCTCATTATTATCATAATGAGATTGCTAGACTAGAGAAGGAGACTAATCCCGAGAAACTCATTATCGGGAAGAGGTTGATGCACGAGAGAATCGTCATCAAGAAGAAATTGATATTGTGCGTGCCGATTTGGAAAATGAGATACAAGAAAGAGTCATGAGGGCCAAGAGAAAAATTATAGTAGAAGCTAGGATTGAAATCGCTCGTATAGTACGAGAGGCGGGAATCCCACTACCACCACTACCAGCAGCAACAACAGTTGATCCTTTCGATAACCACCCTTAACTATGTATTGATGGAATTAACTTTGAAGTGGAAATGACGATTTGAAAGTATGTGGTGATGTTTATTTTGTGAAGTGTGATTTGATACTATTTGGTTTTGTTATTATTTTAAAGGTTAAATTTTGGTATTATATGACTTTGCATTTTTTTTAATTTACTATTATTGTATTAGAAATTGAATTTAGGCTGACTACAATATAGTTTATATATATATATATATATATATATATATATATATATATATATATATATAATAATGCTCTTGTGCGGACTAGTCCACATTTTAAGAATGCGGACCGGACATGTGTCACTTGACGGTGCGCTTAGAAATTATCGGCTAAATTATAGGCACACTCTCTCTCTTTTCTGGGCTCACCGCCAGGTGACACATATCCGGTCCGCACAAGAGCATGACTGTATATATATCTTTTAGGACAATGACAATTGTCTTTTAAAATATTAATTTAGCGCCACATTTTATGCGCCAAAAAATTATTTGGGACAACTACTTTTGTCCCTAATACTTCGTTTTAAAGGACAACAACATCTGTTCCTATAAACATATTGTAGTATTCGGATTTAAAAGAACAAAGCTAAAAGGATGGCTTCTTGCTGTCTTAAAAACTCAAAATGGACAACAATTGTTGTCCTTTTAGCCTTTTATGATGCCCACCTAATAGGACAGCTCTTCCTGTCCTTATGATCGTCCTAAATACTATCAGGGATAGCAAATGAGCTGTCCCTAATTGTCATTTTTGAAGTAGTGTAAAGAGATGATGTTTTTCTTATAAAGTAACCTTGTATGTTTAATGATTCTTGAAAATAAAAGTGTTGAAATAAAAATATTTTCTATTGAGATGAATATTACTCCAAAGGGGTTAAAAAGGTGTTAATGTGTTAAAAACACATAAGAAGTTAGTGTGGGTAACTTAATGGTGTTTGGAAAAAATTAACATGTATGAAATTGGAGTAAAAGGTGAATTTGAAAATAAATGGGTAAAATGATAATTTTACCTAAAGTGGAACATTTTTATGAAATAAAAATGATGAAAAAGGTGTTACACATGTTAGTCCTAATGAAAATGATGTTTGGAATAAAAATCAAGACTAAAGTATATAGCGCATGAAATGATGATTTTCAAAGTGTACCACAAGGTTGGAACCCCGAGTTTAGTTTCGGCCGAGTAAAAGGAAAGGTGGAATAATGTGGACATTTACAAAATGTTAAAATACATTTAAAAGGAACTCGGATGATACCGAAAAAATTTAGGAGGTCCCGGAGCCTTGGAGTGAATGACCCAAAATTACTGGCCAGAGCATATGGTTCGCATAGCCGGCGGTATGGAGCTCGTTAAAGTATACAATTATTGAAAGTTTTCAAGAAAAAGATAAGGAATAAGGAACATGTCAAGAAATGAGTTGTGTGGTGAAAATATGTTAAGATAACCTACTTGAATGAATTAATAAATGTTCCGGTAAAGGTAATATGGATAAGTAAATGTGTAAATAGATTAATGTCAATAAGGTAAAGGAAAGGTGAAACAAAGTGGGCAAATGGGCGATTAAGCAGCCTAAGTAGTTTAGCCCATAATTATCATAGGAGTGTATTGTGAAAGGTTTTCAAAAGCTAAATAAGTATTTTCTAACACAGTGTTTGCGTGTGTTGAAAGGATGATTTTTCATAAAAATGCTAACGTGGATTGGTTAAAATAAAAAGGTAATTTTGGTAAAGAAATGACTTTCAATCAAACCAACTCGAGTTATTTCAAATATTTAACCGTGTGTGTTAAATAAAGGGATAAATGTCAAAATGAGAAAAAGGACTTCTACAAGGTTAAGGTGAATTAATCGAGATAATTAAGTTTTTTGGAAGTAAAACGATTTCATGCAGTAAGTATGCGTATGTGTACGTGTATATACACACACACACACACACACACACACACACACACACACACACACACACTCTCACTCACACACACACACACACACACACACACTCAAGGTAGTTGCATGTCCATATAAGTATAACGTGTTAGAATCTTCTTTCTGCCTTTCGATTCTATATTGCATTTGTATATTTTCCACTGAGCATTCGGCTCACTTCTCGTTTTGTTACAACAGGTTGGGTGCGATTTCGTATTTTGAGAGCCTTATACACGTAAGTACTCTCTTTTATTTTACGTTAGTAGCTCTGTATGCTTGGACTTCGGGGTGCTGATTTAAAATTGGAATCGCATGCTGAACAAGTGAAACGTTAATTAAAATAAAACTGAATTAGCGACATTATATAAGTTGTTCACTGCATTTCACACCTAACGCTTGGGTCGGACTGGGTTGACCAACGGTAACCCATAAATCTGGGACGAGGCGTTACAGTGAGAGCTATGAATTTATGATATTTCCTTCTTGTATTCCCTTCTTGGTAAATGATCTTCAACCCAAATGAGCTTGATCTCCTCCTTGAATTCATTCTCTCTTTCTTCCCTCTCTCAAAACCCTAGCCTCTTGAATGGTTGGATAGTTGCCCCTTCTATTCACCTTACCTAAATATAAACCTAAAGACTCCAAATTCGGAAATTATGTCAACCCTTTTATGTAAAATGATTAGAATACCCTTTTACAACTCTTGTTTAGCCTAAAAATCCCCTGAAGCCCAATTATAACTTCCAAGTACCTATTTTTTACTATTTCGATCCATTTCGGACCATTGGCGCACTCAAAATCACCATCCAAGTTATCTAACATTAATTTTCATCTCATGTCGACTCGACTATATCTGCATGCTCAGAATGAGATACCGTTAAACCCGTCACTTTTACTCACTTGGGACGTAATGTAATTTAGCATATTTTCATTTAATTATCACACAAGTAAATATAATTACACATAAATATTAATCATTTAATTTGCTAATTAATATTTATTTAAGTCATTTTATTTCCCGATTTAATTAAATTACGTGCACACATGTAATTTAAAATGCTTTAAAAAATACGAGGTGTTACATACTTCCCCCTAACAATAGAATTTTGTCCTCAAAGTTCAGACATACCTAGTACGAAGAGCTCCTGATGCTTTTCCCATATGTCATCCTCATGCTCCCAAATTGACTCATGGCAATATTATGTGCCCCCGATGTATACGCACTAATGGTACCATCTTGATCGAAGTTCTACTCACTATGACCCAACAGGGCGACCAGTCTCTCCTTGTAAGAATGTTCGGTTGCCAACCGATCTCCTCTAATGTTATACGACGATATACTATGTCATCCCTGAGATACTTCCTTGATGATGGCACACGAAACGCATTGTGAGCGCAATTATTCCAGTAAGAGGAGCCTATACACCACCGACCCTACCCTCTGATATTATGGAAAGGACCCACATACCTAGGCGCTAACTTCCCTTCTTTCAAAATCACATCATTACCTTAATGGGAAATATCCGTTGTAACACCTGACCATTCAGGCCAAACTTTAAAAATCTTCGGTTACTACCCTTAAAATCCAAAATATAAATTCTTAGCATATCCTCTAACATCTTAGTCACCATTCTTGTCTGCCCATCGGTCTGCGGGTGATACGCCTTGCTCAAACGCAATTATGTTCCCATAGCCTCTTGGAAACTCTGCCATATGTGGGACACAAAGATCTTATCTTTGATTTAAAATAATGTTGGGCGGCACCTCGTGCCGGCTCACTCTCTTTTGATAATGAAATGTTAGGCACACTACTCGATCGTGTAATTCACCCGAATTAGTAGGAACTGATCCACCTTGGCCAATCGATCCCAATAACTGAGAGGGAATATTGACCCCTTCGCGACGGTGGTAACCCAATATAAAATCCATCAGTATTTACTCCCATTCCCTCAATGAAATCTCCAGTAATTGTAAAACTCCTGTTAATCGCGCAGGATCTCCATCTAATGAGTGGTGAACTTAGTGACAAACTTTGCCACGTCTCGCTCCATGCTGACCCACACATATTGTATCCAACATTATATGACACATATTATTCCCTCCTGAGTTACACTAAAAATCATGGTCCATGCATCTGCTCCATAATTGCGCGCTTTGTAGGTCTTATCGTCCGGTGTAATTAACTTCCTATTGATGCGTAATCCACCCTTAGAATTGACTGAGTATGACTTCGCTCCACCTCCAAGACCATTGGACCCTCCCTTGGTAAGAAGGATCCATTTCTCGTGTCTTCACAGTCCCTTAATCCCATTCGGGTGTGATGGTTCTCCCTGCTATAAATACCCGGACTATCTTCTTTCCCTAATGTAATTCATTCCACCTTACCATTCCAAATCTACTGCTAACCACCCTATAGGCATACAACTCAAATCATTTACCTCCACGTTAATTTATCTAGGATGATACGGAATATCGAACTGACCAGGGCACCCATACCCCTATACCATGTGCATCCTCATACAAATACCACGAATGTAACCTAAATACATCAAAATCGGGTCCCATATGCTCTGCATGATCATACAATAATGGTATATACTCGATTTCCCTGCTACTCGATCTTTTTAAAATTTTCCCACTTATAAACTAGTGGTAGAAACGTTCCCCAATGCCCTCTTCACAACACTACTTGGCCCCACTGGCCCAATTATATAATAGCCCTCTGCTCAAAACGTTATATCAATACACGTGTAGCGACTAATGAACTAAACCAATTCCCTAGAGCCTAAATGTATCCCCACTCCCGACACCTACTAAATTTCATGGATGGGACATCTCGCAAGTGAAATTTAAACAAGGAACCCCCAATACATTACTACCTAGCTTTGCCGATCTTCAAAATCCATAGGCCCAAGACACATTATCGAGACACGAAAAACTATTATCCCCAAAAGTCACTAAAATGTAATTCTCAACTCCCACATCTTTAAAGGAGTCATACAATACGACGCTCGCACTATCACTAAGTTCCTAGCGCTAAATCAATAGCAAACTCAATCTCTCAGCTCGACGGTAACCTCAGTATCCCCTGAATCACATCAGTAAAGTCCCCAAACATAGGGATGGAATATAACGAGACAACTATACTCTCAAAAGTCTCCTCCCTAGTAAAATATAAACACGTGCTCGACCCTCACTCATGATGAGGCATTGAGAAAAGAAGCACATCCTGCCCTAGAATAGCGAACACGTTAGACTTACTGTAACAACCCACCATCACTCTACACTTCACTAACCAGTTCATACCCAGGATAACATCATACTCAGAAATCTCTAATATGGGAAAATCAACTAAACATGACCTCCCAATGTCCACATCTTCTCCCCAATAGATGGAACGAAAGACAACCCCGTTACCCAACGGTAAAAATACACTCATAATGATAACTGGAAATATATACACTAAACCTATCTCTATCGTGAATCTAGTGCAAACAAAGAATGTGACGCTCCCGTGTCACCCCAAACCTCCCCCATGTACCCATGGATACAAAATATATCCTCAATCGCTAACGGCTCTGGCTGTAAAACTGGTCCACAAATGTGATACACACGTCCAAATTTTCCCTGCCCCTATGGGGATGGTAATACTAGAACTATCGGTGTGGATGGAAACTACTGCGATCATTGCCCCGACTAGGCACCCTGCTCATAAACCCCATCCCTACTCGGAGATGCACTTTTCATGTGGCCCTGCTCCTCACATATGAAACACCTCCCTGTGAAATCTGCCTGCCTCTGGCCCTACTCACACTAATGAGGCTTCCCTTTTCTCTAACCCTGTTAACCTTCAGTCTGGTTCTTCTGGCCCTAGGAGTATGCTGCTGACCCTGGTGGCCCTGACTGTAAGTACCATTACCCGGCCTAAATCTCTTAGTCGAGTCTCTCTGCTAGGAATCCCGCTCACTCTATTTTTATTACTATTATGGTGATCCACTAGCATTACTATCCCCAGTCTTGCCATGTTGGCTAGACTCTCCGACTCTCTTTGCTCCCCTCAGGTGGAAGCGATGATTTTGATAATGGAGAAATGCGGCATTTATGTCCTCAGTGTAGGTCCGTTACATTGGATTCCCCAACAAGTGTTGACAAATCCTCCAAGTGATCCCATCAATGAACTTTAAGGACTCTCTTATCCTATGTATTCACCTCACATAGCATAAAGTTCTTCGGGTGTGAGAATTCCTCATCGTACTCAGCCACAGTTCGGCCCTCCTGTGAAAGGTCAATGAATCACCTCATCTTCGTTTAAATTGCTGAAGGAAAGTACTTCCAATCAAATCGCACCCAAAACTCCCCGATGATCATGGTATCTCTCTCAAGTGTGGTGACGTACTCCCACCATTATAACGCTACTCCCACAAGCTTAAATTAGCCAAAATCTTCTTCTGAGTGTCACTGCACTCAAACATATGTAGAAGCCTCTGGATATCTTTCTTCCATTGGATACCTATAACAACATCCACCCTCCCTTATAACTCCAGCAGATGGCCCTTATGGAAGACTTCTATAACTCTCTCCCACACTAATGGTACTGGATGGGCATGTACGACTGGTGCCAGTGGCTGTATTGGTTGTTCTTAGGAAAACTGTTATGCCATGACAGTCATCGCGACATTAATTGCCTGCGTAATAATGGTGGCAACCTCTGTAAATGTCACCGCCCCCTGTGAAACTTGCGGCTCCGACTGAGCCTCTCCTCCTATGGCCCTTCTAGCGGCCCAACCTGGTCGTCCTCTCCTGTCATTTGGCATCTGAAACCAAAATAAAATTGTATGAGATTTACTTCAACTATATATACTATAACATAAGAACGTAGAAGCGCAATATGAATCAACAGTTCTAATCATAGGACTTTACATCAAAGAGACACAATGCTGATAACATAGTAAGTCCGTAAAGATCCAAAGGACACCAGAACCTAATGTGCTGATACCATCCGTGACACTCGACCTATTCTAATAACATGTGGCCAATCCTCCACTAAAATAAAATAGGAATCTCAGTATCGTCCTTTCTTAACATCATTGTCAAATTCAATTAATTATTAATAAAGTATTAAGTCCGGTGCCAATTTTTAAAACTTATTAACATGATTTGTTAAACCATTCAACCATATAAGATAAACATTCACAACAATATAACATAATGAGTACTGATAGCATAATTAAATAAATAACTGAATAATTCTCAATAAATCCCAAGTATAATCATCCAACTGATAAATGAAATAATATAACAACGTCTGATAATAAAAGTTGTCCAACTGTAGGTGACATGCCCAAAAGAAGTACTGGAATAATCATCCTAACTATATAGAATGGAAAGAGGTGTCTACACAAATCCTGCATGCATCCATAGCTGCTACAACATCATCTGACTGGAATGACAAGCTAACCCTGGCATCCCAGTGGCTAAACACCTGAAAGGTTTTGAAAATATTTTTTATATGAGTCAGTTCCCAAATTATTTTTAAAAGATTTGCAAGTATATAAATTCATTAATAAATATGCAACAAGAATTATTCATGCTCATCTTGTGTCGCACTCACATGAGATTAACCTCACCCCTCATTTATAGTGCACACCTAACGCGTGTATTTTAATTACATAGTTATGCTACCCGACTAACTAGTCTATCCATCCTTAACATACTCCAATGTTTTAAACCTCTAGCCCAAAAGTGCTACTTGTGTTTTACTTTAACTTGTTTATCACATAGCTATCACATAAGCTATAATATAGTATTTGTCAATTATACTCATACCGTTATATAATCAACGTAACTGTACACTACTTATAATTTAATGTTCACACATTCATTTAAGTACACATGTAAAAATAACACTCTTTTATACGCATATATACATAGCATGCATGATCTGTCCTCCCGGATATATTTCCTAGTGTGCTATCAGGCTCCAGGTACGTCACATACCACTCATGGTCTATTGCATCGAAATCTCACCACCGATCCCAAATCATCAACACATAATGAAGGCGGTCATAGACATACATCCATGAGTCATACCCATACCACATTAACCCGCGAAACTCACCTATAGTGATCATGTAATAGTCGTTAGACTTGGGAAAGTGACCTAACACCTTTTGGTCAATGTCAGGGTGGACCACCCATTACGCGCAACCTCCAACGATAGCATAACTAGGGCATGTATGTTCACTTATAAATCAATCACACACACACACACACACATACACACACACACACACACACACACACACACACACATATATATATATATATATATATATATATATATATATATATATATATATATATATATATATATATATATGTCAGCTAACGTGCATAACGTCTCTAGTAGCACTAGCCCATGAATTTCGAGTCTATCCCCACTTCTCGATTTTGATTAAGTATTCTCTTACTTATGCTTAGTTCTTGAACTTCCAGTTTCTGGCCAACATGTTATTCTATCTAAGCACTTAGCCTAATCCTTTCTGAAATCCTAACCCGATTTCACGATTATTACTCAAGTACTTACACCTTAGTATGCCTATAATTTCTTATTCAAAATTCATCTCCAGTTAACCTAAGGTACTTACTACCTTCCCTCTATATTTCCAGAAGTTAAATTACCTCTCCCACACTCCATAAACCATGTGAACCCTAAACTATCCACAAAAATTAACAAAAGGCAAGGGAGACTTGCACAACAAACCGAACGAATTCGCTAGCTGGACCGAACCAATTCGGTGAGTGAACCGGTTCGCTCTCCCCCAGTGAATTGGTTTGATTTCTTGGGCTGCCATGACGAACTTTGAATGGGTTTTCCCTTTCCCCTTCAACCTTTGGAGTTATAACCTTTATGTAAACCCCAAATACCAAACCAATCCCAAATATAAATTAATAAGTTTCTACTTACGATTCATCCCGAATAACTTCTAATTCATGAGATCACCCAATTTACATAAAGATTCGTGCATGGTTTAAAACACTAATTCAAGATTCAATCTTTTATCTCTTAAATAAATCAATAACTCATCCTTTTCATTCTAATCATATCAAATCTATTATAATATTATTATAAGTTCTTGTTCGATGATTTCTCTATCAAAATCCCATTTTACATGGTTCTCCCAACCTAAAAACTGTGTTCTTCCTACACCAATTTTTACATGTATATATAAAAATACAAATATATCAAAGAAATTTGAATACTTGCCTTAACAGCTATGGATTTCTGATATTTCCTTCGCGTATTTCCCTCTTGGCAACGATCTTCAACCTGGACGAGCTTGATCTCCACCTCGAATTCCTTTTCTCTTCATTTTTTCTCTCTTTTCTTCTTTTCTTTTCTCTCCTCTCTCAAAGCCCTAGACTCTTAAATGGTTAAATAGTTGCCCCTTCTATCCACTTTACTTAATTATAAATCTAAGCAATCCAAATCCCAAAATTAAGTCGTCTCTTCTATGTAAAATGACTTGAATACCCTTTTACGGCTCCCATTTAGCTTAAAAAGCTCCCAAAACCCAATTATAACTCCCCGGTGTCTATTCTTGACTACTTCGACCCCTTAAGGACCATTGGCGAACTCAAAATCACTATTCACATTATATAACATTACTGTACATATCATGCCCGACACGACTCTATCCGCATGTCCCGAATGAGATACTGTTAAACTCGTCACTTTTACTCACTTACGACGTAACGTAATTTAACATATTTTCATTTACTCATAACAAAAGTAAATATAATTACACATAAATATTAATCCTATTATTTGCTAATTAATATTTATTTAAGTCACTTTATTTCTCGATTTTATTAAATTATGTGCACACGTGTAATTTAAAATACTTTGAAAAAGACGGGGTGTTACATCTAGTCTTTGTAAAATTTTATCATAGTAATATGTTTGGTTGGTTCGTTCGACGTTTTTCCCTTTATGGTTTCCCTCATACATCGTTGTGGATGATTTATTTATTTTATCTTCTTATCACTTAGATGTATGTTTTAGGTTAAAAAGATAATATTGGGTAAATTGATTTTTCACAACAAAGGTTTAAAATTGGTGCACAAGTTTTTGTTGGGTTAATTTGTTTAAAGTTTTGATCTTTAAAATTGAAAAAAAAATAGTCTTTTTATTTACAAGACCATCCTTGCCTAAGCACCGTATAAGGGTGTTTTCAAATTGGAATCAGAGCTAGAACACTACGTAGTCGTGTTTAGATCCCAAGTTGTTAGGCATAAATTTTGGTGATTTTGATTGTATTAATACCCCAATGTTTGATGGGTCAAACTACACATACTAGAAAATACGTATAAAGTCAGCATTTAAGGATATAGATGAGTTGGTATGGCAAGCGGTATTAAATGGTTGGACTCCACCTACTATTATAGTTAGAGAGAATATGATTCTAAAAGTCGTAGAATCATGGAGTGAGGTTGAGCATAGGTTAGCAAACGAGTGGTTTAAACGCTCTATTTTTTTTAGTCATCCTTGAGGAGTTTCATTATATTATAACTTGTAAAACGTCTAATGAGGCTGAGGATGTACTCCAACTCACCCATGAAGGAACTAGAGCTGTTAAGGCTTCCAAACTCCACAACCTCGCCACTCCGTTTGAAACCATTAACATGTTGGAGAATTAGACCTTTAATGACTTTTACGTTAGACTATCCAAAGTAGTTAACTCATCTCTTAACTTGGGAGAGAAGATACTCAAAAAATCGAGTAATTGAGAAAATCTTAAGGTCATTGCCTGAAAGATTTAATTCAAAAGTGATGATTTTGAAATCCTTGGGTACTTTAGATTCTACAAAACTTGAAGAGCTTGTAGGTAACTTACAAACTTACGAGCTTGACATGTTTTCCTCCAAAACTGAGAAGAAGAAAGATAAAAGCATTGCTTTGAAATCCCAAAAAGGAGAAACACCTGTTTCAGATGATGAGTCTGGCATCGAGTCCAAGGATATGACCATGTTAGCAAAGAAATTCAAGAAATTCTCAAATTCCATAAGCAATCAAAAGATGTGAAAAGATGTGAGAAAGATATGCATAATAAAGCCACTTATTTATCTAAGAATCGTAGTGAAAATTTAAGTGGGATGAGTCAAAAAGATATTTTCGTTGTGAGGGTTATGGCCATAGAGTAGCTGAGTGCCCCACTAAAATAAGGAAACCGAAGGTTTACAATGCCACTCTTAGTGATAGTGATCCGAAAGAGGGACCTGATTCCCCCATTGAGTGTGATTGCATCGTGTTCATGGATAGTCATGTGAGCATTGATGAGAAATATTCTTATGAAGATATTTCTAAGCATGACACTTTTGAGGCCATCGTTTATTACTCCCGAGTGAGTGATGGTAAAGAGAGTGGAGAAGAGAATGAGGATGAAGAAGAGGGAACTCCAAGATGATTTTCGTAAATTATATGCGGAAACTTTGAAGGTGAAGAAGGATAAGTTGAGTTTGGAAGCTAAGTTGAAAGAACGTGTCGTAAGAAATGATGATTATATTTTGATTGAGGATCTTAGGGCATGTGACAGGACTCTTCTAGAGAAGCTAGAGTATGTTGAGGGTGAGAGAGATAGCCTTCGTGGTTTAATGGAGTTTATGAAGAAGGAGCTTCTAGAGTTTGGGGGGTCTAGTTATTTACTTGAGTTTTGGATAGTTGAACTTGAAGAGAGATTGAGAGACTCGAGTCGTGTCAAATTTTATTTGGAAATTAAGTCGAAAAGGTTGCATAAAATGTTGTGAACCGTCTAAATTAAAGATGACAAGTGTGGAGTTGGCTTCGAAGATAAATTTTTTTCCTCTACACAAGCCAAGACCATGCATTTCAGAGAGTCGATCGTTGCTAGGAACGTTCGTAAAGGTTAGACCTTAGGTAACACCCCTCGGTGTTTGCACTTGCACACATTACGATAGGAAATGTCACCTTACACGTGTTTGTTATGATATTAAAAATGGTCCTAGGAAGTCTAAGCCTAGAGTCACTGAGGTTTCCAAAACCCTTAAGCATCATGTTACACCGACGTGGGTTATAAAATCCGATTTGGAGGCTTTACACATAAACTTGTTGATTCTCAATTGCTTACATGTGATACTTCTTATTCTATATCTAATGGTTGATTGTGTTCGCATATTTGCATACACTAGCTTTTCTACTTCAAGATATATATGTTTGCTAGTTGTATATTATTTGGAGTCTTTTGTATTTTGATTTTTCATTCATTAAGTTATATTGAAAATTACAAAAAGATTTTTTTGTCTTTTGAGTTAGTTTTTGTTTCAAATTAGTATTCTTTCAAATTTTTTATAATAACTCAAAAAGATTTTTATTCTTTTGTATTTCAATTTTACACATTTTGTGTGGAATATTGGTGTGCTTGGATCCAATTCATTTTGTGCTTTCCATTTGACTAGGACACTTGGTTATGATTGTCAATACTTAGATTGTATTACTCATGCTTGCATGGAGTTGTTTCGACTCTGATTCGCTTAATAGATTTGCTTGGTACATGCCTCTGCACACACATACACAAGTTCTTTCAATTTTAACTCACGTGTTATATTTGAGCTATGTGAGATGTTCTCCCATCAATCTTGTCATCTATATATTTTGTGACTATGGTGGACTTGTGTATTTAAGAACTATTGCTCGTGAGAATATTTGATCTTTAGTGAAAAATATGAGGGTGCACGGGAAAAGGTCTATGAAATGAGAAAATCTCTTTTACGAAAAAGCCACCGTTGGTAGGAGCCTGTTGAAACGATTTAAAGGCAATAAAATTTTTTTTGAAGGCCAGCATCTTTAGTTTGTTTTATTTTAAAAAATGATAGCTTCAAAAGATTTGAGTGAAAAGAAAATATGATATATACTTTGCATTTGAGGGTGTTATAGTTGAAGATCAATGGGTTTTCACAATGAATCCTAGTTTTGCCTATTTTCTCATGGCGCTATTGATTTGTAGAATCATCATTATTCAAGGCTTGTGTGCATTGTGCTTGCTTGTTCATAGAGTTCACTTTATCTCGTCACTTAAGGATAAATCTTGTTTTGATAAAGTTTTGTGCTAAAATGCATCTCCATGAACATACATGAGTGTTTGAGTAATAATTCATTTGTATATAGTTCACACCCATTCATTACATCCCACATATTTAGACTAAGAAGACAAATGTGTGCGTGCTAATAGGTAAAGGATGGTCCGAACAAACAAATAGTCTATTTTAGATTTTTCAATTTTTTAAAGATCGAAACTTTTAAACTAAAAACCCAATAAAAGTTAGCACCAATTTTAAACCATTGTTGTGGGAAACCAATTTACTCAATTTTATCTTTTTAACCTAAAGCATACATGTAGATAAAATAAGTAAACCAACCACAATGCATCGATATACGAGAAAAAGCACAAAGGGAAAAACATCGAACGACCCAGCCAAACAGTTCACTATAATACGGAATTACAAAAGTTAACAATAGACTTACTCAACAACTCGATCCCCACAAGCCTTGACACTCTTTAATCTTTGACCCCTCCTCCACAATGCAACACACGAGTCCACCCGTGCAACATGATACAACACACGAGTTCATGCACGCCTCGGTATCCACCAATGAGGCTTTAGCAACCATCTACGAAATAAGAACAAAATCCCCCGCTTCTTCATTGCAAAACCATAAACACGGAGTCCACCATGTGTAAATAACAAGTATGAAATCCACCACACCAAACACATTCTCTTTAGATGTGGAGAATTAAACCTTGGAGCTAAAACTAAAGATCTCAAGACATTTGAATATGAATAACTTGGATCGTTAAACTCAAAGGGTGAAACTAGGGTTTGAGAACTTTTGTAAATAGGTAAGAAATTTATTTTCGCCAAAAGTTCTTCAAAATACCAAGTCCAACACGTATATAAATTGTAAAACACGAATTTAGAGGCAAAAAACTCGTTCGAATGAGAATACACAGTTAATTCAAGCGAGAATGAACTTTCGTTCTAATGAGAACAAGGTTCATTCAAATGATAACCCTTTTTCGTTCTACCGAACTTCCAACGACCTTCCAATGAGATGTGCACTACTAGACAGAGACTCCCTCGTTTGATGTTCGTTAGAAACACATTCTAATGAATTTCTGATGTCTTTCTAACGAGCTTAAATTTTGTTCTAACAAAAATGCCATGTCATTCTAACAAGATTCAGTTCCTATTCTAATGAGATCATTATTTTTTATTAAAAAATAATTTAAAAATAGTTCCAAATGATTTTGTTAAAAAATAAACAGCCTTGAATAATTATCCAAGGTCCATATTCAAAATGCATTTATACTCGGGAGATCCTTTGTAAACGTGAAGATAAACTTGACAAGATAAACACGGCACGATATGTATCCAACTTTGAAGTTTGGTCGCTATGTCTTCATCAAACACGTCATAGGCTTATGGGATAGACAACACAAAGCCTAACCTATGACTCAAATATTTTTTTTAAATTAAGCCAATCATAAACAAATTAACTCGATTGAAAATTTGTCCTTAAATAGACACATCAATACTATGCTACTGTGTAAAGCTTATGTGTTTGTATCATATTTTGTGGTTGTTTATACATATATATATATATATATATATATATATATATATATATATATATATATATATATATACATATATATATATATATATATATATATATATATTGGGTTGTCATTGATATCTAATTTGCATATTTATATGTACGATATTGTTATTTGAGTCTTTTTAGTTTGCATTTAGTCCACGTTTGCCGTATACATTATCTTTGGATTTTATTTGGCATGCTATATGATCATATTTGTATTTATCATTTGGTGTATTGAAATTTCATATCTAAAATTTATAATTTCAAACTAGTATCATACTTCATTGCTTATTCATATTGGTATCTTTTTGCATCGATATTTATATTATTTGATCATCGTTTGGATTATTTGTGCTTGTATTGTCATGTTGCGTTTTTGTGGCATGTTACACCTGTAAGAGGGTAGTCCTCCTGTATCCTGGGAGTATGGTATTACTAGTTGAGGTGTAACCCCTATAAGTATGGTGATAAATTTTAACCCAAGAACTCTTTAATAGATACAAGTGAACACACAATATTATATATGATCAACACTCAGATTGAACTCACAATGCACTCGTATATAACTCAAACAACAATAAAGGAAACTGAGAAGTGACTCATTCAAAAGGATAGAGAAGTAAGCACCTTGGATACACCTCGGCAGGCAGCCAACACTCCAATAACCTCTGAAAGATCTCTGGTTAGCTATTAAAATCTTCATAATAAATGACAATGGTGGGTAACTAAGAGTTGTGGTTTGCAATAACTTCTCTTTGATGTGTATACTCTCTCTCTAGAAATAATCTCTAAAAAAAACTCTCCCTCCCAGAAGTGGTTGAGGCCAATAAATAGCCCCCACACCACTCCCGAGATGCATCAGTCTTTCACAACTATGAAAGACATCCCCTCATACTTTACGTCACAAACATTAGATGCCTGATGTCCCAGTCACTCTTGCGTCATAAACATTAAATGTCAAGACATGCCTTTTGCCTGACCACTGTGCGTCAGAGGGCTATCACAATAGAGGTGGCTCACCAACTGTCTGACAACCCCAAATACCACGATGGTTTACTCAAGTATAGATTGGACAGTATTTAGCTGGCTGATGACATCATCTGCAGTGGATGTGACATTAAGTAGAGGGTTATTTGGTTCAAAACTCAACATACGATGGAACTCAAGGCTTCTCCGCAAAAGTTTCCACGATCAAAGGTCTCTCGATGTTTTACGAGGTGTATTTAAGATGGTCAGGACATGACCTAATTATGAATCACTTCTCAATCCTCCAAACCAAGTCCCTCTGAAGTTCCCACGACGAAGTCATTCGATAGAGCATGTAAGCTCTCCCGGGCCTGGTTTCTCGCGAGTACCGTTTGACCTCACACTGAATAATACCATAATCGTTACATCATTACAATCTGTGTTAAAGGTACAATTTAACCAAGAAAGAAAAATAAGATAAAGTATGATCTCTCTCGGCCAATCTCTTAACTAGAAGGTGTCCCTGGGCTGCCATGTTGAGCTGCCTCATTGAGCTGCCACACTGAGCTACCTCACTGCCTTTATGATGCTTCCTTCCCTTAAGTCTCTCATATTAACTATGGAGGCTGATCTCTAATTCAGAGATTATCTTCAAGCCCCCTACATTTTTCCCTTCGTGTATAGATTTTTGTTGTTGTAACAAGAAATGTCTGTACAAAAACTTCACAATTCGATGAACCTTCTTCTTAAGAGAAAAAAATTCTTGCATCGCTGTCTTCGTTGTAACTTTTGCCGTTATCTATTGTGGAGAAAAAAAAGTTAAATTATCCCCGATGTACCTGCACCAAATCTCTATAAATTCTCGACGAATGACGAGAGGGCATCACAAGTTTTTTATGTCGTTGTATCTGAGTCATTCTATTTTCTTCACTGGCTATTGGAATTATCCCCAATTATCTGAGGAAACTGTTGATTACCCGTTCTGGTTGTTCAAAAGTTAGATTCATCCCTATCTGCGTTGTTTCGTTCCCCTATGCAACATACTTGTAACAAGTGGGTATTTTTCATTAGGACTTTCCCTAGTGGTATGGATTCTCCCTCCTAAAAATTCCTAGTGTTTGGACTAGTAAAATTCTCCCAAAGTAACTGTTGAACTTTAAAATTCTCCCTATTTTTATCATTCCATTATTCTTCCTCGTTTCATCTTAAAATGTAAAATTCTCCCCAATGTACCTGAGCCATAAGTAACTCCAATAGGGCATGTGGCGATGGGATATCGTTAACTTTTTGAACTACGCTACGTGGAGCCTTTCCTCTAACATTGAAATTCTCCCCGATGCCTCTTCAACCCGTTTTTATCTTAGTTTGGATTTTCAGTGTGGGGACTCTGTATGGTTCAAAAAATTTAGCGCCAAAACTTAACTTCTCTTGAAGATAACACACCTTTTCCCAAACGTCACCTCATTAATGATGTGAGCCTATCTTTTCAACTGTCAAAGCGTGCCCAGAAGTGCCACATGTCCAATTGAAATTATTTTGACGGCTCGGCACATGCCTCCGTGGGAAACTCAAATGTTTACTTAATTTTTAAACAACTAAATCCCAACACTCATTTTCCATCTTCGTCTCTTTACTTGCCTCCTTAATTACAGAGCTTTTTAGAGAGAGAAAAGGGTAAACCGCCATTGTTGTTGCTGGTTTTCTTTATCTTCTTTTTCCTTTTCCATCTTTGTTTCCCCCAATCCTTGTTACTTCAGCATTTTCAATGCTCTCTTTATTCTTTGGAAACCCAATCGTCTGTCATGGCTTCTTCAAGCTATCTGGTTGCTCCTACTACCAATGCTCTATCTGTCACCACCACTGCTGCTACTGTTGACCCTATGGAGGCCACCACCTTGGTGATCGCCCGCCAGGAACAACTGTGTTTTTATCGTCGCTCTCCTATCTTTGGCAAGCGTGATGACTTCTGGGGTGTTTAAAATACTTGCACTTTGACTGCCAAGTTGACCCTTTGCTCTTGGGTGATGAAGATGAGGACTCTGCCATTTGGGATTACTTTCCCCCAAAGGGAACCACGAGGTTCCATATTGACTGTGGTGACTTCCCCTATTCCGACATTGATTTCGAAGGAACTTGTGGTTCTCCCTCTCTCTTTGCTGATTAAAAATCGTTCATGCAATCCACATATGCTGATGCCCTCACCAAAGTTGGTCTTCATCATTTCAGCTTGTTTGGGGAGTTTACTTTCTCCAAACACAACGCTTCCCTACAAGTTTTGGTTTCTCGATGGAACATCACAACCCATACATTCATTGCCTCATGGGGAGAGTTCACCGTTACCCATGAGGATATTTGTGAGCTACTTAGGCTTGAGCCCATTGGTACTTATCCCCACCACGATGAGGCCTTGGATGCCTAAGAAACGAAGGCCCGAGCATACTTGGATCAGATTTACAGGAGGTGTATCGATACTTCCAACAAAGCTACTTTCACCCCTCTCATTATCTACTTTTATTGTTCTTCTACTTCTTATGAGTTTGGACCTTGGAAAGGTACACCCCTTGAGTTATTAGAATATATACTTATGTAACTATCCCATTTTATCTTGTCTGTTAAGCCTAACGACCAACCTCGTAGCGATCTCATTAATCTCTCCATTCATTTATCCAGGGGATACAAGCTCCCCCTAGCAGCCATGGCCTTAGGATCACTTTATTTTTGGCTATATAGGACTATTTTGGACATGGAGTGATCTTTGGGCCGATATAACTTGGCTAATTTTGTTAATGCCATAATTTTAATGGGCTTCCTATATTACCGTTTTCTAGAAATATCAGCCAACTCAATCCCCCTTCCATCTGGTCAAGCCATTGATCCCCATCGCCATTTCTGTTTCCACAAAAAATAAAGTTGTAAGGACATACTGGGCATTTTTTACAAACCGAGCTTCTTCGTTATGAGGCCTTATGGTGAAGATTTATTTGCCCATACTTGGAATTTCTTTGGTCATGCATCAAGGGTGGTGCAACCTACTTCCGAGGATCTTATCATGGAAGACCCTTCATTTGTCGTCATTTTAGTTTTGACTCCAATCTACCTGCTCTCCTATACTGAATGGGGATGGACCTCAGAACATTAACCCCAACCGCTGCAGTCACTAGTTTGGTTATAACCAGGGGGTTCTTCAGCTAGTATTTCAGGTGTCTCATGCTAGAGCTACTTTTTCTGAGGCATGTGCCTCCACCAACTGTTCTGCAATCAACGATCGAGTTACCATCCCCGCCCTTACCTGCAATGGCAATGTTACTTCGGATTTTTCATTAAAGTACTGGCAGTCACAACTGGCTAAGATTGAAGAATTTATTCAAGGTTCCCCTGTTTACCTAGTGGTTCATACTTTTCCATCCTTAGAGCTGGGATTAAAGAGGAATTCTATCCTTGGGGTAGAGTTCCCTCTATACTCATATGGATGAAGTAAAATTCTATTTCCCATTGTCATCTAGTTTGTCTGGTCAACGGGTCCCTGAGCATAATTCTTGTGCCAGATCTGACCTGTGACTTACTGCTAGAGTTGTATATTCAGGATTGCATCCTCTAGTTACCCCTTGCCTCGCTCTGGGTAATCTTTCTTTTCGTGGTCTGTCACTTTGCAACCGTATTAATTTGTAAAAAAATGCTCTTATTTCTGTTCTGGCCTGTTGGCCTTCCCTGTCATTCCCTCAGCCCTAACGGCCCTGCCTGTTACTATTGAGGACCTTGTTGGCCCTACCTGAGCTTGCCATTCTCCGTCTAATCACTTTCGAATCTAAATCTCTTCGTCATGTTATTATACCAAAAGTTTTGCTTTCATTATTATACTCTGCTGACATTATTCCTATCTACATCCCAGCCAGTTTGTTCTCACCTTCTAGATTTAGATAAGTTTTACATAGGTGGCCCTACTACCTACAAGTAGGACACTTTCTTATCCATTCTCATATTTTTGGCCCAACTGGCCTTGTTGGTTTGTCCTTCAGTTGGACCGAGTAGTCTTGACCCTGATTGCTACTCTACATTGTCCGTTTGGTTCCGCTAGCCTTCAAGAACTTATCGTTGGTCCTGATTGATTCCACCATCATTTGGTAGAAATTTGACTGGTCTGAAACATTTAAATGGGCCCCTTATTGGTTATACCCTTCTATGACACTTCACTAACACCGTTAAATCCAGTATTATTTTTAGGTTAGATTTTCTAACCCTATTGACTCCTTCCTCTTAGAAGTTTGATGTGACCTTATACACATGTGATCCAGACGATATCGACATTAGTTATCCTAGCCGAATTTCACTTTCGCTCCTGTGAATCCTTCCTATGGTTCCATTATCAATCTACGGACCCTTTATCATTCTCTGTATCCCCTTCGTCGGGTATGAAAATTTGCTAAACAAATCATTGTCTTTATCACGATCGATCACCATCTAGCTTACTTGTGATAAGTTTCCAAACTCCAATCTCATATCTGTCAGAACAGAAGAGAAAAGACTTTTCGATCACTTCTCCCGAATCCTTCAATTCACTTTATATTTACTTTCTTATATGGAATGACCAATTCATATCACCTCAATATTGCTCCAATGAGCAAGGGTTGTACCTTAAATTTTAGTCCCGGGTGTTACTGCACTACACCCTACACAATTATCTTTGGATTAGCTCCATCCGTCGGCCAATCACACTACCTCTCATTCCCCACTCCTTACAGGTTACTCTTCGAAAGCGTCCCCCTTATTCACCCTTGCCTATAGGGCCAGGTGAGTCTGGAATTGTACCATCATTCTCTACGATGATGTTTGGGGAAATTACTGTCCCCGATTTATTATTATAATCGTCATCTTTTCCAATAATATTTATGGTGACTTCTAACGTGGTTACCATTTCCAAAATACTCCATGGTTTCTACTGAGCTCTTCCTCCTGTAATCCTTCTAACGTCCTTCACTAGTCGTTCTGTATTGTTCGATGTACCATGTCCAACTGAACTCATATATGAATCACCTCAACTATTTTTAGTAGCAGGAGAACGTAAGTTGCATACGTATAGGAATAAAACAATCCTAAAATAAGGATCTATATCAAAGAACGCTACGCTGAAACATGAAAAGTCGCACAGATCCTAAAGACTCTAGAACCTGATGCTCTGATACCACCTGTGACACCCCGCCTAATTAAATATGGGTGATCAGTCATTTATTAAATTTAAAATAGAATATCCAGTTCGATCAGTCTTAGCATCATTATGGTAAAACTTTTTATTAATTACTAACCACCTAATATTTAAAAAGTCAGATGTCAATTTTTATCTTGAATTAACAACCAACCAAATAAATGAATAAATAAACATTCACCATCCAATACAATATCATAGGAAATAAATTGACATAATAAATTAACTGAGTCTGGAGTAAACAATTCTAGAATAAAATCCCACTCAATAGTATGATATGAAATAAATCTTAATAACTAAAATAAAAATAAATGTCTGAAGTAACAATCTCTTAAACAAGAATGGGCAACATGCTCAGACTGATATAAGGTGCTCCGAATGAGTCAAGGATAAGTGGAGGCATCTAATACCAAGGTCTTATAACTTCCACAACAGCTACAACACGTCAACTGATGGGAACTCTAGGCTTGGTGTCCCTGTGGCTGGTCACCTGATGTAATATATATAGAGAGACAAAAGGAAGATATTTTCAAGAAACGGGTCAGAGCCCGAGTTGAAAATAGTTTTAAACAACATGTGTTTAAATTGTATTAAACAATAAATATTATATACATGTTAGTCACGTGCTCTCACTTAAGATTCTCACCTCTCAATGATTGTGCACGCCTAACGCATTCTCCTAGCCCATCCTAGTTACACTATCCCACTTACTAGTTTGAATCAAGTCTCTTACTATAATGCCTAAGACATTGTTCCCACTGGTATCACCCGAATAATACATTCTTACATTTTCAATATTAATTAATCGAATTCAAGTATCTCATTCATCCCTTGGGTTTTCACGCACTTAATACATTTTTGACATCATTATCATCATGTTCTACTAAGCAACACAGTAGAATAAACACAGGTATATATATATATATATATATATATATATATATATATATATATTTCCCCATTATAATATATACAAATGTCACACCCCACATAGGCGAAACTAACGGTGCGTACATACTCTGCTATCAAGTTCCGGTACCTCACATACATAATAAGGACTATCGATTCCGAATCTCTTATAAATCGTAATAAAATAAATCGCACACAAACTGGAGGCGAACATGGACCACGGTGTAATGGGTCACATTCATACCTATGCACCCAAATAACCCAAACTTATCCACTCACAGATAAGTCCTCCTTAGATCTCATGCTCTGAGGTACCAATCTATAATCCCCCCGAAGGGCTCCTCAAGACAAGATTATCCCCTTCAAGACCTCCCGACGATAGCAAGTATCGTAGGTATGTCATACACATAAAAATCCATACAATAGGTATTCACATAACCTAAGTATTTATACGTTCAATATTGGTATACACACATCCCATATTTTAAGTCTCACACGTTGTATTTATAACCCGTATATCATACGTAAATTTAATTAACATCATAACTCTCGTCTTAGAAATTCATTACCCTTACCTATCCCAAAGTTTTACGAAGATTATTCCTTAGGTTAATTCAGTACTATAATATCCCCCTACTACTGGTATTAACCCTAAATCATAGTTTATCCGAATTAAACCCCAATCCATAAAATTTCCAATCGTAACACATTAAAAAAATACTCATAAATCTCCCCATTCAATCCCATATCCCATACATAATGATACTTGTCGGGACTTAACCATAACCCTACTGACCTTCCCTAAGTCCCATTATATTCAATTAATCAACATTAAGGGTTATTAAAAGTTGGGGTTGAATCAAAACTAAAGAGGTAAATAACTCACAAATTTCAAGGGAGTCGGTCGATCGAAGAAATGGGTCGATCGATCGACATTCATAGACCGATCGTAGTGATCAGCCTACGTTTTCTGCATATTTTTGCCTATGGGTTTCTTCAATTATTAAACCTCAAATCATCCACTAATATGTCCCAAACTCCCAAATAATCATACTAACTGTTATAGCAACATAAACACATAAGTTATAACGTATAAGAATCATCAAATCATCATGGGGGTATCGATTTCTTGGATTAATTGTCACGAACATTTCTATAAACCCTAATTCTTCAATTATTCTTTAAGAACATCATAAATCTCAGATAAATTTCATAATTCCTAAAACTTAGGTCATGATTTCGTTTTTCCAACATTTCCAGAAGATCATCTACATGCAAAACCAACCCATATTCAATGTTTAATTCTCCAAATTCATAATATTTCAATTATGCAAGGTTTATCTTCAAATCTAAACTATCATGTATAATATATGCACTGAATCTTTGCAAGATAAATCACTTGACTTTAATGGAAGTTCAGATCCTTTGAAGAAGATGGTATTGGGAATGATCCTCTCTTTCCAATCTACGCGTGGGTGGTGACGGTGGTGCAAACGGTGCACCGGTGGTGGCTCTAGGCTAGAAAACCTCTTCTTCTTCCTCCTCGCATGACCTTCTTAGTTTTTATGAATTCTAACCCTAGAAGACAACTCCTTCCCTCACATATAACACTTAATTTTCGTAGGTTTAATTACTCAATATATTAAAATGATCGAAATACCCTCCCGGTGTGCCGGTTTGGCCTAAAACTGCCTCGGGACCCAAACTAAATCCCCAGGTAGACTTTTCTGACTATCTCGACCCTTTCGGACACTTTGGCACACTCGAAATGACCATATGGGTGACTTATACATAACATACTTTTATTTCATTAAATTTAGTCCCGACACGGCTGACACGGGCGTCCCGACTTAATTTTCATAACTGTCTTATTATTCCCTTGCGATAATTTTATTAAATTCATAATAACATAGTACTTTATCCACTAAGTAATATTCAACATAATTCAAGTCAATAATACTAACTCCCGTCACGCTAGTATCTCATTAAAATTATTTCTCATTATTTAATTAATTGCATAATTAAAAATCATTAAAATTTACGGGGTATTACATATTATTGGGGTTGCTGTGGGAGCTTGAATAGTTATTTTAGAGGAAGAAAAAATACTATTGTGGGTTTTGTAGAGGGTTGTTTGGTGGAGCATTTTGTGACTCCCTTTAGGGCCACCTTTGGAGGTGGGGGAGTCACCCATCTTCATCACCACCATTTTTATAGAATCTTGATGTGGAAAATCTACTCTTAGTGTGTTTAAGACTCTATTTAATGAATAGTGTAGTCTTATTGTTGTTAAATGTTAAGAGTAGGTTCATCATGGACGAAAATGTATTGTTGTGTATATTTTCATATAAATCTGAAACTGAACATTTTTATGGTAATAAAAATGTAGAGAAAATCTGGAAATGAACATTTTTATGGTAATAAAAATCCGGAAAAAGTATTGTTGTGTTTATTTTCATATAAATCTGATTGAACATTTTTATGGTAATAAAAATGTAGAAAATGTATTGTTGTGTATATTTTCATATAAATATGAAATTGAACATTTTTATGGGAATAAAATTATGGAAAATGTATTGTTGTGTATATTTTCCTATAAATCTGAAAATGAACATTGTATGGAATAAAAAATGTAAGAATCATCATTTCGGTATATTTCCAATTAAAAGGAATTAAGGGGCATTTTTATGAAATAAAATATGGAATGATGTTTGTGGTCAAAGTATTTATGGAAATAAATATTTTTAAGTTTCTTGCAAAACAGAACTTTGGAAGCTAAAAATGTGAAGGGTGTTATTTTATGCATTAAACGTGTTAAAGTGAAAAGTGTGAAAATTGGGCAAAGAGAGGTATTAATCAAGTGTTAAAATGGATAAAGTGCCTCAAATGCTAAGTTGGAAACTTAAAAACCATTTTGAGAAAATACACTTGCTGAAGGACCAAATTACAAGTGTGGAAATTAAAAGGGTATATCGGTAATTCACTTAAAGTAGAACATTTTTATGGAATAAAAATATTGGAGAATGCCTTTACACTAGTGTGTGTGAAAATGAATTAAGTCCTAAAGCGTGAATGAAATTAGTATAAATCACGTGTGTGGATAAGGGCCTTAAAGAAGAAAAGAAATCATTTTTCCAAGTGTTAATGGAAAAATGAACAGATAAGTCCGGGTTTGGATTCGGCCGGGTAAAAGTAAGGAAACGGAATAATGTGGACATTTATAAGATTTTAAAACACATTAAAGGAACTCGGATGACACCGAGACAAAGCAAGAAGGGCCCGGAGCCCTTGGGTGAAAAGCCTTAAATCACTGGCTAGAGCATATGGTGCACATAGCCAACGGTGTGGAGCCCATTAAAGTATGTGGTTAATTGGAAGATTCCAAGTGGAAAATAACGTAAATATGTAACATGTCAAGAAATGGATTGTGCGGTAATGGATTAAGACAACCTAACTTGAATGAATAAATAATTATTCCAGTAAAGGTTAAACGGACACGTAAATGCTTAAATCTATTAATGTCCATAAGTTAAGGTGAAAAAGGAAGAGCAAAGTGGGTAAAGGGGTGGTTAAGTAACCTTAGTTGTAAAACCATAAATTTCACTAGTATGCGTTGAAAGGTTTTCAAATGATAAAAAAGTATTTTCTAAATATGGAGAATGCATGTGTTGAAATGTTACTTTTCAAAGAAAATATTAAAGTGTATGTAAATGAGTTAAAGGGAGAAACTTTCAGTAAAGGAATGTATTTGGATAAGTCAAATAAAATGGATTCAAGTGTTGAACCGGGTGTGTCAAATAGCATGAAAATGGCTAAGTATAAGGCAAGAAAGTATTTTACAAGATTAAGGTAAATTAATCCGACAGATATGGTTTTCGAAAGTAAAATGATTAATGCATTGGCTCACACCCTCGCTTTGTTACGACAGGTTGGATGCGGGTTCGTACTTTGAGGGTGTTGTACATGTAAGTGTACTTTTTTTATTTTACGTTATTACTTGGACCTCGGGGTACTCCCCTTGGATCCCACACGTAGTTTATCTTGAAATTGGAATCACATGCTAACAAGTGGAATGTTAACTAAATTAAAACTGGACTAGCAATATTATTTATATTGATTCATTACACATCACATATAATGACTCGATTCAGATCGGGTTATCTCACAGGTAACCCATAAACTCGGTTCGGGGCGTTACAAATGGTATCAGAGCTCTAGATTAAAGGTTCCATACGGGTGTGATGTGGTGAGGTCAGTATTGGATCTTTCGACGGCGGTGTGGTTTGGGCCGGTCAATCTTGTTTGATGATGGTGTTATTCGTGTCCTTGACAGTAAGGTCACAGGGATCATCATGACAAGTAAGTTAGTGCCAAGTGGCATACGATCAAGTTAATTGTTAATAAATCGCTTTCGCAAATTTAAGGTAATTATGCAATAACTTATTGGTGTCCATGTAAGCCAGTAAGTGGAGACACCATGGTTCGTAGTGTGAGGTGTTTTGTGTTCCAGCCTCTGTAGACGTAGAGTCTTTGGAGATGTTGATAGAATGAAATACCGCCTGTTGGGCAAGTGGCACCAAATTATGAATATTCAATGTTAGGGATTGACTCATAGAGTGTCAAAATTATGTAAAGAGAAATCATGATTTAAATTACATGTAACCTTGGGTTGACTCATATGAGAGTTCATACCGATGTAATAATTAGGCGATTTTGATCCTTGGGGTAATCTTGTGATTGATGTGTGATACGATGAACATGTAAATTATATGGGTCAACACTAGAGGATGAGGAAGTCTTAGTCTATGGAATTCTATCTTGTACGCATTAGTGGTTGTTGGCAAATGAATGTATTTTGTGAACCGTGATTAGAATTGTTAGCCATTTATGCAATTGAGTCGTATAAATGCCAATGTTCAGTTCTATTAACAAGGGAGTGGACCTTAGGCAGCTCTTCGGAGTGGTGATTTAAATAGTAATGCAGCATTTGATGAATAGGATCTCTGGTGACACTAGTGGTGTATACCTTGGGATGTACGAGTTAGACATAGTGTCACGTAAAGAGCCTTAGTATAAATGGTAACATTGTATAGTGTTCACCATGACTTAGCCAAAAACTTGTAATCAAACAAATGAGAAATGTGTTTATAGGTGTTGAACCCGTGATGATGAGGTATTAGGTCCCATCGTTGAGGACTTGGGTTTAGTATATCCCAAATCATGCACCTTGATTATAATATGGGTTTAGAAAAATCTTGACGATTGAGGTAACCTAGGAGTGAATCTAGATCATCGTGGTGACTTAGTATCAAGTAAATAAGTTATGATGTTTCAGAACGGGACCTCATATGGTGTATTTAGGGTAGGCCTCTTCTTGAGCAATACCCGACGTCGTGATTCCTACCAGAACCTAGATTTGGAGTTTGGTGATTGTAGATTGGTGTCGAGAAATAGGATCCCTTGTGGTGTTTGTAGGCATGTGCCTTAGTGTTCATAGGAAATGCCCGATGTCTCGTATCCTACCAAGTATATAGTTATGTTAATTAGTAGGTTAGCACATAGTATGAATGTTGAACACTCTTAGGAGTTTACGGGATGTGAACTAATGAGATCGACTCGGGTTAGTAATGTGGTTAGGCATGTGAAACTATATCGAAAGTTCCTTAAAATATGAACTATGTTTTATCTAGTGAGTTGTTAATGCGAGTAGTACACGTCCCTTGGTAATAGTGAATTTGAGGTCGCGTACCATGTATTACATTTGGGATTCATTTTGCATCGAGGTTATGTTGTGGTGTACATTTCATAGTGATAAAATTCGAGGTCGTGTAGCCTAGGTCATGGTATGACTTGTGGTTTCTTGTAATAGATGTGTAAGTTGTTTAGAGAAACAATTGATTTTCATCTTGTCACCTATGTGGCATTAGGAATCATTATTGTATTAAAGTTACATAAGTGATGATAGTCCATGAATGACTATAGGATTATTAGATCATGTTGATTTTTGGCAGTGCCTTGGAGTTGGTGCTACAACTTTAATTATAGGCATGTGTCATGATATGACTTTTAAGGATACTTTCAAAAATTTATTGATCAATGCTAGGTGGTTCAATTGGGAGACTTAGAGAACGATGATCCTCGTTGTGAACTTTAGAGTTAACACTCGACATGAAGTGTTGGGTTTAATTATACCACCCACGTGTGCAACCTGTGAGGTTTGGTGTGACTCTAGTGAACAAGATCATTACGCCTTATGCATGGCTGATACTTGAAAGTTTGAGATGACATTAGGATGGTTATGATTTGGAATCATGTAGACTACGCTAAGAGTTGTAGCAATGGTCTGTGATTTGAATGATCGAAACCTGATGAGCGTGGTGTTTCAGTTAATGAGAGTGTTCTCAGAAACTGAGACTAGTTATCACAAGTAAGGATTATGAGGGCCTAGGTATGACGGGTCAGTGACTAACGATAAGTGTTAAAGGAATTCATTTAATTCCATTGGATGTACTTACCAAAAATAGGAATGTGGCGTTAGTCCTAAGGAAGGAAGCCTAACGTTCAGCTACCAGAAGATATTGGTCCTTGTATTCCGTCCGTCCGGCATGGATGGATGATTCGTAGTTAGAACTCGTCAAGGTTAAGAGGTCAAGCCAGAGTAGGTGGCAAGGCTAAAGTGCATAACAGATATCAGTAAATAATTATAGAATTTAATTTTGCATCATTAGTTAGCACTTTGTGTATGGAGATTCATTGTCGGAATATGATTGTTTCCCTTGGGTGTGGTAGTTTCCTAATTCGTTACAATTCGCGTGTCTTATTGTGTCCCAGTAATGGGAAGTTGTTAATCAATTGTAATTCGAGTAAGGTGCGGTATATGCTCAATAGTGATGTGGGCTAAGGCCGGTTGTGGCTGATGCGTCACGGTATATGAGTGCGCTTTTCTTCAAAAGCATCCTGTCCTACATTAGTTTGTGTGTGCGCATGGTCTCGCGCAGCGCATTGTTACTTGATTGCTTTAGGTTAACATGTTCGTTAGTTAAACAGTACAACTAGTTATGACTTGGTCACGTGTTTTGAGGCCATGTGGGGAATATTAGAACCCGATAACGCATTAGGCGCTAGTTTTGCACCCGGTTAAGGGTAGAGCAAACCGAAGGTATGATCTCTCATGTAGAATTGTGCGTTGATACCTAAGATGACTCTAGGTTAATATAAGAGTCTCAGGGGAAATACCGAGCGAGTGGACGATATATTGTCTTATGATCGTTAGTGTGAATGATTACAATTGTTGAGGTCGTCTCAATTTGGGCTAGGCATAGACAAGCTTGTTTGAGGAAACGTGGGTCGTGAATCCTAACAAAGAGACAACCCTCGATAATGATTTCATGAGTGATGGTACCATTGATAATACGCAAATATTGCGTATTTCATCTCTCGAACCTACGCATTTTTTAGCCCCCTCGGATGCCTTAATCTC
Source organism: Sambucus nigra (assembly GCA_949130495.1). Classification (NCBI taxonomy): domain Eukaryota; kingdom Viridiplantae; phylum Streptophyta; class Magnoliopsida; order Dipsacales; family Adoxaceae; genus Sambucus; species Sambucus nigra. The sequence continues at coordinate 300,725,196 of OX422208.1, forward strand.
TATATTTAATCCCGTTAACCTGAAAACCTCGGTTTATATTTTTAACATGCTATATGAGGTATAATTGGGCTTTTATAGGTATTTAGGTACTAAGTATGGAGTTCGGACGCATTCCGCTCAAGTTTCGTACGCAATCGCACGTTCAAGGGCATTTTAGTCTTTTCACAGCTTGGGCACCTGGCCCAACATCTACACGGAAGTTGTATCCCTCCTCGTAAGCTTCGCATGTCCATGAACGGTGCGAGATTCGTATTTCTAACAAATAAGTTATGGAACTATTGGCAGAAGAGAAAAATAATGAAACCAAAAGAGGAGAAAAGAGAAGGAAAAGGAATGCAGGGGGCTCACACCTACTTGATCGATTGATCGATCCTTCATATTTTTACATCGATCTGAGACAGTGGGCTTGATATTTTGCCATCGATTGATCGACCAAAATGGGTCGATCGATCAGCGTGTGAAAGGTGTGTTCGTGTAAGGACACAGTCGTTGTTTTCGTTTCACCGCGATAATACAAAAACCTAAATTACGACTACACTTGTGATACAAGTATAGCGGTAAGTCGGGTATCGAAAGATCCACAAAGACGAGCTTCTAGAATTTATATGATTTAATACTCCTAAGTAAAAGTGTAAAAAGGTGAGTTACAAACTAAAAAGGAAATGATGCATAAAAGGGAAATGTTAATCTAGGCGTGGGAAAATAAAGATATATTAACAAAGCGAGTAAAACTATAGGTTGCATCGAATATCCCTCACCTGAGTTAATTAGTATAAAATGGATACATGGGTCGACGAGTTATTTAGAATGCATCTCGTTTCAACAGTTAATTGAACCAAGGGTTATCACGCCCCTAAATCCGCATAAAAGCCTAATAAGATTCTGGCTTCAACAAATACTCCGAAAATTACGCACGCAAGGTTGTAAGCTCGGGACATACATGATATGCCCCGTCAAATATCCTAGGCGCAATAACTAGGACAACTCACTCGAAATAGACCCGTAAACACCATCACCAAAGCAAAGCAACGCATCAACCCGAGTGATTTCCATTCAAACACAACCTAGTTTAAATTAGCTAGAAAGCACATTAAAAATGCGGTAAATAAACGCGATAAAACTACACTAGAAAGCACGGGAAGAAAGCACGTAAACCTATTTAGGAAAGCATGTAATTCTAATTAATCAAGGCAAGAATTAAAGGAAAACAACTATATTAATGGAGAGGATGATGAATAGTGCAACTTATAATCCAATTGGGTGTCAAACCAAGAAGAATCAAAGAAGAACTCTTCAAAACCCTCAAACCCTCAAACCCTGAGCTAAACTAACCTAAAATCTAGTATCTAACTTTTTATTTCTGATATTTAGAACAAAATTGCTTTATATAGTAAGTGGAAGAAAAGAAAAGAAGAAAGAAAAGAAAAGGAAAAAATCTCAAAAAAACAGGGGATCGATCGATCGACCCATTTTGGTCGATCGATCGATGGCAAAATATCAAGCCCACTGTCTCAGCTCGATGGAAAAATGTGAAGGATCGATCAATCGATGGGTCTTGATCGATCGATCGATCGATCGATCAAGCAGGTGTGAGCCCCCTGCATTCCTTTTCCTTCTATTTTCTCCTCTTTCGGTTTCATTACATTTCTCTTCCGCCAAAAGTGTCGTAACTTCTTCGTTATGGATCCGAATTGTGCACCGTTCACGGCCATGCAAAGATTGAGATGAGGGATAAAACTTCTGTGTAGATGTTGGGCTAGGTGCCCAAGCTGTGAAAAGACTAAAATGCCCTTGAACGTGCGATTGCGTACGAAACTTGAGCGGAATGTGTCTGAACTCCATACTTAGTACATAAATACCTACAAAAGCCCAATTATACCTCATATATCATGTTAACAATATAAACCGAGGTTTTCTGGTTAATGGGCTTAAATATAGAGATTAAGGCACCCGAGGGGGCTAAAATGCGTAGGCTCGAGAGATGAAATAAGTAATATTTGCGTATTATCACACCCCCTAACTTATACATTGCTAGTCCCTAGCAATGAAATAGGATGCAACAAGAACTACAAGCAAACCAAAAGCAGGATAAGTATAAAAATATAGTATAAAAGCATAAGGCCACTTTCGCGGGCAATTCGATTGCATTTAGCGTATGCAATAAGCCGTTAAACCCCCAGGTTATCCTGGTGGACGAGTGTCTTCTCGTGAGGGTTTTCAGGGATAATACCCATAAACATCACATGGTTTCCTCAAAATATGCCCAAACCAACATGCAACAAGCCCAACAATGGCGAAAAAGATTTCATACGCATCATTAGCACATTGAACGGATTCAAACAAAAGTTCCAATCATTAACATTATAGAATGCACCTCATAGAATTGAAACTTTAAAATGTGGGAGGGGAGTGAGCACACGCAAAATATGACTTGACAAAAACTTAAATAAATCGGATACTAAATATTAAAGCATGCATATAAGTCAATCCTCACGGGCATTACACTCATCAAATGAATTCACTTGAAACAGGGAGGTAACACACGGGGCATGCGGGCATAAGGAGTAAATGTAAATGGAAACTAGGTCGCGCACATGTCACAATTGAAGAACGCTATACATAAAATGAAAGATCCATCCCATTAAAGGAGGCGAAACGCATTTTTACAGATTATCAAAACTATTTAAACCTTTGAATTAAATTCACCCTAAGATCACATAGGACTTGTATAGGGTTATAATGTAGGCTAGGCTAGGGTACAAAATGAAAGGAATGTATGTACGGATTCAAAGTATTCGGAATGAAAACTCGGGATAATGGGAAAATGCGGGCAATATCAAAGTTGGAAAACAAGTTCCAAAAAGGCATTATATATATCATCGGGGAGAGTAATCAAATCTTATTGAACTATATACACAACATTTACAACTTTCTCTTTCTTTTCTTTTCTTTTCTTCTTTTTCTCATGTTTTCTTTTATTTTCTTTTGTTTTCAACTTTCTCTTTTTTCATCTCTTTTTCACTTCTTTCTTCTTTACTTATCACACTCTCATATGCCTAAATTGCTACCAACATCACAACAACAACATTCAATCCCAAGTAACATTCCAAACAAAGGTATGGAAGGTGTATGTATGGTTTAAAACTTCAATGTGGAGTAGGTTATGGGAATTTGGGTTATGAAACGAAAGGTTAATATTTAGGATCAAAGGGGTTAACGAGGAAAAACATATAAGGGTGAGGTTAAGGCTAATATGGGTGATATAATAAAGATGGTCTATGATCATTTCAAAAAGTTTACGCAATTCTCGAGTCAAAACAATATATGAAAATCATGATCAAGTAACACATTTCATATGTGAACTCAATTAATGAATGATCAAATGAAAGAATAGAGAGATTGTCGACGAATTCAACGTTTTCAAAGAGGAAAGAATAGTGTATACACTCACAAATGATGAAAGGTACAAAGCTTACTCGATGTAAGTATATACAATGCAACAAAATATACCGAGTTATAAAAATCTTAAACCAAATCAATAAAACAAGAAAAACGCATGTGCTCATGGGATTAAAGTTTAATTCATGAAGTTATTCACAATATTATTGATGGAGGACTAAAGTCTAATAACTTCTAAAATCGAGAACATGCATCGTTGAGTTGTCAATTGGATCGGGCAATTATTGAAATTTATCATCGGAAACAAAGGCAAAACGCCCAAAAAAGGAGAAAAAATAAAGAAAATCTTTTTGAAATTTTTAATTTTTCTAAGAAAAGCATACTAAGTAACTAATATGTGAGCAAAAACATGGACTAAATAAAAAAATGGATAGAATATCCCGCACCCCTTAACTTAAAACCTGACATTGTCATCAATGTGAATTAAGAACCAAGTTAAAGAGAGGAAAATAGCGATATTACCCAAAAGTGGAGCGATCCCCATAAGAACAAGTCCAACGAATCTACAAAACAAGTTAGTACCGAGCATAGCAAAAACAAATAACGAAAAGTTAACTAATTACACTAGGCTAAATATAAAAAGGGAAGAAAAGATAAAAATAAATAATAAAAAGCTAACTATATACAACCTACTATTTAGGCTTCACACTAACTGTACATTAGACATTTAAATAGCTGAGGGTCCACCGGAAAAATGATTTTACTTTGAAGGATAACCGGTGTACCCTCACTTTCAAGCATGCCTTTCAAAAAATATGGATTCCGTTTGAACAACGGAAGGCATGTGTAATGCTAAAGAAATGAACCATCGCCAATTAAAATTTTTGGAGGGACGATGGGGGGGTTGGATTGAACGGGTGACAAAAACATGTGGGGACCGATAAAATCCAAATATCCTCCCAATGATTTTGAAATTGGAATGGGAGGTGGCGCACATGAAGGCAAATATGCGATCGTGGAAGGCGACTCGAGCAAGTACTCCTCATCGGAGAAAAGGTTTAAAACATTAAAGTTTGAAACCGAATCATCAGGTACTTGTGACGGTGTGATAACAGAGAATGAAAATGGGGATGAAAGAAATTCAAACTCATGAGATGAATCATCATCGCATGAAGATTGAGTTTCGAAGGAAATAATATAATTTTCAATGAAGTGTTCTTCTTTGGGGGCCAAAGAAGAAATCATTTCATTGCAAATAGATATTATGTCATTTTCATCCTCGCTTTCAATATCTATTATGCAATGGGAAAAGTCTAGAATGGTTTGTTTCAAAGTAGGCGCAAAGTCCTAATTTGGTTCAAAACATTCTTTGACTTCGAAAGTCTCGGAAGCAAAATCGTCGTCGGACTCAAATAATAAATCTAATTCATGTTCCCAACAAATATTTTCTTCCCGATAATGATTTTCAATTTTCTCATTCTCATACATACGCAAGCCCTCACCGAATCTCATAGGTCGAGGTGCGGATACATGAAAATGGGAACTTTGAAAATTACCATCGGACTTAAACGAAAACTCATTATTATAGGAATTTTGAAAAATATTTCAATTCGTTTCAAAATTCATATTATAAGGAGGTAAAGGCCCAAAATCATTATCATCATCATCAAAATTCCAATAACCCAAGTTTTGAATTTCATTATACTCGCCTAAAGTCATATTTTAATTTGTAATTCATTGGGATTCTAAGTATTCACCAAAAGTCATAGGTTTGCGAGAATTTTGAGAATTATAATAATGATTACAGAAAGAATTAGAATAAGACATGCTTATCCCAAAAATGGCTCAAGTGGCAAATTCCACAAAATAGGTGCGTGTAGGAAAAATTCAAGCGTTTTTAAGTGCTCAAATGTGGAAGTCCTACAAAAAGGTTAGCAAATAATACAAATAGAAAGAAAATACAATGAAATACTAAATCAAATAAAGTCTAAAAGAAACTCATCCTCGGTAACGGCGCCATTTTGATCAGCGCGTGAAAGGTGTGTTCGTGTAAGGACACACTCGCTGTTTTCGTTTCACTGCGATGATACAAAAACATAAATCACGACTACACTTGTGATACAAGTATAGCGGTAAGTCGGGCATCGAAAGATCCACAGAGACGAGCTGCTAGAATTTTTATGATTTAATACTCCTAAATAAAAGTGTAAAAAGGTGAATTACAAACTAAAAAGGAAAAGATGTATAAAAGGGAAATGTTAATCTAGGCATGGGAAAATAAAACTAGATTCACAAAGCGAGTAAAACTATAGGTTGCATCGAATATCCCTCACCCGAGTTAATTAGTATAAAATGGATACATGGGTCAATGAGTTATTTAGAATGCATCTCGTTTCGACATTTAATTGAACCAAGGGTTGTCATGCCCCTAAGTTCGCATAAAAGCCTAATAAGATTTTGGCGTCAGCAAATACCCTAGAAATTACGCACGCAAGGTCGTAAGAACGGGACATACATGATATGCCTCGTCAAATCTCCTAAGCGCAATAACTAGGACAACGCACCCGAAATAGACCCGTAAACACCATCACCAAAGCAAAGCAACGTGTCAACCCGAGTGAGTTCCATTCAAACATAACCTAGTTTAAATTAGCTAGAAAGCATATTAAAAATACGATAAATAAATGCGATAAACTACACTAGAAAGCACGGGAAGAAAGAACGTAAACCTATTTAGGAAAGCATGTAATTCTAATTAATCAAAGCAAGAATTAATGGAAAACAACTATATTAATGGAGAGGATGATGAATAGTGCAACTTACAACCCAATTGGGTGTCAAACCAAGAAGAATCAAAGAAGAACTCTCCAAAACCCTCAAACCCTAAGCTAAACTAACTTAAAATCTAATAACTAACTTTTTATTTTTTATATTTACAACAAAATTGCTTTATATAGTAAGTGGAAAAGAAAAGAAGAAAGAAAAGAAAAGAAAAATATCTCAAAAAAATAAGGGATCGATCGATTGTCCCATTTTGGTCAATCGATCGATGGCAAAATATCAAGCCCACTATCTCAGCTCGATGGAAAAATGTGAAGGATCGATCGATCGATGGCTCTTGATCGATCGATCGATCTATCAAGCAGGTGTGAGCCCCCTGCATTCCTTTTCCTTCTCTTTTCTCCTCTTTTGCTTTCATTATTTTTCTCTTCCGCCAAAAGTGTCGTAACTTCTTCATTAAGGATCCAAATCGCACACCGTTCATGGACACATGAAACTTGCGATGAGGGATAAAACATTCGTGTAGATGTTGGGCTAGGTGCCCAAGCTGTGAAAATACTAAAATGCCCTTGAACGTGTGATTGCGTACGAAACTTGAGCAGAATGCGTCCGAACTCCATACTTAGTACCTAAATACCTACAAAAGCCCAATTATACCTCATATAGAATGTTAACAATATAAACCGAGGTTTTTTTGGCTAACAAGCTTAAATATAGAGATTAAGGCACCCGAGGGGGCTAAAATGCGTAGGTTCGAGAGATGAAATGCGCAATATTTGCGTATTATCAACCACATTTGGAGAGTATCAAACAACTAATGGTTTTGTAAGTGGGCATGTCAGGCATGTTCAAATTTTTTTTATAAAGATCTAAAGGTTCACGGTGATGGGATTGACAATGATTGTTGATGAAATTAAAATCCTTGGGTTTTAAACCCTAATGTTGGGGATGACTAGGATTGGAAATCGATCAGTGTTAACTGGATTATAAGTGCGATAAACCAAAAATTTCGAGGACGAAATTTCCTAAGGAGGGAAGTTTGTAATACCCCCTCCCGTTAAATTAACTAAATTATAGATAGATTTATAAGATGAGGAACAAATTGTAATTGTAGAGATTTAGGGTAACAAATTTGAATATAGAAAAGTATTGGACAAAAGATTATATTTTGATTATAGAAATTAGTAATTATAAATTTATTATATATATATATATATGCATGTGCGATATTGATTCAAATAGGTTCGCAATTTCCAATTCAGACTTAGTTAATTGGATGTTTAAATTTTGCTCAAAACAAATACCAATTAAATCATCCCCTAAACATGCATCTACACGCCAATTCAAATCTCAAATTAAATCAAGTGATGAATAAGCTGACAAAGATAGATTTTAGGAAAAAATCCCAACAGGGCAAAAACCTTTTTATTTCCACTATAATTTGTAAAGGAACGGTTTACAATCGGATTACAGCGAAAATACAATTTGACTTACGAAATGCCCCCAGGTGTCGGTTCGTAGTCGTCAGCCCAGGAAAATCACAGCACTCCCTATGACATGCAGTCGATCAGCCCAGTACCTCCCGTAAGTGGAACTTATGGTCAGCCCAGTACCTTTCCAAGGCACCTATGATTCAGCAGCAAAACTCCCAGCAAAAATATACTTCAGATTCCACAAAACAACTCACACAAAAAGTCTGGGATTTATGAATTGTAATACATAGTTTGAACCCTCAAAATTGTGTTGGAGAATAAACAAAAACACTCAAAACGTATTCTGTTAAAACCGGTGTTTTCTCCACACGAAATACATAACCCTGACATCTTATTTATACTTAAAATTAAGGCAGTGACGTGTCAGGCGAACCTCCATCTCGTTCGAATGATAAGCGACGTCGTTCGAGCGAACCTCCATCTCGTTCGAATGAGATGCGACGTCGTTTGAACGACAGTCACTGATTTCCTTTAAAAAAGACTTTTAAAGATTTAAAATAACTTGGAATCCTCAAATCTTAAAATTGTTCACGGGATCAGGAGATATTTATCCAAACCTTTTATGATTTTGAAAATTTAAAAAACCATTTAAAATCATTTAAACTTTTAAAAAATATCCCAACAATTTTAATGTAAAATGTAAATGGAACTGAAACATATTTTACCAAATTCATCCTTGTTGGGCTTGAATGTTGAAGACTTCTTGAAATTCGGATTCGTCCTGTAGATGTGAGCTTCTCAATTCTTCGACGACTTGTAAACAACTTGTAGCGGTATACGACATACTAAATTTTCACGGATAATGTCCTGAAAAATCTCCCCTATGTCTATGCCGGTACAAAATAAAAATATCCGAATTATCAAAACCATAATTGACCTATACAAATCTACCCTCCCATTAACTCAAACGTGGCATGATAAATTGACAAGTTTTGAAATCTTTTCAAACGATGCTTCAACAATCAACTCTTCAAAAACTGTAAGATTTTCTCATCAAGGTGTGCAATCCAATCCAAAAATCTTCAATTCACTACACCAAATCCTACGAATGGTCACGCCTAGTTGGTCATGGCCCAAGTTCGCCACTACACCGAATCCTAGAACTCTGTTGATCTGTGTTTTCTTCTGGGCTAGAAGTCCCTTCTTTTGTATTTGGCAATCTTTTCTTTATTTATACCATATCTAATTCTTGGGCACTAGGTCCCAATTTTGTAATCTTTACAATTCATATCAATGGAAGATATTGTATTTTGTCATCATGTATTAGTTTGTTGCAACGCTTCTATTTATTACAAAGTTCAAACTCTTACAATTTACAAGTAAACTCTTCCCTTTTCGTCTCATTACAAAAGAAATAACTCATACAATGAATCATAACATAACTTTAACAAAAATAAATCTCTAACTAAGGTTACTCATTTAAACATGATAAATCTTCAACCACTTGTTATTAATCTTGAAAGGTTTATTTTCTTCCATCTTAGAAATTAAACAGTAACCTGAATCGTGAGCCTCCCTTACAATGAAAGGTCCCTCCCAATTCACAGTAAATTTAGGCAATGGGAGCCCATCGAATGTGCTTCACTGTTTCCTTTAAAACTAAGTCCCCTTTTATAAATTTTCTTGGCATCGCCTAGCTATCGTATGCCCTGGAAAGTTGCTTCGTGTACATTTGGAAGTGTTGCATCGCATTGTCCCTGTGCTCATCCAGTGCTTCCAACTGTACATGTTTATTCCAAGGGAGAATGCTGCTTCACAAGGCATATCTTATCAAAGGAACTTCCACCTTCACCGACAGAATTGCTTTGGCCCCAAACACGAGTAAGAGTGGGGTATAACTAGTAGGATTCCTCGACGTCATTCGATAGGCCCATAAGATTGCTGGAATCTTATCATCGTATAATCTTGGGAATTCTTCCATCGTCTTGGCCAAGATGTTGGCCAAGGTCTTGTTAGTTTCTTCAGCTTGACCATTGCCCTTAGGATATGCCACCGTTGAGGTATGATGGACGATGGAGTATTTGTCTGTAAGCATCGTTACTTCTTTGTTGTCGAATGGGGTCCCGTTATCGAAGAGGATAACCTTTGGAATCCTAAACCTGCAAAGAATGTACTCTCTAATGAAGTTAGCCACCAAGCCTGCAGTTGCTCTTTTAAGAGGTATCGCCTCAGCCCACTTTGTACAACATTATGTCACCATAAGTATTCAGATCTTTCCCCTCGGAGATGGGTGTATTTCCTCTACCAGGTCCAATGCCCAAGTGTGGAATGGGTAAGGAGTGGCTAAAGAGTGTAAGTTCACCGAAGGAGCACGGATCATGTTTCCATATAGCTGGCACGCCTTGTATTTTTGTACAAACTCAATAAAATCCTTCTCCATAGTTGGCCAATAATAACCCAAGGTCATTAACTGGTCATATAGCTTTGCCCTTCCATTGTGAGCTGGATCATGAGCTTGTTTCAAAACTTGTGTTGCCTCCTCCTTCGTGATGTATCTCACTGGTATGTTCAACTATCCTCTATGATAGAGCTTATTATCGTGGACATAAAAGCGTGGGGCCCTTTGCTTGAGTCCTATCATATCTATTTTCTCTATAGGAACAACTTTGTCTTTGATAAAATTAATATAAGGCTCCCTCCAGTCTCTCTAAGTCTTAACAAAGTGGCATTCATCTGCCTGAAAGAAAATTTAACATGTATCGCACCTTCGTTGTAACCTTGTTGCATCCTGCTTCATCGTTGGCCAAAAGTATCCCTCCCTTTGAATTCTTCTGTATAGACGGATCTCAGTTGTTTCATAATGTTCGCCATGTCTTCTTTAACCTCTATTTTGCTTTTTCTGGTTGGACGCATCTTGACAAACATCCTCCCACGTTCTGAAAGTAGAGGGTTTCCTGATTGGTAAAGTAATGCGCTACCTCTTTTAGTTCCATCTTGCCTTCCCCAGACTCCAACTATTTCTTGATCTGGCCCCTCCAATTCGAATCATCTTCCATCGACAAGATCGATTGCACAACTGAGGGGGATGTTCTCTGTTGTATCACCACAGTAGTTTTGTCAGTTTTCATAACCAACTTTTGAGCAATGGTGGCATAGGTATTAGCATGTCTATTCATCGTTCTGGGATGCCTTCTTATCTTGACCTGGTGGAACTGGTTGATCAGTCGTTGGATGATCATTCTATAAGGCGCAAGACTGAGGTGCTTCAAAGCATATTCCCCGTTCACTTGCTAAACCACTAAGTTTGAATCACTTGTGATGCACAGTGAATGGATACCCCTTCGAAGGACCTCTAGCAACCCTAGTACCAACTCTTCATACTCGGCTTCGTTATTGGAGCAAGGGAAATTTAATTTATAGGAAAGGCAACATTCTTCCTTCTCTTTAGAAAGGATAACCCCTAACCCTCCCTTATTTTCGGCCGAAGAACCATTAAACTGCATCGTCCATTCTTTAAGGTTGGCATCTAAAAAATTTGCCTGCAAGTCATCTATTGGAATGCTCTCTCTGGGTGGCTCAAATACCCCAGATGGGAAAATCGCTAATAAATTTGCATACGCCTGGCCTTTGATCATGCGAGGGACCACACATTTTAAGTGATATTCTTAAAGGATGAGAAACCACCTACCTTCTCTTCCAATCAAAAGAGTTCTCACCAATAAAAACTTAATTGGGTTACATCTCGTCACAATGTGAGTTATGAAAGATAGCATATAATGTCTAAGTTTTTGTGCTACAAACACCAAGGCTAAACAATGTCTTTTTATACTACTGTACCTTGCCTCTGGTCCATGTATGATCCTGCTCAAGTAGTATCCTGGCCTCTCTTGCCCATCAATTTCCTATTCTAGAAGATCTCCAGTGGACCTCGTTGTCGATGTCAGTTAGAGTTGCAACGGTATCCCTGCCCTGGGAGGAATCATCATTTGTGGAGAAGTGAGAAGCTTCTTCAACTTGTTTATAGATTCTTGGTGAGATTCCTCCCATTTAAACTTCGTGCCCTTTCATAGCATCCCCATCAGTGAGTGAGTTATTTCGACTAGCCCTGGGATAAATCTCCTAAGGGAGGAAACTTTATCGAGGAAACTCTTGAGCTCTTCGTCATTCTGGGATATGGATTGCTCGTTGGTTGTCCTGGTCCATCTGCACTCCCTGCCAATCTACCATAAAACCCAAGAACTTTCCACTTGTAACCTCAATAGTACACTTCAGCGGGCTCATCTTTAGCTTGTACTTTCTACACCGAATGAACACCTTTTCTCAAATCATCTAGATAAAACTCCTCCTTCTTTGACTTGATGGACAAATTGTCCACATAAAGTTATAAAAACTTATGAAAGAATCATGAAAAATGGCCATCATCGTCTTTTGATGTGTTTCCCCAGCATTCTTTAACCCAAAAGGCATCACTTTGTACATGAAATTACCTAGCGGGGTCCTGAACGCCATTTTTTCTGCATCTGTTGGGTCCATATTGATCTGGTTGTAACCTACATACCCATCCATGAAGTTGTACATTTCACGTCTAGCAGTTTCATCAATCAAGCTATCAATTGAAGGTAGAGAAAACTCATCTTTCAGGCAAGCTCTATTCAAATCCCTGAAGTCCATATAAATTCTTATCTGATTCTTATCCTTCTTCCCCACCAGGACGATGCTTGACAACCAAAGGGGGTGTTGTATCGGCCTGATGAACCCCGCTACTAGTAAGCATTATACCTTTTCCTGGATCTTCAGGTCCATCTTAGGCCTGTAAGTTCTTGTGGCTTGCTTAATCGGTATGGCTGAAGGCATAACGTTAAGCTTGTGGTAACTTACTTATTCATCTAGCCCTTCCATTTCTGTATTCATCCATGAAAAAATATCTATGTATTCCTGAATTAGCACAACTAAGGCCCATCCTTTCTCTTCGCTCAGATATTTCAAAATGAAGATGGGCCTTTGGTCTTCTCCTTCATCGGCTAAGTTCAGTTGTTCCAATTCTTGCACTAATGGCTTCGATCGATCCGTCATGTATTATGGATCTTCCCTCACTTCTTCCACAAACTCCTGGATGTTAGAGTTATCTATGACCATACAATTCCCTCTTGGCATACTAAGAAACACTCATGCACCGGGTCAGCCTCTTCGTCGGCTTCTAGGATAGCTCGTTCGACCTCCTGCTCACACCTTCAGAGGAGGTAAATTACACTCCCATCCTCTGTGATCTTTTTCTTGCATTGCCTACTTGTCGTTATAACCGCCTTCCTCCTCCTTTCTCTCAAAATCTCTACCAGCTTGTTTTCAAAAAACCTGCTCAGCACAATCTATCAAAACCTTGGAATCCACCAATGTAGCTTTTGGAACCCGTCAACCACGCACGGTGCCTTTCACCATATGAGAAAATCGCAGAAAAAACCAAAAGTCTTCTTCTTTGTGGGATGTAGAAGTAAACCCAAACTTCTCCTTATGTTGGTAGAGATGAACCAATAGTGCCAAACATTAAGCTCCGAGCAATAGATATATGTGCAGAGATACTTGGATAAAACAAAGTAAACTATGGGTGTAAGTGTTTTTATAGAAATTAGATCATGGTTACACCAAAAACACTAAACAATGAACTTTTGAACTATGAAATGTTCTCTCTTAAATGTTTTTAGAAAATACCAAAAGTTGGTTTCCACACCTATTAATTATGTCAAAAGTTAGTGGGACAAAAGAAGTGGGAACATGGAGAAAACTGCTAAAAAGTGCCAAAAAACTTTCCCGCCAAAAATCTCGTTCGAACGTGATTTTCGTTCGAACGAAGTCTCGTTCGAACGACCATCTAACGATGTTCCAATGGCCAAAAAGGGAAATTCATTGGCAAACTCGTTCAAACGAGATTCTCATTCGAACGACAATATCGAACGAAATGATAGAATGTTCATTTTTCAATTTTAAACCCAAAAAATTTATTTTAAATAAACATTACACCCATTAAAATTATTTCAAGTCTCCTAAAAATATATAAAAGCATTCATACCTTTGGAGACTTGAAATATGAATTTGGTGACGTGAAACGAGGCACTAAAACTCGGCAATGATGTTCTCTTGAAAAGCAAGGCCGCAACGTCTTCAACTTTACACTTGGCATAGGCTTGAAAGATACTTAATAATACTATCCTATGACTCAAGTTTTTTTGTCCGGAATTGGTCCAACACTACATAAGACTCAATTGGAGACTTGTGTGCTTACAAATCTTCCCCTTTGGCTATTCCGGGACAAAACCAAAACAAAATCCTAAAGGGCCGTCAAGCTTTACTAGACTCAAAAACTTCCCACCCAAAAGTAGAAAACTTGACTCAAGACCCAAGGATCAATAGCTTTGCCGATGAAAGTTGCCACTTAGAAGAATTCCTGCACACTTAAGAAAACTATCAAACGCATAGGGAATATCAAGAATATTAAATGCAAGTAAAATAAATACTCTCCCTAAACTAATTCTCCTTTATCAACTATGATCAACCTAAGAAGATAGCGCTCTCCCCCTAAGTTAAATCTCCTAAACTAAGATATGATTATACTAGGATTAAAAATAATAGGATTAAATACCATTTCCTCCCCCCCCCCCCCCTATCATTTGGTATGAGAACGCCGCAGCAAAAACCAAAAATCTTCCTATTTGCAGGATGTAGAATTAAACCCATAATTCTCCTTATGTTGGTAGATATGAACCAATGGTGCCAAACAACAAGCTCCAAGCAATAGATATATGTGCAGAGATACTTGGATAAAATAAAATAAACTATGGGTGTAAGTGTTTTAGTAGAAATTAGATCATGGTTACACCAAAAACACTAAACAATGAACTTTTGAACTAACAAACTTTTTCTCTAAAACGTTATTTCAAATGTGTTTAGAAAATGTCAAAATTTGGTTTTCCAATGTTGGTTCCCGCACCTATTAATTCTGTCAAAAGTTAGTGGGACAAAAGAAGTGGGAACATGGAGAAAACTGCCAAAAAAATTTCCCGCCAGAAATCTCGTTCGAACGAGATTTTTGTTCGAACGAAGTCTCGTCCGAACGACCATCTAATGATGTTCCAGTGGCCAAAAAAGGAAATTCATTGGCAAACTCGT